>JAHREE010000118.1:11903567-11952011 GCA_033628505.1 Tringa tobata
CGCTCCGGGGGGCGGCGGGGGAGGCGGCGCGGGGGGGGGGGAGGGCGGCGGCAGCCTAAGGCTTTCGGCTGGGGGTTTGGGTTGGTTTGTGCGTTTTGGGTGGATTGGTTGGGGTATTTCCCTCCCCCGATACCGTTGTGGAGGGGCACTGGGTGTTGTGGTCGCTGCCCCGGCGGAAGGCGGTGCCGGGAGGTCGGTTCCCGGCGTCGTCCTTGTTTATAAGGCGCTGAAGCGAAGCCGGCCTGTATTCAGGGTCCGGGTGGGCTTGTGGTGGGGCAGAGAGAGGCATCTCTGGTCTCCTTCCAAATCCGTGAACAGCTTTCAATTCAAAACGTCACTGATGGAAAGCAGGCCTCTCTGAGGCTGACTGCAAGCAGGGCCTTCTGTGGGTATGCCTAGGCTTCGCTAAAATTTGCTTTAAAATTCTGCTTTGACAGAAATCAGCTCTTAGGATCTGTGTAATTAAAAAATGGGGTGTAGGGAGTGTGAGTAAGTGCCCCCCTGAGGGAAGAGGGGGGAGCGTGCCTGTGAGCGTGCAGTGCACAAGGAGCACAAATCTGCTGCTTGGTGGTGTGTGTGTGGAAGGTGTATATCTGGGGGCACACCTGAGTGTTCAGCTTTCCTTTTTGACTGAGAATTGTATGTGATAGCAGTTTAATATTAATCTGAGTCAGAGATCTAAGTCTATGATGTGGCAGGAATTGCCTGGGGAAGGGCTAAGGTCACTGTGGTTGGTGTGATGAAACAGCTGTATTTTGTCCACCTGTGTGTCTCTGTAGATTACTTGAGGCTACTTTAAAGAAGGTTTCCTCTCTAACAGATGAAAGGTGATTTGGAGATTTTTTAAAATGCAAATTATGATGATCTAACTAAGCTTGTATTGTGATAACCATGCTGGCTTGGAAAACTCGTCATGTTGATGACTTTTAATACAAAAAGCTGGGGAGAAAATAACACCAATAAAATGAGACTGTTTAAATGCAGAGTTTTGGCAAACTAAGTTCAGGTGATTTGGACTCCTAGAGGCCTTCTGTGTAAAATTCAAGATTGTTAATCTTCCTAACAGCAAAAGATGTCTCAATGTTTTTTGTAAAACAGAGTTGCAGGTTTTTTCAGACTTCATGCTTGTATGTGTAGAAGAAGGCTTATAAAATGTGTTGTGTATCAGTTCAAGGTTATGTGAATGCTCTTGTGATTTGTCTGGTTGGCCCAACTCTTTACTGAAAATTTTCTAGTGCCCTGGTATTCTATGCAAACTGGATATGTTACATAGTTTGACCTGGTGTTATAGCATTTGAGACTTGCTGTTGTATCTACCTGCTTTTTTTTAATTGTTGTTTTCATTCATTAGAGGTATTATTTTATTTTTCAGTGTCACTTTCATCTTACATTTGGTTAACGTGTTTGTCTACTCTTCTTTTCAGTGGAATTCAGAAAAACATTCAAGCTCTTAGGTTCCTAACCTATCTTTAGAGATATGGAATAACGAGATTTAAGGTAGCAGGATAGAAGACATTAACTACTGATTTCCCCACAAGCTTGCTAGTGCGTAGGCAGTGTGGGAACTCTGATGGAACAACCACCTCTCTGTCCAGATTGGACAACAAACCTCTCAAGGACTCGGTGTCTGCAAAAGTGACAAAGATGTAACTTGCTTGTGACACAAAATGTTAACACTTTCACTGTTTAAACAAATACTGATATTTCTTGAATGTTTTGTCCCTGTCCAGACAGCTATTAGGAGCTGTAATTATATTTGTATCTTTTTCATCTTCGTAGTGAAGAAAGTAACTACATCTTCCAATTAGCTTTGAAAGAGCTAATAGTTCCCACTAATGGGTGATCTGTGCAGTTTCCAAATAGCTGCCGAATGGCATTTGAATCTTTTTTCCTTTAAGGGAGGTTTGAGTGTTGCCAGTTAACTGTGAGGTGGTGTATGGTGACTTAAGATTCCCAAAAATACTTGAGAGCACTCCCTAGAGACTGTGCTTTGCAGGCATGGGCTTTGGCGTAAGTTCTGTCTCTTCTTCTTCAGAGTAGAGAGCTAGATATTTGTCAAGAACAAAAAGAAACAGCTGTTTAGGTGAACAGAATCTTTTGACTTCTAAATCTAAGAAAATCTTCCTGTTCTGAGATGAGAGGGAAGCTAGACACCAAGTGAAGCTTTTAACCTCTATTACTAGCCTTAAAGTTGGACTATGTATCTGACAGTTGCACTGATGTGCAAAATGTCTACTGGCATTCTGAATTTCAGTCTTAATTTTGGCTTTGTTTGACTATATTATCTCTGTAATACTACTGTAAGGGCCTGATGGTTTTAGTTTGCCCTTCCACATTATGGGTAATATTGAAACATGGCAGATGTGTTTTTTCTGAAAGATTTAGCACAGAAAACAGATCTGCATTATAGGTGTTGCTGAAAAATGAAAATGCGGTTGTGTGTTAACTGTGCTCAGGTGAATGCTTGGCATGTGATTTCAAAGTGATAAAATAACCTAAACTTCAGGGGAATCCTTAGGTAAACTTAGACTGCCTGCCTTTGGAAATGCTTAATATTCTTTTATCAAGACTTATTTCTTGGGAATTTGTACCTACAACATCTGCAGCACTAAATAATGCATCATCCTCTTAAGAGTTTATTGTATTACTGATTTGCTAGTGATGCTTGTCTTGCCTGTCTGGTTTTACCAGTCTGTTACAGGCTTCAAAAATTCTTACTTGATAGCAATTTTCAGTGCTTACAACTGTAGTGGATTCTGAGTGAACAATTGTAGTGGATTCTGACTGGAGAGCTGACAATGCCAGTCTGTCTTTAATAGTTAAAAGGTAGGTTGGTTGTCACTTCTGTGTCAGTTGGGCATATTTTTGGCACTTTGGTTATGTGTTAAATTTCTTGATCTGTGCATTAAATGCTGCTATGCCACATATGACTTTAAACATAAGAATTACTTTCTACATGACCTCTATACGTGACCAGTGACCTACATTACCTCATAAGCTAGTTAATAGATGGCCCTACCAAAAAGGATGTGATACTGGAACTGTTGCTTGCCAACAGAAGTGAGCTAATCTGTGACATCAAGACTGGAGGCAGCCTGGGCTGCTCTGATCATGTGTTGGTGGAGTTAGCAGTCCTGAGGGATGTGGGTCAGGTGAAGAGTAAAGTCAGACCATACATTTTAGGAAAGCAAACTCCTGGCTGTTTGAGGAGTTGGTCAATAGGGCCTGTGGGAAACTGCCCTAAGGGACAAGGGAGTAAAACAGAGCTGGAAGATTTCAAGGATGCTTTCTATAGAGCACACAAGCTCTCGATTCCCAGGGGTAAGAAATTGGGAAAGGAAGGCAGGAGACCAGCATGGATGAGTTAAGAACTGCCGGTCAAACTAAAGGGCAAGAAGGAAATGCAGAATGAATGAAAGCAGGGACAGGTATCCTGGGAAAGAGCATAGGGACACTGCCTGGTTCTGTAGGGATGGAATCAGGAAGGCCAGGTCAAAGCTGGAGCTGAAATTGGCAAGGGATGCAAAGAATAATAAGAAGGGTTTCTACAGGTATGTCAGCCAGAAAAGTCAAATAAAGTGTTAACCCCCCTGATGAGCAAGACTGGCAACCTGGTAACAAGACATGAGGAGAAAGCTGAGGTACTCAAAACCTTTTTTGCCTCAGTCTTCACTGGCAACCTCTCTTCCCATACCTCTTGAGTGGATGGGCCTCAAGGCAGGGACTGGGGGAGCAAAGTCCCTCACACTGTAAGAGGAAAAACAGAATCCTCAGGTGGTCTTGAATCTGTTTATGGGACTCAGTGATATGCATTCCAGAGTCCTGAGGGAACAGGCTGATGTAGTTGCCAAGCCCCTCTCCATGATCTTTGAAAAGTCGTGTCAGTCAGGTGAAGTCCTTGGCGAGTGGGAAAAGGGAGACATTGCACTCATTTTTAAAGAGGATGGAAAGGAGGACCCTGGGAACTACTGACCAGTCAGCCTCACCTCTGGTCCTGGGAAGATCATGAGACAGAACCTCCTAGAAGCTGTGTTAAGGCACATGGGGGACAGGGAGGTGATTTGAGACAGCCAGCATGGCTTAACCAAGGACAAGTCCTACCTCACCAACCTCATGGCTGCCTTTGATGGAGCGGCTACATGAGTGGACAAGGGAAGAGCTATGGATGTCATCTCCCTGAACCTTTGTAAGGTAATCTGTAAGACCTTTGATACAGTCTCCTACAACATCCTTCTTTTCAAATTGGAGAATGCTGGATTTGTTGGGTGGACTGTTTAGTGGATGAGGAATTAGTTGGGTGGTTGCTCTCCATCTGGACATTGAGCTGTTGACCACTACCCTCTGGATGCAGTGACAAGTAGTGTCCCTCAGGGTTCTGGTATTGGGCCCAGTACTGTTTAATATCTTCATCAATGACATAGTGGGATCAAGCGCACCTGCAGCAAGTTTGCAGATAACACCAAGTGGAGTGGTATTGTTGACATGCCTGAGGGATGGTATGCCATCCAGATGGACCTGGACAAGTTCAGGAAGTGGGCCCATGAGAACCTGCTGAGGTTCAACAAGGCTAAGTGCAGAGTCCTGCACCTGGGTCGGGGCAATCCGCAATATCAATACAGGTTGGGGCATGAAGGGATTGAGAGCATCTCTGCTGAGAAGGACTTGGGGGTACTGGTGGTTGAAAAAGCTGGACATGAGCTGACAATATGCACTTGCAGCCCAGAAAGCCAACTGTATGCTGGGCTGCATCAAAAGAAGTATGGCCAGCAGATCAAGGGAGGTGATTTTACCCCTCTACTCTGGTCTGGTCAGATCCCACCTGGAGTACTGTGTCCTGCTCTGGAGCTGTCAGCACAGGAAAGACATGGACGTGTTGGACTGGGTCCAGAGGAGGTCAACAAAGAGGGATGGAACACCTCTGAGGACAGACTGAGAGTGTTGGGGCTGTTCAGCCTGGAGAAGAGAAAGCTCTGGGGGGACCTTATTGTGGCCTTTCAGTACTTGAAGGGGTCTTATAAGAAAGATGGAGACAGGCTTTTTTAGCAGGGTCTGTTGTGATAGGACAAGGGGTAATGGTTTAAAACTAAAAAAAGTAGATTCAGTTTAGATAGAAGGAAGAATCTTTTTTACAGTGGGGGCTGTGAAATACTGGAAGAGGTTGCCCCGAGAGGTGGTAGGTGTGCTATCCCTTGAAATGGTCAAGGTCCGGTTGGATGGGGCTCTGAGCAAGTTGGTTTGTTTGAGTATGTCCCTGCTTATTGCAGGTGGGTTGTATGAGATGACCTTTAAAGTTCCCTTTCAGCCCAAATTATTTTATGACTTTAAAAGGTCTGCTTAAAATATGCTGTTTTCTCAAAAGTCTGTAAAGCTTTTTATTAAATGTCAGCATACTACTTGTAACAGCAATTGTAAAATATCTTAAGAGGCATAAGTGCTTCTTATTGCTTTGATTTTGCTCTAGACTCCATGAAACTGTAATATTAAGTGACTTTTTCAAAGGGGAATGTTCTTCATTCATACAAATATCAAGTGAATTTTCAAAATCCAATAGTATAAGCAAGTGAATTATCCTGCAGTTCCTGGTAGCTCTCTGAAATCTTGTTTCAGTGCAGTTTCTTGTTGTTGGCTCTGTATTTTGCCTACAGAGGTCCTAGTGTAGATGCCTGAAAATAGAGTTAAGAGTATAACAATTCTAGATGCCTGACAGCGTGCCAGTAGACATGAACTTTACTAGAAACTTGCTCAGTTGTGTTGTTTTATAATATATAGGAAATAGTACAGCAAATAGCTTTTTAGTTTTCTCTTCTCTGGTGTTTATGAAAGATTGAAAGCTGAACTGAAGTACTTGATTAAGTTAGGTATGTGTAGCACTATAATTAGCACTTAGTTAATGTGGCCCACTGAGAAAACAGCAAGGTGTGGCTATGCTGCAAAATAGATGGCAATGGTAGTGGAGCTGGAAAGCTCTGAATCCTGTGGTTTGGTGAAGTGCCATCCAGACTTAGGAGTTCAGGGCAGGAGGAGTCCTTGTCAACTGCTTGGATGAAGTGCCTCATGAGCTAAAACCCAACAAGATCTGCGTGTGTTACAAGCATATGGACTCCTGCAAGAAATACTTATTCTTAAGTAACGTGTTAAATCTTCATTTGTGCATATACTGCAGAGCTGCTGAAGTGATTTGGCTTATGCAAGGTGGTGCTTTATAAACTCTCCAGCTGTCTTAGCTGCCAGATACATCATCAAGGGTCTGTTTTCTCTTTTTTTTTTTTTTTTTTGGAGAATAGCTTTTTTTATCTGGTGATGAAATACTTCAAGTCATTTGTCACTCAAGCTGTTGCAACAACAGTGTTAGCTGTCATACACCCTGAAAACTAGGAAAGCTTCCTTTTCTTCTTTCTTTTGGAGGCTGTAGTGTAGAAATAATTTGTATTACAATATTAAGTGTACTACTAGTAACCTGCTCCCCCACTGTATAATTGGGATTTCATCTACTCCTGGGTGGATGAAATGGTCTACACAGAGGAAAAAGCTGCTTTTTCTGTAGGCTTGGAGGAGAAGTCAGGTTTTAATATCCCTCACTGCTTTAGATATTTGCCTTACCTTTTCAGTGTCACCTTAAAAGTTGGACAGAGAGAGGAAGGATTTCTTTAGTTTTTTCTCTCCAAATGTTTCTGTATATGTTCTGTTCTAAGATACTGTTCCTTTCTCATCAGGCTATATTTTATCCTTAAATAAAACCCAAAAGATAAATTAAATGGAGATCTGTCTCTTCTCATAGAACTGAATGCATTAATTCTTTGTACTGGGAAGGGAGAGTGTTCAGCCTCTTGAAGTCTGACTTCAATAGCTTTACTTCACTGAACTGGGACTGGTGCATCAGGCTACGGATAAGCAAGGGGGGATTAAAAAAGGCTGGTTCATTAAATTCATCATATGATGATCATCCTTTTGACTGGATGGTAAATAATGGAGTGTATTGCCAGTCTGGGTAGGAGGGGCATGTGTGTAAATTAAATGACCATGTGAGTGTACATAGACTTACTGGTTCTCAGTGAAAACAGCCACATAGTGAAACAAACTTCACATAGGTTGACTTGGGCACATACAGCTTTTTTTAGTGCCATATATCAGTAATACAACTTTCAGTGTGTAGGCTAAGGCTACTGCATTGCTCTTCAGAGGTGTAGATTCTTATTTGCATTTGGTATAGTTTTAAAGAAGGACTTGACTCAGTTCTGTAGACAGTCAATGACTGTTCTTTATTTGTATTCTTAGATTACTTAACCCCTCTGAACAAATTTGAAGGCAAGGCATCTGGATTTGCTCTCCTATTTCTCTTGCAAGGCTATGACCACTTATCTAATATGGACAGTTTCTGGCCTGAAAAAACCCTAAGAAGAGCGTGCTGCTTAGAGCTATAATAAGCACTAAGTCTTGCATCGCTTGCTACTATTTGCAGGAGAGTGATTTAAGGAAAACACAATTAGTATGAGATTAATCTGAGGAGGATGTATTCTGACCATGACTTCTCTGTCTTGGCTTTCTTCTGGTCATTTCATGGAAATCTGAGGGGCTGGGGGAGTTGATTTTTTTTTTTTTGGTGGGTTGGGTGGTTTTGTTGGTTTTTTTTTTTACAGTTTTTGAATTTGTGCATGTTTGGTTAAGAAAAGAGGAGAGTAGGCAAAGATAATAATAGATAAGACAGGTAGTAAAGAGCTAGAGTCCTTCATGTGACATCCAGCCTCTCCATTAGAGACTAGAAAATACAACATCTGCTGAATTTTAAATCCTTTGGATAAAGGCTGCCCATCAGGACTTGTAAGAGGAAGTTAACAACTGTTGCAGAGACTAATGTATATCTGCATCAATTAATGAGCTCATGTAGGATTTTTTTTTAAAGCACTTGAAATAGTAGTTTAGTGATAATTAAACTAGGAAACTTTGGATAAGCTTCAAACTTTTCTATTATTATTTGAATGTGATCTGAGGTAGAAAAGAGTCTACAGGGACTTGTACTAACAGTGCAAATACTGCCTTACCCTCTTGAAGGGAGTGTAACTGTACAGTGTGAAAATACTGTTCAAGGAAATGGCTACTTAAATGCTGCTCAGTCAAGGAAGGAGGAAGAGCTGCTTTATGTAGTAGCCTAACCTTGCACTTCTGGTTTTGCATATCTTCATAGCTTACTATATCTTTAGATAGTATCGTTTTGTCAACTAACTGCCAAAATAGATGTTCTGTATGTCATAAAGTCATTGGTATATGAGCTTCCAGTAAGCTTTCAGTTTATTTTGGGGAAAGATCTGATCTTAAGCTAGAATCTGTTACCTAGGTAGTCCTCAAACTCTTTCACAGTTTGAGCTGTAGTGGTTTTTTAACTTTTGGTGCCAAGTAAGAAGAAAAAAAATATTCTGTGGTAGGCACTTAAAATTATTAAACTTGTATTAAATTGCTGCAATTTAATACATCTGAATTGTGATAGGATTTGGAAGTCACTATGTACTCCTTTGCATGTATTTCCCTTCCCTTATGAGGACATGGAGTTAATGGATTACTGGATTACAGTTAAGCCTGTGACTCCCTGCTGTTTCATGTGAAGTGTTGTTACAGGGGCAAATCTCTAGCAGCATACTGGAAGAAGTCAGTCCTGTGCATAGTAGTTCACTTACTGTGCAGACTATTGGAAAATATATGCTACAGAGTTCTTAAATGTGATCAGTAGGTCACTGATCTCTTTATCTGTAGTAGGATATCTAATCACAACAGGATGTCCCAAGGCACAACCTTCAACATGACAGGCACTTTTTTCCTCTGATCAAACATATCATGTGGAAGAACAGCACGCACACATGTTTTCATTCATAACAGGATGTTAATATGTCATTAAGCAAAAAGCTTTTTGTTTTGCAGCCTTAAACTGGTTAATTTCTGAAGAAAACCGAAGCCATACTAACATCTTGTGAAGCTACAGTATTTTATAGTAGGCTGTCTGGATTAGTTGCACAGTGAGTTTGTAAACAATAGCATCAGTATCCTCCTTCAGACATACTCAGGTGGACTTGGAACTTGCACCTCTATTGTAGTACTCTAGATAGTTTTGCCAAATGAGGGAATTTATGCAAACTCACATAATAGGAGGGCAGGCATACAGAAACTGGACCACTCTGATATATTGCTGTGTAACCTGCGTCCCTTTTGGCCCTCTTCCCTGCTGTGCTAAATAACAAGCTGTCTGAGAGATTAGGGAGAGGTAGAGGATGGATTTGGTGTTTTACTTCATAAAGCTAATGATTTGCATAGCAAATGACTAATCTATACTCTAGGGCTGTAACATGAGTATCTGTTCTGCTGGCAGGTTAAAGTAGTGATTTAATTTACTGATATGGGACATAAGTGCTATAAAAGATGTTTCAAAAAAGCAAGAATGGATGCACTTATTATTTCTACATTAATATTTTCCTATAAGTATTTGCACTGTTTTTACTGTAGAGATGCTAGCTTGTTTTGATTTGGGCCCTCTCTTTCAACCAGTTTCTTTCTCTGTTCCCTGACAACAGGGTTTAAGAATTCAATATAGTCTAGAGTCATGCTTGTAAGCTGTTTTAGCAATAGGAAAGGCAAGTGGGTAATTTGATTGTTTTATGCCAACTAAAGTGTGTTTGGGTGGGGAATGTGGTGAACTTGTTCTCTACCTGGTCATGTGTTCTGCTGGCATTATCACTTGTAGTAAAGTTGATATAAATTACCCTTGAATATTAAATAAACTGATTTTGCTTTTAGCTCTTTGGGTCCCTAACTCACCTGTAGCAGTACAAGGTAGTAGCAGGAATGTGTATGCCTGGAGGAGAGCAGTGCTAAGAAACAATCTAGAATTGTTGTCTTCAAAGAAGTATAGCCTTGAATCAAACTAATTATGAAACTGTATCAACATGTTTTGCTGAAGGGAAGTTAGTAGCAGTTTGACTGTGGTGTCTCTCTAAACTGATTGGCAAGTTAGATGCTTCTTATGTAGGAGCATTCTTCCCAAGTAGATGCTCCTGAACGCTACAGAGTTCAGAGGAGAAGCTGCTGCTCTTAGCTTTGGCAGTGTTTGAATTACTGCTCTTCTAAACAGAAAACTATAGTTGTCCTGTTATCAAGGCCTGTTTGATGATTGAATGTGAACAGAGGCATGTTCTATTAGACAAATGGTATGGCAACAGATAGTAACTGACACTACTACTTACCTTCAAGAAGCCTGAGAAAATACTGACAAGCTTTTTGTTATGCTAATAGAGCCTCCTACCTACAAGCTTTAGAGTTCTTTACACTAATGGCCAATCCATAATCATAGGATTGTCAGATTGCCAGAGGGCAAGTAAGGGTAAGAGGTAACATGATGTTAACTGTTCTGACCTGTGTGTAAATTCAAAATAAATGAATTTTTGTATGGGCTTAATTATGCTGCTTCTGGCTATAGGTGGATTGGAGCCACGTGAGTATTGGAAACATCTAAAGTTTTGTGGAGCAATTATTTTTTTTTTTTGCTTTAGATGTTGTCAATGTACCTGTCTCAAGAACTTGCCTGCTGAATTCTACTCTGCTCAGTATTTTTGTAGAGACCTATGTAGAGTAAGTTCTTCTCTGTTCCTTTGGAAAATAAATATGTAGGCTTGGCCAGAAGTATACTGGACTCGAATGGTTTGTATGAAAGCTAAGAAATTGTAGGAGTTCTAGTTAATCAGCACAGATGTGCTTTCTGCCTCAAACTTGGTTTAGGTAGTATCTGCAGTTAGTATAGCAATAAGATAATCCTGATGGAGCAGGTCCACTGTTTAAGTGAGCCATAAGCAACCCACTAATTCCAACCTTGAAGCACGTTTAGTCCTGCTACCCTGCTGCCAAGTTAGTATTAAGGTGTGTCAAATGTTCTCTTCAAATGAATAGGTTCAAAAAAATCCCTTTCCTGTAACTTTTTCTCTCAGTCTTCTGTAGGTTGTAATATGGAGGTGCAGTACTGAAGCTCAGACTATAGGCTGGATTACTAGATTGAAGAATAGTAACTGCCTCTGAAGAGCTGGACGACTTTTGATGTTCACTAGTCTGTCTTTGTTAAACAAGGCAATTAAAGATAACAGTGCACTGCAGACTAAATTTACCTTGCCTAATGAAGGCAGTAGGCAGTACAAGTGGAGTGTAAAACCTGTCAAATTGCCAAATATGACATAATTGCTCCTAAGTCCCTCAGAGGATGTTGTGACTGGGCATCTGTTTGCTCAGGTGGCCTGAACTGATGTGGAATATAATCTTGTTGAGCTCTGGCTTAAATACTGTACTACCCATCAGTTTCTATACATGACATGACCTTTGTTAACCCTCTCCAAGTTGAATAGCTTGCATACAGCATGGTTTGTTGAAATACAACTCTGATAATTTCTTAAAACTGGGAGCTGTGGAACAGCTTGGAAGTGAGGCAGTGTAATTGCCTTTGCAAGCTTTGAAATGTAAACCTCTAGTTCTGTAGCACAGCAGCATAGCAGTCCTTCAACTGTCATCAGTAGAGGTCTTATCTTCCTTTTTAACCATCCTTAAGGTTACTTATGTGTTTCTAGTGATGGTAAAAATCACATATGCTTGTAGACATTCATCAGTGAGTGTTACTATGGCTGAGTAATATGATGAAAACTATTCAGTTAATCAAACACATTTTAACAGCTGTTGCTGCTCCCCCCACCCTATCCCCTGCCTAGTGGGACAGAAGATCTAGTTAAAAAATAGTCCTTGTTCTTTTGATACTTTTATTTTCTTTTTTACCCTGTACATGGAACAAACTGAAGCTACCTGCCACTGCGAGTTCTTGCTTTGTTTACATTAGAGGATGACAAAGCAAATTAAGCTTGAATAAGATTACCCTGCAATATAACTGCTGCAGTTCAGGAAAATTTGGTTTTGGATACTTCAGCTTAGTTTTAAATCATGAGTTACCGTAAGCATTGTTATGTGATTATCCTCAGTGATTTTTAATACCCAATGTGCTAGTGCTGCTATCTAAAACTGTTATTTTGGGCATGTATAGACTGTAATCAGTAATAAGGAGACAACTTGAGACTTAATCATTCAACTGAATTTCCAATGTATGGAGTTACTTCTGTCACCAGCTACTACTATGCTATTTATGTTTGTTCAAGGTCTAGATGAGTTTGTGTACTGCATTCAAAATACAATAACCTGAAGGATTATTCAAAACAGGCTTTTGTTCATATGCTATGCAAGTTTTTAACTCTAAGCGAATAAACTTTTAAATGTGAATTTGCTGTTTAATATGACAGTTCCTGTCAACTCGTTTCTACAGCTGTGTGCACAGAGGATGGGATTTTGATTTTGGCACTGCTGATGTTGCAGTCCATTTCTACCAAAGATGCTGACTTCACAAATTCCTGAAGTATTTTCGTCAGACTTCCCTTAATGCTTTGTTGCTTGCTTAGGACACAAAGAACCCAGTTTCTGCCAGCAACTGATAGTCTGCAAGCATAATGCATAGATAATGCTGCTTGCAAGGTTTGCCTAGGGGTTTTGGTGCTTTTTAAAATTAAAGCCTTGATTTCATCTTGAGCTAAGGTAAACTGGCTGAGATATATTTATTCCTGTTCCCCATTCCTCCCCCATTTTTAACATCAGTAATTATTGCCAGGCTTGTTGAGGTTAGAGGAAAAAATTGCTAATTATGCAAAGTAAATATTGCAGTGTACTTTCCTTACAAACAGAACTTAAAGATATAGAGCAAGGACCTAGCTTTCAAACTTAAGTAACTAAATATCCTCTTCAGGTTAGCAATATCCCTGACTGAGGTCGATGTTTTCTGCCCCATTAATTTAAATATAGTACAAAATTTCCAGAGTCAGTGGTAATATTTTAATGATATGTACTCTTCACTTGGGGAAGACAAAATAAATTAATAGTTTCAGAAATTAACATTTTAATCTGGAGCCAAGGAATTGCTGAAAATAAGGGAAGTGTTTTCAAGTATTAACACAAAGCTTAGCAAAATTGGAGTGTTGTTTATTTAAATAAAACTTGCACCCTCCTGGGATATGTTACTCTGGCCCTCTGTTCATAGAGTATGGACCCAGGAGCAAAAGACTTGCTTCAGTCTAGTGGTGAGTTCCTAATGCTGGCAGGTATCTTAGACGTGAACACTTGAGCATCTCTGCCATGTGCGCAGGACAAATAATCTAATCCAATTAAGACAAATTAAAATCTGTAGAAGACGACACTTAGTGCATTCCTGACCACCCTCCTCTAGGTGAACCTGCTTTGGCAGGGGGTGCACTAGATGATCTCTGAAGATCCCTTCCAACCTTTACAATTCTGTGATTCTACAGTGCATAAGACCCCTTCAGTACTTGAAGGGGTCTTATAAGAAAGATGGAGACAGGCTTTTTAGCAGGGTCTGTTGTGATAGGACAAGGGGTAATGGTTTAAAACTAAAAAAAGTAGTTTCAGTTTAGATAGAAGGAAGAATCTTTTTTACAGTGGGGGCTGTGAAATACTGGAAGAGGTTGCCCCGAGAGGTGGTAGGTGTGCTATCCCTTGAAATGCTCAAGGTCTGGTTGGATGGGGCTCTGAGCAAGTTGGTTTGTTTGAGTATGTCCCTGCTTATTGCAGGTGGGTTGTATGAGATGACCTTTAAAATTCCCTTCCAACCCAAACTGTACTATGATTACATATTAGTGAAAACTGGTTAAATTTTGTAATTCTAACAGATGCATGTTCTACTGAGGGAAGTACACTGTGATTTCTAGCCTTGCCATTCTAGAAGCTAATTGATGGACACTGGAGTTTCTTGGTCAAATTAAAACTGTGGACATCTCTCCTGCCTTTTTTGCATACCAAGATGCGTACACATAGCAATCCATTTCAGAACAGGTACAGTGAATTCTTGAGCTCTGAAAATGTCTGTCTTAAAAGCAATAAGTGGACAAGTAGGTATAAGTAGTTTTTCAGTATTGGGTATGGGGGAAGTTGTATTGGGTTTTTTTCCATGCGGCGTGCCTGCCAAGGCACCCTGCATTTCAGTATTTTGAGCAGTGCCCCTTTGTAAAACAGTGTTGTAGAATGGAAAATTTCCTTTTCCAGCAAATCTGTAGCTATTTTGTTAAAATGACAAACTGAAGTAGTTGCTTCTATTTTGGGCCTAACTTGTTTCCATTTGTACACTGTGCTAGTCTTGCTATGTCGTATTCTTTCAGCCATTATTATAGGCATATTAATATAAGACAGTTCTCTGCATCTTATGCAAGAGTTGTTTTTGGAAGTGCATAACTTAAGTTTCTGGTTTTGAGTCTAAATCAAGAAATGACAATCCAAATTAATTTGTATTCGGCATGGGATTCCCTTATACTTTAAATACTTTGCTATTAACCTATCCTAAGACACTTTGGGTTTTTTTGAGTTACTTAATCATCTTTCATCTAGCCTGCTGTCAGATCATCTTTGGAATGGTAAAAGGATGATTAGTAGTCATTGTATGACACAGGAGTTTTGAACATGCAGATGTAGTAGGATGTTTAAATGCTGTATTTCTTATGTAGAAGAAAAAAGTGAGATTGGAGTTGCTTTGGAGTGCTGGTCCTGATCTGCTCTTCAAGCCTTTCCCTGCATTGGCCGTAATCAGAGTGGTGTGAAAGCAGGGCATCTGATCCCCAACTACTCATAAGGTTCAAACACTTTCAAACAGGACCAGGGAACTTTTATTCATAATATTCTGGCCGGATATATGCGATGAAGAGTAAAAGAATGTGTCTTTTTTCTGCTGCTAGTTAATGGAAACTGCTTGAAAGTTTGAGTAGGTACAGGCTGGAATGTCCAACACAACTAGATAACCAGTTCTACATTGCTGAAGTGGACTTTGTTTGCTTCCCTCAGACTTGAAGCAGCTGAATTGGATATTTTACAATACCATACACACTCAAGTAGGAGATAACGGACCCAGATCTGTATACAGTCCCAGTCACCAAAAACTAAAATGGTAAAAAGCAATAAGCAGCTTTGGTTTGGACAATGCAAGTATTACTTGAGTAAGCTTGCATTATCAGAAATTAAACTGCACCTTATTTCTACAAATACCTAACTTGAATTGGCACTGGATATCCTAATACCTATTCATGGAATCAAAAGTTGATATGAAATATAAACTGTGCTGAGAGACCTAAAGTGGTAACGTCACCTAATAAAAATGTAAATTTTAAATATTTCTGTTTTTTTCAAGTGACTTTCATGGGGCATATTGAAAGTCTAAACTTATGCATGTATCCTGTCTGAGGTCTTTGGGCTACTCATAAGTTTACTGTTTTTCCTTTTCAGTGTTAGTTAAGAATGTTTTTAAAGCTGTTGAACTGAATGACCATTCAATGGAGAAACAGTAAATTGGGTTGCCCTTAAGATGGAGAATAACACAAGCTGGATTTTTATAAGATTGTGCTTGGGAGACTCTTTCCTTTAGAGCACTGTTAATCTTGTAATCAATTTGGAAGTAAAATCCATTTTTTTTTTTCCTCTTGGCGGTTTAAGGAATATAAAAACTGAAGCATTTTTGAAAGTCAGTAATAAAGGCATCTTAGATTAACTGTATGTGACTGATACTGTCTAAAGTCTGCAAAGCTTCTTGAAACAGGGAGGTCCTTTTAGCTTCTCAAATTCCCCTATAAAACAGTGCTTAAGTTACCTCTGTGATGTTTGCCTTTGTTTGGCCCTACTACTGGAAAGGGAGAATAATAATTTCTTCTGATGTTTGTATGTTTGCACAGCATGGTTTATGGAAACCAGCTTAGGGTGTCAGAGTGCTGTCCAAAGCACCGTGTCCTGATGTCTGTTCTTTTGATTTCAGGCAAAAGTAAAGAAGCGGAGATAAAAAGGATAAATAAAGAACTAGCAAACATTCGATCAAAATTTAAAGGTAAGTAACTTGATCATATTAAACTATACATATTTCTTCATACGACATTCTTCTGTGAGTTTTTGTTTTGTTTTTGCATGTTTAGACACTTTTACCAACTGCTGATGCAAGCAAAATGCTAGAGCAGGCTGTTAGAATATCTATTTAAAAATGTTCTCTTAACTAAAGAACTTCTTGACAGTCCTATGACTCTTGGCCTAACAGAGGAAAATTTCCTGCTATATCAAAGAATTGCACTACTGTTCACAAGCTTTTTTAATATTTTGCCTCCTAACCATGTGACTGCTCAGCCTGTTTTCTTCCAGAAGGCCATAAACTAGTGTGAAGGAACATGTACGTATATTACATTATATATCTTACATTACAAATAATTACATACTGTAATGATTTCCTGCATACTGTAATGATTTCTGGTAAAACAGAATTAATTTAAACTTCTCCTTCCCTACCCATGCGCCCCTCCCCTCCTTCCCCCCTCCTCCTGCAACCCCTTTAGGGAAGTAATGGGTTAAGCTGTCTTCTAGTAGAATTAAGGTCAAAATGTGTAGTTGATGAAGCCATGTATCTTGACCACTCCCATAAGCAACGGCAATGCAACTTATTCGTATGAAACAAAGGATATGCAGTGACTGATTCCATTCTGTGAGTTTCAAGTGGTAGCAATTCACTTTAAACAACACATGTTAAAACTCATGCTGTAACTGTACTTAAGCTGTGTACGTGGCTTCAAATTTTAAAGATTCTGAGGAGTAGTTGAGGTGCTCTTGAATGGAGTTTTACCAGTTGTGGCTGTGGTAAATAGATACAAGGCTGTGTGTGCAGCTAGATAAGGTGTTGCAGTGTGGAGGTCATATATATGTCTTCAGAACTTGCTCTTTCCCAGTTTGCCGTAATTATCTACCCTGACTTAAACTAGTGTATCTATTTTGAATACTCAATGGATTAGCAAAGCCAGAAATAACTTTCCTGAACTTCATAGTGATCTGTTGCTACTCTTTTAAGTGGTATGTCTCTTGAAGGCATATGAAGACCTGCAAAAACTTGAGTGTTAACAACAGCTTGGAAGGAAAAGTTGACCACAGTGCATGACACTCAAGAAAAGTTAAACTCTTCTAAATTAGAAGCCATCATGTGCTTCTGTGCTAGTGTTTTTCTCTTAGAAATTTCAGCATACTTTATCAAGTTTGTTAACTTCAGTTGTAGGGTAACTAAGGAAATATTAATGGCTATTTTTTCTAGGGTAAATAGAAAAAGGAACTTTCATTTAGTCACTACCCTATGATGTCACATTGGTGGTTTTTTTTTTCAATTCCTTTTCATTGCAGAGCTTCCATCTGAAAAGCTGTTGTTTAGTCTGCTGATTTTTTTTTTTTTTTTTTTGCTGTATGTAGCAGGCTTTACATAGACTGTTCTACAGTCTATGCTCCATCACCCAATCCAAGTCAAAAACTTTTGTCCATTTTCCAGACACTGACCACCAGATATTGCCTCTGTGTACTGAGTGCACACTGAGCAATTAGCACATAGTTCAAGGGGCTACTAGAAACCTGCATATAAGAGTAACAGCCATTTTTCTTTAGTTCTGGCTGTACAATAAAAGTGAATCATTTTATTGTTTAGTAAACTTAAGCACTACATAGTAACTTTTAAATAAAGCAGTTTAATCTCCAAGCAAGATCAGTACTAGACATGTTAAGTGTATCTTTGAGGTAAAGAGACTGAATTTAATCAAAAAGTGTTTAAGAAGTTTCTGCACACTGAAGAAGTTAGTTGAAGTTTCATGTTACTTTATCTTTCAACTAATTGTACTAAGTTTATTAACCTGGAAGATGCTGCCACAAAGACTACTTGTTTTCTCTTGGTCTGCGTTTATAAAACTAATTGCTGTCAGCAGCATTGTTGGTTATTGGCTGCTGGTGAAATTCATTTTGGCGCCTAAGTAAGTTCTTTACTTAATTGTTTAAACAGGATAGGTTGTTCTAGAAAGCCAGGTGTCACTTTCCCTGTATGTATATTGACAGTTACTCCACCTATGCCCTTCTATCATCAAGAACCACTGGAGTTAACGCATAGCTGGAAACCTTGCTGCAGTCACTAATGTGGAAATCTAGTTCTTCAGCAAATTAACTTCAGGCTGCACCACTAGTTAGTTTCTCACTTGCTGCTTACTAGTCCAATTCCTTATGTTTGCATCTGATGGTGAGAAGCTTTAATCTACAAACTGAAATGGGGAAGCTAGATTCAAAACTCTATTCCATATGAAAGCTAAGCATTCTAGAAAAAAATGGTGGCTTACATGTTTTGAGTAACACAAGTTATACTCCAATTGAGTCCATCTGCACCCACTAACCCACATACTTCTGTAAACTTGTGAGTGTGGAAGAAGTCAATCGGAATTGTTTGGGTACCACAGCAATCAATGCAGCCTTTAAAATGAATGCTATTAATAATTATGCCTTCTGAGTGCACTTACTGATAAAGTGTGGTCAATTCTATGTGAGGATCACGGAATGAACACTGACATGCAATTCAGTATTTTGTAAATGTCAGTCATCCTAAGTCTTGCCCTGTGGAGAGTCAAAGAAACATGTATTCAGAAGGTGGCTAATACCACCTCCACTGAAAGGTTGCCTAACGCAATAGAGCTAGTGTTCATGGTTCTTTTCTGTGAATGTCTTTATAAAAGCCACTGCATTACTAACTATAATAAAACTTGGCAATAATGAAACTTCAAGTGAATTGAATTCTGTCAGAATAGCAGTCTCTGGTTAACATAGGGAGTTTGATAGCTGTGCTGTATCTCTGAGTAATTGTAGCTTAAAGAGCTGCTGATGGCACAGTTCATAACAAATCTGTTCAGTCTGTTCCTTGGTTTTGCAAAGTATTTTGTGGCTTAAGTACAAAAATAGTTAAAAGTACATGCATAGTAAATTCTTCTCTGGTTAATCATGATACATGGGAGAAATGATGATAGGAACCTTTGTCTGTGTAGAACAATGAATCAGGCAATGATCAGAGAGTACAGGGGCTTTCAGCAAAGTGGTGCAATAACTTTAGCCTGCATACCTTGTGTAGCATCCTTTAAGCACAGTTGAAATAGTTTTGAATAAGTATCAGTGTATGCATATTCAGTAGCTTCAGTGACAGATGACTAAACCTTCCTATAACCTTTGTTATGGCTACTTTACCAAATTTGTATAGATTTCAAGTGAAAAATCTTACTTAACTGAAAACAACTTGATACAGCCTGAATGGAAGCTAGGCATAAATGTCACAATTTGGAAGAAGCTGAGTTTGGACAACTTGTTGTGTAACTGCTTGAAGTCTTGAGAGTGTGAGGAGGTGATAGCTCTATCTTTCTGCTGCAGAAGTTCTACATGGACTTTGTGCTGCATGGTTCTTCCTTGCAGAAGGGCTGTATAAAAGCAAACAGACCTCCATAATGCATTTTCTTCATGGTTCAAGTGGAGATCATTCAGTTTAACCTGGTTTCTTTGTATGTAGCTCTGATTTTTGTCTTAATCCAGATTATTTAAAAACACTTTTAAATGTGTCCCTTGCTAAATAACTATGGGGAATACAGGAGCTTTGGGTTAATTACCTGTCTGAAGATGCAGCTGTTGGATTGGCTGCATTGCTATAACCAGGGAAAGGTCTGACTGTAAGAAGCAAGGCTGACGATAGTGCCTGTTGATAAAGATATGGTCTTGCTTGAGACTAGCATAAGAGATTGGTATATTGCAAGTAGTCTTTCTTTCCTCTGGACCTTTATACTCTTTGGCATACTTTGTTGCAATATCCGGACACCCAACCGGTGTAACTTGCAAGATACATTCTTAAACTGTGACAGAGGCTAAGTATTCCTACTTTTGTTCTATCCATCAAGAAGCTGGCAAGCCTGTTACCTGCCTTATGTTGAGCAACCTGCTATTTAAAATACCCTTGTACTTAACAGACTGGGATGAGGCTGTGCATCTCTGGAAAAAGCCATATTTTTCTTGAACTGATGGAATGTATGCCATTGGCACTGGGTTCTGATCCAGCTTCTGCATCCTAAGCTCAGAAGGAATGTAATATCTCTCTCTGTACTTACGGTGACTTTGTCTCTTGTTTCAGTTTGAGGAAGCTCCATAGTTGAGGTCAATCTGTCCTTGATGGTTGCTTTAAATGCTTCTGCATTAACTGAGATAAGATGTACATAATAGAGAGAAACTACACTAGAGTAACAAAGCAGAAGTTCTAGGAGTTAAGTATGAAGTAGACAAATACTATTCTTTCTGTTTTACATGTTCAGACTATAAGCTGATTTTGCCCTTGTGCTCGAGTCAAACTAGAAGTCTGGCTGTCAGAGTAGTAATTGCTTTGTAAATGAGTGGAAAAAATACTTGGTTTATTAATTTGTTGTATCATTTTGATCTCTCGGAGCAGAATTTCTGTACTAATGCAACTACTCACAAATCTGTAAGCTGTTTCTGCAGTCAAAGGAACTTTCTGTGCTTGATTCAGGCTTGTTCTTTTCTCTATATCTAGCAGTAGCTAATATTTTAGTTTCGCTCTGACCGCTTAATAGGGTTTGTGTTACAAGAGTGGCTGCCGGATTTCAGACGTGCTAGTGTATCTTAGTTTTGTCTTGTGTCCCAATGTCAGTTGATAATCTGCTTTTTTTTTTTTTAACTCCAGCTCGCTTGTTTTCACAAATTCAAGCAAGTCTTCTCTATTGTCCCAACCTACACGGTAACCCTTTGCAGGAAGTTCAAGATAACCCTCTAACTACCTGATTTAAGCAGAAGCTGTACAACAGTAAATTTTTTTCCTGGAAGGCTGTGAAAGTGTAGGTGTGGTTACAAAGGTCTCACTGTCCAAGTCCAGCTGTCTTCTGATCATCTAAGAGATGTATGAATGCAATCACGCAGTAGAAAAGTGTCTTCACTGACAAAGTAAATTGTTGGAAGTAAAACCATGCTTCAGATATCACCCAAGTTGTAGGGCTGCTCTAGTAATATTCTATTTTAGTGGTAGTAATATGGTAACTAAATACTGTCTTAATGGATGTGTACAGGTTGTCTGCCACAAATACTTATCCTGTCACTTAGAGGGTTTGGACTGTCACTCCTATGGGAAGACAAATCTTGTCCCAAATTGTAGATACTTTCATAAAAAGCAACTTCATTTTTCTTACCCTCTAAGCCAGTAGTAGGCCTTCTGATACAGTATAGTGCTGGATTGCTGTCAACTGCATGAACAGGTCAGTGTCAACCTAGGAAGGAAGCACACTGAATGTACAAAAAACTCTCGAGGGTGCTGTCCATTCTGTTTTGTGTAAGCCATTACTGCAGTTTTAAAAGCTCAGACTGTCTTGTCTTTGAGACAGCAATCAACCATCTGGATGCTGGTGAGACTAGACTTGTCAGGCTTCCTTATGCTCTACACCCCCGGCAAAAAACCCACAGGACTGAACTGCATTCTTGCCCTCTCTGGCTGGTAGCAAGCTCTGTAGAATCATAGGATGGTTAGAGTTGGAAGGGACCTTAAAGATCATTGAGTTCCAACCCCCCTGCCATGGTCAGGGAAACCTCCCACTAGAGCAGGTTGCTCAGAGCCCCATCCAGCCTGGCCTTGAACACTACTAGGGATGGGGCATCCACAACTTCTCTGGGCAACCTGTTCCAGTGTCTCACTACCCTCACAGTAAAGAATTTCTTTCTGGTATCTAGTCTAAATCTCTTCTCTTCCAATTTAAAACCGTTGCCCCTTGTTCTGTCACTGCTTTTCCTGGCAAAGAGTCCCTCTCCGGCTCTCACGGAGGCTCCCTTCAGATATTGGTAGGCTGTTATAAGGTCTCCGTGGAGCCTTCTCTTCTCGAGGCTGAACAACCCCAGCTCTCTCAGCCTGTCTTCATAGGGGAGGTGCTCCATCCCTCTGGTCATCCTCGTGGCCCTCCGCTGGACCCGTTCCAACAGGTCCTTTCTGTGTTGAGGACTCCAAAGCTGGACACAGTACTCCAAGTGGGGTCTCACGAGTGCAGAGTAGAGGGCTAGAATCACCTCCCAAGACCTGTAACAGTGCAGCAGGCTGGTTTTTAAGTACACTGAATTAGAATAAAAAGCAGGTGCTGTGTTTTTAACTCATGATCCTAATTAGAGAGAGAAGGTTCTGTCTGGGAACCAAAGGGTCTCCTAATGCATTTGTGCCTTACTACTTCCTCTTTGGAAGTCTGTGTGAAAGGGATCTGTGAGCAATGAAAACCAAAATTTCCCTGTTGAAGTGGTAGAGAGGTGATGCACAGAAATATGAAAGTAATAATTATTTCTTAATAATAGTACTATTTGTTGATCAGCTGTTAATAATTTCTTTCTTGGAAAAATGACTAATAAACTTCCCAGGGAAAGCAAGTAGCCCTTGAAATGCTCACTGTGCTCAAAACCTGCTGATGTGTGTTGTGAATCCTTCCTGTTTCTGCTGACCTTATTTGCAGTATTTGCAAATACTTCTGAAAGCATTTAAAAATGAGCTGAGTTGAAAGAAATGACTGTATATTGCAATAAAGATAACAGAACTTGTGAGATTTCCTTCTGCTCTTGTTTGGATGTTTGCTTCAGGCTAAGGGAAGCTGTACATCTTAGCACATACTTAAGCAATGAGACTTGTTAGTAATGTTTAAAATAGAACCTTTTTAACTCTTTGTAAATGCTACCTGGGATGGAGAGGAATTGAAGAGAAGCTTTTGAAAGCAAGTCAGCAAACTCTTTTTCTGTCTTAAGAAAAAGCGGTTCAGTTACTGATTTTACAGTATTGTTCTTTGATAGCACATGCGGAGAAGAAAGCTGCTTTTTCTTTGTTGGCAGGATGGTGATAAGTTTTGAGCTTGATTGTATCGCATAGTTTCTATCAAAAGTGCTTCAAATACCCTGAGATCCAAGCACCTTGCCAATCTGAGCTCTTGAAATACTGGTATCTTGGAAGGATGTAAGCTTTAAATAGCTGGGCCCTCAACTTGAAAAAATGGATTGCCAAAACATGACAAATACTTTGTTGTGAAAGTTGATGTGGTTCAGAGTATAAATACTTTCATCTGCTTGTGTTCTTCATTAAGCAATTGTGCTGCAGTATTCTATACTCCCTCTTCTGTTGATCTCACCAAGTCAACACCACTGTTATTTGAGAAGATGGGATTTATACTTTTGTGTGTTGCTGATGGATTACATGCTAACAGGCAGCTGCAGTTCAATTTCCTGGAATCTTTGGAATTCCAGACCACCTTTTACTCCCACCTCCCCTGTCCTTCCTCACCTTCAGTCTGGATGTTTTGCTCTGGTTTTTCTAATGTTAGTTCAGATGTCTAATAAAGCAAACTGCCCTGGATTCATTTGCTGACTCATCAGGAAAATAGCCTTATGGCAGCAAACTGTAAATGTGACTTGAAGAAAACATGTCTTTAGGCAGCTTTCTGCTGGGTTGAATGTTGCCAGAGAATCTTGACAGGATCCAGTACAGCAGGATTGTATGGCATCTGTAGTACAGACCTGAAGGCAGCTTTTCTTTGTGCAGCGTAAAAATAGTTTTAAGGTAAAGTGTTTTTTGACAACTGATATGCTGTGCCAGTTTAAAAATAAATAAAATAAAATTTAAAAATACCAATGGGTGTCTAAAGACTCAGAATTGAAGGGTATCACTGTCTGTATTAAAATGGCAGTTGTATGCTTAAGTTTTTCTCAGTTGAAATAAAACCAAAAAAAGTTTCTAGAGTCAAAATAAAAAGCAACCTCCAAAATTTATAGTTGCAGCCCCTAGAAATAACCTTATATCATTGTCTACTTCAGTGTGGCAGCATACTTTCTCAATTCACTAACATTATGTAGTTTCACAGAATCTTCTAGGTTGGAAGGGACCTTAAAGGTCATGTTGTCCAACTGTCAACCTAATTCTGACAAAAATAAACACCCACACAACAAACAAAAAGCAACACCATCACTAAACCATATCTCCTAGCACCACATCAACCCGTCTTTTGAACACCTCCAGGGATGGTGCCTCAACCACCTCCCTGGGCAGCCCATTCCAATGTCTGATAACCCTTTCGGTGAAAAAATTTTTCCTAATATCCAGCCTGAACCTCCCCTGGCACAACTTGAGGCCATTTCCTCTTGTCCTATTGCCTGTGACTTGGGAGAAGAGACCGACCCCCACCTCTCTACAACCTCCTTTCAGGTAGTTGTAGAGAGTGATAAGGCCTTCCCTCAGCCTCCTCTTCTCCAGGCTGAATAACCACATTGATTTATTCCCTCACAAACTGTAAATTTTGTTTACAGTGGTAAGGTTTCTGTTGCTTTTATACAGTCAGTGAATTTAGTGTAAAATCTGAGAGCTGTAGATGTGTGTGGCATGGGAAATCTGACCTGCTTCTGCATGAGTGGATGAGAAGGAAGGAGGAGAAACTTCTATACTATTAAGATTTTTTTTTTATTGTATATTTAGCTGCCTGTTACACAAATCTGAAATTAAAAAAAAAAAAAGCAACTTGGAGCTTTTTTTGGTAAGGGCAATGAGTTAGGAATATCTTATTTAAGCTTTACTTTGTGTTGCTATTCTGGCTGAACTTGCCCATCACTAAGGAACACATAATGATCTGACAGACTTGTTATTCAGGGCCCAAAATGCAGAGGCTAAGGAGCTTATATAGCCTTCTAAGCAGCAGTATCTATCAAAATTTTGCTACTCTGACTGAACTGGGCTAGGATTTAGGCTTGCCTGATTTAGTGCATACTCCTTTATCTCCTGATTTGGGGTAGGGAGAGAACGTTCTGCAAAAAGTGTATGTTCATATGTAGCCCTCTTCTTCAGGAAAGCAAGTGGTCTGCCTGATGAGCTATAAGCTGTTGTACTGTTCCATGTAGCTTTTACAAGCTTCCAAAATACAGCAAAACTGCAACATAAGGCCAAACCTATTTAGGATCCATTTTTCTTCTAAAAGTGAAACACTTGTGAATGCTTTCATTTTACAAACACTTTAAATCTCTTGTGGTAGTCTTATTTCATGTATTTTTTTTCAAGGCTTTGGGATATACTTCTATCATTGTGTTTTTCTAAAAAGAGTCTGTTTTTATTTTGTTACTGAGTTCTTTACTGTGGTGTACTTCAGGAAGTGTGTGAAGACCTTTTACAGTTATAAAGGTTTGATAATTGATTTAACGAAAGAACATGTACAGAAGACATAGCTGTTCTTAACAGAAACAGGAAAATCAAAATTGAATAGACGTATATTGCCTCTTAGCAAGAAAATACTTAAAGGACATAGCAGGATAATTTGGGGACTAGTGATAGCATTGTCTCATTACTATCCTTCAGGATAGATAATGGTAAATGGAATGACACTAAAATCTTCAGCTTTTGGGTTTTTTTTTCCTTAAAAATGAATTTCAGATTTAGATAAATATTTAAAACTGGTATCACGTGAATGTCTTGTTGATTCAGGGATAGCTTAGGTTTATTAGTTACACATTTTTGTCTCAGACCATTAGGAAGAGCTACAAGCCACCAGTGTTCTATGACTAGGAATATTTTTTTTTTTTTTTTTTAAAACACAGGAGTTGGTTGTTTGTGTGGCATCCATTGATAATGGTTTGTGATTATCATTTTGTGCTAAACACATGAATGTTGTAAATGCTTGTAGTCCTTTAAGTCATATAAGTGGATATATTACACAGAATCACAGAATATTCATGGTTGGAAGGGACCTTTGAGATCATCGAGTCCAACCACACCAAAAAAATCCAACCCTAAACTAACACACGCTGTTCTGCTCACTGTAGAGTGAATAAAAGCTGAAATAATGTGTTTAAAACTTATGAAATCTAAATACTGCAATAGGTGAACCCTAAATTTCTCCCTCTTCTGTAGGGTGATACATAGTTAATCACACGTCAATCTTAATTACTATGTACAACTTTAAGTCTTTTTACTGTAAGATACGATGAGGTACCTCAGTGCAACTGAGGAGGGGAGAACCAGATATAGGAACAACATAGGCTTATTTGTTGTTTCTTTCTTTCCAGGTGACAAGGCTCTGGATGGTTACAGTAAGAAAAAATATGTCTGCAAACTGCTTTTCATCTTTCTCCTGGGGCATGACATTGACTTTGGTCATATGGAGGCTGTAAACCTGCTCAGTTCCAATAGATATACAGAGAAACAAATCGTGAGTAACTGAGTTTCTATAAAAGATAAGCTGTTCTGTCTGATATCCTGCCTTAGCTGTATAGTCTGTAAAGGACTTTGCTTCATTCACATCCCCCACCCCCCGCTTAAAGCCTTACTTTGGATTTAGCAGTGATTCTGAAATTTAAACCTACCTTTGTGCACAGGGAATCTTGTACTAATTGTAAAAGCTAGAATGTGTACTCTGAGTAAATTATTAGTCTTGTTAAGAAACTGCCTTGAGTCTTGTGTTAATAGGTAAGTAACCTTTACATTTTCAGAATATCTCTTTAAATCTTCCTAGGTAAGGTTGCGTTTATCAGGTATATGTAACTTACTAGTGTCTGAATAACGATCCAAATTCTTGATTTGCTCCCATTCATCTAAAATGATCTTTCGCGTATATGCTGAAATAGATTGGTGAAATGCTTAAAATATTATTAATTAGGGTAACACTAAGCTTATTCATTTCTTTACTTAATCTTTCTAGCTTCTACTACCTAAATATCTATTTCTGCCTACATGTTTGGTATTGGAGAAGAACTGTATGTCTGAAGGAATTACTTGTGGCATTAACAGAAAAATAATTTAAGTCAACTAAAATAAATTTTCATTTATTTTTCATTTTTCTGACTCACAGGGATATCTCTTCATCTCCGTACTAGTGAACTCTAATAGTGAGCTGATTCGCTTAATAAACAATGCAATCAAGAATGACCTGGCCAGCCGCAACCCCACCTTCATGGGACTTGCTCTGCATTGTATTGCTAACGTGGGTAGTCGGGAGATGGCAGAAGCATTTGCTGGAGAAATTCCAAAAATACTTGTAGCTGGGTAAGTATGACATGCCACCTTCAAATACAACACCAATAAACCTTTTCAGCAACTCAGTTCCACTGCAGAAGCTTAATCCATGCTTAGAGCTATACAGCCCTGGGTTTGCAGTACAAATAGTGACGATTTCCAGTAACTCCAGATACTTTGAGCATGGAATCCTGAGCATGGAATTACTCCTGTAAGCGTACAAATACAATATGGAAATTAACATTATATCAATATCTTGAATAAGCTTTTACAGCTTTGTGTTGTGATCAAGTTTGTTCTATATAAATGTGTGGCAGTGAACATCACTGAAGTATATATTTTACTTTCCTTATCTCTCCTGATAAAAAGAAACAAATGATCCTACATAGATGTTTACACTACAGATTTTGTTATAAACTGAGGCTCTTACTTAAATAGTTCTGACTTCATGAGGAAAGTGAGAATATTCTGTTGTGTGAGCTCTCTTGCTAGTCATGTAAACAGCAATTCCTGGAAATGGCAAATAGTCACTGACAACTTTCTGACTTTGCCTTTGTAGTGCTAAAAGTTCCTAAACAGACCTGGCAAGTGTCTGGAACTGTAGTTAAGTAAATCTAAAATGAAACCTGCGATTGTAGGGCTAATTTGTTTTGAAACTTACAATGTCCAAGTGCAAATAGTGCCTTCAGACTCTTTTATGGATATGAAATGTTTTGGAATATGCATGGATCTTGTTTTATAAAACACTAATGTCTTACATTAATATAACATGTTGTGTAAGAACTGTATTAATACTCTAAATGTCAAGCACTGGAGCTTGCAAATGTTGGAAATGTGTTTGCATACGCTACACTAATTCTGACTGTGTCAATTATGTGTGCTGCCTGAGCTGGTGAGAAGAGGAAGGATATGACATGTGATATCTAGTTGTGGCCAAAACCTTAGGAATACTTTTGAAGTCTTGAAATGGTGTCTGTAAAATGCCACACTTGAACACTGTTACTATTTTGCAGAGCTGAAATGTAATACATGCCAAAAAGAGAAGAATAAGCAGCTAGCACCTGATGCTCAGTATGGGTCTTGTCTGGTGGAGGAAATGGGGGAGAATCTATCCCGTAATTCCACCTTTCTCAGACATGGAATTCCCTATGTAAGGGCGCATGTTTAGAGATGGCGTGTTCTGGGGGCCTGTCAGGCTTCTTGCTGTCCTGTCCTGCACTGCCCTTGCCAGGTGCTATTCCCTGTGTAGCATAGTGGAGACAACACTGCAATGACGAGTCATGGGTTTTAATAAGATAACCTTAAAAAATTCCAAAAACTTCACTTAGGGTGAAGTTCCATCATAGACAGAGCACAGCATCTTCAGTTCTGACTTGTTTGAGCTGCATTTAGGTTCTGAGATCAGTCTTCAAGGTTTCATTCCTCTGGTTTTCCAAGAAAATATATATAAAATGCATATATGTATATGTCATACCTACATGATCTGTGCAGAATGAGCAGTCAGTTACAAATGTAATTTTGTGTAGCTTCCTTAGCTTGAATATAAGGAGGGGAGGGAGTAACATAAGAAGAATTTAGTGAACTTCTGTTGACAAGATGCTACCTGGCTAGGCGTGCTAAGTCAGTACAAAGACTAGCATAATGCTGACTGGCAAGTGTTACTGTGACTTAACCACTGTGTTTTAAATGCAGAGATACTATGGATAGTGTGAAGCAGAGCGCTGCCTTGTGCTTACTGCGTTTATATAGAACTTCTCCTGACCTTGTTCCCATGGGAGACTGGACATCTAGAGTGGTGCATCTTCTCAATGACCAGCACTTGGTAAATCAGCTTCATTATGCTTCTTGGGCCTGCTCTATAGAGACAATGATGTCACTTCTGCTGTTTAAATACGCTATTAATTTATTTCTTCTTGAGTCTTTCAAGCAAATGGGTTGCTGTTCTCTTCAGACTTGGAAAGAAACAGTTGCCTTTTTTTAGTTGCTATAAATTTTTTCATAAAGCTTTGTTTACTTTTTTCTTAGAGATGTAAGAATGGTATGCACAAGTTTCTTTCCTCTGGCTGCAAATAAATTAATGTGGTGTCTTGTGATCCTGTCACATTGCATAGGTGTAACACTAATTTTCCTAGGCAGTTTAGGATTAAACCTGCACTAAAAATGCAAGGCCTGGTTTGTCAGTCCTTGGACTTCCTTGTCCTGAGGTGTCTATGTTGTCATTATCTTGTTGGTTCAGAAAAAAAACTATTGTTCCAGATAAGATCTTTCGATCGAATTTCTTTCGATCTAGTTGCTTTGAAACTAGGGCTACTAAGACCTATGCTTCAGTAGTGTATATATAAAGCGTGTTACACAAAGCGCTCTCTTCATGTTGTTTTGTCAGAATTCTTTTCTGGGTGATCTGCTGCATCCTGTTTCTTCTACTCATGCCTCTCTTGTGTAGGAAGACAATTTGCACCCAGACTTTATTTTAATATAGCTCTCTATTATTTTAGATGTACTATCCAAACATGAGACAAAGCTAATACAAAAATAGCATGAAATGCTCTGCATGCATGGCAGTTACCAAGTTGTTGAAAATAGTGTTGGATTTTGAAGATGTATAGTTATTCTAGCTGGTAGCCAAACAAAGGGTTTCTTCATGTGGGACTTTGTCATGAGGGTGAACTTAGTTTTGTTGTATGTTAAAAAATACTTAAGTAAAAAATGTTAATGGGCAGCATTTAAAACTGTTACAAAATTGAATGTATTGCTTTGTTTTTTTTCTAGGGTGTGGTTACAGCAGCTACAAGTCTGATCACGACTTTGGCACAGAAGAACCCAGAAGAGTTTAAAACTTCAGTCTCCTTGGCAGTGTCTAGATTAAGCAGGGTGAGTCCAGTGCTAACCCTGATAATACTTCACTGTTGCTTAATTTACTCTGCTTTCTAGGTCAGGTTAGCTTACTGTTGCTTATTTATTCAACTTTCTAGGTCAGATTAGTGTACCATTAAAAGTGAAGATGATTCAGTTTCACTTCATATAGCTACTTCAGCTAATCTCTTATAACACTTGTTGCTTATCAGGGTATAAGCTCTGTTAGCTAGCCCAAATTTTCTTGGTGGAATCCTTGCTATGCTCCAAGCGTATGTAGCAAAAGGTATCTTAGTTACTTGCATTTGAAAGAATCCTCATGATGCAGCTGAGTTTTTAACCCTCATTTTATGTTGCTATAACACCAAAGAGCAGTTGAATCAAAGACTGATGTTGCAAACTTCTGCATAGAACCCTCAAAAATACAGCTGTACTTTTAACTTTTATGTAAGCTTCTTGCGAGATGAATCTGCTTACTATTCCCTCCTTTCAGTTGCTGCTAGGCTAATAATTATATGCATTTGATATTCTGTAAATGGCTGTGGGGCATTAAGCTGGGGGAGGGGGCACAGGGGGGAGTGGAGAGACACTTCTGTAAGTTAGCATCTTCATGCTGGAAAACTTTGTTACTGATTTGTTTGACTTGCCTTTTGGAAAGTATACAAGACATGGGAGGATATTACTTGACAAATGTGTGTTAGACGCAGATTTATGCAGTGTTTTATCCGAACTTGCACGTAGAGAAATTTAATTTCTTTTCAAATATAAAGATTTTGTTTAATACTTAAAAAGCAAGGGAGCACTGAGGGAAGTGCAAAGCTGTTCTGTAATGGAACAGCAAGAATTAGAATTTCCTTAGCAAAGCTAGTTATTAACTCACGCTTACCCTAGAATCAGAGGGGAAAAGAAATATACGAATACTCTGAAACCTAATCTAATCCTTATTTTGCTGTGCATATAAACATCTTCTTTGAAAGCTATCTGTTCTTTGCTCTGGACTATGAGTACTACTGAAGGTGCTAGTTGGTCCTTCTGCTTTAGTTCAGTCTGTTACGGCAACTTGTGCCTGAATTCCAAGTTCACCTATCAGCAATCAACTATAACACTATAGTTGGCTGAATCTATGAATTGCAGAACCAAAGAAAGTCAGTCTTCTAGTAAAATGTTTTGGCATTACAAGATGGTCATCTTTGTTCTTACGAAAAGCAAATACACTTTCAGGAAAATACTCCCTGGAGTACTGTATCTGTAAAACTGAATTTCTATTGCTAGGGAGCCTGATGTCATAGTATGACAACTTGCACTTAACTAATGTACTGAATTAAACATTACAAAACTACAGTGTAGTTTTGTAAGCCTTTATCAAAAGTGATCTGTGGTGTTCTTTGGGTCCTTCTCATGATTGTGCATCACTTAAATTCAGTAGCTGACATGCTGTCTGCTTGCTTTACAGATTGTAACTTCTGCATCAACAGATCTTCAGGACTATACATACTACTTTGTTCCTGCTCCTTGGTTATCTGTGAAACTTCTGAGGCTGTTACAATGCTATCCACCTCCAGGTAATGCACAAATCACAACAGTGGTCATCTCTCTTATTCAGTACACTAGCTCCAAAGAGCTATTGTGCTGTAGTGTTACTGTAACTTTGAGTGCAAGCAAGGATACTGAGTCTGAACTCTTTAAGTGTTTCAGATTGTTAAAATTAAACAATGTAATTCAAAAGGCCCTGTTGCTTAGAGCAAAGTGTCAAATCAGTGTGCATTTTATAAGCCAGTTGCAACTGCTATTTTAAACATTCTTTAATGTTATCAACTGTTTTAAAGCTGTGAAATATATTATAGTGGAGATTGCTTTTGGCTTTTCTCAACCAGACAGAACTGTGGCTTAGAATTCTTTTGCCAAGTGTGTACTGGGGGAGGCTGAACTGTTTTTAATGTATCGGAATACTTCAGTTTATTCAGATTTAACAAGGTGGAAGGCCTAAGACAGGGATTAGGGTGTTGAGCAAAATGAAGTTGTCCAACGGCTCGTTCTTCTCCAGAAGACCCTGCGGTACGTGGTCGTCTAACAGAATGCCTGGAAACTATTCTTAACAAAGCGCAGGAGCCACCAAAGTCAAAAAAAGTACAACACTCAAATGCAAAGAATGCTGTGCTGTTTGAGGCAATAAGCTTAATTATACATCATGACAGGTGAGCTGTGACAACACTTCTATTATGAGAGGGTCTTTTTTTTTAGTGTAAAGCTGTGGCTTTGTCTTGAACAGTAAATGGAATTTACAGGCGAGGGGAAGCGGGGAGAGAACAAAATATGAAGCTGTTTGCTAGATTGGAACACAACCACAGCAATGGAATTGAACAGTATTAATGAACTGTGTTGCTGTCAGCATATTTATTTTATTGCTTTGTTTCTTGCTGCTGCTTTTTTGTTTTTCTGGTGTTTTATGTTGATCCCACCACTCTAATCCAACAGAGATTATTTGCTCACAGTATCTCAATTTTCATTTCACCATCAGGGCATTCTAGCAGACACTTTAAAGCATTTTAAGAAATTTGCACTGCAGAAATAGTATTCTGTATTGGGTGTTCTAAACCTGTTGCTTTTAACCCTTTCACTTTCTCTCCTGTTCTGTGCAGTGAGCCAAATCTACTAGTCCGTGCCTGTAACCAGCTAGGTCAGTTCTTGCAGCACCGAGAAACTAATTTGCGTTACCTAGCACTGGAAAGCATGTGCACGCTTGCCAGCTCTGAATTCTCACATGAGGCTGTGAAAACACACATAGAAACAGTTATCAATGCATTGAAGGTAAATATTTAAGTGTGCAATCTGTTTTGAGTGTTGTCTTCTCCCCTGCCTCTATGTCCTTTACCCCACTGCCCCAAGCCCCACCCCCCCTCAATTAAGATGATAATACTTGGGAACCAAATGAGTTATTCTCAAAAGTCTGCTTTAGATTTTTTCCTTAATTCTACAAAAATCTTGCTGTGCTGGCAACGATGGAAGTCAGCTTCAGTTTATTTCTGCAGCTTACTAGTAAATCTGATACTTTTAGCTGTGGCCCATGTAACACTTTGGTGTAGACCAAAGTAATTCTTTCAAAGTAATTACCAAAGTAATTCTTTCAAAACAGTGAATGCTGGAGAGACTTTGTTTTATTACTGTCTTGCTGCTCTCAGACACTATTCCTTCACTGCAGTAGCTTATAGATAGCAGTAGAGGAGATAAACTTCCACTGCAGAATCAGAAAGTCAAGAAACCAGAAAGGCATATTCTGAGGCTGTGGTTATGTGAAAAAGCAGAAGTCAAAAGAGGAAGACTGATTGGCATGTAAATTTATTTGCACAGTTTAGTGTTTTTACTTACTGTTTTCTTCCAAGCTTATGCTGTAGCATATTAATATATTTGTCAAACTTGAAAATATGTATCTGTTCTAGCTAGACTGCTGTTGATACAAGGCAAATCCAGTACTAAACCTGCTGGTCGCTAATTATCCATCAGCCTGGTGACAATTTGACAATTTCAGCCAGTTACTGGTGCATTTGTGGCCAGTGGTGCTAGTTACCCAGTACACAGTGGAATACAAACTCATTCACCCTAGTTAAGGTAATAGTGGAATACTCTCTACAAAGTCCTCCATCCTTTCAGCACTTGTACAGATTTGGATATGTATACTAGAGAAATAAAACCTGATGATTTGAATTTTCATAATATTATGTAAGAGCAGAAAGCTGTCTTAGTCTCCAGTGACCTTTTTCTAGGTGTCTGAAAGTGAGAATAATATGAGAAACTCATAGTTTGTGAAGGGTATTCTGCATCTGAAAGATTATGAAAATGCATTTGTTTTGAACTTGACTATGGATTATAGTAAGTTTCGTCTCTTCAGTAAGTTGCATGTGCTTTCCAAATAAAGATGAAATCATCTTGACTTTTTGCTGTGTGTCCTTTTGCAGACTGAGAGAGATGTAAGTGTACGGCAAAGAGCTGTAGATCTCCTGTACGCGATGTGTGACCGAAGCAATGCCCAACAGATTGTGGCTGAAATGCTCAATTACTTGGAGACTGCTGATTATTCCATTAGAGAAGAAATTGTGAGATATTTGTGTTTCTTTATTTATTTCTGACTTGAAATGTGAATTTCATTCTGTTAATTTACTATTATTAAAATAATAGGTCAGTATAAATGCAACTGATAACAAATTATGTGGAGATTTCTTCCTATGCTTATTGTGCTGATTGTTTGCTTTGGGTTATAGGAATCTTAGTATGTCCTGAAAAAGGCACCTGTACTTTTGACTCTGCTAGTTTGATTTTCCACTTTTTTTTTTTTCTACAGATCTCCATTTTCCTAGCTGGTCCTGTCTCAGTGATGGTGTTTTTATAGGAAACAAAAATGTTCAATAAATAACTCTTAATCACTTAAGTACACAGTTGAAAAGCCACAGATGCAAACATACTTGAATGCGTTATGCAGAAAGCATTTCGTAGCTGGCAACTGGTGTGTGTTGGCACAGAATTTCAATGTTCGTCTTCCACCTTAGCTGTGGGAGCAAGTAGGCAAGCTGATGCATCTGAAACTGAGACTTCTGGGCTACCATGCAGTATAACTAGGTATATATGAAAGTGAATTTTGATACATAGCCTATAGTAGAAGCTAGTCAACCTTCTTTATTCCCTTATGTGTGTTCAGGTTCTGAAAGTTGCAATTCTAGCTGAGAAGTATGCAGTGGATTATACCTGGTATGTGGATACAATTCTGAATCTGATTCGCATTGCTGGTGACTACGTCAGTGAAGAGGTGTGGTATCGAGTTATTCAGATTGTCATCAACAGGGATGATGTTCAAGGGTATGCAGCAAAGACTGTTTTTGAGGTGAGAATAACGGTTTTCAATTCACTTTCAAAATAGTTAGGAATTAGGTAAACACCACGTGATCTAGCAGGTGTGTGTGCTTCCCCATAATAGGGAGGAGTAAAAATATGATCCTGAATGTTTCATCAAAACACTGCTGAAGCTTTCAGTGAAACTAGAATCATAGATTTTCAGAGCCGATGACTGTATTAAGTTGATGAGAATGTTCTCTGGCTTAAGTAATGTAGAATACTCCTGGTACTGTTCTGGTTTTGGTGAGGGAGGGCAGGGGGGATTATGCTGGGTTTTTTGTTGTTTTTCTGGGTGGCATTGAATGGGTGGCTTAGTAAGGAAATTACATTACGTGGAAAATTACTGAAATGTAGTAAAAATAGAAGCCTTTTACCAGGCAGCTTGCTGCTTTTTTTTTTGAGTTTTCTGCATGCAGAAATCCAAAAGACTCAAAATGATAACTTGATGATCCTTCTGGAAGCATATATCCATTCCTTCTGTCCACGATCTGATAAAACTGGAATTTGAACTATTAAAGGAGAGCACTTTCAAATGTTTGGCCCTGTTGCTCTGACTTCACTTGGGTTCTTCACATGGGCTTTTAACTTTATTTCCTTTCCTAAATGTTTAAGCTGGCTTTCAGAACTCATCCCTGTTATATGTTTCTCCATACTCAATAAAGACAGTATTTTTGTCTTGGACAACTTCAGCACATTCTTGCAAGGTTTAAATTAAGTATATTAACATCCTTCTGACACCCCTAAGGAAGTAAGGGGAAACTTAAACAGCTGTATCTGCCCTCAAAAGGCCACAGTGCTGTTAGATGGGTCTGAGAGTTCTCTTCAGTAATATTTATGTTAGAGAATCTTCTATAAAGTCATACCACCTATCGTGCTTTTCTCATAAGTGCTCTGTAGTGCCTAGACTTATGATCTGCTCTTACAGGAAAGACTAGGAAACTGGACATGGAAGTGACAGAAAAGATCTTTTTTGATACTCTACAGATCATTGACTATTAATGTGTTCTTACAGGCCCTTCAAGCTCCAGCATGCCATGAGAATCTTGTAAAAGTAGGTGGCTACATCTTGGGAGAATTTGGAAATCTGATAGCAGGTGATCCAAGATCAAGGTAAAACACCTTCTGAAATAAAGTGAAGTAGTAAAGCTTTCAGTGAAGAACGTAATGTCTATTTAATATTCCTAAAGGCCAGCTAACAAATTATTCAACTCTTGCTAGTAATACTAGTAAGATTTATCATGTCTACAAAACTGAACTAATTCTCTCTTCCCATCTTTTAAGTCCCCTCATCCAGTTCAACTTGCTACATTCCAAGTTTCACCTGTGTAGTGTTCCTACCCGAGCTCTGCTTCTGTCTACCTACATCAAGTTTGTGAACCTCTTCCCAGAAATCAAAACTACAATTCAAGATGTATTGCGCAGTGACAGTCAGCTAAAGAATGCTGATGTAGAGCTGCAGCAGAGAGCTGTTGAATATTTGAGGCTTAGTACTATTGCAAGTACTGATATATTGGTAAGTATAAAGTTTGGGGTTTTTTTATTATGCAGAACTCTTTAGCTGTGACTTCTGTCAAAAAGTAAACTCCAATAAATCTTACCCAATTGCTCAGAAATGTTAATGCAGAATTAAGGATCCACTATGTAGGTGCTGATTTTTAGTCTACTGCATTCAGTTGCAATCACCTTTAATTTAAAGTGGTTATTGCTTTAGTGGGATGAAGGACCATTAAAGCACGTTAATCTGGAGCTGGGAAGCCAGAGAAAGCTGGTGTAGTACAGGGTCCTACAATATTTGGATACCAAAAGGTTACTGCTTTGTTTTGAGGACTTACCTGATGGCAGGCAGGAAGTTTCTAATTGTGCTGTGGGGTTTTTTTGTCTCTAGAAGTTCATGGTTCTATCCTGGTGCTCTCAGGTCTGACCAGAGCTTGGCACATTTAGTCTTGACAGCTAATAAATGCTTATGTCTGACTAGAGCCTTGGGTAATTTTCTGTGGTTTCAGTGTAGGTCTGCTTGACTTAAGGACCGTTAGGTCTGCTGTGATCTAATTTTAAACTTTTTCTTTAATAGGCCTGTACCAGAGAAGTGATATGCTCCTGTTCTCTTAAAGAACTGCTTTGGGAGGAAAGTTTTAAATAACTTTTTCAAAGCAAGTCTATTCCATCACTGTACAATAAACTACATGGTTGTTTTCTGTGTAGATAATTACTTCTGATTTTGCCTCATGTAATCTATAAGGGTGTATATCTTCAGAGACTCAGAAAGGGGTTTGGCTTTTTCTGTAAGTTTAATTTAATTTTATTTTTTTTATAAGGCTACAGTGCTGGAAGAAATGCCTCCTTTTCCAGAGAGGGAGTCTTCTATTTTGGCTAAACTCAAGAAGAAGAAAGGGCCAGGCACAGTTACTGACCTGGAAGAAATTAAAAAGGAGAGGAGCTCTGATATGAATGGAAGTGCTGAACCTGCCTCTGTCAATGCCAGTGCTGTTGTGAGTTCAAAAGCTGTTATTTCACTAATTTAGATGGTGTACAAGTGAGGAAAGAATTGTTTCCTTGAAGTTGCTTCTTAGGGGTTTAAAACTTCTTATCTCAAATTTAAGACACTGGGCGTATGCTGTAAAGTAGCATGGGAACCTGTAGCTGCTTTCACCCCGCTGCGTGCTTGGTTGCAATTTTCTTTTGGAAATATTACGTAAATGGGGACAAACTGTCTGCAGCCTTAAAAAGTCTCTTTTATGTTGTTACTTTGAAAAATATTGCTGTAAACTTAGAAAGGGGAATCTCTGCTGGTGAAATTGCTGTGAAGGTGAGATAATAGAATTAACGTGTTTAAAAGGAGTAACCTGAACTTCAGAGTATCAGCTGTTCTTCTGCTTAGTCTAACATGCTAGATAGTTTGTGTTATTGTTTTTACTAGAAATGGACAACACTTGACTTAACATGGATGTCCTGAAGTCAATATAATGGTGTTACTGTCTATTTGACAGTACTATTTCAGTTCAGTAATGGTAGACTAGGCCACAGACTTGTTTTTTCTTAGCGGAAGCTTCTCATTTTATTGTCAATTAAAACCAGTAGGGTGAATCACTCCCATAATGTAATACGTGTTTCTGGTTTTAATGACTAGCATAACTTGTAATTACATTTGAGATGTAGTAGTAGATTACCTCAGAGAAGGAAGTACTGTAGCACACTCCCTCCTCATTTTTTTAAAGCATAATTCTTTAACTCTTAGTCATTGCAGTATGTATGAGTAGACGTTCCAAGTGCAACATCTTTGAATGGACACAAATCCCTTTCCAGCAGAAAAGTTGCCAAATTTTCTTTGCATGCCAAATTGACTGAGGTGACTGGCAGTTAAAATTGTGTTGTGCTTTGAGCTTCACTTTATGCATTGCAGATATGTAAGAAATTTTGCTATGTTACCTTCTTCAGTGGCTTTGGTGTGACTCTGGCTTAGATGCTGAGTGTACGTTCCAAATTGGAGTTCATCTGGTCGTTTTCAGTAGTTCTTATTGATTGGCTTCTGAAAACTTCCCAGGGAATTTTTTGTTATATTGCATCAAATTTAGTCTCTGGAGAATATGATAACTTTGAGTTGGATTTCAAAACCAAAATTTCAGACTCAATCCAAGTGAATCTCATGACTCATCTTCAGCATATCTGCCACATTGTAGGCTGCTAATGTCTAATACATGAACGTTTTGTTTTAACAGTCTGTGCTTTGTTCTTGCACGTGCCCAATATCGTAAGGTCTTGCCTTTACCTTTAGCGTTTGCAGCTTGAGCTAACTACAGACTGCTTTTGTGCTGGTTAGGCTTTACATTGTTTCTAAGGTTTGCCAAGCTTTAAAAATCCAGGACTAAAGTGAAAGTCAATTTTAAAGATGCTGTGATGTTTTTAATTTAGGTTTGTGTAAAAGCCACTGCCTGCCTTGCTGGATTCTTCATGAAAGAAAAGCAACACACTTGAATTTTATTCCCTACAGTACTTAAATTCCCTTTAAATTAGGAGGGGAGAAGAGGAAGAAAAACGTTGTCATCTTTCTTCTGCAGAATCAGATTCTGGACAGATGAATTTTGGTTTTTTTATGTAATCGTTAGACGGGCATAACTCTCTTGAAAGGAAAAAAGAAAATCACATCTGTAAATGACCTTCAGTTGAAGTGCAAGGTGGTAACTACATCCATGACACCTCCTACATCTATTCAAAGCTTGATTTGGCGTGGGAAGAGGCACTGTGTCATAGCTTACTTGTCTGTGCAAAAGAGACAGCTTTGTTTTAGTTTTGCTGTAGTGTAACACTAAAATGTCTTGTCTTCCCTAGTCTACTCCTTCTCCATCTGCAGATCTGCTGGGTCTGGGTGCTGCCCCTCTTGCCAATTCAGCTCCCCCACCGTCCTCTAGTGGTAGTCTGCTCGTGGATGTATTTTCAGATTCCCCTTCTGCAGTTGCACCTCTTGCTCCTGGTTCTGATGACAACTTTGCGAGGTAATTAAGTCGCCTTGTAAGGAATCTGAAAAGAATTTGCCTGTTAAAACAGGATTAGAGAAAAAAATATGTGCAATAACTTCTGATTTTATTCCAGCTTATTGAATGCATTCCTGGGTGGTAGTTGTGCAGCAAGAGAGGTGTTCTTGAACTTTGTGCTGGATTGTGCTTGAATACCACTGCTCATGGAAAAACTGAGACTGTAGTAATCAATCTGAGGATACTAGCCACACAGTATTGCATAGTTTTCACGCTGGATTTGCTTCTTTGTTAAACGAAGCTACTTGTGCATCTCAATACATCTTGAATTTTGGGGTTATCTTGGCCTGATATGACCGCTTATTTATTTCCATAAATTATTCTTGTGTTTCTCCGCTTATGGCAAGCTAATACTGGAGCAGTGAGATGGATATATCCCGAGATTCTCAGAATTTCAAATATACTTAAATAGTTCTGCTACTCTCTGACAAACAGGAGTGAAAAGGGGGGGGGAAAGTGCTTTTTTATTTTAAGGGGATTTGATACAGGTATCTTCCTAATTACATAATCTAGTGTAGATGCAGTGTGTTGTTGATCCCTTTAATATTAAAAGCTGCTGTGGTTACACTTACATCCTACTTGGCTAAAATTTTGGCAATAAATAGCACAAGATTACAGAATGTCTTCAAAAATCTGTCATCTCATTGGCCAAAGAATGTACTACTATTGCCAAAGACCAAATTTTGAATGACGTCATGACAAATTTGCAGTGCATCTTAATATGAAAGACGTAATTAGTGAAACTAATCTGCCTGGATCACTGAGACTTTAATCAAAATGTTATACTAGGCAATGCATTGTTGTGATTTTACAGTGATTAAGACTTGATCCTGTGTTTCTCTTAGAAGGCAATAAGCAATGTTTAATCACGCTACACAATACCAAAAACTTTAAGAGGATACACAAGCTTGTTAAAGCTTATCTTTTTCTGAAAAGAGGGGAAAAAAGAAATCAATACTAATAGCTTCATAAACAAAAGTTACCTAAAAGGAGTTTTCTCTTTCTGCAGAAGAAAGTATAGCATTGCCCAACCCCTTGGTCTGTTTGTAGATGATGAAACACTTCTCTAATGATACTGAGAAGTTGCCTTTTACATTTTCCTGCTTCTTTTTATTGCTGTTGTCACTTTTATTTCTAATCTGTTACGTGGGTAAGTCATTCTCTGTGTGCCTGTATATTCTTGCCTACACTTAATACTTATGTGTTTTTAAGAACTGATCCTGCAGCTATAGTTAGAAGTGCCACTAAGGTTGGTGAGGCCTCTGCTTCAAAGCACACATTTGTAGTAATTAAAATACATCTACATATATGGTTTTGAACTAAAACTTTTTCGTCTGTCGCAATTAAACTTAAAAGGACTTAGTTCTTTAAGAGGTATAAATTTAAGCTACTGAACACCTTCAGCTGTCTCTGGGAAGAATTGCTGGTTCCTAACAATCAGGGAGGGGCGGGGTGGGAGAGAGAAATGTGGGAAAACATTGCCTAATACCGTTCTAAGTGTACTGAGCTAGGGCAGCTAATAAATTTTTTCATGCATTAAACTTAACAGTGCCATTTTTGAGGAAGGAGGTGAAAGAAAGAACTAAGCACTAAGCTGTCTTTACTAACTCCTGCTATCTCTGTCGCTACTGCCTTTCTTCCTTTGTGCTGCCTGAACTAGCCCTGACCTGGCTTCATCTGAGGTAGTTTCTGAGGAACCAGCTGATACTGTGCATGATGCTGATGAGCTTTTTCACAAGTAAGCAATACTAAAACCTTGCAAGGCTGGGCAACTTCCAGAATATAGTTATAAAGCAAAACTATATTGTTCATTAACTTAATACCAGCAAAACTAGAGAAACAAGTGCTGTCAAACTTGTGACTAGAACACCTCTGTAGATGCTGTGGATTTTGACAAGCTCATGAATACACAGGTTAGAGTTGCCTTTATGAGTCAATGCTGGGCCACTGCTCTAAAATGAGGCAATGCCAGTTGTATACTAAGTTTTGGAACTATTCACAAAAAAAAAAGGGAAAACATAAGAGTAAATTGTCAAAAATACTGATATTTGGGAGTATGTTTTAAATGCATTTTATGCAAAAGGCTGATGTTTGCTGACCACCTCTTCTACTTTTAAGTGAAGAGTGACAAAAAGGACTGAAATCACTGCAGAATGGGCTTCCTTTCTCAAAATATGAAAAAAGGGAAAAAAAATACAGCTCTCAGTTGACTTATGTGATACAGAACTGATAAAACAAGGGATCTTTTTTCTTTCAGGTTTAAACAGTCAAAGCTTCAAACTTTTCAATTCTACACCAACCTAATGAGTTTCAGAAGTTGTCAAGAATATGAATAAGAAAAATCTTAGTCTGTTGCCTGGTCCTTTGTAGACTGTGTGTATATATAGCATATTGTGACTTCCTTCGTAGTTTCTCAGACTTCCTATCAAATAAGAATTTCAGTTCTTTTAGTGTCCTACAAGTGGTGGTTTTGGTTGTAAAATTGTCGTTTCTAACTGCAGTTTTCTGCAAAGGCCTCTCTCACAGACTGATGCTCTCTAGGTTAACCGCAATCTTCATCCTCTGTGTAGACCCTGAATTTTGGGGTTCTAAATATTGTTTAATATGGCTCAATTTACAATGTGTTTTCCTTCTCTTCCCCTAGGTTTGTGTGTAAAAATAACGGAGTCTTGTTTGAAAATCAGTTGCTACAAATTGGATTGAAATCTGAATTTCGACAGAACCTGGGTAAGAGCTTTCAGGCCAAGTGGTTAGCTGTCTGCATTATCAACCCAGTGCCAGCATGCTATTGTGGATAGGACTTACTTTTTGGCTGCTTAGTGGAAAACGTGGTTTCAGGTCTAGCCTGTCTTAGGATCTTCACTGTTTGTGTGTCCCTGGCTTCTGTGTGGGCTCTAGTTTCCTTAAATTTTTTAGTTGTCTTGTTAGCTGAGGTGAAGTGGGAGTGTTAAGTGATACTGTAAGCTCCAGCTCTTGCTGCATAGTTGCAAGTCTGGTACAGCCAGGGTAATAAAGGACCATTCTCCTCAATTTTCATATCTTAAAGTATAGCTTATTGTAATAATATGATACAGAATGCATTTCAGACATGTGCATTAATGTATTATGATAGACAAGTTAACAAAAACCTCTAGGAAGGAGCTGGGAATCAAATACAGGCCAGCCCTAGAATTGCTTGCTTCTCTCCTTCTGCATAATTTTTTGTACCATAATAGCTTCTTTATATAAAAAAATAACCTTATCTGGCAGCACTGTTATTTAACTGCTTGTGTGACAGCTACTGTGGGAGAGATCTGATTGTTTAATTACTTCATGTTGAACTGCGAGTGTCTTGGTGTAGGATAAACCTTATAAATTTATGCTTCTTTTCAAAAGCTGTTTTAAAGAAAGGTAGAAAACCAGTGTATTAGATATTTGAACAACAAATAGTTCCATATGATTACATGTGATATACCTAAAAATTCTGATGTCTTTTATTCTTTTCTTTCTAGGACGTATGTTCATATTCTATGGAAATAAGACATCAACACAGTTCTTGAATTTTACTCCAACAGTAATCTGTTCAGATGATCTACAGGCAAATATCCTTAAATGCAGTAGCGTGTGTCTGTTCTTATTTGGGTTTTGTGTTTTGTACCTCACAAAATTATAATAAAGCTGATGGATCAAGGCATGGTGTCCTTGAACACGAAGAAATTAGAAACTTGCTGATAACCTAAAGTAAACTTTCTGTAGAAAGAATGAGTCTTGAGCAGAGATGGAAGATTCTTTCCTTAAAGCTCTGGTTATAAACACAAATTTTACTATTGAATATAAGGCTGACTTAAATATGTACTGTAACTCTGTAGCTTTCTCCACTGTCATGAAGTAGCAGGGGTATAGATGTGGTGTCCTTCAAGTCCTGTGTTAGCAGATAACCTCAGACTTGAGGTGGAGGTAGAAGAAAACACATACGCAATGATGATACTTTAAAATAAGCTCTTAATTTACAGTTTATCCTTAATGCTTGGTAGTGCGAATTTAGGATTTCTTGGAGACTGTGTAATCAAACTTGTTTGACTCAAAGCATCACTGCCATGTTCACATCAAAATGAGATAGTCCAGTGGGTTTTATTGTGAAGTCTGTCTGTGTCTTCATACCTTTTTGAGAGCATCTTTCTTTAAGAATATCCATGTAACTGAGAATTATGGGGGTTATTGTTTCTAGGTGTGTCAGTATGGAGAAAAAAAAACATTAAAATTCTTGCTGTACAAGAATTGAGCTTTGAATATTCATTAGCATGAGCAGACACAATGCTAATTCCTCATGTAGTTTATTGGGGGATTTGCTAATTTTTTCAAGTTACCAATTTATCGATCAGTTTCCTTAACCACTTCTTACGCCTGAATCTTCAGACAAAACCTGTTGACCCCACAGTGGATGGAGGTGCACAGGTTCAACAGGTTGTGAACATCGAATGTGTGTCAGACTTTATGGAAGCTCCAATCCTGAACATTCAATTCAGGTAAAACACAGGATTCAAATGCTAGTGAATTAATTAGAAGATAATGTTAAATTTCTCCTGTTCTTTTGACTGAATTATAGAATATGGACACACAAAGTTATCTTGGGTAGACAACTTACTTGAAAAATTGATCTAACAAAGCTTTAAGCTACTAGGGGAGGTAGGGAATCCACTTGGAGCAATGTGGTTTAAAAAAACCAAACACCTAATCAAGAAAGCAGCTACTGATAAAATGTCTCCATGACTTCTCTTTCTATCTGTATAAAACAGTCTTCCTGTTTGCTTAAGGAATCTCAACAGGAATATACACAGTAACTTCTCCCTTCTGGAAACCAAGAACACTTCTGCAAACAACTTGAACTGGAAATACAGCCAAAAATAGAATCTTGTTATGTCCACTCAACATCAGTCTCTGGCTACATTCTGTTATTCTAGTCTAAACTGGTTCTTACTGGTCTGTTTTCATAGGGATATATTTTTGCTCTTTTGCGTGCTATCTACAAAGGTAACAACCTATGCTGAAACTGAGAGATCCTTACTACAAGTTCTGCCAATTCACTTTCACGTGCCATCTGAGCAGAGCAAATAAATATATTTAACAGTGGGTTAAAGCCTGTATCTTAGAAATAACGTTATCTGCAGCTGATGGATTTTAGTGCTAAACAGTTGCACTTCAGTGTTCATCGTGGTTGATTTAGGTTGAGAGACTGCTGACACTGCTGCATACACCCTGTTCTTTCTATTCCATATGCAGATATGGTGGAACATTTCAAAATCTTTCGGTAAAATTACCCATCACACTGAATAAATTTTTCCAGCCGACAGAGATGTCTTCTCAAGACTTTTTTCAGCGTTGGAAGCAACTGAGCAAGTAAGAATTTGTCTGTACTTGGGCTGGAGATTCTTGTGGTCGGCCAAGAGGAAAAAAGGGCTATATTGTGAATGTAGCTGGTTCAGTGCCCCATCCTGTACTTAATCCTGGGAGTTATAAACTGTCCCAATAGAATTAGTTGTTGCTGAGCAGTGCTGTACATAATATATGTGTTATACCATGGATTTGTCTTGTCTTGCAGTCCGAAACAAGAAGTACAGAATATCTTCAAAGCAAAACACCCGATGGATGCAGAGATCACAAAAGCGAAGGTGGGTGGTAGTGTGGTATTTTTAATTTGTAGTGTAAGCCCGATGGTATAAGCAAACTCTGTTCATCTTGGTTTATATGGCAGTTGGATCATCCTTTCAAAGTGTAGAGTCCACATTGTGTAACAGATCCTTGGCAGTGCTGTGTTGAACGGACTGTTTCTCCGTGTGGCTTGAATCAGCTGGAAACTTGAAGCTATTTAAGAAAATACCAATTCAGTGCTTAAAACTGAATTGGAAGATACTTCAAGCCTAAATTTATACTAGAGTTATCAGTTACAAAAGAAAACAACTGACTTTTTGTAGAACTGTCTGCTTAGGCAAAACAGAAGTGACTAGCGTAAGAACGGAATGGCTTTATGAAAAACAGGAGAGACATGTTGAGTCTAATTATTTCTCAGTTGCTCTTAAAGAACTTTTTTTTTTTAGGAACAGCTCATTATCAGGGTTACTCTGTAACTTCAAAAATATGTTGTAATAAAATTGGTATTAGAGAATTCTTTAATGTCTTGAACACTTGGAATAAAAATTACTCCTCCTTTTCCTAGTTGGTGGTGGCTGGGCTTGAGTAGGCTTGGTATTGGTGTCCCACTGGCCCAACAGATAAATCTTCTGGTTTTCTTTCATAGATAATTGGCTTTGGATCAGCCCTACTTGAGGAGGTAGATCCCAATCCTGCTAACTTTGTTGGTGCTGGCATCATACATACAAAAACTACTCAGATTGGATGCTTACTGCGCCTTGAACCCAACCTCCAGGCACAGGTATCTGTTTAAGTATCTAGAGCTTGAATACAAGTTACTGTTTGCACTAAATATCTATGTGTATCTGAAACTCCTTAAGGTATTTATTTAAAATCACTGTTGCAACATCTAATTGTGACTGCAGACTCCAGCCAGAAATGAAATTGTAGCAGCTGGCTCTGGCCCAGTTTGGTAAGCTGCTGCTTCGTAGCAATTCTTTCCTGTTGGAAGAGATCACTGTATTATTCTAGACTGTCCATGGAGTCCCACATTCTCTTGAAAGTTGGAAACACATAAGGTTTCTGGTTTGTGTGCCTTGGAAAAGATTAAGTATAATTCCCTTGGCCATTTTAAATTAATAAAAGAATGATTGGCTAAAAGAAAATAAGAAAATGAACACAGTGTTAAGAATATTCTTCCTCAAGCATTTGATAGAGATTCTATCAAAGTTAACTGAGGAATAAAAGCAAGTTTTGGGTGGTAAGTTGCCTGTTTTCTGAAGAAGTGGTGGTAGAGAGTCTTTAGACTTTTCCCCACAACATTTACTCCACTTACACAAAAATTTTGCTGCTAAAGCCAAAAAATATTAGAACAATGGTAACTCTCAACAAGGGTGTGAAGATGTGCTCCAGCCTATGGTCTGAAAAAACTGTATCACTCAGTGGCTGGCTGCCCCTGAATGTTTTAATTTGAGGTCTTTTTCCTACCAAGTCTAAGAAAACGAGGTAACTGCTGGCTTTCACTAGTTGACTGTGCATTCATTTAATGCCAAACTATGTTTAAAAAGTAAATAATATTTTATGTTCTTTTTCAGATGTATAGGCTCACACTACGAACAAGTAAAGAAGCTGTATCTCAGAGATTATGTGAATTGCTGTCGGAACAGTTTTAATATTAACCATGTCAGTTTGGGTTTTTCCATTTATATCGCTGTCATCATACTGCAAATAAATGTCTTGTACATCACTGTCTGAGTACTGCAATGTTAACCAATACCAGCTCCCTGCCTTAATAGGACTTGACCCTTGTTTGAAATTAAGACTTTGAAATGTACAGTACAGGGAAGTGACTTTTTACATTAAAAATGGCTTTTAGTGTGTTACATGAAGGGTGGGAGGGCTGTCTAGTGCTCCTTTTTTTTGCAGAGGTCAGGCTTTTAAACTTGTTAAAGGGAAATTGATTTAGATGTCTTAATCAAGGATTTCAAGTGAAATGGCTAGTAATATTCTGCCTTTAACAGGTGCCCCCTCTGCTCTGAGCTGACAGAACCCAATGGAATGCTGCTCAGTAAGGCTAATTCAGATGTTAACATAGAGTCAAAACTTTGTGAAGTTGATCATTGCCGCAAGTCTTCACAGGGTGAAAGGGCAGATTCCAAGATGTATTTGAATCTGATTCAAATGAATGTTTGTTGAGTGTCGCCAATCTTTGTATTTGAAAAATGCCACAGGACCAGAGTCTTAAAGTATTAATCTTGTAATCCTTTACATCTTAATGTTTTCTGATCTTTGGAAAGTGGATTGAACACAAAAGCTATTCTTAATCCTTCTGCTTATCTCAATAATGAGGTGAGCTTCTCTGGTAGGTGGTGAATGAGTACATGCTTGTTCATTGTTAGTCAAACTGAAGTTAAATATTCTGTTTTGTGTTTTTTCTGTTTCCCATCAGACCTAGCAAGTAATAGTGCTAATGATGTGATATAACTAACTGCAGAGTCTGGTATTGTATAAAGGAGAAGTGGGAAGAAATGGGCCCTTGAAGGGCTGTAAGGCATGCACTCTTAGATGAAAATGTAATTTTAAACAATATTTTTTTTCCCAGTGTACAGTAATGTTAAAACTCGAGAGGTTGAATAACTGATAGCTGAACAGTTTCCTGTCAGTGGTGTCCAACACGGTAGAGAAGACTTGTGTTGAGACAGAGTAGAAGGCCCCAAGAAGTTCTGCTTTTATAGTGGTTTTCACAACCAAAGCCTTTGTAACTTGTTCCACATCAGCAAACTCTTTGTAGCTTCTCTGCAAAAGTAAGTGGACACAGCTCTGGCTTACACTCTTCAAGCCTTGAGGTGCAACAAAGGCCACTAAAACAAAGCAGGTGAGGTAGTGCAGTTAGAAACTGCCAGCAGCTGTCAGTGAGTACTGCAGGTCACAGTGAATGTCAGCTGCTTCTGACACGAGAATTGAACCTCAGATCAAGATTTCCTTAAGGTTATTTAAAGGAAGGCTGGGACTGGTGTCTCACAACACATACAGCCAAGTATGCCCATGAAATAAAGGTTTTGAGTGATAGTGATGACATTGAGAATACATTTAAATGAGGCTCCTGTCATGCTGCCCAGTGCACAGCAGGGGACAGCATTCTACATGATTTGAGTGTGCCTTGCTTTTTTTTCTTCAGTGCTTTGAGTTAAATGGTGGAACTGAGTAATTATAATTTGGTTTGTGTGCAAGTGAAAAATGAGGAACAAAGGTTTGGCTGTGGTGGCTGGATTTGGGGAGATTTTTGGTTTGTGTTTTTTCCAGAAATGGCTGGTTAACTATGGATGTTATGACTGAAAACTTGGCTATAGACCTGGTCTTTCTGCAAAAGTTCTTTTGAAAACTTGGTCCCTTTTAGGGCCTTCCGAGTGTCTAATCAAGCTGCTTTGATCACAAACATTGTCTTTGAAAATCTTCACGAGCAGTTCCCGCAGTCAGGTTGGGCAGTTGGCAAAATACTAATGGATTACCTTATGTTTTGTCCTTTGGATGCTGTACGTCTCTTTAATAGTCCTGTTATCTTAACCATGCTCTTGGCTGCTATGTTAAAAATCTGATGTGCTGAACTAAGGGGAGTCTTAGCAAAGACAGGGGAGGAGC
>JAHREE010000118.1:11956681-12408269 GCA_033628505.1 Tringa tobata
GCTATTGCACAGGTCCTAGTTCAACTGTAGTGAACCTAACAGTATTTTCAGTTAAAATAACTGGTCAAATAACGAGAAATAAGTTAGTAAATTTGATTCCTTCTGCTTTATTTGAAAGTCAAACTTCTGTTATTGCACGGTGCGTAGGCTGGTTTTTAGCCTCAGGTTAAGAATCACCCTGAGCAAAGCCAGACAGTCTCTGATGTGGTCTTTCTTCCCAACCCCCACCTGGCCCACTTCATTATTTTTTTTTTTTTTTCCTCACCTGCACCTAGCAAATAATTTGTCATTTAACTTCATTGATGTTCCAGGGAGCTGCTCAGGAAGCCTCACTGGAAGGCTCTCCTGTGTAATCAATACAAAAGAGCTTCCAGCAACGAGCAGTCACCGTGGAAGTGTTAAATTGCGATCAGCATTTAATGAAAAAAAAAAAAAGTATCTGAGGCCATCTGGCCTAATGTACGCAGCTGTCAAAGTTACAAACACAGCCACTAAATACAATTATTTCTGTAGTGAGCCTTTTTCCAGGGTTGTCTGGGTCTTGACACGGTAGTTGGAATTCCTTCTTAAGAAGCCGAAGTGGGCTACAGCAGCTGCATGCTGTGGTGACCATCATGTTCTCAACATTCAACCTGTTTGGAAGAGAGGGAGGATCAGTTAGGATCTGTGTAGACTATTTTAGGCCTACACCTCTTCAACTGTTTGAACTTTTTTTTTTTCTTTACAGTGGAACATTCAGAGGAAAGAGCACAACCCTTAGAGTTCAAGGGTTCTGTCAACTACGGAACTACAAAGAGTGCAGCGATTGACTCTTTAAGTTCTCATGACCACTGTGGGAATTCAGGTGTCCTGAGTTTCTGCCTATTTGACTGCATTTTCAAAAGGTTTATCACTACTAGGCCTCACTGCAAAACTAACAGGATTTGATTCCACCATTCTCCTTTTGCACTTTTGAAAATAATACAGTAACTATGTATTTAATTTTTTTAAGCTGTACACTGGACTGCTTACAGTTTACAGGTAGTCTCTGGTATGATCTGTTAACAAAGATGCTGAATGGTACATGTTCCTTTCACACAGTTCATGGAGGAGGGAAAATCCCTTTCTTCCTCTGAATTGTTGGCACTAGAATTTAAGCTGATGAATGCATAATGTCAGTTCTGGGCTGTGAGGTCCCTTACCATAGTAGTTAATAGTAGACAGGAGTGTTACGGAAAAAATATTTTTGTAAAAATCTCTTTAAAAGGGAGAAAAGTCTGCCTGATTTCAATTAAAACATAACTGGTTTTTAACCACAACTTTCTTAGTGAGTGTGATGAACATTAATAACTAAAAATCTTGGTTCAGGCTTAACTGCCCTTTTGAAAACTGTCAAGATACAAAGTCACTCAGTTTTCAAAACACCGGGACTGAACTCACTTTGAAGGCAATAGCTTTAGGATTAGTTTAGTTATTGCACAAGGAAAACCATTCATTGCTTTCCTATTCTTGAACATTTTATTTGCTTGTATTGTTGGGAATATAACAATTTTAACTTTTTTCCTAAGTAACTGTGAACTCTAATACTGCTGCAGTCAGTTTACTTTTATTGAAGCCTTGATTTCCTGTCTGAATAGCCTCCTTATGAGCAAGCAAAACTGCATGGACTGAGACAGACACTGACAACTGTAAAATACCCCTGAATTACACTATTAGGAGAATATTATGAAACAACTGAAGTGACGTTACGTGTTCAGGTGAGAAATTTCTTATTTTGCTGTCTTAGCTATTTGAAAACAAACACCCCAAACAAAAACAAACAAAAAGCCCCCAGAACATGCACCATTGGTGTCTGGTGGTTTGTGTTTTTTTTTTTAAGAAAAAAAACTTAGGGAAGTGAAACACCATTCAGTGTTTAAATTGTAAATCCCTACATATGAAATGACCTTATTAGCACTGTTTCTAGTCAGCTGGCTTATGCTGCAACATTGTATTGGTGGGTAGATGCCAACCACGTTTTTCTCCCTGAATTATAAAGGAGTGGTGGTTACCAAATAGCACTACTTACAGATGGCCAAGTAAGAGAAATAAACAACTTCACAACTACACAATCCCTCAATTATCCTTACTTTGTTGAAGATGGACATGATCCTTCACATTGGCTTAAAGTGACATTTGTAGAACAGCCTTTGTAAGTTATTTTTTCTTCATACTGGCGTTCTCTACAACGCACTGTCAAACATAAAAAGAAAAAGCAGAAATCTTAGTCTTCTTGAGTGCCCTTTGCTGGATGCCAAAAGCCTCCGTACTGTTTCATGGAAAACCATTCTTATTGCATGAGACAATTGACAAGTCACAAGTGAGTAATGCAGCAAGAGAAAATTTTAAGCTAGGCACTGAAGATGCATGAGATAGTTACACTGGAGGAGAACTCAGAAATTGCAAGTCACGGGAATTACAAATAAGCAAAGTAATTCCTGTTAAGAATATACTGTAAATTCAGTCTAGGAGGAAAAAACTCTAATCCACTGATGAGAACACAAAGATGCATAACAAACCAGCTGGCTAATTCTGATGGAATTATTTCTGGTTCACAGACTTTGTAATGGATTTTACTTATTTGAAAAATAATTTACTTAAATTAAGGATTTATTTACTTGCAGGCAGCCAGAAGTTCGTAACTGAAATGCCTGCCTGAAGTCTGCCTTTCCTTACTAGATGGAGTGCATAATGATACGTAGCAGGTACTGACTGTATTGATCTTGTGTTTTCTCCTGACTTGAAGCAAAATACTAAGCAGTTTATGATGCAAAAAGCTGACTGAAAGCAGGTATTCTAATGAGTCTGAAGATTTAATTTGCAAGTTTATATTGAGGAGAACAAAGAGATTGAATACTATGAAGGCAACTTACGCACTCTTGCACTGCTTCCATGCAATGCACTTTTGAGCACATTCAGGTTCCCCACTTGAAGAGAGGTTATGAATGAAACCTGAACATTGTTGTGGGGAAGGTTCAGTTAATACTGTAGCAGGAATGTGGGAATTTGTCATTGGAAAATAAGGCAACTAGTAACTAGATACTAGACTAAGGTACTATACCTGTATTTCATAAATCAAGCGCTAGGAGCTAAGTCGGCATTTAACTTTTCTTTCTGGACTGAAAAGCATTGTTAACATTCTGCAAGACTGAAAAGTAGCAGAATTGCTCCATTTAGTGCTGAACAATGAGAAGGGAGAAGAACTTGTTCACGATCTTCTGAACTCATGAAATAATACTGGGAGGTACTGCCTGTTAACTGCAAGGCACAAACCCAGTAATAGTATGGTTGGGAAAATACTGTTCTGAAGCACTTGTCTTAGAAAAAGTATGTGAACAAAATCTAAAGTGGGCACCAAAACCATAATTATACTGGGGAAAAGTCCTGCTTATGAGAGTTCCTACTTGGGTTCCCATTCTGTGAGGTGAAAAGTACGAGGATGCAGGGAAAGCAAGGTCAATGGGAACGGGGCAATAGAAAGATCCCATCTCCTTGTGTCAAACTGTCATTTCCCAGTGCTTACGAAGTCAGTCAATTTGAGCTTCCTTTCTGCTAAGGAAAAATGATACCAGCCTCTGGTACTGCATTACTTGTGTAACAGTGAGAGGAAGGAGAGACTGTGCATTTAATCATTTGCTCTGCAGGCAGCTAATTCTGCCATGCCTTGTGGCTGAGTTGCCTGACCTGTACGAGCTGCACTCTGATGACAAGGTTAACAGTGAAAACATGACAGGTTCTGCTACAGGTGACTGTATCTGCTGTTATATGTTGATTCTCATATCACCGTTCGAGAATAGTAGTTAACCATGCTTTCCTTATTTGATTATTTGGGATAATTTGTGTAAATCAGTCTTCTAGAGTAAGACCCAGTAGGTGATATCTTGGGTGACTTGAGCATGGTGTTCCACGTTCTTAATTTTTGTTGCTGTTGGAGATAAATTTCTGGTTCAGATCTAATTATAACAATGGAAGGGAGGAATCTGTGTGAAGATTCACAACAACTAAGGAAATAGCATATAGCTCTGCCTCACAGATAAGAAGTAGTAAATAGTTATAATCTCATTAAGTAGGGTAGAAAAAGGCAGGCCTATGAGGATGCTGTATATCCCTCCTAACTCTTGAAAAAGATAAGTAAAGCAAGTGGAGGCTTTAACTTGTTGGAGGTGAGGTTGCACGTTCTTTGGGAATTAAACTCACAGAAAAGGAGAAAAAACAGTGAAAGTGGTATATGACAGTGGAGAAGGCAATAGGAAAGTAGCTGAAATTGAGATGTTATCTCTTTTCTGTGTCCTCAAACAGTGGTTTAAAAAAAATACATAGAAGAACCAAAACGGAAATACTCTTTCCATTCACAGACTGAGCAGTGCATATGTCATTCTGGTTTATTCTTAGAAGGGTTAATCCACATCCTAGGAAGCACTGAATAAAGATTTTCAGCCTCTTTGTAAATAGGACTAGAAGTTGGGCTTCTGCTACCTATACAGAATAGAGTTTAAAACATATAGGTATCTCTTGTGCACCCGCACCAGTGTTCCTGGCTCCTATACTGGAGATCACAAAACAGGACAGTTCCATTTAAAATCAGTAGAGATTATGTTACTTTGTGTGCCTCCCTTCACATGAAATTGTACAGAAATTGTAGAATGTGGTATTCCTTCAGTTGACACATTAGGTTTTAATTATGCACGGGAGCTAAAAACATCACTACACCTTGAAAACCAAGAAAATAGTATCGTGCAGAAGAGATACCAGAAAATACTCAAGTGTGCAGAACGAGTACAAGAGCTAACAGAAGGACTGCAGGGTTAAGTCAAGAGGTAGCCTGTCCAAATAAAAGATAACTTTCTTACACTGCTTAATTAGGGTTTTGAGATTAAAAAACAAATTATACTGTCACTCTCCTGATAAGCCTCATGTCAGCCTCCTTAACTTAAAGTTTTTAATATTTATATCGGTATATAACATGGGATCTATTGTTATGAAATTAAAGAATTCAGAAAACTACTCCACAAAAAATAAGTGCAGAAAGGTGAAAACGAAAAGATGGAGCCAACAAATTGTATCACAGCCAAATGGTATGTAACGAAAGAATTCATACACATGTAACAGAAAAGATGAGCTAAAAACAGAAGCATGACATAGAAGAGGATATTAATTTACTTTACCTTGTGGCACAGTTAATGGTACAGCAGAAGACAAGGATGTTGAAAGTCTAGAGGTGAAAGAAGGAGACGACGTAGTCCGGGTAGTAGTTAATGTTGTTGTTCGCAAAGAAGTCCTTTCAACTGACTCTGTAGAAGCAGCAGTAATAACACTGGGAGCAAACGTGCTTCTTGTAGATAAAGGAGTTGGGATCAAAACTGGCGTGGACATGGCAGAGACACTTGTAGGAACTACTAATGAAGATGTTTTGACATAAGGAGTAAATGTAGTATTTGGGGAGGAAAAATATGTAGTGCTCTCAGCAGCCCTAAATGAGGAAGTAGTGAGGGACACAGGCATTGGTTTTGGGGTGGTGGCTGAGGCTGATGTGGAGGAGAGTGTGGAAGTGGTGGCAGGTGGCAGCTGGGTGCTGAGCGGGCTGCTGGGGGCAGGCGGAGAGCTGGGAGTTGGAGAGGTGCTTGTCGGAGGGAGCTCTGTGCTGCTGGCAGGGCTGGCCTCTCTGGAGACAGAGGTCCTGGAGGTGCTGCTGGCAGAGGTGGTGGCGGTCGTCTTCTGGGTGGTCTGGGGCGGCACAATGTGTGGCATGATTGTCGTTTCGTGGGTGAAGGCTGTCGGGAGGAAAGCAGAGGTCAGTGGGGGAGGAGGTCAGGAGGGGAAGGCAAAGGAGGTGGGCAGAAGGCCCGGTCTGGGCAGTCCTGGTTTCAGCTGGGATAGAGTTGACTTTCTTGCTAGCGCCGGCATAGCACTGGGACGTGTTGGATTTGGGGTGAAAACGGTGTTGGTCTTCTGTGTGGTCAGGGGCGGCACAATGCGTGGCATGGTTGTCGTTTTGCGGGTGAATGCTGTTGGGAGGAAAGCGCAGTGTAATTGCTGGTCACTGGGTAAGTTCTAAAGGCAGGTCATGTGAGTAGCGCTGTGTAGAACTTTTTGATAGGGTGTGCATAAATATATTAGGACCTTGTCTAACTCATTCTGGTATTTCTGAAGAGGAATAACTGGGGACATCATTCCCATTGTGCCCCAGTTCCCTCTGTTTTTTTTGAGAATTGAAGGCTTATGATGCTTTTGAAAGATTTTTTTCTAGTAATTTATCTCTGTCTCCTTCTTCTTGGAGCCCTTGAGAGGGGAAGAGTTACTGCTATTGTCAGGTGAGATTCCATCTGTTGTCAAGTAGTCTACCATTTGCCTGTTGTAGACAGTGCTGGAAAGGATCCATGGGAGAGCTGGAGATACTGAAACAACAGGCATCGGTCTTAGATGACTCTCATCTCTCTCCTGACTAGAGCACTCACCTGTTACTACTTTACTAGCTGGAGTCTTAGCTCTGGTTGGCTCCCTTGCTACAAAGAAAGGGATGAGAGAAAAGAATGGTTGAGTCTTAGGAAGTATTCTAGGCAAAGCATGTTGTGGTATCCCGTTAAGGGAGTCTGTCTTGCTCAATACTAAGAAAACCCACGCATGTGGACCCCAATTGTTCTAAGAGGGAGAACTTTAGCCTTGAGTTGAGCATACACCTTGCCCACCCTCCACTGTTCTCTTCTGCACTCAGGGTCAGCGTTAGCTAAGGAGGTGGCATTTGCTGATCAACATTGTAAGAGTTGTGCCAGTTCCTGGGTGTCCACTGGATGGAGAGCATGCCTTGTGTTCTGTCTCTCACCCCAAAGTATCCTGAGGTGTAAACTAGAGATAAGTTTCCAGTTTCACTTCCTCCTGCTCCCCACACTGTGGATTCTCAGGGTACCACTGTAAAGGAAAGGTCTGTGTGTTAGCTTTTTTCGTTTGCTAGCTATGGGACAGGAAGTCACAGATGTCTGTACGCTAATGAAGCCCTATGCCCCAGAGCCAAACCCCTGAAGCGGCAAGGGAGGAGGATGCAGTCAGGGTCATATGCTGGGTCATGTCCCAGGAACTGCCTGTGTCCCAGGATTCCCATGTCGAGGGCAGTGGGAATGGAGAATGAATAACAAAACTGAAGCCTGTGTGGGATGTGCTGCTTAGGAGAGAATGGTGGGAGCTGGAAGGGGCAGGCAGAGCAGCAGAAAGGGCAGGAGGGACCCTCACCAGGATGTGATGGTGTCAAGGACACAGTGGAGGAAGGAGAAGAAACAGATGAAGCTGAGGTGGCAGATAAAGAGCTGGGACTTGGAGACATCCTTGTCAGTGGAACTTCTGGGCTGCTGGCAGGGCTGGTCTCTCTCAGGACAGAAGTGCTGCTGGTGGATGTGGCAGGGGTGCTCTTCTGCGTGACCAGATGCTGCACAGCCTGTGACTTCGTTGGTCTTTCATGGGTGACAACTACAGAGGGAAAAGCACAGGTTGATCAAGAGTGGCAGGGCATGAGGGGAAGGCAAAGGAGTTGGGCAATTCCCAGGCAGAAGCCCCAGAGTATGAGTGGGGGCAAGAAAGGCAGGACTGGACCCACTGACTCTTACTGGGCAAGAGGGAGAAATGGGCCAATGGCTGCTCCCAAAAAAGTATGGGGCAAGAACTGGGCCTGAACTGTGTCCTCTGACAATTCAGCACCCCCCGCCTCTTTCTGGAGCTCCTGAGGTAAGAAGAGCCTCTCTGGATGTGCATGTCTCCCCTCCAATTTGTTCCAGACTGGACAGGAACATCCTCTGGGAGAGCTTGGGTGAGTGGAGCAGAGTCTTAGGCCAAGGCAATCTCTCAGCTCCCTCTCACCTAGTGGGACTTCATGGTGCAAAGTGGTTGCTTGGGTTCCCTCACTCTGTAATGGATATTAGTAATCACTGGGAGCTGGTAAGGTTCCTGGTTAAAGTGGGTTGTGGTACTTCCTCAGAGAAAGCTGTAACTGCCATCACAAGAGGACCCAGATGCATACAGCCCAACAATATTTTGTGGGAGATGCATAGATTGGGAGTCTACACCTGCCCTCCTACTACACTAGACTTTACCCCACACACTGTCCCAGCCTCTGGTTTTGGTTGCTAACCTAGCAAACCACGTTGTCATACAGCCTCAACAGAGACTGTCCTTGCTGGCATATGGAGTACCTGACATCCCAAAGTATAATTTCCATTTTTCAATATTTTTTTGGGGGGGGGAAATTTGTTGCAATGGCTAGAGGAGACACATTATGTGCCATGTTTTCAAGAACTCACACAGCAGCATAGAGAGATTTTACTTAAATTTGAAGGAAGTGTAGAATATGGCCTCGAAGAGAAATGTTAGGTTTAAGATGGTATTTAGATGTCAGATGCTTGCTCCATTAGCAAGAAACATAAATTTCCATTTTTATCACACTTCTTTAGTTATCTATTCCTTTCCTATATATTTGCAGTGTTAAGACAACTAGTAAGGATGCTTGGGTTTTTTATAAGGAATACATTGACATATGTCTTGTGAGTGGTGGCTTCACCTGGCAGATATCAAAAAGTGATATTTACCCACTGTTGTTAGTTCAGGCTCGCCGAAAGTTGTGATTTGAGATGTGGTTTGAGTAGGTATTGAAGTGGTTGTCATTTCCTTTTTGGTAGTGGTCATGAAGGTTGGTATGGTGAACCTTACTTTTTCCGTCTCTGTTGTAGTAGCAGTTGATGAGGCAACAGGTGTAGGCTTTGGTTTAGTGGTCATGGGTCTTTTTCTTGTGGTAGTTAAGGAAGGGGTAGTGATGGCTGTAGTCATGCTTGGTGTGGTAAAAATTGATGTTGTATGTTCTTTTGGAGTAAAGATAAATAAATAATGTGAGTAACCAATTAACTGAATAATTAAAAATAGAAAAATTATGAAGATATCCATATTCCAGAGACCTAGTTATCACCCTTGATCTTTTGAATATTTTCTGTGTAATCGTTTGTATTCATATTCTCATAAGCTTGCCAAATCTTGTTTTCTATTTGTTTTCAATTGTCTCATATATTTCTTTGTTCTCATTTTCTGTATTTTTTCTTGAAGTAGATTGTTTTTTATATAATTTTAAAAAGAAGTTAGCTTTGTTGTCACTTATTATCTAAAGTCTGTATGGACTTTGCCCAAATGCCAATTTCATTGGCTATTCTTATGTTCCAATCAACCATCGTTTCAGCTTTCTGTAATTTGATTTACAAAGTTAAATAACATCATATTATAGGACTCCCCTTGTTCCAGTGCATAAATCATCTGTCACAATGGCAGCCCTTGAAGTTGTGTTTTGACTCCTGTGGGACCTCTTTTTAACTTTGCTTTCCCTGACAGCCTGGGTCCAGGATGACTTACTAGTTGAAGTGCATGTTGGTGGGAAGCTACATGTTTTTATGAGTGTCCATAAGCAATAGAATCAGAAAGTAATTTATGTTGGAGGAGTCATCTGCCTGAGAGCAGGACTTCAGAATCCTAGACAAATCTGCTGCATTGATACCTGTGTGTTTCTGCTTTGGAGCCTGCTTACGTTATTCGTAGTTAATAGACTGGGTGCTCCTTGAATATGACTGTATAACTAAACCAGTTGTAGAAAAGAGGTTGATGCTGAGATAATAAATCCAACTGGAGCTGAGCTGGCTCACTACTTATAGAACTTCTAATACGCTCTCACATTAGTTACACAAGTGATTTTTCATTGTATTTTTAGCCTATAGCCTTTCTCTTTCCATGCACTTCCAATCTACACTTCAGAACATTTTCAGTTTACAAATTCCTTTCTGGAAGCCTGCTTGGAGTCATGTTCTTGTTGTTAAGACAGCTTGCAATGCTTTCCTAATAGAGTGATATCTCAACTATGAATAGAGTGGATTTGCTATAATTTATTTTTGACAGTAACACTAAAAACCTACCAGTTGTTAACTTTATTGAGACAAGAGGTGATGCTGATGAAGTTCTTGGAACTGTGATTTTTGAGGTTATTGTTGGATTTGTAGTCTCACTTGATACAGTAGCTGCAGAAGAAGAAATACTAGGTACTGTTGGTGGGGTACTTGTGGTAGAGCTTCTCATTACTTTAGGCTGCACTGTTGTTACTAAGAAAACAAAAATCAAAGGATAAGAAATAGTTCTTGATAATCTATCTATCTACAATATACCGATACAAATTAAAAATTATTTTTGAAGTAAAAACATTGCCTTAATAAATACTAGTAGTAACTATTATTAAAAACCATTGCCTTTTAGAGGAAGTATTTGACAGAATTTATCCATCTACTCCTTTGCTATTATGTGAAGTGAATACATTAAACAGGAATTCTTGCAGAAAGCTTACACATTTTTCTTCATCACTTTAAAAGTGAATTTGGCATAAATACTTATGCATAGCAACAGAGACGGAATTGTATCTTATTTACACAGTCAACAATGTAATGTTTTCTCAATACCATCTGTCTTTAAGGAAATTAATGGAATTTCTAACAAATTTATCAGTATATATAGATCCCTTTCCTGGATTAGGCTGTATGGGTTTGGTATATTGTCATAAATCTCCACCAAGTTCTTAAATTGTCCAAGTGTTATACAGCCAGCCACCACTAAGAACTGTGATGAAATTTTTGAGGGATTTTGTACATCATAGAATGGTTGGGGTTGGAAGAACCTTCAAAGGTCATCTTGTTCAACCCCACTGCAATGAACAGGGATATCTTAACTAGAGCAGGTTGCTCAAAGCCCTGTTCAGCCTGACCTTGAATGTTTCCAGGAATGGGGCATCTACCACCTCTCTGGGCAACTTCTTCCGGTGTTTCACAACCCTCACTGTAAATAATTTCTTCCTTATATCTAGTCTGAATCTACCCACTACAGGCCCTACCAAAAAGTCTGTCTCTATCTTTATTATAAGACCTCTTCTAGCATTGAAAGGGTGCTACAAGGTCTCCTGTTTTTGCAAGGGAAGCCTTCTCTTCTCCAGGCTGAACAAACCCAACTCTCTCAGCTTGTACTCATAGGAGAGGTGTTCCATCCCTCTGATTACTTTCATGGCCCTCCTCTGGATCCACTCCAATCTTTCCTGTACTGAGGGCTCCAGAGCTCGACACAGTACTCCAGGTGGGATCCCACCAGACCAGAGTAGAGGGGCAGAATCACCTCCCTCAACCTGCTGGCCACACTTCTTTTGATGCAGCCCAGCATACAGTTGGCTTTCTGGGCTGCTAGTGCACATTGCCATGTCACATTCAGCTTTTCATCCACCACTGTCCCCAAGTCCTTCTTAGTAGGGCTGTTCTCAGCCGCTTCATCCCCCAGTCTGTATTGATACTGAGGATTACCCTGACCCAGCTTCAGGACCTGGCACTTGGTGCAGGGTTCAGTCTCCTGAGGTTCACATGGGCCCACTTCTTGAGCTTGTCTAGGTTCCTCTGAATGGCATCCTGTCCCTCAGGTGTGTCAACTGCACCATTCAGCTTCTTGTCATCTGCAAATTTGCTGAGGGTGTGCTCGATCCCACAGTCCATCAGAGAGAGGACAGAAGTTCTTATTCACTAACAGAGGTATTTCATTAGTGATATCTGGAAGTGCCTCAGTATATTCAGGAAACACTGTTCTCTCAATTTTTTTTCTTAAGGTGTCTAACAAATATTTCTGGGGAAATTTTTGTGATAATTAAGATACCAAATTATTTGTCATCATTGCGCCTTATGTATGTGAAATTGGCAATGCCACTATATCACACAAAAAAGGATATTTCTTGCCTCATAAACACATATCAAGACATATATCAGTGTGTAAGTACTAGTTTGGTCAACTACAGGCACTGACCTGTTGAAGGTGAAGATGTTTCAGGTGTGGTACTAGTGCTTTCGTGTCCTGTGGTATAAAGGTAGAACAGGTCAAGTTTGTGAATGAAAGCATATTAAAATATTCCAAGTAAGGTAAGATTCTAGGGATTCTGTTAATTAGTGAGATATTCCTGAAAATGCTTAATATTACATATTTCAGTGGTAAACTTCACATCAAAGGACTTAACGAGTAGGTTTTTACTACCTTTCTTATGATTTTTATGCTTAAAGGCATCTCACTTTTCAGGGATAATGGAAGCATGCTTTTTGTATGTGAATGAGATCACTAGCTGAGATCCTAGTTACACAGGTTAGGATTCTGTAATCTGATCAAAACTGTCCTTGACTTTTTTTACATCTGCAAGAAAATCCAAGCTGTGCAGATAAAATCTATCCAAAACATTATTTAATAAGATTTTCATTAATATTTAGTAAGGTTTTCATTGAAGTAAACCATATAGTAATAAACCTTAACTTAAAATAAGTAAAAAAAAAAAAATCTCTTGCATTTGCTAAGTAGAGTCTATTATCTAGGTCTGAGCTTATTCTGTATGTTCTCATTTTTTATGAAAGGTGTTGAATATATCTGAGACCCATAGCTCCACTGGGACAGCTCCACACGCAGATCAGAACACCAATATACTTTCAGGAAGATCCACATTTTAAAAAATACTCACATTTACAATGCACATAACTTTTCATGTTGCTAACTAACACGTCAGGTTCATCCAGCTTCTGTATTACAGCATTTCCTACCCTACATTACCCTAATCCTTCTTTTAATTAGTTCTTTTCATTCCTATATTTACCAACTCAAGTTTTATACACTAGCAGTACAGTAATAGGTGTATTTTGAAGGAGAGTTATGTTTGGATGAACACTATTATTATCACAGAACCACAGAATAGTTTGAGTTGGAAGGGACCTTTCGAAGTCCAACCTTCCTGCAATGAGCAGGGACATCTTCCACTAGAGCAGGCTGCTCAGAGCCCCATCCAGCCTGACCTTGAATGTTTCTAGGGATGAGGCATGTACTGCCTCTCTGGGCAATCTCTTCCAGTGTTTCACCATTAATTGAGAGGTACCAGGAAAAATACCTTATTTGAGACTATGCAAATGTTTTAGTATTTTTTCCCAGTTACTGTAGAGAAAGAAAATGAGTATGTAGGTTGCCGCTTACCACATGGCATGCATCTTTCCATCTCATGGTCAAAGTATTCATCATGAGAGCAGTTGTAACAGCCTAATAAAAGCATAAGAGAAGTTTGTTGCATATTTCTTACAGAACACCATTTAACTTATACTATTTCTTTTGGTTTCTCCAACTATATCCATTTGCCTAATAAGAATATTAACTGGTCTCATCATATGTTTTCTTACCTAAGTACAGCATATTCTTTTGATTTGGTGCAAGTCAGAAAATTTCTCCTCAAGATAGGCTGAGCTCAATATAAAGCTAAATGTAGTACTGGTACTGAATTGATTATGTATTTAAAGCAGCAGTAGTAAGGTAAAGATCAGCAAAACTGCTTCAAAAATAGCATAATTTAGAATACCATTATTTTACCATGGTAAGACTGATTTTAAAACAGCATTGAAAATAATTACTATGCTACTGTTTCCTGGTTTACACTAGTATAGCTTGTTACCTTCAATGTTGACATATTTGTAGTTTTGATTTGGACAATTACAAGGCCTGTAATGCCAGGTGCAGTTGTTATTGTTGTAGCCATAGGAATAAGCATCACTTCCTGGTTTTTTATGAGAATTGTAATACTCACAGTAGACAGCTAAAAAAGGTAAAAGCAAGAGAGAAATGAGAATTTTTCAAATTAATGGCATACTATTTTCAAAGGACTAAAGGGAAGAAAAAATTAATAAACAGTTTGAATCAAAAATCACTGAAGTTATTAGCTTCTGATGTAAATTGACATTTAAGTTCCAGTGAAGTCAGTTTCCTTTTTGCAAATGCACTATGCAGGCATTCCCACATTTTTAATGCATAATGTAGTGAAATGTTGAAAAGAAATCATCAAATCTGACAATTCTAGCATTGATTTACAACACATCCTCTTTTTTTCCTCCATATATGGTGTTCTGTAACACCTTGATACGTTTTTCCTGTTTTACAGTGTTCTAGCCAACACAGCTGTCTCTATTTCCTTGACATCCACACAGAAGGTGATTTAACCATAAATAAGATTTTAAAATTAAACTTTTTTTTTTTTTTACAGCTTCATACTCCGTCTGCTGACAAAAAGCTCGGTATACAGTGGTAGAAGAAGAAACAGTTTGCCTTCTGTGACAACATTATTTTCTCTCTCATTACTCTGTGGTAAAAAGAGATATAGTAGTTTGGTTTATTTAGCACAAATGAAAACCACAGATTTCACACCCCAGGTGACTGAAGCCAATGATTCTACCATAAACAAAATGCACTTTAGGAGGTGCTTTTTAAGCAATCACCTACGTTGCCATATTAATAATACAGTAACAATAATAATTTCTTAAACCTGTTTAAAGAGAGCTTAAAGAAACTTACGGCAGAACTCAGGGGTCCTCCAGTCAATGCATATACCTTTATCTAAGCATGCCATGGCATATACTGCAATGGCATCACACATACATTCACAGTCCCCTCCAATGTCACAACCACAAGAGTCTCTAACACAGGCCTCATAATAGGGCATACGATTCACCTGCATTGGAAAAAGAAGGAATGAATTTTCTAGGATTCTTTTGTGCCTAGTTGTTGGGAAGGTGTTTTTTCCTGGGCTAAAGGAATGTATGTTACATTAAGGGAAAGTAACTAGTATTTCCTCTGAACATTTGTCAAAGCAATTGCAGTCCCACTTCATACAAATCCTTTTAGCAAGAATGTAGGTGTCTCCACATCCAGAATAGAAACGGATGATGTTTTGCCAGATATGTATTTTTAAATTCATACTAGCTATTGATCTACTGATGAGAAAAAATGTTTTCAGGCTTTCCTTAAGTTTGGTTTTCTAATAAAAGCTGGATGGTTTCCAAAGAGTAAACAAAACAATGATCAGTAGCACACATCCTCAACAGGCGGACTAATTTCTACTACCTTTTCACTCTGAAATTTTTAACTTGTCAGTTAATGCCATACTTAGCTTTTGTGCTTACAACAGGGCTGGTGAAGTGCAAATAGGAAAGGATGAATATTAACATAAATGAGAGCCGCAAAAAACTTTATATATATATACACTTTATAAAAACATAGCCATAAAACATTTTTAATATATATATTAGTAAAGCATTTGGGGGAAGAGAGAAATGAAGTTTTGGAATGTGAGCATTTTGACAGACTACAAATTGTGCCTATAAATAAAAAGAAAGCCAAATAATTTTTTACCTTATTGTGACAGGCAGAAAAGACTTCGCTGTTGATGACGGAACACGTCTTTTCTGCCCATGCTCTACGATAAGGGTTCTTGCTACAGGGATCTACTACAAAGTAGACATCCCCACAGAGAGGATTCTCTTTCCAAGAATTGACAAATTCCAATTCATTTGATGCCACATATTTGCTTCGAGTTTCAAAATCATCCTTCATATTGCCATTATAGTTCCCACACAAACCACATATAGTTTCCTATATTAAATGAAAGCAGGAATGTCAATTCAGCAACTTACAATTACTTGCTTTCCCTTTCAATTACTGACAGTTTCCTGTGCTTTAGTAGTGAATGTGATCTACAAATACTCTCTCATGCGTTCTTAGCATCTTGTGTGTGAGGTTCTGTTCATCACTGAATGACTGTATTTCTCCTCTAAACTGCAAACTGTCGTCACTTAGAGATCAAATTCAACCATGCAGTTGTATAAAATACAAGAACTTAGCTGAAAAATTTCCCAATGGAGTAGGGTAATCACTTAAAAATCAGCCTCTAGTGAAGATATCTGCCTTTTTGGAGATAATGATGAAAATTAATTGCTAGTAGCATCTCTGAAAAACCTTTGCATCTCTGAAAAACCAGTCAAGGCAACTGTCATCAAATGTGCAGTTCAATCTGAATTGAAGGACAGTTTACTGAGGAAGTTATTCTGCAATACCTGTGTTTCCCTTGAGATCTTGATGAAGAAGTTCATGTGCTTATTCCAGACAAGGGTCATGTTGTATTTTCTGGGGATAATAATATCAAACATCAGGTGAAGTGCGTTCTTTTTCACATTATACCGTACTCCAGGGTTTTCTCCAGAAATGGTGAAGGTTTCATCTCTCAGTATGAATGTCAAATTCTGGAATAAAATATATCTGGATGTTATAACATAGCAAGTTTCATTATTTTCCTTAGCCTGTGTAATAGTGAGTTTGATCAGATGCTGTGCTATTACAGCCTGTATTGATATTCCCACTTATTTTTCAAAAGTCACGGCAGTGAGCTGAAGTCCCTGGAGACTGGAAAAAGGGAAACATTATACCCATTTGTAAAAAAGGTAAAAAAAAGGTCGAGGAGGTGATTCAAGACAGCCAGTAGCCAAGGGCAAGTCCTGCCTGAACAACCATGGCTGGATCCTAAGCAAACAAACTTTTTCACCATGGCACTGACTAGCTGAAACTGCCAGTATTTAGTCAGTAATGTGGCAAAGCCTGTAGTGACTGTTCCTCAGGATAAAACCTCATGTGTTCATACGCTTCTGTCAAATAATGAAGGACTCTCAGATGATCTGATACCACTGGGCTTTACTGTCCCACTGAACTAAGAACAATGAAACTTATCCAGTTCTGGAAGCTGTCACGCAGCAGTGGAAATGAGGTAACTGCTCACTGTTGTAGATTTATGGATGTATCTCAGGTAAGTTCTGGATATATTTTGAATTGCAGATATTATCTGGACTTCGGAGAGATTTTGCTAATCATCCATGATGAGAATTCCTCAATTTTATACTATTGTTTTCCTAACTTTGGCAGGGGGGCAAATTGGTATATTTTGACCGAGCAATTCAATTCTGAGTCAGTAAACTTCAAAATTTTACAACTTCTACATAGGCAAGAAGTTTGGGGACTGAAACACTGACATGAGAATGAGAAAAAAAACAACTGATGGCAATTCCTACTAAAACTGAAGCTCTACGTTTAGAACATAATTTCACTTATGCCACTTCAAAGACACAGCTAAAACTTCCAAAAGCAAACCAAACATGGGCTGAAAATAGCTACTCAGATGGGTAACAGCAGGATGAAGATCTTACCCCAAGGTAAATGCTGATGGATCTGGAGCATGTAACCCCCGATTTCCCACAGATGACATTCTCAGTAACAATTTTGAAAGAGGAAACAGGTCTATTAACACTGCAGCCATCCTAAATAAAAAAACAAAACAAACCATGAAAAGTACAAAGACCCAATGGGTTCTCTGTCTGGAGTCTTCCAACTTAAAACATAAAAGCATAAAAAAGTAAAGAAAGCTTAAACATATCATGACTTAGATTCTGCCTGTTTTGGGAGGTGATGACCTCTGATTTGGTAGTCAAACTGACATCACTTCCCTAAGAGACATAGTTGACTGGTACAGAATACAGAATGACTATTTAAACATGTTATTAAATCTAAAATTGGTTGTAGTTGCATTGAAAAACTGTGTTTGGAGAAGTATTTTAATCTTATTTATTGAAATAAGCAGAAAATATCAAAACACATGAAGTATTTGTAAAGATTCAAAGTGCTCTATTGGTTATAGAGGTATCCCAGGATATTTTCATTAGCCATGTAAATAAAGCTATTTCTTGTTGCTAAGATAATTTCAAAATAAGCAGTAAGAGGCAGATTACCATAGCTAATATGTATTCACAGTTGCCATCAAACACAAAACGCTGTCCATCAAAAGTAGTGATGTGGCCTTCTCCATACAGATTACAGGTTGAGGAACACTTTGATTTCTGAACACATTTCCATTTGCCTTTTGTGCAAGTGCTGAGAGTGAGAAGAGAAACAATACCCAGATTTCAAAGAAATGCCACCTTAATCTACCTCTTTTTATATACATGCACTTGTGCAGATAACATGTTCATTTAATTGACTTGTCTATATTGTGACCAAGTTACAATTAATGTAAGGACCATAACTAAAGCTTATGGACTGCCTAGAAAATTAATTAATGATAAAGAAAAATCTTAAGTAATTTTTGCTTTCTTTTTTAATGAAAGAAAGAATATAAAGCTCCTTTATTTATGCTCTTAATGAGAAGGGATGTCACTGTTCTGTGTAGTTTGGGTTGTGGTGGTGTTTTTTTGATTCTAGATTAGTAACTGGAAAAGGAATAAAGTACTTTGAGAATGCTGCTAAAGAGATGGAAACAGTATTTTTTGGGGGGGAGGGAGAGGGAGGAGGAATTGCTTTTATCTACAGAAAAGAAGGAAGACTGTACCCTCATCTTTGTTTAGGTGAAGCTGTTAATCCTTGATTTTATGTACTTTAGATTTACAGACTTTACTGGATGCCCTTATTCCTGGATATGCATATGACAGAAATTATCCATTAAGCCACTACCATGGCTCTTTTATCTACGCATACCTATTGTCAAATGCTAAGCTTCTCTTTATTACCTCAGTGCTTTGTCAATGTATGCCTTCCACTCAGCTGTTGCTGTTTCCAGCTCTCCTGTCAACTAAATGCTTTTGTAATGTAGTTGTACAGTTTAGTGAACTAGAGGTTCTGCAACGGAAAACTGTGATTCTTACCAGATCTCACATTCAGTTTGGATCTGTTCACCTTTTCCATAAGCAAGACCACCATATTCACATGGACAGTCCTCAGCTGGAACACACCTGCCGTCGAGATTTTCATATAGCCCATCAGCACAGACACAGCCTGATTCACATTTAGTGGGTATCTGGTAAAGATCAACAGGTTGCAAAATGAAAAGAAATGTGAGATGCATTTTAACTTGCATGTGGACGGTGTCAAGAGTGAACCTGTGCTAAGTTCTAGTTTTGATTTGATTTCAATTTTGTAATTCTCTTTGTATTAATATGCTGGTCAATTGAACTAATTTCACTGAAGTTGTAAGATATAGCTGTTTTGTGAGGTATTAAACATACTTGAAGAGTCAAAAATTTATCTTTCGTTGCTACCAATCCTTCAGACAAAGTACTACAGAAGTTTCTTTATATCAAGGAAGCTTATTGTAATTCTTCCCATTAGTCTGTTTCCTTAATATAAAGGCATAAGATAAACCTATAAGGACAAACCAGAAGTCCACCAAGTCTGAGTCTCCTGCATCCTGTGACTATCAGCAGCAGATAACTGAGAAAGAATAGAACACGAATTATAAACCACACGTTCTATCGGTTTCCAGTGACATGCAGCTTATGGAGTACCTGAGCCAAAGGTGATAGCCGTGTAGTTAAGAACCCTTAATGAACTTTTATTCTATTTTATTTTTATTCTATTTTATTTATTGAATTTAATTCATTAATTAATGCAATCTAATTCCTTTAATCACTTCTTCAATATATGTAAATTTTTAGTGTCCAGTCTATGCAAAAAAATCGGATGTTTAACTGTATGACATTAGAAGAAATATTTCCTTTCATTTTACTAGAAAGAACGTAGTGAAGATCTAAGTAACAACTAAACCATTCTTCCTCTCTCAAGAGGGTTAATATCCCAGAGCTGCGAAACTCACACATTCAATTCCAGTAGCCAGCATCTGGCAGGTAGGGGCACATGCAGCTCCATACTTGTTTTCTAAAGTGTCAGAACACGATACATACTTCTTAGGAGCTTTGCAGCTTTCTAGGAAAAAGGAGGAAAACCAAACAATGGAGACATTGTGAAGTAGCAATTTTACAACATAGGGGAAAGGAATACGTTTCTAAGTAAACCATATCAGACCCATACCTGCAGGGTTTTGAGGTTTGCCTGTGCAACTTAGCCTCCCGTTAACGCAGTAGCTGGGGGGGGGAAGAAAACAAAAAGGAATTTCAATGCAATTCTCTCCTAAGAAAGAAATTTTTTTTTTTTTTGCAAAATGTCTTCATGTTTCTCACCATTGCAAATCTTTCATTTATGTTACTAGTTCCTTCCTGATGTAATTTAAGAAGGTAGAATATACTTTTAAAAAGGTAAAACATATTTTAGTACAGCTGACCCATAGTGACCAAGGAGATATTCCATGCTATACAACATCATGCTCAACAATAAAAGCTCAGGTAAAGAAGGAAGAAGCAGCAATGTTTGGAGTTACGGTGCTTGTCTTCCCAAGTAACCATTACGCACGGTAAAGTCATGCTATCCTGGAAATGTCTAAAACATATGCCTGCTGATGGGATGTAGTGAATTAATTCCTTACTTAGCTTTGATTGTGCTTGCCGCTTTGCTTGTTAAATAAGCTCTTTTTGCTTATTAATAATAAAGATAGTCTTTTTTATATATAATAATATATATTATAGTAACTATACATATTATATATATATAATAACTGTCTTTATCTCAACCCACAAATTTTCTTGCTTTTGGCCTTCTGATTGCCTTCTGCATCTGGCTGAAGCGGAGCGAGCAAGTTGCTGTGTGGTGCTTAGCTGCTTACTGCCGTTAACCCCCAAGAGAGACACACAAAGACTCCTTGTCTCCATTTTCAGTTTGTTAATCTTTAAACTTGACACACTTACCAGGTAATCCCACTAGTTATTGTCGACTGGTCAGGTAAGATATACTTTCTATCTTCTAAATAGCAGGGACAATGAGATTTACGAACACACTCATTCTTGTGGTTCAAGTACATCCCTTCAGGACAATGGCAGCCTTCAATAGGGATGTCAGTTGGATGACATTCCAGGGCTCGGTTGGAGAGTGACAAGCACGTCCTGTCACATGCCTGAGTGTTGTAGCTGAATGTTTGATTGCCAGTACAAGTAATGGCTGTAAACCAAGACAAGAGTGTATGTTAAACTTATTTATTCTTCCTTGTGAAAGATAACTGCTCATAATGTTCTGCTCTAGCAAAAGATACTGAAGAGCAGGGCTTAAGACCAACCATGTAGCTGTTTGGAAGTTCTATGAAGGTTAAATATCTTATTGCTTCTTTGTGTATCTTGGAATAAAATAATGCAAATAGAAGCTTTGCAGAAATAACAAAGTATCTTTGAGTAACTGTGAAACCTGTGCCTGTGTCTAAATTGCATAATAGCAAAATCACATCTGCCACCAGAGTTTTTCCCAGGTCTTTTTTGTCTTACAGTACAGTATAGTTTTATTTGTCTATTCCACCACTTAATTATCAAGTCCTGGAAGCATCCACATGCTCACCTTAAAGCACATGAGTATTCTTTTTCACGTAGTCTTAAAATAACAATCCTTTTCTGAAGCAGACTACAAGGGTATTCAGAAGTTGGTTATCTGTTATCCCATTTCTGCTTTCCTCTTCTTTATATTCATTACTTTCCTCATTACTCTTAACATGATTTGGGCACTATTTAGAATACTGCTTTACCATTTATATTTTTTGTTGTGTTACGAAGCATCTGTGAAGCCAAAAAATCCCGGGAATATGGATTTTATACCTGTTGGTTGGTCTTCCTAAACAATAAGTAGTTATTTTCTAATGACTGACAACTAGTTTTAAAATATGTTCTTGCTCTTACTCAGTTTTGTCATAGGTGAATCAAACATGGCAATATTCTAAATAGAAACAGATAGAACGGTATGCATGCATTCATCTGATAGCAGACTATTAGGAGTTGGTTCAGGTACTTACTACAATTGTCCATACTGTTTCTCCAGTTCTCAAGGATTAACCCCATTGAACTGCATGCTCGTGCATATGATCCCAGAGCAGAACAAATATAAGGAAAGGTCTCTTCATAATTACAGGCTTGGTAGATACATCTCTGAAACCCAAGACACGGAGAGTACTCTGTTATTGGGGAGCAGACATTTGGAAGTGCTAAACCCTGGAGGTATTTAAAAGACATGTAGATGTGCTGCTGATGGACATGGTTTAGTGGTGGACTTGGCAGTATTAGGTTTATGGTTGGACTTGATGATCTTGAAGTTCTTTACCAACCTAAATGATTCTATGATTCTGTGCTGAATCACAGAGGTAAGTCATTCAAAATACATAGAGTTGAATAGCTAAAACTGGTGAAAAAGACCAGATTAATTGCCTGATTGACATGAATAAAATATATTTAGTACCCAAAATGCCTTTATTTATTCACTGCTTTTCTTCTTTAATTTTCAAAATGTTTTGTGAACATTGAAAAATATAATGAGCTTAATTATGGACCTGGGAAAATCAATACTTTGTATAGTTAAAGTTGTCGACATGGAGAACTGCAACACAAGCAAAAATACGTTCTGATTCATAGGGATGGGACTGGTACATATGAACAAACAGACTTTAAGTGTAGTGGAGATATAATTTTCAAAAGCAAACTTGTTCCTTAGCTTCCATGCATTCCTAGAATACTGTATATGAGTAAATTCTGCTCTGTATTTAGACTCTCTCTGTCTATCATAATTTCCTACCTTGTAGAAAGGAATAGGGTTCACCACGGCATGGCATTTCTCGAACACTGTACCCTTCTTGGTAAGAATGGAGCAATGAGTCTCAGCAGATATTTCTAATGAAAGTAGATTATGTACATTAAACAGAGAAAGTTAGGAAAAAGAAATGAAAAAATGAAAAAGAAATGAAAAAAAAACTCTGGAACTGAGAAAACCTAATTGAACAAAAGGACAACGTAGCTTGTTAGCTTGCAGACTGTACTTATGTTCAATCAGCTCTGTACAGCATTTTTTTTTTACTTTTTTTTTTTTTTTTTTTAAGACCAATAGCTATAGAGACTTGAGAAAACAAAGCCTGAATTTCAGTCACAACACTGCTGAGTAAGTCTAACACATCCATGGACTCTGCAATTCCATTGGAAATATCACCCAAAACCTCTCATTCATCATCTCAATCCCAAATCTCTAGAATGGGATCTGATAAACTTTTCCTAGATATGTATTCTAGAAATCAGAAGTGTCTTGTTGGTGACAGAATGTGTGATGCTCACTTGTCTCAGTCTCTGCTTCTCTCAAACTCTCTTATTTCCCTGATATGGGCTTATGGAAGTGTCAGACAAAGCTAACTGAAGAGATCAGTTACAACAGCATCATCTACTTACTGTTCAGTTGACTCAAAGCGCAAGGGTCAGTATCTCTCTCTAAAGCAGGATGGCAATTTCCTGCCCTCCATGAGTCTACAAACAGGGAGGCTGTCCCTTCAGTGATATCCATGCTAGTCATGAAGTCATCTGTAGTGTCTCCATTGTAATTGCCACACAAACCTAGTAACATCAGAAATACAAGGGATGGCTAGAAATTAAACAATTACCTGTGTTTCATTCTATAATAGTGAGAAAATTGATGCAAAACTTCTACATGGAGTGTCAATGAATAGTCAAGCAGCCAGATAATCTTGATTATGTAAACATTCAACCCCTGAGCCTATGCCTTCTCAAGTTAAGATTGTTCATGTGTATTCAATGACAAATTCATACAGTTTTCATCTTGTTTTTAGAAGCCGTTTAGAAAAAAGTTTTTTTTCAGTGATTTTAAAACATGTAAAAGAGAAAGGCCATTAAATACTTTTTGCAGATGTATCTAAAATCTATAATCACAAAAATATACATTTAGACTTTTTTAAAGGCTAAAGCCTCTCCCTATAGATTATTAGAATGGATGATATCCCTTTGTGGTTAATGTTGCTGGGCAATAAACATGAATATCTCCATCTGGTGCTTATCAGCTGAGAAGCTTTTAGATTCTTAGACTCGTGTTTACAGTGATCGTGCACTGTGCTCAAGGAGCACATGCTCCAAGATGTAGAGACCACACAGACTAATTTGTTGCCTTTTCATTGTGTAGTGAAGAACATACTGAAAAACGCACATGTTAAATCATGAAGAACAGTATTATATTACACAGGAAAAATGTCACCCATCTAATTTCTTTGATTCATTTTAAATTTATCAGCACAAACCAAATTCTTAGCATGTTGTTTTTCCAACACAGGTATTTCTGTTGTTTGTTCTTTGCATCTAGAGAAGAAAGTTAATTCCTTAAAGGATGAGTACTAAGCATACAAAATTACTTACATTTTCTCTTTCACATGGGGACTAGATTTCTTACCTAAAGTTTTGCCTTTGAATTGTGATCCAACTTTCACATAGGCCTGGAACACAGGTGATGTTTGAACTACAACTTCCAGCCCAAAATTTGTAGAAATTTGAATGTACATTGAGGACTGCCTGAAAATAGTGACATCTCCTAAAAGAACAAGGATATTTAGAAATTGAGGTTTTGATGCATAGGATATTGTAGAGTAATTATTTTAATGCATGTATCAGTGTTCTAGCATTCTGTCTACAAGTCTTCTCCTTCCACACACAACTCTCCACGGAGGGAGAGACGCAATGGGAAAGATTCTAACGTTCCTCTAAAACCTCTGCTATTGGCAATTGCAAGAGAAAAGATGCTGTGTTTGTGTAAAACAGACATTTCAAGTAATTCGGAATTTACATATATTTTCTTTACCTGATTTGTAAGGTAGCCGCTTAAGTTCATCATCATCAGTAAGGAGTTCATTCTGAGAAATCACAATTTTGTCCTGTAAGAAAAGAACATGAAATCAGAAATAATTATTTGTAGTGATGGTTTCATATGTTTTTTAACTTAATTGTATTGTCAATGACCTATATGATAGGAAAGGATTGTTTCAAGCTTTTCCTCACATGTTATTCCATACTGCTTTCAGTTTTCACCTTGAAAATACTCCAATTTCCTGAGTTGATGTGGCAACTGAGATCTTTACTGTGTGTGCATGAACTGGAACATATCTTGAGTATCTATCCCCCATCATTTTTCAGTTCAGGCTACTGCCAATGAGTTTAAGTATTTATTTTGCCAATCTGGTTACTGAAATGCCGAATAGAACCTGTGGAGGTAATGCTTACCTTTGTAGATAGGTAAATTACAGCACTAAGTGACGTCTCGGAATGAGAATAACCAGACTTTTCATATACAGCCATTAAGGTTCCATTGTGTGGCAGGCTGGAACTCTGGAGGAAAACAGTGAAAAGGGAAATCTGTGAACAACAACGATTTGTAGAATAAATGTCTATCATAGGAAGACCTCAGTTTGTGTCCAAAGACAGACTAAAATATATCTATTTGATATTTTGTGCTTCTAGACTGCAGGAAATTACCTTCATAAGAACGTAAGTGCAAACCCCATGGAACCTGTATGATCTCGAATCAAATGTGGTAACAAAGGAGCCTCCTTCCAGTGAACACCTTCCAGGGCAGGGCAAGTCTTTGCAGTTCCACTGGCCCATTGCGCATTTACTGAGGAAAACAAGAAATTCTATGTAAGGTTATTTGCCTAAGGCACTATTTGCCAGCAGAGGGTTTGATCCTTCTGTCTGGAGGTTTCACTGTAGCTGATCAACATGCAAAATTTGTTAGTGTAACACACATATACATTCAGAACTTTCCACTGTTTTGAAACTTCTTTTCTTTATGCTCTAAAAACTCAGCCACTTCCTAGTAGTGGAAGATGTCATTTGTATCACTTTTCTCCTTATGCTTTCTATGCTGTCATTTTCTTTGTCTATGTTTATCAGTTGAAGTTCTTCATCTTACTTCAAAGTTGCTGAACTCTTGTATAGATTGTCAGTAAACTTTCCTAAATTGATTAATCATAAAAAGTGCATTCATTGTTGCAAATCTGAGCATCAAATTCCATCATTTATCCTTTATTTTATTTATTAGAACTATGATAGCAAGAGTAACACACACAAAATTATTCCTCCTTTTTTTTGGAAAAATTTCCAAAGTTACAAAAATATTGTTTTATGTAATTATTTTCTGTTGCAAATCAGAAATTCAGTTTTAAGTGCCGATTTGGTGATCAGAAATGCTGAGATTGCCAGAAAGAAATTGTAAATACTGAATATTTGTTTTGTACTAATTTTACGTCCACTTTCACACAGGAGATAAAAATGTTACTGTTCTGTGTGGCCTGAAGAAGCATTTATATTTGTACAGATTAATCAGGAAATGAGACATGTACATCTTCAGTTACAAATGTAAAATTTGTGGCATTTAAAGAAGGTGGTCTCAGAGATGGTATGACACATTTGCAGCTGCCCCCCAAAAAGTTAGGCTAAATTTTCCACTCAGTTGGTCAGGATACTCTCCATCCTCTCATGAAAGTACCTGTTGCTACTCACCAGGTCCTACATGCTGCTTTCATTGTCTCACCAGGAGCGTATGTTTTCCCATTCAGTGTACATGGACACTCTTTAATGTGAACACATGTTCGATTCTTTGAGATATCATCAAGAACAGTTCCTGCCAAAGAAAATACACAAAATAAGTACTTTTCCATATCCTTACTTAGCACTACACATATTATAGCCTGACTGCCTTCCAAAATTAGCTTGAGAAAGATATTACTGCACAGCCAGTGCCTGTACTTAGAGATACAACATGCAGTACATTTTTATTTTAATTAAGTGATGACTCTAAGTGATAACACCATTTGGCTACTTTGTTATATGAAAGTGCAGACAATTGTCTTCATTTGAAATTTGAACTTAATTGGAAATAACGGTAAGCTTGAATGTTATTTTTTCAATTTTTAAATTTTTTTTTTTTAATGCTATGACACTAATCCAGTTGGGAATTTTGATGAATGGATACATTCTATTTCATGAACTACTAAGCCTAACTTTAAACATGTAACTCACAATACACTACTTTTGACTAATAGAAAATGGTGATGATGTCCACATCCTGGAGGATATTTCTGTTCTGAAACGTCAAGAAACTGTGCAAATGATGCTCTTAATTGCAATTTTTGTAGGAAGTTCATCTTGGACTAGTTTAAAGGGATTTCACAAAATATATAATATTGCAGAACTTCTCTGAGGTATGCTACCTCTTGCTGGTGCCCTGGAAGGCTAGATACCCGTTCAGGATAGGAAATTAAAATTAAGTTCAGTCAATGTATATTATAGTACAGAACTTTAAGCTGGCAGCATAAAATTACCCCATCATATATCATGATCTTGTGAAGAAAATGCTTTCATAGGTCTGTTCTTTCAAATAGTGACCTAGGATCTTTAAGGACCATGAGAATTCAAGACTCCAGCTATATTACGTTACCTGGGAAATGGCAGTTCTAGCAGCACAATGCCCTGAAATGCACTGCTAGTTCATTGTTAAGAAGTCTATTCCACTTGACTGGACATATGCCAAAAACATTTGTGTGGGCCATTTAGGATATGATGAATACAGAAACTATACCTTCTGGACAAAAGCAGCCATAGGTACAGTGACTGGAACAGCTGTACTCTGGGTTGGAACAGGTTTTAATACATGGAGAACCACATTCCTCATAGATTTGGTTAGCAGAACATTTTCCCACAGCTGCAACAAACAGTGAAATTGTTAAGTGTAAACACAGAAGAATGTTTCATCTACCACCTAGGGTGGAGAAGATGATGTGATTTCTGGCTCTAACATTCTCTTATCGTGCCTTAGTACGGAGTTCATCATCTGAGTATTCATGATTACCATCATATTCACTCTAGCTTGTATTAACTTTTCATGCCCTATTTAATAGAAACTCCTTTCAGAAGCTTGAAGAATGTCAAACAGGCTATGTTGTAGCCTAATAAACTACCACGAATTAGATTTGCTGTAATACTTCAAGGATTTAAAGAATATAACTCTTGATGTTCTGTATAGTTCCTGCTTCTCAGACATTATCTGCTTTTCAGACTGTATCTAGCTAGCAATTCTAATATAATAAAACATGTGCTGAGTTCTATATGTGATAAATTCAAGCAGAGATTTTTCCTTACCTGGAACAGTAAAAACAGGTGAGGTAAGGAAATAGAGGTAGTTAGAGATAAGGCAGACAAAGAAAGAATATTAAAAGGTTGATTATCCTTGTATATTGGCATTTATTTGCAAGTTCTTAGATTCTCAGCTTTGGCTTTTTGGGTAACAAGGGTTCCTGTCCCCTTTTTTTTTTTTTAGCTTTTCCTTTTATTGCTTTATTACCACTCATAGTAATGGTCTACTGGTGACAGGAAAACTGCTATCTCTGGGAGAAAACCAGGCTATTATTTTACTGTGATTAGTAAGAATTACTGTACAGGTCTGTGAATGCACACAGTGTCTTACTAATACTTATATGAATCTATAAAATGCCACGAGGAGTTCACAATTTTGAAGGATTAAAACCAATTGCAGACCAAAGAATAAAACGGGTTATCAATTTATGTAAGACAGACAAGCTCAGAGGATGGGAAAAATTATTTTAGAAAGAAATGCAATTTTAAAGTGTCAAGGATAATAATGGAGCTTAATAAGGAGCATTTTCAGTAAGTATGAAGAGAGAATGAAAGAAAACTCAATGTTAAATACAGAACAAAAAAAGAAGAGTGGCACCAGTATGTGAAGATCAAGAGGAGAACAGAAGAATACGACACCAGAGCTTCTCTCTGTAACAGTCACTGATCAAGGTGTATGAACTGCATTTCATGTTTCCTCCTTCTCCTTTGAGATTTCCATGCTCTCCTTCTTAATGCTTTACTGAAGACCACTATTGTTTTCTTAAGAAAATACTTTGTTTGATTCAAGATAATAGAGAGTTTTCTATAAGTTGATTTAAATTCCAGTTAATCATCGTTATACATCTGCGTAAGATATAGCAAGGTTAAGTACCATCTCCTATGAATAACACATTTGAACTTACAGCAGAAGTTTTCAGTTCTCCAGTTGAACACCATTTGATGGGACATAGCACATTGCCTTGAATATTCTGACAGCGTAGAGCAAGTGCAATTGTTTTGTCCTGGTTCACTGCAGTCCTGCATATCAAGCTGGCAACGAATGACAAATCCATCCTTTGGCACACTGCATGTTGGTGACACCAAATTAAGTAGCTGAGAGCAGATCATGGCCTAAATAAAAAGACAAAGAAAATTGTTCCTAGTAGCGTTTCCGTCATGTGAAAATCACAATATAATATCAATGTTAGTTATGATTTTCTTTTTGGTTTGTTTGCTCTTTACCATTATAGCTTAGTAATACGTATTTTACTTAAAATGCATAAGAAAATCATGAATAGAAGGGAATATAAAGCCATTGTAGAACAGAAGGATCTTGATATGTTGAATTAGTTCCACTTCTCATTAAGTTGAAAATCAATCCCCCCAAAAATGGCTGAAAACACTCCAGGCAGGGAGTACGTTGTCTCATGGAGATTCAGTTGCAGGACAAACATTCACAATGTGAAGAGAACAACATTCATTCCCCTTTGAGCAAATGTTAGGTTTTTATCACCTACCACCTTGCCTACTGTGGTATAAAGTCTCAAAGAGAAACAATGTAAAAATATTAAACCTCTCAGCCAACAGTTCTCCACCAGATCAAAGTAATTTTTCAGTGTGAATACAAGTAATATTTGGAACCTTCTTTTCAGAGAAGTATCTTCCTCACAGGACCCACCGAAACTCCTGTTCTTTATTCCTGCTTTTCTTGTTAAAGAGATGGTGTAAAACTAGTGTTCTTCTGTTTTTCTATTCTGGGAAAAGATCTGCCCAGGAGATACTCAAACCTAATAGTTTAATGCAAAGAACTCTTTTTCTTTCTCGTATCATGCTGTAAAAATTCTGACTTTTTCCATTTTCATGGAAGTCATTTTTATGAAACCACTGTCTTTCTGTTGATGGTTTCTATCTATCTTTCCACATCTGTTAAGAATAATGCTGCAGAAAAGTCAAGATCTTTCTTACGTATTTTTCGTGAGAAAGAGGGGAAACTGGTATCTCCTCAGACAGGCAGATCTCTGAAGGATCATCCATTTTTTGTAATGCAGCAAATTTATAGGTATCCAGCAATTTACCTGTAAATTGAAGGGTTATAATTTGTCAGGAAAAAGCCATCATGGATTTGTTTAATTGTTGCAGTGATGTAGCAAAACTCAGATTCTACTCTTTGTGAAATGTCCTACTGATTAATCTTCCTGATGATAACAATTACCTCTTTTGCCCTTTACCTGGGCATCTATTCAGTAAAGCATACTTTCATCACCTCGATCATTTCTCCGAGCTATTTCCTAATCTATCACTTCTACTACCTTACATGATACCAGCTGCTACTGTTTATCTGCCAGCTGTGTTATCTTTTGCCAACTGCTAATTCATGCCTCTTCTCCTCACCCTGCATTCTTATATTATCCCCTACATGTGGGCTTATACTCATTCCCATTGTGGAGTGGTCTTGGCATACAGAGTTCCTTTCAGATTAAACCAAGCCAGAAGATGTGCTCCAAGAACATGTTTAATAAGCTCTAACTGCTAATGGGCATTAGTTTAACAGACCAGATTAGAGTAACTCTGAAGTCAACTCCCTAAACCACATATAGTGCAGGTGTCAAGTCCTCAGCACTGACTATTTTGTTCTAAAGATCCACCCTTACTGGGACACACTACTTGCTAATATTCTTGTCTACTATGTGTTTTTTATTATAGCCTCATTCTTTCTTTTAACATAATAATTTCCCTCACCTAGACCGTTCTGAAAGTTAGGTGAGAGAGAGTGTAATCCTTACTGCCTGCTTCCAAAATATAAGAGTCCTTATCACTTGTCTGGGGAACCCACAGTATTATAATAACAGCAAATAATAGCATGTAGTATAATCACATGATAGGTATACTGGCGACCTATGAAAGTACTTTACTCAATTCTGAAACTGATTGAGCAGCCAGAGAAATGTTACTATAGTATTAAATTTCCTACTCTGATTAAGTTTAACCAGTTCTCTTCCATCCAATCTGTGCTCAGATCTTACCTTCACTCACAAATTCATTCCATTCATAACCATCATAATTTCCACACATTCCACAGGTTTTCCCCATATATTTTTTTTCAGTCAAAACCTAAAATAAAATAAAACATTTAAAAGGATCACCCTAAGTAAAATTATCTATACAGCATTACCTTTCTCAAACAAACTCAGTTCAAAGATCCAATTAAAGGTGATCCTTCACATTAATTTCAGTGACATGATTGGAGGAAAAGTTCATTAGGAAAAGCATTAACTTCTTTTCCCAATAGACAAACAGGGAGTGTTGTGATTTTTTGATTTAATAAAAGAATTAGATTCTAAGACATTTGCAGAGAATTAAGGGGAATAATATTCTAAGGAGCCAGAAGAAAATAGATATGGAGATGATGCTGCTTCCTTGCTCATTTATTTGTTGACAGAGCATTTTGTTCTCTTAAGAAATTGAAAGTTACAGGAAGAAAATCTGTTTTCAGAAAAAGGTTATTCAGTTATCTATTGCTCTGGAAAGTAAAGAGGTGGCTACAATCAATGAATTATTATGAAAACCTTAGATCAGAGGAAATAATATTGACTATATGTAGAATAGCGTGTGCAACCATCACAGTAGCACGTCCTGTTATATCTTTGATAGTCATGCTGGTAAATCTCCCAAACAAGTTATTACATAAAATCACCCTGTTTTAGCAAACTTAACAATTTAAAATTAATTCAGTGTCTTTTGTGGTATTACTATCACAGGTTATGCTGAGAAAATATATCTATCATCTCGTCATCTAAAATATATCAGGCAATTTGGAGGGAAAACATGAAAAGATTCACAAAAAGGAAAGAAACAAAGGAGCTGGTAGGAGCACCACATTTCTGAAACCAAAAGATGCCCGGGAGAAGCATGGTAGAAATGACAAAACTACGGCATACGCTATTAGATTCTAACAGCTTTAAACAACTTCAGCATCCCTTTAACAAAATTTTGTAGCTGCTGGAATATCCTGAGGAAAGTTTAAAATCTGTGAAAGCACCCACAAGTCTCAACATTGGTGGCTTTAGTTAACTACCAATGATGGAAATGCAAGGAACATGCAGGTATAAAAAGCAAAGTTGTTTATTTAAAGAGGAATGGATGAAGCAGGAAAAGAATAAATATCCAAGTAGTAAACACATGCAAAAAGCACCCATTAACTCTAAAGAGGCCTTGTCATTCCAGTAAGTCTGTGAGAATTTTCTCTTCTGCTTTACGAGAACGTTTTACTAACCATGAGATAGTCATCATTGTTCCACATGACAACTAGCTCCATCTCCATCAGCTTGGCCACCAGACGGATATTGCGTCCATAAGGTGCTATCTGAATTCCATTGCTGGTGTAAGGCAACTTAATGACACTGTAATATGACAAGAAGAGAAACTGACCTTCTCATACCAATATTATGCAGGTATTAGTTATATTCTTTAGATATATTGCACATACAACATAATTGCAGTAACATGAAAGATACTTTTTTTTTCCTTTGTAACTGTAACATTTTAATATTAAAATTTCTGTTGATTGAAAATCATTGTCAGCACTTTCATAAAAGAATCACCAGGAGATGACTGCATACTAATCATGCTAGTGAAAATGTCTGCACAGGACTTGGCATCTTCACTTGGTTTGCTTTCATTAGGGTATATGTTTCAAAGAACTTGTAACAATACAGTATGTGTGGCAGAACTCTTGTTGATTATCCTGAAGAGCTCCTACGGACTATAGCTTGTTAATATAGCAGTTATTACTAAGACTAAAAACTGACAAGGTTAGAGAAACCCAAAATGTGAATGTTGTAGCAGAATTACGTTTTCATTGTTGTGGCTGAATTCTAATGCTACAAACTAACAACAGTAAAGAACAAATATATTTTGCTAAGTACTCAGTAAGTATGGGATACAATCATAGAAATGTTGCTTGGAAGGGACCTTCTGAAGTTGCCCAGACCAGCCTTCCACCTGAAGCAGGGCTATGTACAACACTAAAGAAGGTCAATCATGGCATTTGGTTCTTGTGAACGTAAGGACAAAAATTTTAAATGCAGATCATTGGGTTAGGCCTGTAGATTCATATAGTTTTACTGGAACATAAACTAATATGGAGGTTTTTATAAGTTTGCTAAATTAAGGTATAGCTATGAGATATCTTTTTGTCATGATGGTTATTGTACGTAGCTAAGTATAATAAGTTACAGACAATCCACAGTCAATTATGTCCAGTAGCTGCATTCACTCACAGACAAAAATTCAACACTGCCTATCTGATAAAAATGCTGAAAAATTCCATGGAGAAATGTTCTTGTATTGGAGCAATTTGTCTAGAAGAATGACTGATGCAGAACCTAAAGCTAATTCCTCAGTAACACAGACACTTTCTGGACACAGTAGTCCTTGGAATAACACGAACAGTCAGTGCTTTCATACACAAGAACTTCTTTATACGGCCCTCCAATATTTCTCTGTTGGTTGTATAGTTCAAAGTTTCTCTTGTACCCTGTGTACATGCTACCTTTAGTACAGAAAGTTCAGAGTTATCTCCGTTTGAAACAAAATGAACTCTAAGCAAAACACAGGAATTTCAGCTAATGCCTACTAAAAGGTATAAGCCGTTTCATCTGTGCTTGTAGTACAGATATGCATAAGCAAACTGGTAGTATCTAGGAGACTGTAGTCTCAATGTGAGAACTGTTTTGGCCTGAGAATAGTTTATTTTCCCTTTGCCTATACAAATGTACTTTAAGTTTGATTCAAATAACTGCAAATGAAATACTTATCTAGAGAGTGTGGACGCCCAATAGGGAGAAACAGGAGTAGAGTCCAGTTAGGTATGCCAACTTCTGTAATTTGTTAATTCATTTTTGATACAAGGTAGTTTTCTTTAGCGCAACTGCTTTATAACTTCTTGCTTTCTTTAAACACTTTTCCCCCCATTCATTGCAGAATCTTACCCAACATTCCTAATGGAAATGCTGCCTTTCTCAACAATGACAACAGAAGCTCCCAGCTCAATAATGATCCTTGCAATTTTTTTGTCCAGCCCACGGCGGAACTGAATGTTGAAGTCTGGGCTGGTTTCATCACATACAGTTGCAAAGATATAGTTGCAGGTCCCAGTGAAGTCATACTGGTATTTATCAAAGGTTGAAAAATGGCCTCCACCCCAGGTAGAACAGGAATCCTTGCTCAAAACTGTATAAGTGAAAGAGGAAAATGGATTTAGGTTTCCTAGCAGCATATTTGCTCATTCTGATTGCCATTTCAAATACAAATATCAGCAAAAACTAGTAAGTTTCTACCTAAATTATGTAAACAATATCCTAGCTATTTTTTTTTGTGTAACCTCAAAATTTTATCTCAAGTCAGGAAGTGAAACAATCATTGAAATTAGAGCAATATTCTTATTTACTCTAAGCAGAGGAGAGGTCCCTAGCTTCCTAGCTCGGGAAACACTCTTCCATCTCCTTCATGGGTAATATGAAGACTTACCTTCTTATTTCAGTCTGCTTGATCTGCTTGCAAAGGTGACAACTTGCTACTGGAGAGATCTTTAACATCTCAGGCACAAAACTTGGAAAGTGATCTATCTACGGCATTACTGTGTCATGATTCATTGCACAGTTTTCAAAGCCCAACTTGTTAAGTCCCCGGTTCTTGGTTTGTGTGACAAAGTTCCAGCCAGCATGTAAATATATTGAATATCAATACACCTTTTTAAAATGTAGTAACTTTTCATCTGAATGGACAGATGTTAGGAGATCAAAATGAATCATATTAGAAGAACTCCAGCACTTGATGTTAGATATTTCTATACCTACTTAAAGCATTTGAACAGTCCCTCTGAAGTAGATAGAACTACTGAAGTTAGTAAAATCGTGTCCTTGGTTATGTATTTCCAGACTCAGATTGTTACTTTTAATTTATTCATTATTTTTGCTTATGGAGTTATATGAAGCCCAGATAACTTAGAATATATTTTAGAAGCACAAAGTATCAGGTAAGTTTAGCAAAGTCTACCTGCTTTAAAACCAAAATGTTTTTTCACTCAAAGAGTGATCAAATGACTACAGAGTGCTACTGGTTTTACTCAGGTCATGTAGATAATACTGTTTTCCTAGAGCTGTTACCTGTTGGCAAAAAGTACTCCTCTTCCATACTTCTGTGCTGTCCCGAACGTCTGACTGGAAAATAGGAATTGGCTAATTGTTATCATTGATTCTTCATGCCCAATTCCAGCTACTTTAATAAACTGTACTTAAGTGACACTGACCAGCAAATCCCCAGCTTTTTTAAAGCGTGCCAAGGAATGATCATCTGGGCTTGCACAATGGTCAGAGTGCAATAGGTGCCCCTTTCTATAAATACAGGAGTGTCTTTAGTGTGTTTGTTTCTATTTAAATCTTATTAGAGAAAAACAACAAATGGGAATGTCAACAACTCAAGAAAGTTTAAAATTATATTATATGTTTGCCTTTTGAGTTCAGTTTTTATTAAGTGATATCTAGGGATTTTCTTTTGTATATAACCATGCCTTATTCTTCCTCTTATTGTAAGAACAGACAGAAGATAGAGATGTGTTGCTGAAATTTTTTTTTTTGGCTGATCACAAGTGCTCAACTATTCTTACCATTAGGATGAACGTCATGTAGCTTTTACATGTTTATGCCAAATGGGAATTCACCTAATTCAAGGCAGTCTCTGCTTCCTTTGCCTAAAAAATTGCTTCTCATTATATTAAATTTGCATTTCATATAATTCTTTTTCTTCTACACCTCTGCATTTTCCGCAAACTAGATCAAGAATTCTGTTGTCAACCACTGAAATGCAGCAACTTTTTGGAATACAGAGAGTTGCTTTTTAAGAGTATACAACTGTAAAGCACAGTCATTAAAAGCACAAACATTAATATTATGGATTACTAGGAAGAATGTCTGTAAAAAAAATATGATAGAAAAATTGTTCAGAACACTAGGGCTGATACCTATATTTATTTTAGAAAGGATCTAGTGAAAACTGTGTATTTTCAGAAGGGTTAATGCCTTCTATATCCTATCTTAGTAGAGGAAAAGCACATCCTGTAAAATACAGTATATCATGTTAGCATGATGACATTTATTCATTCGTGTCATGCATGTGAAAAACTAAATGTTTAATGAATGAAATGTAAATTGAAAAGTCAGTGTCTCGCATTTCTTCAGAAAAGAATATATGAAAAATTGTATTGGTTCTCAAAAAAGGTTGATGTAGCTTGGTTTTGAAGTTTTTTTTCCAGCAGTGACAATTAAGAGACTGCCCAAGAGTAGGGGAGTACCATCAAGTTAAACACATATGCTTCCTCAGATACTCTCACAGTCTCCAATTATTTTCAATTGAGGGAATTTTGTGAGGCTGTTGGGATTTGTCTGCTTACCCCTCTTGTGCTCTGGCTTCCAAGTACTTCTACAGCCTCCTTTTGAACTAAAGTGAAATTTCTTTGTAAGAGAAAATAAGTACAGTATAAACAGTACTATGATAGCTAATATTTTTAGTACTTTAAAGCTATAATATGCTAATTATCCCATGCTTTGGCACGGCACACATTTTTAGTAAGTAACAGAGTCGTATCTCACTATCTTTTGTATTTCTTAGAGTCAGAAGGACTAGCACAAATTTGCAGTAAGTAGGTGGCTGGAGTTAATTTTGCTTACTGATTTGGGTGCATGCACACAAGCCATTCTTAGGAGTTAAGGGGAAACTTCTGGGAAACTACCAGATCTGTAGCAACATTACCTTCAGCTGGCACAGATGGATGTTGAAGCAGAAATCTGTCCACACCCTAACTCCCCATAGGCTACTGGCTATAAAGATGAGAAAGAACTATTCCATAGTCTGGATCTTTCACTTGCACATAAATTTTAACCTGCAATTTTAAAAATAATCTCACAGACCTGGCCTACATGGAGAATCAGCTTTATTTTATTTCCTGGATTTTGCAGCATCAAAAGAATCTGTTTCCTAAATTCTTAGATAATATTAGGCAGTAATCTGCAGGAATGAAAATCAAACAGATCACACAAATTACCTCAGTAGCAAATTTCTAAGTGGAAGGCTACTGAACTGCTCACAGTTTCTATCCTTAGGCATTAAAACCTTAGCATGGCACAATAAAGCCCTTTCCAATTAGTGCAAAACTTACCAGAGTGAGACAACATATTTTACTGTCTTTTTATAAGCAAACTCTTAATTTGGAATTTCTGAAACTAGTGCTTAAAAACATATATGATCCTCAAGGCAAGGACTTATTTTTATTATATATTTTGTGCAGTGTCTTCTGCAGTATAGAATTGATGCTGAATGGAGATGTTACTTATAGTTGTAAAGTGAATATTAAATACCAGGTCACACACTTACTTCTTTGCAGAGATTCTTTCTGGTTTGGGAGAAAAAAGTGGGGCAAATAGTTTCCTTCCAAAGCTGTGAAGGGAAAAAGACAACAGGAAGAAGTTATCCTCTGAGTACAAGGAAGTTGAATATTTGTATGCTTATTTATTTTTAAACATGGTACAGGTCAAATCAGGGTCAGCACATATGAATTGTGTCTTGCCACATGAAACTGAACAGAAATTATAATGGTAAACCACATGGAAAATTCAGTTTGTAATAAAAAAGTCTTCTGCAACTGGTAAAATGTTACCAAAAGCTGCTCGAAATCCTATGCTACACAGGATTTCCTGTACTTTCCCCTCAAATCTCCCTCATCCTCATTAAAAGGATGTGGGATAAATCTTTCTACCATCTAGGTGGAAGTAGTGGAGGGAGACTCTTATTCTTATAACAAGGGTAGATTATTATTCCACCACCTGGGTAGAAGCAGTGGAGGGAACAGCCAAAACTGGGAAAATATGGGAAAAGTAATGTCCCATGTGTTCTTCACAAGAATCATGGGATCTGTAGCTGAAGAGTGGGAAATTCCCAGGCCTAGTTGTTGCTTTTGCTGCTCACGTTAAGGCAGAATGATGAACACTGTTGCCTATTCTCTTCCACACGCTTCACAAAGCCTGTTCTGGTTATGCGAAACCAAGGAATGTTTAGCAAATGTGGAGTCCAGAATGGTCGCTCTTCTGTCACAGAACCAGACCTACTGCATGTGCACAACTGCACCATGTCCTCATACATACTCAAAGCTTCTTTTGCCTAGCAGCTTGCTTCCTGCCCAAAGTGTGAAAAGACTAAGGTAAGTGTTGAAAGGGGCCACCACAGCCAATGCACAAGCAGTGAGCCCTGTGCAGGGACAGAAGTGGTGCACGCCTGGAGGGCTTTTTCATAGAATCAGTAGCTGAGTGGTAACAACCAAAGCAAACTGTAAGAAAAATGACCCAGGGTGCTACTAATTTTTAAAATTTGTCAGGTCCAGTATTTCTTAGATAGTAGGAGGAAGTATCCTGTAGAAACCACATAATTCTCTATTACACATTTAGGATCTTTTGCAACAGAGAAAATAGGAATGTATGTTATGGCAGAAAGTTTCTATAATCCTATAAACCAGGTCAAATCTATATACACATCTACATGTACACTACAGCTCTGCTGGCTTCTGTTGCTTCCTTATATACCAAAGACAGTAACAGCCCTTAGGGAGCTCACCAACTTTAATAGACTCTCTACTCAGTTCCAACCTGTGCTGCTGAATGTGAGGTAATACTTATCATGTGATATCTCAATGATTGTGGGAAAACAGATGGGGTTCTGCCTTGTATGTAAAGCTAGATAAAGGCACAAGAGGGCAGTTTAGAGAATGAGTGTCAGTACGTGCTTTTGCTTTGAATCTGAGATCCAGACATCTCAAACTTTCCCATTGGCTTATACCTCAGTTCTTTTCTGAAATAATACTTATTGAAAAAAAGACATTATCGGGTTAAACGAATCTAAGCTTTTAAGAGCTAAAATACTATACTGGTGGAATTGCATACAATTAATATCTAGACAGAGGGGAAATAAATCAAGGATGTAAATTCAGTGACAAAAGTGCTCCCATCCCAAATGCTCTTCGAGTAGCTTTAAATTCCATTCATCTCAGTCAGTTGTATAGACTCTTTTCACAGGCTGTGAAAGTAAATACAGATTTGCTGATTACAATTTGACTTGCAAAATATATGTCTAAAATAGAACCAATGGGTTATAAACAAAGGTTTTATTTTTCTCCATTGGTGTAAAGGAATCCTTAGGTGACTATCTGTGGTTTATATACCAAGGCAGAAGTTCAGTGAGATGTATTCCCCCTATCCTTCTTTCTAGATATTATGTCCGTTTCAATGGGACAGTGCTCTACAAATGCAAAATGAAACTCAAGAGTACAATGTAACAATTTTTCTAAGTTGGATCAAGTTACCAGCATAATAACTTCTTGATAAAACTAAAGAACATTTCCACAAGAAAGAAACAGCACAAAGTGATCTTATTAGCTGTTGAGTTGCAAGTTGCTATACTCACTGCATGGCACGCACTTCAACTTCCACAGTATTCTGAAATACTCATCAGAAAATCATTATAGGTCCTACTGACGGTGCCCTGTCCTCTATAATTAGTCAGTACTGGCCAATAATAGTTTGAAATTTTGCCATTAAGTACATCCTCCATGGTCGGCCTGCAACTCAGCATGCATCTCCAGAATACAGCATGCTTCTTCCTCTAGGAGCTACTTCCTCTAGGAAATTCCAAATTCCTAGTGACCCACGCATCATGGTAAGTACACCACAAAAAATTAAGAGTCGGTTTGTGTGGCTATTGAGCTAACACTCTTTACACTGGAGTTGCTGCTGCCTGTTTTGAACTCCTTGATTTTGGTATCTCCATTTGTTCAATAATCTATTATTGTTGGTTTAACATTTTTCGAGTCACTACAGTTTAATCCCAAACTACAAACACTACATGAATGGGATTTAATAGCATGTAACAGCTGCCCTCAGCTGTTACAAATACTCCATGTTAGATATGTAGATTAAAAAATTGAATGTAATAGTTATCCTGGATTACATGGAGGTGTGCAAGAGTTATATTTAAAATAACTAAGGATATGAAATCCACTTAAATGTTTTGTTCAAAGAATGGCTAGTAAAATGAATACAGAGCCATTTGCTGACTATCTGCCAATCAGTCTGGATCCTGTCCGATTGAACTATTAAACTAATCACAGTACAGTAATTGTTCTCAGCATTTACATTCTTTTTCTCACACTTTGAAGAGATTAGTAAAATCCTCCCGGCAATGCTATTAACCAGTCACAACCACATGAAATGGTAGATTGTATAGCTGCAGCAAGTTCTATGGCCCTACGCAGAACTTGTATCTAGGAACCATTTAGGAACTGTCCACTGAAAAGTTTGTCCTAGAAGTAAATGAGATTTTTAAACTACTGAAGTCTTCCTTACTGACATTTTACTATTACTGCTAGTATTCTGTTTTCTTTTGATAGATGGGATAGTTTTGAGTTGAGGTGAAATAAATTTGAATTAACTCCATAGAACTTTAAACAGACACTCACTTTTCTTAGATAAAGGAAGGAAGTTTTACTTTCAATTCCTACTCTACTCTAGTTGGCCCAACTTCCTTGAGAATTAGATCTGTCAAAGCACAGTTTTTGTGTGGTCAGTCTGTCTAGTTCATGGCAGCAATACCAGGGAGTCAAGGAACCTGACTTATTGTGAAGAAATATGTAATTTTGTTCCTATACTACAGTTTCTATGAGATATACCTATGGAAAAGTACAATTTTATATTGTAATGACTTCAATCAAAGTATTTCACATCAGCTAAATGAATGAAAACAAAACATTTCCATTTGATGTAAAACACTGAAATGAAATCTTTTTTATACTTTCAAACAGAAATAATTTAGGAATTCTGTAATGGTTTAGTTCTGTAAATGGTTTAGTTTTAATCTTCTCATTTGGGGCAAAAAAAAGTATGTTGATATGTCAGAAGTTCTGGAAAAGACAAGAGCTTTGAAATAAATTATATAAGCTGAAAATAAAATTCAACAGCAAGGGTACTGCTAGTCATAGCTGTAATACTAGTAATCAGTTGCACAAGTCCATAATGATTTCTCTTCATCATGAAGTTATGAAGCTCCCTTTATCTCTTGGAAAAAAAAAACAGATAGCTGAACAGCATGAATTAAGGTAACTTCCTAGTTACATACTTAGTAAGGAAAAAATATCACAACTGTACATAAACATCTCCTAAAGATCCACACAGTTTTGACTACTAAAATACTGAAGTGGTGAAGCATCAATTTAATTAATGAATCAGCATCTCTTATTAAGTATAAACTAGAAATAACAGTTTTAATTTGGTTTTAGAATTCTGTAGGTTTTTTTAATCAGGCTAGTGCATGTTTACTATTTTTCTTGAATTAAGAAAGGGGTAGTGGGCCTTCCAATTTCCATCAGACTCCACATCAAATATATGTTCTTACTATTAGTATTTACATTTATAGCTACAGACTCAAGGTATGGAATTTGGATGCAGATACATGAAGAGAAAAATTGGAATCTTTGCTTTAACTCATTCTGGAGACACAAGACTTGTGTCTAGAGTTCAAAACAATGAGCATCTTGCATGTTGGCCAGTTCTAGAGCATACACATCAATCTCTTATGGTTCATATATGCCTCCAAAAATTTTCTGATTTCAAAATCTTACTTGACAGAATGAAATCTCTATTTGTTTTCCCAGTCTCCAACTTTGCATGACATTTCAAGGCCCCAAAATGTTGATACATCCCAAAGTGGTAAGGCCGCTCTGTAGGAATTTCCTACTACTTCTGTATTTAAATTAAACTAAGTTCCATCCTAGAAAACACAGTCCTTTATAAAGGAGGCCCTATTTGTAATTGCCAAGTTTACAAATAAAGCTTGTGGCTGAGCAGGAGTCAACAGTAATTTGCCATTTGATTGTGAGTATTGTTATTTAGAGTAATACATCTACTGATCTAAGGTATGTAGTCACGTAGATTAAGAACTTGCAAGCCTCTGGATTTGGGGTTATGATCCACATTCAGGTACTTGACTTGATCTTGGTTACAACAGTGCTAATATCTGATTTATAACAATATAGCTGAGATCAGAAATTGACTCCGAGAGTCTACAAAAGGCTCGAGTTGCTTATATTTTAGGGTTTTTTTCGTGCTACAGTTTATGTCAGTGATTTAAGACTAATACATGTCCTCATGCAATTTGAACTATATGGCTCATTAAATGTAGTAAACAATACAGCAGAAATAAATTTAACTTTGTTCAAACTAAAGCAAGTGAAGTATGCTTTCTAGCAGCTTGCAACCTGTTCGTGAAATCAGAACTGTAACAATGGGTAATTACAAAGAATATACATAAGAGATAAAAAGAAACGATTTCTTGAGCAATACCAAACCATGGCAAAAAAGGCTCACTCTCAAAGAATCCATTGAAAACACTACAGGAAGAGCAATGAGTAAGAAGGCAGAGCAGATAGAGTCAATGAACTTGTCAAGTCTTTTTAAAAAATTACACAGTCATCTGATATCCGCATGAATTGGATCAAAAAAGTAAGACAGAGCCCTTTAAAAGATTGAAAAATTATATTGAATGATATGTGGAGGAATAGTTTAAGAGTCATGTAAAACTTTTAGAATGGAATCATTTGCCTGTTTTCCAGCACAGGATTCTATTATACCGGTTTTTTTTTTAAAAAAAAAAAAAAGCCATCATATAGCTCATACTTCAAATACTTTTTGCAGTTTGCGTAACAAAGGAAAAAGGTTTGCTCATCACTCTACACAGAAGATATAGAGCTTCCACAATGGCATCTCTAGAGCACTGCATCAAGAACATCTGGAAGATGAAGGCACTTGGCAGCTTGGAAACACAACATAAGTCCATTAAAAAATATACCCTGTATCTAGGGAACCAGTTTTATGGAATGATTCAACAAATCAGTAACCATGTTTCTAAATAAAGTTAAGAACAAATAGTTCTATTTCAGCGATGTGTTTGTTAAATATGCAGCTGTGTTTTAAGATGCAGTGAGAGAGAAGAAAATGCATAAACTTAATTCTCATGCTTGTGGGAAAGAGAGCAAGACCTGAACCTCACGTGTTGTAATATTACAATGGAGTCACCCACTTTGTTTCAATAAATGCATATGTTCTTTCAAATCATATACCAAGAGGAAGACAGGCATATTAGACTTACCAGCAGATTGCAGAAAACTGCAGAAGATGAGCAGTATTACTGTCGGAAACATGATGCATGCCCTAACCGGAGAGGTTTTTTTCAATACTCTCCTCTGTTCCAAATGGGCAGTGCTGCTGCTGCCACTTTCTAGACTTACCTCTTCAAGCTTGGATGCTTTATATATATAGAATTGCAATGCCCTCCCTCATTCCCATGGCCTTCAGAAACTGCAACAGCAGAGTACCCGCCAAACAGGATCTCCTCTTTATCGGGTTCAACACACCTAAATGCTATTTAGAAAGAAAAGAAAATAGAAAACAAACCTCCTCCAGTTCATTATCATTCTTACAAGGTTTTTATAATGGCTTCTATTTGTAGCAGCTCAAACACGCATTACTGCATTTACTGAACAAATTTGGTATTAAACGCAAAAGCCATATGCAAAAAGACAAATAATACACAAATTAGGATCACTACTTGATAAGGAGAGGAATAATATTGGTCCAGTACACAAGGTGGAAGAACGAAGGGCAGGAGTTTTGGAACTGCTGAAAAGAATGTGTGGATAAAAGATAGCAAGGCGTGAATGAACAGGGATACAGATCTCAGATTTTTTATCATCTGATCTTTAATTAACTTTTATTCGCTCTCCTGAGTGATTGTGTTCATCTCTCCCTTGTGTGACTTTTTAAGCAAAATGATAAACTTTGCCTCAGTAAAAAGGGCTGTCCATGGCACAAACTTCTTTCCTGAGTTTGCGAGGGAGCTCTTGCTGATCACAGCAGCGCTGCTAAGGGCAGAGGGCAATCTATGCTACAAAACGGGAAAGACTGTTGCACTGCAGTCCTCTGGCAACTCTGACAAGTTCATTTCCACCTTCCTGCTATCATCCCAAAAGAGACTTGTATTTCTCCACGTTACAGTTGAAAGATTGAATGCGCTAGATATGCTCACTGTATCACTGCCACCACAGAACCGACACATACAGGAGCTTTACTTGTTTGATCCTGTCCTTTTTCATTAGCACAGTAATTACTGCAGGAAAAAATAGTCTATTTAGAAGACAACTTTCCTCATAAAATATAAGAGGTGTATATTACCTCTCCATATGAATCTCTTCAGTCTTTCCTGTTACACCTACATGATACTTATTTTATGTAATTCATTACTCATCTGAATTCCTCCTGTTTTGTCCTTCGCTGGTATCATTCCTTTGCTTAAAAACTGGCTTTTCACCATGTTCTCAGAGTTATCCCTTCTGAGTGGTGGGAAGAAGCACAGGAGAGACAGTGACCATCCTTTAGTGTACTTCCATCCCTGGCTCAACCTGGTTGTAATTAAAATAAGAACATTAAGTTTTAATTGAAATGAAAGTCTGCCTTAATTTTTTTGCCTTTTCTTTCTCCCCTCCTGCCCCCAGTAACTGAACGGTAAAGTATATGGCTTTTGATAATAGAACTGTGACCCTAAATTCCAAAATTTCTGTTGAAAAGTTTTTGCATCTGACTTATAACAAAACAAAGTACATGAACAAAATTTAAAAAAAATATATATTTGGTGAGAAAAAAAAAATAAATGTTTAGTTAAGACCCAGGCACTTAAGAAAGAATTTTACACCAAGTATTTGACCACATCTACATCATTAGCATATTTCATGCTTTCAACTGGATTGTGAACATTTAGTATTAAAATCCTCCACAACATAAGACAAGAACTCTCTCATCACCTTTGACTCTATTGCCCTTGATGCATCATTTTTTTTTGTTTACAAGTCCTTTTTCACAGGTTTCACATTAACGTATTTAAAATAACTGAAGTTATGAAACGTAATGATGTGAGAATTACCATTTGACTCTAATATTTAAACCTTATACATGACTTTTACATAGCTTCCTTCTGGGATGCAGGAGTTCATATAGTTTAAAAGCGTGTAGTAAGTGCTCAACACTTTCTGAATAAACAGGATTTTTTTCCAAAAAGGAGTCAATATAAATTCCCATATCACTTCTCACTTCTGAAAATCTTGATCAAAGCACAACAGCCTGAATAATTAGACTGATATTACATAAATCTATAGTTATTAAGGTTTCACAACTGTATGTATCACATAAATTTATGGCAAATCAGCATTAAGTTCTTATTAATGAAATCCAAACCAAAATCTAATTTTTCACACTTTTATGAAATAACTGCTCTGTGAAGATCGGGAACTGAAGTGTTCCTTAACAACTCAATCTTGATCACTGATAGTGTCATAAAAATTTACCTTCCTCTGACAGAAAAGATGAAAAACATTCATGGGGTTTTGTCAATGTCGTAATTATAACTGATTTAGTAACATCATTAACTGTCAGAAACGGGCATTGTACGGGTGAACAGAGATTATTGTGGTCATATATATATATTATCTATTGAGAGTTTCTAAGTATTTAGGTATAGTTTACTTTCCAGCATCATGTATATTTCTAGATTTTGAAATGTCAAAGAAATTTATGTTAAGCCAGAAATTATGCATACTGAGTCATAACACTTTAACTAATTAACAGACCATCCTGCACAGTTAAATTCATATAGGAAATTATAGGTATACCGATTCTAGAATATTTTGATGCTTTTATGAATATACCTAAGAAAACACGTCACTTCCAACAATATACTCCATCTTTGTGTATGATTTTAGCAGCTTTGCATAGATTTGGTTACATAACCTCATATCTTTATAAAAGAGTCAAACCACAATACAGCATTTGATTAGCCCTAGGCCTTGTGGGCATTCAAATAATTTCCCAATTTTGAAGCTTGTAAGAATCTTTTGCACTTTCTGGTTTGTAAAGATAATGGCTACAGCTTGATAAGAAATCTGACACAACTGCTGATCTGGTGGGATTTTTTTCTTTGAGCTCCAGTATTTGATTTTCTATCTTATTCAAATTTTAAATCATTGTAAGATATATTGGTTTAACATAAAACTATTAAAATCATACATGTTTTAACTTCCCAATTATCGTAGATGACTGGCCTGCAAACAAATGTTTTAGAATATTAGTGAATAGCATCATTTATGTACAATGAACATAATATTTAATATCTTTGAAATGCTGTATCAGAATTAGGTAAAATAAGGCTCTTGAATACAACTGGGTTATCTTTATAATCTTTACAATCCTTCAAACATGAAATTGGAAAATAGGATTGCCACACGAAGGAGATTTCAGGTCAGTTTTTATCCAATTTCCTGTTGAAAAGAGCACTGCAAATTTGCCTTAGAAATTTCACAATAGGTATGACAGTTTCCTTCGGTATCTAATACATTTTTAAATCTTGGTAAGATCACATTATGGAAAATTAAACACTGTGGAATAGTTACAATTGGGGAAGCTCCTCAGAAATATCTCACTTTCCTTAAAGAACTTTGCATTTGACAAGAGCAGGAGCACATCCATATTACTTAAGATTTTGACTGATTTCTGCCCTATAAGGCAGAAACACTAAATTCCTATAAGGACAATTGAACATATGCTGACTACACCTCTCATGCAAAATTTTAAAAATATAAATGTAAATAAATATATATTATAGATATACATAGATATATATTAATATAAACAGAATTTAGCTACCAACTGAACAAAGCTTTCAACAATGAACTGAATTTTGAGAATTTTGTCCTGGACATGGAAAACCAAAACCAAACCTGAGTAACATTTTCTTTCTACTATTATGGAAAAAATGGTGTATTTTTGATTTCTTCACTACACGGGAAAGGAGTTAAAAGGAAATATTCTTATGCTGTTAACACATACTGAATACTGTATGTCCTGGTCTTTTGTTCTCACAAAAAATAGCTTCAGTGAAAAATTAAAGAAAGAAAAGCAAGTAGTGTTTTACATAAAACTCTTTAAATAAAGGCCAGAAAATACAGTACTGTGAACACAGGAAGGAAAAGAGAAATGCAATGGCTAGTCAAGTCAAAATGAAATGGGGAACCATTAGTGCTTTACCTTACANTATAGATATACATAGATATATATTAATATAAACAGAATTTAGCTACCGACTGAACAAAGCTTTCAACAATGAACTGAATTTTGAGAATTTTGTCCTGGACATGGAAAACCAAAACCAAACCTGAGTAATATTTTCTTTCTACTATTGTGGAAAAAATGGTGTATTTTTGATTTCTTCATTACACAGGAAAGGAGTTAAAAGGAAATATTCTTATGCTGTTAACATATACTGAATACTGTATGTCCTGGTCTTTTGTTCTCACAAAAAATAGCTTCAGTGAAAAATTAAAGAAAGAAAAGCAAGTAGTGTTTTACATAAAACTCTTTAAATAAAGGCCAGAAAATACAGTACTGTGAACACAGGAAGGAAAAGAGAAATGCAATGGCTAGTCAAGTCAAAATGAAATGGGGAACCATTAGTGCTTTACCTTACACAGGGTGATTTCATTACTATTCCATGATTTCAAAATAAACCAGAAGATCAACGTAACTGGCATTACTATACTAAACATAAGAAAACAAGCTCCCACTTTTTCTGCCCGTTTCTCATTGTTATCTTTCAGGTAATTTAGCCAAGGAGTAAAGGACCACATACACTGCTGCTTCTCTAGGCTGAGCTTACTGCACACATCAGGGGCTCCTGTCTAGTAGCTGGCAGGCAATCAGGCAGGCAGGCAAAACACAGCCAGCTGGTTGTCTCTGCTGCCAGGATGCTTTCCAAAGAAACTGACAAAAAAATAGATACTTATTCTGAGAATGTTCCAATTGTGGTAAATAAGAAAATTTGGGATGAGAAATATTCACAAAAAAAAACCATAACCAGCCATGCCCCTATCCTCAGCAAACATCCCGCCTGTAGAATCCCCTCATATTTATGTTATTCTCTGTGCCTTTCTATCCACCTACTTTCATGGTTTTTGTACACTTAAACTCCTTCCCCAAACAGAACCTAAAAGAAGCCCAGTGTGATTGTGCCATCAGACACTAAATAATCCACCTTATGGTTTTAGTAACAATCTACACTTCCCGTTTTCATTTTGGTCACCAAAATCAAGAGAATTCTCTTTCTTGGGACCTAGAAAATGGTCCATAATTCTAGAATTTATCAGATCCAGTCTTCAAAATAGATTGAGATACCTCACACACAAAGAGAAAAAAATGCTAGTGAGTAGACTGTTAGGGATGTCATTCACTTGGAGCCAGCTCAGCTGTCCTTGGGAATCTGACTACAGATATTTAAACGTAAAATTTCATCTAACAATATAAAATTATGTTTTATTGCAATGTACAGAGACATGGTGCCCATAGGTGTTACGGAGGATTTAATTTCCTGTTTTACAGTGGATACAGACAAAAAATGAATACAAACTAAGAAATAACTAACAGCACTCTTATATTGTTCCAAAAGTACTTTTGTACTTAAATGACTGCAAAGTCAAGTCTTTCCCATATACTTGTTAAGAAAAAAATGTAGAAAATAATTTAAAACTCACGCCTCTCAAAGTGGTAAAGACTTCACCAATTGGTATTTAACTTTTAATTATAATTTGTTGGGGACAATGGCCTGAGACCTCCCTGTGTTGGCTTTATGCCTCTGGCATTCACTTTGATGAATATCTCAGATACTATAGCTGTGGGGACCTTGGTTGGTGTCATTCACTCTTTGTATCCTGCCAACATGAGAGGCTGAGAAAGCCTGCCACTCCCACAGTTCTCTGAAGCATATCCACTGTGCTGAAGACAAACTTGGACAAAATATTTGAAGTGTTTCTGGAGTAAAATGTGAAAGAAAAAGCCCTACACAAAACAAAGCAAAGCCTGCCACTGTAAGAATATGCTCTCACATGACTCTCTGTTATCCTTCCTGCGCACAGGAACGTGGGGAAGGTAAACTGTTCTCATTCCCCACTCTCTCTTCTCCTGCTTCTGAATTCTGTGTGGTTGATGCTGGACTCAAACTGGTTTGCATTCTAATCTCTGGAGCAGTCTGGGCTGCACAGTTTGTTCTAGAACACGTATCCTAAATTCTTGTCTTTTTAGCTACAGTGCTGACAGAAAAGAACAGAATGATACAACTGTGGAAGAGAAACTACAGAGAGAATGTCTCCTTGATCCATGTCTTTCTCCTCTCCCTTGATACTTGTGTATGACTTTTTAATTAGAATTTCCATCAAACATTATGATTGTGAACAAAATCTGCACAGTATCTCTTAAGGCCAAATTTGTCTTTTAGTGATTTAGTAGTCTGTAGACAAAGACATTGATTCTCTCATTTTCATTTTCTTCTAGTAGAGAATATAAGTATTCTCTCTAGCTATTTCTTGGCTATTAATGATGACCTCATATCAAATCCTAGAGACAGATTAGACTTTATGTTGAACTCAATGCAAACTTGGTGTGCTCATTTTTTTCCAAAATAGAAAATGCTGATACCATTTTTATTTGTTTGTTTTTTTTTTTAATTCATAACATATTTTTTCCCATGCTAAAACAATGTGTGCTGTATTAGCATGACAACATTCATCCTATGAGCAAAAATTTAGGGAATTTAGATAATTTTGTCTTTTTTTTCAGATTTCAGGCTTTAACTATTAATCATTATTGCTTTTCTAAGGGAAATTCAGGAATTACTCTGAATTGTATGTCAGCAGTTTTCCTGGCAGCATGCATTTTGACTCTATAAAATACAGCAGAGAATTAGAAAGCATTATATACGAAAGCAGCTGTGGTCCAAACGCTTCTAGCTTCCTTAGAACTCAGTTCGTTAAGTAATATGAACAGGAAACAGCCTAAGTTCTCCTAATTGCTATCCTCATAACTGCCATGCAGCTGAGCTAAATCTATAGTTTGTAATTAATGTTCAAACCGGACTTAGAAAAAATAAAATTATTTACCTCTTGTTACATCACAGCTCTATTAATTTAATAATCAGGGCGATTTTATTACTAGATATAGAATGAAAAGCAAATATATTGTGTGAACAAGGAATCCATTAAGTACAATCTTTAACCTCCACTGGTAAGGAAGTAAAATAAAACATGTATTTACACAAATATTAAGAGCCAGGAACAGGAAGCCAGTGGCAATCACTTGTTTAACTTGCCTTTTAATATGTGTGTATTTTAGAACAGATAGTCTCCAATTGATGCTAATATAACATATCTGCTAAGATATTATAGTCCAAGCATATACTCTTGTATACCCTTTACTTGATACATACTGATCCTTTCAAAAAAAAAAAAAAAAAAAAAAAAGACAGATACTGACTTTGCCAAAGCTCTTAGACTTCTGCATCATGAGAGAACAGATTCCAAAAACTTGACTTATAACTTGTTCCAGTTCTAAAGAAATGGAGTTATTGGAAGAATGAAACAAAGTTAAGAGTTTAAAAAGCATGAAGGGATTAATGAAGGTAGTTTCCATGCATACAGGTTCAAGAACAAAGGACAGTATGGCATTTTTCCCATGACCAGAGAGCACTATGTATGGAGAAATGCAAGAATGCATTCATAGAAATCATACATTCTTTTGCAGCAAGAACAAACAGCTTGCACCATTTTTGCATATCTCTACATTTGACTAGAACTGCAGCTACAACTTGCAACTATTTAGAGCTCCTTGTCCTCTTAGTCCTGACAGTTGTGTTTCTGTCATGTCTCTGTCAGATGATCATTTAACATATTAAGACTTTACTGAATGAAGAGACTGTCAACCATTTTGTGTTTGTTTTCATGCAGAATAAAGGCATCAGCACTATGTTTTCTCACAAAGATTTGATATTTTTGTCTTTGTTTTTCACCCTAACACATACTACAGATTCAACCTGAAAGCTCTTTGCTTCTGTACATGATTAAATATAACTTAATCTATATGCTATTATCTGTCACGCTGTTACAGTAAGAATAGATTTTCTCATGGGGAAAAAACCCCACTACTTGAAAGTTCTGTGTAATTAAGTGCAGATGCACTCTTAATACTCTGAGGTTTCTACGCAAGATTAAACATAAAACAGCATGAAGAATCAGTTGGAAAATGAGAACTAAATATTAATTTGCCTTTATTTGGCAGTTTCACCTCTCCATTTTTAAACTGAGCATAATATAGCACTGAATTGCTGCAGCAAGTATGCAGTTACATCTTCATTATCTCAAGCTTAGATTTTCTCCCCCGGGTCAGGTGGTAGGTGACTCATATGTAAATATACAGGACAAATATAAAGAACTATTTCACAGAGCTTAGGTAGATCCAGACTTAATTTTACACTTGTGAGTATGGCTACTCCCTTGCGCTCTTTGTTAAAATAATTGCTAAATTATTAGTAGGTACTCTCAGTGAGTTGTTCTCCACCTTTTTTTTCCCAGATATTATTTGCTTTCAGGTACACGTCCCATTACTTTAATTATTGACTAGTTTCTCATTGGTCAGTTTAAGAACAAGGAGAAACATGCAGAATATTATGCATCTACAATACAATATAAACAAGATACTCGACAAATGTATTTTCTATCTAAGATGCAGTATGCTGATATTTCCCTAAGAAGTTAGACCATACATTGGTAAAGGCATCTAAGATCTTATCCAAATAAGCCACATGACAACTATTATAATTAGACTCAACATATTTTTGACCTGTTAATTCTTACTGTGTATATAAATGTATATACATATTGTATGGATATACATATACATACTGTTCTTTTGACCTTTTCTGGTGAGTTGGGATAACTGTGCTGCTGTCAGTTTTGCTTACAACTCTACACAAAACTGCAAAATTTGACCAAAGTGCTTAATGTGGCCCAAAACGTGAAAAAATGCAGGGCCAGGCTTTGTTCCACTGGTGTAATTTTGCTATGTGTCAGTAATTCCATTTGAGTTAACGTCACAGTTGTTCCAAGGCCTATGACTGCCAAGCTGCATATAGTATACTTATTTTAGTTTCTCAAGAGAGTATCAGTTGAGTACTTACTTGTTGAGAATATGAGGTATAATGGAACTTGAAATTGCCTGTGGGATATTTTGCAAGTTGAACTGCTCCTATGTTTACATATTTTAAATAAAACAAAACTAATGCACCCATGAATGCTGGCAGTTGCTGAACTCTCATGTACTTTAAAGGTAATATTCCCCAAGTCTCAAAAGCAATGGAAAATTCATATCTGAGAAATACCAGAATGTAAAGACAATTAAAAAAAAAACCCCGACCCAAAATGGAACTTTTGCTTTTATCGTCTTTATCTATCTTCCACATATTTTCAGGAAGAACTCAATTTATTTGTGTTTCATTGATCTTACCTCAAAAGCTAGAGCCTTTACATATACTCTAAGTAATTACTAGAACCCCTCACTATGTGGTGGAGTGGTGCCTATGTAACTGTGCTGATTCAAGGAAATGTCATGTATTCCTTGACCTTACCGAGGAAGTGTGTGGTTCTGGTTACTCTGGGGTTTGGTAGCCTCTGGATCTTCAATCAGAAGCAGACATTGTAAGGTCACATATTTCATACAGAGTCAGGAAAGAATGGGAGGACCTTTGTGTTATCCTTTTTTCTCCTGCAAGAACCACAAATAGAAGGACAAGGGAGTTAGATTTTCAGAGCATCCTTACTGACTTCTTCTAGTTTTCATCTAGGAAGGTGGGCTTCCCACAGAGCTTTATTTTGAGAACCTAGTCAAATTCAGTTTCAAACAACATATTGGATTCCTACTGATTACCACTGCTATATCTATCTTCTGCAGTATCACATTTCTTGCATGATCTTGCTTGGGTTTCTTTCAGTAACTCATTGAGAAATAAGGCCACATGTCTGCCAGGTACTGGTTCAATCTCTTATTCTTTCACGAAGGTGAGAAAGATGTATGCAGTGGGGCTCTTGTTTAAAGAGTTGGTGTTTATAAATACCATTAAACGTAATTGAAATGTTGAGGTCAATGCCATGCACATGATGCATGACAAGTAATGGCAGTCCTCTCTGACTCTCAGGTAAGCTTGTTCCTCTCATAGGTTAGCTTACTGAAAAGACCAATTTACTAGAAGACCATTGCTGGTAACTACAGCATTTATCTGGAGCTTTAAACAGACTTTTAAGAATACTGAATTCAGACAAGTGAATCTGCTGAAGATAAGGACTGGGACTGGATTTGGAACTGTATAGGAAGACAGCATAGATAATAAAGGACATGTATGATATACTTGTAATGGACCACTGAGAGGGTTCTCTGCAGCATTTTTCGTTGGCTGCCATTTCCCATACAGTGAAAACTTCATGTCCAGATATACCATGTTTCTTCCAGTGAAGCAATAAAAACACTGTGACATTGTTTGGAAAGATGTTTAGTAGCCTATTTGGGGTGCAAGCACTGAGAGTAGGCAATAAGGACAGTGGAATGGCTGCTGACAGGAGATGGGAGGCTTCTTACTGTTCTCTACAACTTTATCTGGCAGTGTTAGAATACGTCAAGGAACTCAGCTTAAGGCTATCTGTATCATGGGATTCTTACTTGAGAAGAGCTTTATCTTGGAGCAAAGAAGATAAACAATCTTGGCCATTCTTTTGACAATCTGTGCCAAGGACATTCAACATTTATATCATCATTCATATACAATTGTTTTCATTAATACTATGGTTTCAGATAGGGAAACCACTGGACTGCTGAATGTGCATTTATTGCCTATACAGCCTGTCCCTACATGAAAGTTCTTTCCAGTTTCACAGATACAAGCAGCACAACACTTAGGACACTGCTATCTATACTGCTACACTGAGTTGAATCACTGAGGCTATAATTCACAAGATTATTTTTTTTAGAAATATGTGCAAAATCACAGCATAAGATTTTGTGGAAAGGCTCTATTAACAAGGCAGTCACAAAGTGTCTGCGACTTGTGATCTTAACAAATCAATTTCTTGTTATTTTTTGCCAGGATCAAGCATCAAAATGTACCAGCAACATACCCTCAGTAAAGGCACGGAAGACGCTCATGAAAGCATGAGTCTGAGACAGACATCTCCAAATAAAAATTCCCATTTTGGTTGTGATTTTTTCCTCAGTACTCCACTGAAACTGGTTTCCAAAATTCCACACAGTACCATGCTTTGTTGATATCCTTACTTGAGGATCATCTAAGAAAGAAAATTCTGAGCAGTTTTCAGAAGTTTGGAGCTATATGGCATTCACCTGAGACCAGATCAGACAAACTCAACTCATAATGCCCTGGAGCAAAAATCCAAACATTAGGCTTGTACATTTTTTGATTCCTCAATTTTTACCAGGTTTCTACTTCAAATTACAAAAAAAAACAAAAATGCTGAAGTTCTCTCTTAACTCTTTAATACTGAAGTTCTATGGATACCACTGCAAAAAATAGGCACAAGTACTGCAAAAATAGGCAGAAGCATTCAAAAATAATAAGAAGGCACTGAGACATGATTCTATCCTTTCTAACGACAAACCAAGACTTTTGGTGATTTTCTGTGACATTGGAACTGTTCTCAGCCTCACCCAACTTAGATGGGCCTGAAGCACTGAAAGCCTAATATGCAATAGCATTGATGCCGAGTGAAAATATACAGAAGCAGACAGAATTATTCACCAGTGGAATAAAAAAAAAAATAACCAAAAAACCAAACCAACCCTGTAATTATGGCTGTAGTAGCTTGTTTGTGGTTTGCATGGAGTGAAATACAGTGCTAAATAGTCTCTCTCTCCAATGACTAATTAACTCTTACATTTGTACCCCTCATGCTATTGAATGTTATAGTAAATATTGATCATTTGTTGCAGGCTTGCTTTCAAGCCAAGAAAATCCATCATGAATGTGCTGTGCTGGCTGCTATGGCATATTCAGACAGACTCAAGTCTTAAAAATTACTCTCAAAGTTCCAATAGCAACATAGGCTCATGCAGGCATGAAGGGCATGCCTGATTAAGGAAACCATCTTGGTGAGCTCAACCATTTTAACCTCTAAATTCCTAATGAAAGGCCTTTACAGAGGGCTATCCTGAAAAAGATTAGCCAACTGCTTTGGCTATGTTAAAAGCAGCACATCCAGATGCCTTAGCCAAAAGTTACGTCTAGCAACCCAGAACTACTGCAAAAAATACAAAAGGTGACAAACAACAAATTATTTCTCAAGATACAGTGAGTCACTTAATTTTTCAGTTGTTCTCTAGAAAATAATCTAAACCCCACAATCTAAGTTCTCTATCAATTCTAAACTATTCATAGGCTTCTTTTAGAGGGAACCCTCTCTCCTCTCCCCCCCCCCAGCATCCTGGTAGTGGTCTTACTTGAAATGACTTACAAATTTAATGTCATTGCAAACATCTGCTGTAACATTCCCTATCCTCCAGCAACTCTGACTCATAGGGTGGTGTATTTAGTAACTGGAGTGCTGTCACCTCTTGGACTCAGGAATTTAACCAAAACCAGCTGCATCTGGGCCTTCAACATTGCCCTGCAGTAAGTGGAATCAGACTGTGTTAAGGCCTTACCAATGGCCTTCCCAATAAAACTGAGTTTTCCTGACAAACAATTACCATTTTAAATGATAAGGTTCTGAATGGTTATGATAAAATAAAATTTAAAAAAAATGAAAACAAACAAAAAAACCCAACACACCAAACAAACAAAAGTTATAGGGGAAAAAAAATGGGCAGAGATTGTAAACACAAGTTTCCACCCACAGCATCCTCAGAGCACAGCCTTTAAACTTGGAACACGTTTTCCCCTCGGCAAACCCCTATGGCCTCAGCCACCCGGGGGGCAGTCCCTTGTGGGCTCTCAGGACTCTCCCACCTGGGAGGGCATACCTGCTCCTTACCCTTCCCTCCGGGGCTTTCAGCGCGGCCCGCCTCAGTCACACCTCCGCCTGACCCTATGCTTCTGGAACCTTCCCTCAGCTGCGCATGCTCAGCTGCTGACAGGGAAACCCCGCCTCCCTCCAGGCCTGCAGCCTGCACAAGAGGCAACTGCCGTCAGGAAAGAGGGGACGGTTTTCTAATCTATCCCTCAGCCGCCCTCTTTTAAGCATTTAAGGCAAAATGCTACAAAATGTGCACTAAATTGCAGGCAAGTGGACAAAATGCGTCGTGTCTCTTGTACTGTGAAAAAATTGTGGGGGGAAATGGGCTGACGCAGCTTGCCAGATACTGTGTTTTGTGACATGTCCCTTGTGCAAACGCAGTGAGAGTTTGGATGGAGAGTTTCATGGGGAAATGAGCTGAGGTACTACTAGTCTTAAAATCTGTGTCCTGTTCCTGTACATCAGGAGGATTTATGTTTTGTCAGAAGACAGCTGCGTAAACGTGGGTTTCCTTTACCAGTTATTGGGGGAAGTTCCTGATTCCTGAAGGCGAGGGGGGCTCTCCCATGTCAGCAGGCCAAAAAAAACATGTTCTGAAATCTCCCTTCAGTCAAGGCTCTCTGGTTTATCTCTCAGATGCCTCCTTTGGATACAGCGATCACCCTGTGATCCATAATGCCCGTGGTCAGTCTGCCAGAGCTCCCTGAAGCAGTGACTCAGAGTGGGCGTTTGCTGTAAGTGATTCAAGGGGTGTGTGATGGGACTGGGTGCACCCTGTCTCATTGTTTATCACATGCAGTGAAGTGGGAATGACATGCAAGCATTAAGCAGTACTGAAGTTTTTTTATACCGAAGTATAAATGTCCATCAGGGATGCTGGCCTGTGTGAACCTGATGGAGTTTGTTCCAGGCCTGGGTCTTTTTTCTGTCTCAGTGTTTTATATGTGCCACTGCCTGCAGCACTTTTGTTCTCCTCTATGAGCATGATAACCTGACTGATTTTTAGCACCAAATTTTACTGCTGTAGTTTTAAAAATCTGTCGTGAATATTGAGATGTCTGAAAAAAGAAACCAAAACCCAAACAAACTTGGTAAACACTGGATTCCTGCTGGTAGAAAACAAACTATAACAGATATCAAAAATCATGTTGTCTTTACAGCTGTCCATACTTGCATGTGAATGAAAGTATGCCTCCTCCAGCCCTGTTTCCTCAGCTTAATTTGAACCTAAATCTTCTTTACTTGTAGCATGTAGTTTTGAAACTTTTTGTTGAAGTACATCAAAATAATAAAAAAAATAATAAAACCCAAAGGTCATTATTGTAGATACAGTGCATCAAACTGAATTCAGCTATAGGATTGATTTAGTTTATTTTGATTGTTCAAACTTTAGTCTTAATTTTCCTTAAATTCTTTGTTGTAATTTATTCAAAAGTATATATGTGCTGCTTTAAAATCCATTTACCAGTGAGATGTCATAAAGCAGCATCTTCTTGATGTAATTTAAATCTAGCATGCTAAGAAGATTCATTCAGTTCACATGTTCCAGGCCAATAGCTGGAAACTAAATAATAGGTATTATTTTTTGAAATTTTTTTTTCTTTTGCAGATCAGTAATAATTCTGTGGGGTTGGAGTTTGTTTGCTTTTAATTTTTGTTGGCTGCAAGTATTACTGATTTAAATCTTAGATGGTCAACAGGCACTTTACTGTCTCTGGAATCCAGGATTCTGAGCAGGTTAATAATCTCCAGGGTCACTTTTATATCAAGGAATCCAACAAAATTTAAAATGTTTACTCTTAGCTGAGTTTCCAGGATTTTGACTATGCAATCAATAGATAGAGTATGTTTACATACTGCTAGCAGTCAGTGAGTCACTATTTAGTATTTGCATTCAGTGACGATGATGTTAATACCAGATTGTGATATCTCTGCAAGTTCCATACTGTTTTTTTTACACTGCAGGTCTAACAGCCAAATATATCTCGTCTTGTACCTATTGTATCTAAGGAATCTTACAGGGTATTTGTATAGATTTTGCATAGATTTATCTAACTTTTTTTAAGGGACCAAAAGAATCCTTTGAAGGAAATCAGATGTGGAGAAATCTTTTGGCAGTATTTCTTTGGGACAATTGCTGAACTTAAAGGAGAGCTTTTAGAGTAAAGGGTTGCCTATCTGAAATAGGAACTAATTAAAAGGAGTTTTGACACAGACCTACATAACATCCTTGTCTCATCCTCTCCAACATCTTGTTGGAACTAGATGATCTTTAAGGTCCCTTCCAACTCTAACCGTTCTGTTTCTACAAATTCCTGGGTTTTTGGACACTTTTAATAGGCCTTGCAAGTTAATTCAGGCTCTTTGGATCCAAGCCAGTTCTCTCCTTCCATTTAAAAATGTGGGGAAAAAAGAATGCTGTTTTATGTGTATATTACTAATTATCAGGCATTATCTAGTAACTGGTATGAGATTTGTGAGGATAGAAACTTTGTTTACTTCTACATTACAACAGAAAGTTTATATTCAGAGTTCATTCTCTGTAAGTGGGATTTAAATAATCTCTCTCTTTTTGCTGTGAGAATGATCTTCTGTTTTCTTCATAAAGTGCTCTCCAAATAGATTTTAGTGAATGATCTTAAATAGTGTATCTTCAATTTTTTTTCTGAATTTCAGTCCATCATGTCTCTTATTCCTTCTTGCTTTCATATATTTCATTTGTATTTCCTTGCTATTAGAAAGGCTATAAAAGTAATGCTAGAAGATGAATAAAAACAATTAAGAAACAAATAATTGTTAAGTTTGGAAGGGCTCCAACTCTCCTTCTCAGGCAGGGTCATCTAGAGCTGGTTGCCCAGGATCGTGTCCAGATGGCTTCTGAATATGTCCAAGGATGGAACGTCTACCACTTCTCTGGGCAACCTATTCAGTGCTCGCTCACCCTCATGATAAAGAAGTGTTTCCTTACATTTAGATGGACCCTCCTGTTCCTCAGTTTGTGCCTGTTGCCTCTTGTCCTGTCACTAGGCGCCACTGAAAAGAGCCTGGCTCCAATCTTAACACTGTCTGTTCAGGTATTTCTATACATTGGTAAGATCTCCCCTTAGCTTTCTCTTCTCTAGGCTAAACCATCCCAGTTTTCTCAATCTTTCCTCATATGTGAGAGTCCCTTAATTTTCTTGTGGCCCATTGTTGAACTCTCTATGATATGTGAATGCCACTTTTGTACTGGGGAGCTCAAAACTGGATGCAGCCCTCCAGGTGTGACCTCACCAGTGCTGAATAGAGGACAATGATCACCTCCCTTGACCTCTTGGCAATATGCAGGCCAGAATATCATTAGCCTTCTTTGCTGTAATAGTGCATTGCTGGCTCATGTTCATCTTGGTGTCCACCAGGACCTCCACGTCTTTTTTGCAAAACTGCTTTCCAGCTGGGTGGCCACCACCACCTACTGGTGCCTAGGGTTTTTCCTCCCCAGGTACAGGACTTTGAACTTGCCTTGTTGAACTGCATGAGGTTCCTATCAGCTCACTTGTCTAGGATGTCCAGGTCCCTCTGGATGGCAGCACAACCCTCTGGCATATCAGCCATTTCTCCTAGTTTTGTGTCCTCCGCCCCATTATTCAGATCATTAATGAAGATGTTAAATGGGACTGGACCTAGTACTGACCCATGGGGTACACTGCTAGATACAGGCCTCAAACTAGACTTTGTGCCAACTTCATCAGCTTGTTTATGAGAATCTTAGGAGAGGTAGTGTGAAAAGCCTTACAAAAGTCTAGATAGACAATAGCCACTGTTGATAAAACTGATTGATTTTATACCAGTGATCTTTCTTTCCTGCTCTCTGAGGACATGACTTCTGGCCAAGACCCCAGCAATCCTACCTCAGCTCTCTCCTCTCCTCATCTCTTTTATGTGCTGAGGCCTCCCTTATTTCTGGACTGTTCAAAAATATTAGACACTCTCTGCTACCGCCTACTGCACAAGTGCTCTGCTCAAATGCCAGGCAGAAGGACTGCAATCATTGGGAGGCTAGCAATTAGGAAAAAAGTTGATGTCTCTAGTCCAAGGCAGAGAAATTTTCAAGCCAGTCAGAGATGGTAAACAGCGTTCTGTATAAGGTTGAGACCTAGAGGTCTCTTTCAGAGCTATAGACTGGATTCTTGGCTCTGAAATCATGGGAGGCAGAGGTTCTTTCTTTTTTAACATGGGCTTTTCCTGCAAGGCCTAAAATGCTATGACTAATTTGCAAGATCTGCTTTTTCTCCCTTCCCCTGAGTTGCACAGCAAGGGGACTTCTGCTTTAGGGTAGGGAGTATTCGATAAGCTCTTCTATTCCCCACTTATTAACTCCCACTGCAACCAGCACTGCACTTGTATACTTCCTATGGTTAACACTGTTCTGCCAAGAGAAAGAAACTTATTTGTGCCAACTCAAAGATGAGAATAGCAGTAGAGGAAAAGATAGCACTGGAGTTGTATCTGTTTTTACTGACTGTTCAACTGACAAGACTTTATGGCAGGACCTGTGTCTCTCAGGGTACCCCTAACAACCATTCACCAGCACAAACCCACTACTTCCTCTGCACCAGCCTGTACTATTGAAAACTAGATATGACTCTACAGTTTTATTCACCTTTAAACTCTGTCACTCTGAGTGACTGGCTGCTTTATCAGTGCCAAAAGCAAGCCCTAATCGAGCATCCATCTTCTTTCAGTGATCTGATTCTGTCACCTACTCCATGTAGGTGATTGCCTCTGCTGTGTAGGCCTTTGTGTAGTCTGAAGAGGCGTCACAGAGCTGCGGCCATTTTCCCTGAGAAAAAACTTTATGCTGCTAGAAAATAATTCCCACATCTTCATATGTGGTAGCAACATCTATGAATGGTGGCCTATTATCGTGTTTCTTTGGGGTTAGTTTATAACAAAAGGTTGGGGTTAGTTTAGGGGGTTAGTTATAACAAAATACTTGTTATTTGGTTAATTTATAACAGAAGGTTGACATCATTAGAGCGCTGTGCAATTTATAAACCTGTAATGGATGGAAAGTAATTTGGTGTTCACTGCCCTCTCTGAAAAGCATCACCTCTGAAGAGTATGTAGTACTGTACAGCTGCTTCCTCTCTGTGAAAGGAAACCCCTAAAATTCCAGGAGTAGGAGTTCTGATACACCAAACAAGGAGGTACTTTAGAAAAAAGTCCTTTAATTAAGCATAGCAAATACATACGATGTAAAGGGGCAAGATACATGTTTACTCTTCTGGTCTATTGAGTACAAGATAAATAGGTAATTAAAATGGCACTTAGTGACCCTTCAGATTCGCATTAACTAATGTGTTTGGGGATCTTAATTTCTGCTTGAAAAGCTCAGACAGGACTTTCCCTTAACAAGGAGTCTAGGAGAGGAGTATCACTCTGTGTCATGGTAATTCATATGAAAATGCTATCTTCAGAAATTTTGAGTGAAAATATGTAGATGACCACCCACCTACTTAATCATATATTTCTGTGAGCAAAAGTCAAAATGATTTGGTAAATGGTATAATAGCATATGATAGATACATCGTGTAATAGCAAAATTTTCTCTTATCTGGCCATAGGCAAAAGTTTCTCAAGTTTCCCTCTGTGTGGGAAATCCGTTTTATCGTACAGAGAATCCGTGTGCCTTGGCAGTTCTGCAGTTCAAACTTGATTGCCCACCCAGAACTCCCCATTGTAATCCTCAGGTAGAGTTGGCTGCTTCTGCATGCACTCCACTGTCCCTTAATTGATTAATATTGCTTCATTTATAAAGTTCCATAAGCAGAGGTGACATTTGTATGGTTGCATTCGGATGGTGTTTGAAATATTGCTGAGTACAGAATGTCTGTCACATTTGACAGCACAGTAACAGCATTACCCATATTTTATATGCAATTGTGCAAAGTGATTTGGGCATTTCTGAGTTTGAAAGCCAAAAAGTTCTTCTTTAATCCACATACAAATTAATTATTTAGGAAAAAAGGTTTGCAAGTTTTCACTTGTGGCTTTACATGTAACAGGAAAAAATTAGACCTGGCATAGACAGACAAGGTCCACTGCTTAATAAGAATCATTCTCTGGATTTACACGGGTGTAGCACAACAACATTTATCTACTTGTTAACATATATTTATGCATATTGCTATATTATATTTGTTGATGTAAGAACTGCACAAACATGACTGGTACATTCCTGATGAGTGGTAAGCAAGAGGGTACAGTGTACATTATTGGCAGTTAAAGAGCAGGTGTGCATAGTGATACGTGCTTGGATTTTATTGAATTCTTGCTTATACATGAGCGATGAAGTTATTTGTAGAAATCTCATCACCAGATCATTGAATCTGCCCACAGTGAATTTACCCTATTTAATTTAAATTTATCCACTACTAATCAGGTGGTAAAAGGAAACAAATAGCTGGGGAGGAAAATATTTTTTTAAAAATTTTGCTTTAATTATTTTTTTAAGAAAAGCAAATACACAATTTCAGTGAAAGTCATCTTTTCCCATTTTTTTTTAAGATTAGAGATAATTTAGTATGATCTAATATTTTGATTTTCACAAATGTCTTCTTAATATTCCCATGGTTTTTTATCTGGCATTTTAAAAAGAAAACTTAAGAGCAATGAACCAAGGCTTGTTTTACATCCAAATTCAAGTTTTGGAGTCACTATCCCTTCACTGTTGGACTCGGACAGAACTTCAAAAGGAGGATGCAGCTTCTCAAGTCTGAGGCAGCTTGGAGTGCCTGGGGCTGGGCCACTTGGTCTTCTGGCCCGCCAAGAGCTGTGATGTTACTGGGGAAATGTGCCTACAAGTGGAGGAGCTATGGGAGGAGGTCAGTGAGCTGCAGAATCTGAAAGGTTGAGAAGGTGATCAGCCAGCACTGGGTGACCCTGCAGCTTCATGAACCTCAACCTTCAACTGTAGCAAAGAGATGGGAAGAGCCTGTACCTATGAATTTGGAAGGTGGAAACTCCCATCATGGCAAAGGCTAGAAGCTGGTGATGTCTCACACTGGGAGGAAGGCTCCAGCTCCCACCCCATGACTTGCAGTTACAGTATAGGTTCACTGCCTTCATAGCTGATGAGGAGCTGGGAGTGAATCAAATGGAGCATCTCCAGTAGTTGACCCTGAGCCACTTGGGACCACCAGAAGGAAGTGGCAAGCGATCATGGTTGGAGACTCCCTGCTGCAGGGGACAAAGGTTTCTATCTGCTGGACTTATTTATCATTTAGGAAGGTTTGCTGCTTGCTGGATGCTCAAAACTGGGACATTGTAGGGAAGCTACCAAGGCTTGCCTTATACTCCACCTACTACACCCTGCTGATCCTCCGTGTAGATGCCAAAGATACTGGGAAGTATCAGGTGTGACTGAAGGGCACTGGGGCAGTGATCAAGTACATGGGGATGGAGATGGTATTCTTGATTCTGCTACGGAAGGGAAGGGTCTGCAGAGGACTCGATGGATCCTGTGTGTTAACAACTAATTGCACAGCTGGTGTCGGCAGAAGGACTCCAGTTTCTATGACCATGGGATCCTTTTTGAGGGTCCACAACTGCTTGTAAGAGGTGGGATCCAGCTGACTGAATGGGGCAAAACTATCTTTGCCAACAAGCTAGCGGATTTGCTAGGCAGAAATTTAAACTAGAAACAATGGGGGAGGGATTGATTCTTCAAAAATCAACTAAGGGAGTTCGGGAGAGGGTAGGCAAGCCAAAGGCCCAGGTAGTGGGAATTGAAGGGGCAGAACAATCAACAAAACAGAGCTGCAGTGGAGTCTCAAGCTTAGACATGTGAAGAAGAAAGCACCTACACAGGAGTCTTATGGTAAAAGCTGTCTTGCCTATTCTGAGGAATCAGTATGCTTGGGCACTTCTCTGAAATGCCTCTACAGTGATGAATGCAGTGTGGGGAACAAGCAGAAATTAGAAGTCTGAGTGTAGTTACAGGGCTGTCACCTCATTGGGATAATAAAGACATGGTGAGTCACGTGGAGGAATCCATGAAGGCAAAATCCAGCTGTTGATGCATATAATTTCTCTTATTAGTCCAATACCTTCTCAAAATTAATATCATCCAGTGTGATTTCCCGCTGCTGTAAAAGGAGAGCTAAGGTTATAGCAAAGATAGGACAAATAGTGATGATAAAGGAGGAAGTGGCAAATTTAAGAAATAAAGTATTTACTTAAACTTTTTTCCTCTGTTTAGATTTAGATATTTCTATTTTTAAAAGGTTTAGTGAACATCTTTAAAATACTATAATGAATGAGACAAAACAATTTAGAGTTTAAAAAATAATGAAAACTCTTCCAACCACACAGGAAAAAAAGCAACCAATAACAAACCAAAATTAAGTGCCACCACAAGTATAAGATTCTGAGGCTAGAATGCTAACAAACAATGGGAAAATAAGTACTCCAGAATATAAGTATAAATGGTGTGCTTTCATATCTAGTAATGTTAAAAAAAAAAACAGGAGTGGGATGCTTAGTTCACTGCTGAGGTCTGATTGAATTTAAAATAAACACCTTAATATATCTTTTATCATAAACAATAATAGTGCTTTAATGGTGTTATATTGAGGAAATGCCTTGTCACTGTGTGCTCTGAATGGATCATCAAAAGTTGCTGACTGGTTATTTTCTTTGATGCTCATTTATGGTGATGTGTTAGCCTTATTTAAAAAAAAAAAAAAGAATTATCTTCTCCCTTGCATTCCTAGGCTACAGATGAAAAATAAAATTTGTATCTAATTTAAAGTATTACTTAGGAAAAAAAAACTATCATCATAACCGCGAGACCCTAAACAAATCTTAGAAATATGGTATGCTTAAATACCTGAATGCAAAATTTGAAGTCACAATAGGCTTTAGGGAAAAATAATAATAGAAGGAATATAAATCCTTTTTTCAAAAACAATGCTAGAAAGATATTTAATGAGTTGTCCGCTGACAAAGTATCTTGGTATTCTTTTTATTCCAGAATGGTCAGTCAGCCCAAAGGGAAGGAAGGCAACATTTCAGTTTATTGACTTTATATCTACTTGTGAATTAAAATGGTTTTATAGGGTGACTGTTAATCCCATTTGGGATGGGATAGGAAATCACAGTCATCCAGACAGTTTGGCAGCTATATTCTGGAAATTCCTTTTCAATTTCTGTTTCTGAGAAAGCATAATTTTTTAGGGAGGATGTGTATATGACTAGTTGTAGAATACAGTTGCTATCCCATTTAGTATGGAGTCAGAGAGTGCTCCAAGAAGCTAATATATACTTCTAGGCCATAAGTCAGATAGAAACAATACTATTTGAATTGCAGACGTAATTATGTTACTTAAGCAAACCATATTCATTAACTGAGTTTCATGTCTGTTTTTTCAGTGCCTGAAAAATTCGTTACAGAGTAACAAAAGGACTTTTACAAAACTCAACTAAAACCTGCTTTTGAGCTACCATAATAGTTGTTGAAGCCAATATATACTTTTAAAAAGAAAGCCCTGTTATCTTTTCTTTCTCCCTACTAACAGACTGGACTGTAGAGCTACCACAGGGAATTTGTTAGATTTTTGGATAAAAATCAAAGAGAATAGTAATGTAATGCTATCTAGATAGAACGAAGTATGTTCTAGACAATTGGATAGTACTGAGTAATCAAGACCTGTATGTCTATAATATGGTGTACATAACATCATGCAGGAGATAGGAAGTTTCTGTGTTAGGATTTTTCACAGTTTGAGCAAGTCTTCCATGATAGCTGGCTAGATTCCAAACACCTTCTCTTAAATTTTTAATGTCTGGTCTTATGTACATTTTGTAATTGTTAATAAATTAAGGCTTTTGTTACAAGATGTAGACTGCATTAAGAATGTCAGCTAGAAATATGGCTTGGGTTTTTTAAAAAAAGTATGCTAGTACTCTTATTGGTGAGTCATCTTCATGATTTCAAGAGCTTAAAAGCAATGCTAGGTATCTGGAGCTGATATTGAGACAGAATTTTAACCTCTCCCCCATGTGTTTATTTCTGTTGCTTTAACTGATAGCCACTGTTATGTAATCTTGATGATAAGATTCTTTAATTTTCCCTAACCAGCCTGGACATCTGATTTAATGTAAAGAAAAAATGAAAATACAAGAACTGTACTTGCTTTTATAGTGATAAAGTTTTATGGATAAACTCTTGCTGTGTGTAGAGTTTGAGTGAGCACTCTATGTGGCATGCTTTCATGGAAAATGGGAATGGGCCGTCCCCTGCCAAGCAATATAGGAGATCAACAAATACTCTGCTCATTTATCAGAGCTGGAAATGCAGGAGAAAGAATTTAGAACAAGAAACTCACAAACGTAGGCCAATGAGCAGTCTTACTGCATCTAAAGAGATGGGTCGCAGATGTCCATTACCACTATTCTCAGTGTGTACCATGTGCATGGAATAAACGTGGAAAGCTTAGTTTGAATCAAGAAAGATGCTCTGCATTCTTACTTAACATTAAAGAGAAAAAAAAAAGGCAGTTTGCACCTTCGGAAAAATGTAGACTGCAGATTTCCTTCACTAGTAAGAATTGTGCTATTACCTATTGACTTGAAACCATTTTGATGTTAACTTCAGCTCAGCTGAACAGGATTTTAATTGTAAATAGTACTTCAAAATAATAAAAGTAATGATATTCTGCTATTCTTGTTTGTGGTTTACACCAGTATCTTATTTTCCGTGTGATGGCAGTTTGGGAATAATGAAAAGAATGCAGGAAAAAATAGAAAAGATCATTTTGTCAATTACTGTAATTACCCCTAATAGACGAGCAGAATGACTGTTCATAGCGTCAAGCAACATCAGGCAATCTGTTTTGGGACATGGAATAACTTGTTTTTTACTGATGGGAACATTTGTCATGTGCAGTTGCCAGACTGTACATATGTTGGCATTAGATAAATTCTCAGTATGCTTCTTGAATATTTTCTACCTACCAAATGATTTGTGGCCAAAAGCTAATCTGAGGAACTCCAGTCTTCTCTAAGAAGTTAATGAGAAAGAGAGTTCTGTTCCCTCCTCAGTCTGTGGGAATACAAATCCACATCTCTCACGTTTCACCAGTGTGTACTGCTTACCTTTAGACCACCTCCTAGCCTGTGCAGCAATACTCCTATTTCCTGCCTAATTGGTGCTGTGTCACTGTGCAGCAAGACTCATGGAAGCAGAAATAAAGCAAATCAAAAGGAGCGCAGTCGTGTAGATTCCTAGGATAGGGCACTCATATGGGAGGTGCAAAGATCTATATATTCAGCCCTGCAAAATTCTAGTTCAGGAATTTTATATTATTCTGCCATTCAAAACCAGGAGTAATTCAGGAATTTGTACCTGTGTCATCAGCATTATTATAATTTCACACATACTTGGATGCGGTTTAAAAAGGATTAAATTCTATGTCCTAGTGGACTTCGCGTAAGAGCAGGCTAGTGAGGTTCATCAGCAAGATTCATGGGAGGCTGTGGCTGTATTCCTTAATTTGTTGCAGTCCTTTGCAAGAACAGAAGTAGTAAATGCTTGCTGATCTCAATGCTTAAAACCTGAAGCAAATACCTTGAAAGACGTGATTCCAGGCATTTTTTTTTCACTGTGCATAATTCTGAATGGAGGCAGTGTTTACTTCTCTGTGTGTATCTTTCTTACTGATACTTAGCTTGGGAAATTGGAACTTCAGATTTCTGAGAGCTATGTTGAAAGAAATTACTTCTGTAATTAAATCAGTGTAGTTATGTTGGTGGTATGTTTCTGTCACAGTAGGTTTTACTAACAAAAACAAAGGGAAAACTTATTCCTGATAGTTACGTGTAATACATTATCTTGTTCTGTGTTACTTAAATAGTCCCTCTGTGATGTCTGTGACTTCTACCTGTAACAAGTCAGGGCAGGCATCATGTGCAAAAGTGTGGTAGAAAGTTGTCTTCCTGTCATTTTCTTGTCATTTTCTTTACCTTTTCATTCAAGATCAGAGATGCTTCTACAGCTCATTCTCTGGGCTCCTTCTGCACACACACATAGCTTCTAATTTTTTCATGGTTTTTAATTGTAACTTCATTGAGTGGCAGTAGGGTTCCTACCCTTTTGCAAGTGCCATTGTGTTGCTGTTCCAGGCATGTCATGATTCTAGAAAGTAAACCCCCATGCTTGCTTCCCTCTGGGAGTAGCAGTTCTTTCCTGTTTTGGAGCAAAGTCAGTCTCACCTTTAATCAGTACAGTAGCATCACATGATTTTTCACAACCAGCATTATTTGCTTTTAAAGTTTGACTCTTTTTTTTTGTTTTGTTTTGTTTGTTTGCCTCTTCTGGGAGATGGCTATTCCGTACTTCTGCCTGCTATGTCAAGTAGAAGGAGAAATTTAAAACCTTCCAGTCGTCAATATTATTCCATGTGTCTGGGGCAAAAATGCACTGAACTAACTTAAATACTATAATTTAAAGAAAACACCCCAGATTAGACCATGAATTCTTAGTGAATGCTAATTAGGTGTCTCATGGCACTCAATCTGAAAGATGAATCATTATACGGGGAAATGTCTGCCAAGCTTAATTCTGGATCCTTAATAGGCCGTATTTGAAGCCATCCTGTTACTCTTGTTTCAGAGAAATATGTGAAATATGCTTTTCCTGCTGGTAGTACCCTGGAGTAACGTCCTCAGAATGGCTGGTTGCTGGTGATTGCAACAGGCTCCCAGCAGTTCTGTGGCTGTAGAACTGTGAACAATGCCAGGAGTGAAAGTTGGTTAATATGTCACAGTGCCCTCAGGTTAGTTTATTGTGAGTGACCTGGATCATGGTGCATGCTTTACAATGCAGTAGTTCACAGTGTCTTGTTTTGAGTGCTCACTTTGAAGTATGTTGGAATATACATAGTGAAAAGCCAATGGGAAACCAGCAGCTCATGTACATTGCTGCAGAAAAGTAAATAGTAAACTTTTGGAGGTCACAGACTGTTTTATTGCCTTTTTTTAATATATTTTTTTTCAGGATTCTGGAATTTAGGCAGCACAATTGGCTGACAGAGGAGCAAATTAGAGGTCACAGAGGGCATGAAACTGGCAACTGTCACCCTCCTATGGGAACAAGCTGGGGTCTGTATTCTTTGGGCTTGCCCAGGAATAAAGGAAGCAAACATGATGGTGAAGAGAGACTGGTATTACTGTTCGCAGAGTCCCTTTCCTCTTTTCTTTGGTCAATGAATTCCTACCATGGGAAGGTCTTTCCTATTATTTTCCATTTCCTGTGCAAGTTCTCTATTTTTCCTTCCCCACCATATGTTGCCAGTGAATTTTGACAGGATACTACTGCTTAATGTTTATTCAAATAGTTTCATCTTTAGAACACAGTATAAATCTTGCCTGCTGTTTGCACTTTCTCATAGTGCTAGGGAGGCAAGTGGTGGTAGTTTTGCTGTAAGAATTGGGGGAATGATTCATCCAAGATTGCAAAGACCATTGCCATTATTGCTAAAGAGGGAGCTCTATACAAAACTGTCTCTGAAAATTGTGTCTATAGGAAAGGAATTTACGTTTTCATTAGGAAAGTCATGGTCTTCTGATCAGAGTCACTTAGAGTAACCCTTTCAAGCTCCTCCTCTCCCCACTAATCAACTCCATCCCCAGGTGGCTGACACAGCTAATCTTGTGATGAAACCATGGCTTTTGTCTACGGTGATGCTTTTGGGTTTTGTCTTCTTCTGGTTAACCTTTTTATCCATCTTCACTTGCTCCATGTGCTTGCTTTCTTCGTATCTATTGGCATGAAACATGTGCACTGCAGAATAGGTAGCTGCTAGATGTGAGTGCTGGAGCGCGCATCGGGTAACATTGCTGCTTGACCTGGGTTCTGGGAGATTGGGTGCCAAGCTGGGAAGAACTTTCTTCTTCTTAATTTTACAGTTCAGAAATAAGGTTATAATTTCAGCAATTCAGTGTATTTGCCCACATCAGCTGATCTTTGAAAATCATGTTCCTAGTTTGAGGCAATGCAAGGTAAAACAGATGAGTTTAAACTACTGCATAAATTGTAGAATTAACTGTATAAATTATAATGCTTTATAAATTCCTGTGTTTTACCTGCCCTCTCCATCAGTCAGTTATTGCAGCTCCACTAATTCGATTTATCCTGTCACCTAGCATCTGTACTTTGCTGGTGGTGTGTGTGAGAGAGGTGGAGGAGCCTAGTGGAGAAGTGGGGACTGAAAAGCTGCCTATGGAGTGAGCGCTGCGGCGGCAACCACAGTGCTGCAGTCAATCAGTGCACTGAGCACAGCTAATAACAGCGAACCACCGTGGTTTTTGGACGAAGATCCCTTCACTCAGCCGCAGTTGTTTGAGTGACTTCTAGTCCTTGCTTAGCAGAACTGGAGGCCCCAGCTCTTGCCTCTCTCTGCGGAGTGGGTCCTCTCAGTTTGCGGGGAGAAAACGGGGTGGCTGCGGGAGAGTTCGGTTTGCGAAGGCTGCGTGGGTTTTGAGAACCGTTCCTTTAAGTGGCTCAGCGCTGGAGCCGGGAAGTCTGGGGAGGAGCTGCAGATACTCCCCTTCTGGTATGCGGAGACAGATGGGACTGATTGCTCAAGCACCTTTGGCCTGGAACGATCTTTAAGCATCACAAGTAACATGTTTTCTGAGTAGTGAATTAGTGTCCCAGTGTAGTGAAAGATAGGCCTGATAGGGTTCTGTCATTACATTCATTATACATTACATTCTTCTGTCAAACTAATCCTGCAGATGACTATATGTTTTCATGCTACTGCCACAAAACACAACTGTTTTGTGTTATTGCTCATTAGGCTTAAGTAGCTTTTATACTTCATACCAGATATAATTATGTTTCAGTGGTAGGTAAATAATAATTATAGACTACAGGAATTACTCCTAGAATGAAGTATATGTTTTTAATGTTTTCTGTTTACTTTCATGATAGTTATCCTAATATTTCTAAGCAAAATTTGTGTCTGTAGAACTACTGGAGGAATTCCAGATATCTGGATAAAAGACAGTATGTAAATGGATTTTGTTGAACATCTTTGCAGGGATATGTGTGTGTATACACATATACATACACACTTGTAAATTGTAAAGCAAAAAAAAAAGTAATCTAGGAGCTAATCTGAAAAAGACTTACATTCTCCCTTGTATTAATTTAATTTATTGGCCCCACCTAATGTTGAGGCATAGTAAGCAAAAAGGTTCACTGCAGCTGTGTGCATCCAGCTTTGGCTGTACATTTCTTCAGCTGCACACATGTGTGCAGTCTTTTTCTGTATTTTACAATTAGGAAAATATTTCAGGCTGAAAACCAGAAAGCTGCCTGGTAGTTTGTAGTTTGTATCAGATCAGGCTATGTGCAACATTAATATTAAATGTTTATCTGGAAAGTGTGGCATAAGAGTATATTTCTCCCACCTCCTTTTTGTCCAGGTTGGCTTGCTATTTTTATTTTTCCTATCTTTCAGGGAATTTGGCAGGCCCAGGTCTTCACACCTCTTAGCCAAGTGTTTGAACAGATTCAGAACAGTATTGTCAAACAGTCATTTTAAGATGGCTTTGTGTATTTTCACAGGCTCTGTTCCAGTAATTTTTCTGATCAATCTATGATAGGGAAAAATTAAATATAAAGTAGTAAAAGGTGTGCTGATCTCCAGGAGGGGAGTAAGAAGCAGCAATGTATGTTTGATATTTAAGCAATGCCATGGAACAGCTCCTGAATATTGCAGGAATACTGTGAGGCTGCATCCCTAGCAAGACATCAGGTATTCCCAGCGTTGAGCTTGGTTATCGTCTGTTGCCATTACTGAGATACAGGATAAAATGTCGGAACTCTAAGGACACCTTCTTATACTTCCTCATAAACTCCGAGATCAGCTCCGGGCAATCCAGGTTCTTCTCCGGCTCCCAAGTGTTGTGTTCCTCGGAGAAGCCCTTCCACTTGAACGGCAGAACGAGAGGGAATGGCTTCAAGCTCCAACAGGGTAGGTTTAGACTGAACATTAGGAAAGAATTCTTCGCGGAAAGAGTGCTCAGGCATTGGAATAGGCTGCCCAGGGAGGTGGTTGAGTCACCATCCCTGGATGTGTTTAAGAGCCGTTTAGATGCGGTGCTGAGGGATATGGTGTAGGGGAGGACTTTGTAGAGTAGGGTAGATGGTTGGACTTGATGATCCCAAGGGTCTCTTCCAACCTACATGATTCTATGATTCTATGACCTCAGGAAAAAATGTCAGTTGATAGTCTGTAGATGTGGCAGTTGCTGAAAATAAATGTCAATTGAGTGTCTCAATGGATGCAAAAATTTGTGGAGATATAAGCAAAAAATGTGGGGGTTTGTTTTGTTTTGTTTTGTTTTTTAAGGGTTGCTAACTTGCAGATTGTTTTTCTCTAACCATTGGTTATGAGGATAATTTAGGATTATTACCTCTACCAAATCAAGTGTATTTTTTACTCTTTCCCTGTTTGTCATTATGGACTGAATGTAGAAGTTGCTGTACAGAACATCACTAAAAGTTTGCTTAATTTTGTGTAGTGAATAAAACAGGAAATAATAGACTGATGATTCTGCAATGGTGCAAAAAATATGGCTTTGTATACAGTATGCCAACTTTAAACAGTCATATTATTGTAATGTACAGGACAAGACCTAGAACATACTAAATAATCTCTATTAGGTATAAGAAACCTTTGAGTTTCAGATTGAGCAGCAAATACCTTTATTCTAAAATCTGCAGTTATACCTGATCTCCTGTAAAGTAGCAGAGAAAAAACATTTTAAGCCAAAAATTCCAAACCAATGAGACAATGAAACGCTTTATGCACTATAGCCATTTTTTTCCCAACTGATTCTGAGGTCCTATTTTATTTAATTGATGCATATGTATAAACTATTTCTATTGAAATGTTGTTTCTATTTCTAAAAATACTTTTCTAGTGTGCATTTCTTTATAAAATATTGCTTTATGCAGACCCAAACATAGACATTTCCAATTAAAATTAACCTATAGTAGAGGATTTTAGCAACCTTCTTTATCTATAGAGAGCTGCAGTTGTTTAATGTGTTGTATTACATATTTAATAGATATTAATACATACTATAGAACCACAGACTATCTCGAGTTGGAAGGGATCCATTAAAGATCATCAAGTCCCACTCCCTGTTGCTTGCAGGATTACCTAAAACTAAACCATATGACTAAGACCATAGAATCATAGAACCATCTAGTTTGGAAAAGGCCCTTGAGATCATCAAGTCCAACCATAAGACCATCATCCAGGTGCTCCTTGAACTCTTGACAGGCTTGGTGCTTTGATCACTTCCCTTGGGGGCCTGTTCCAGTGACTGACCACCTTCTCAGCAAGGAGTCCAATCTGAACTTCCCTTGATGCAGCTTCATACCATTATGTATTATGTAGGGGCTGTAATTCTGTCTAATAGGATTATTCAGGAATTACCGCATCACTTAACACCAATTTGTAGAACTAGAAGAATTGTTTAAAAATAGTGTGATTCAGGGCCCAAGTCCATCTGCACTAGAGGTTTAAAAGAAAAAAAAGTGTAAAAAATAGTTTTAGTATGTGAAAACATCATAACTAATTATTCAGTATTTAGATTTTTGTATGAGTTTTGAATTAGATGCAGGACTGACTCTGTAAATTCTCTCTATGCACCTTTTTCACATGCCTAAGGTACTAGATCTTTAGTCTGCCGTTACAGTGAGATTCAATATTTTCTTTCTCTTTCTTTCAGCCTCTTGGCGTGCTCAGGTTGTATATGGTCTTACTTTTGTCTGTGCTCTGGAATACAGAAAGAGTACATAAGGCAAAGCATTCTGTTTTATGCGAAAAAGAGCAAGAATATCTACATAATAGCCCTAGCTTTTGCTGGTAACACAGATATTTGTCCATGATCCCTTTTCGTAAAGAGAAGTAACGATGCCATCTACTGGCAGAGGACAGACCACCTTCTGGGATCTGGTGCTTTCATGATAAAGCTTGCATCTTCCCCTAGTGAGTAACAAATCGGTTTTTTCCCCCATGTTTAATTCATCTTGGTCATAAATACCACACTGAGGCAGTTATTTCTGTGTGAGGTCCATTGACCTTGTCTTAATAAAGGAGTTTAACAAAACATTGATAATATGATCTTCATTATAATTTAATTAATCAGTGAAAGAGAGTTAATAATTTTTTCCTGTGAAAAATTCACAGAATCACAGAATTACCTAGGTTGGAAGGGACCTTTAATATCTAGTCCAACCATAAAAAAACAAAGCCACACCAGAACCAAACAAAACACACACACCAACACTAAACCATATTCCCGAGCACCATTTCAATTCATCTTTTGAATATCTCCAGGGATGGTTCCTCAACTACTTCCCTGGGCAGCCCATTCCAATGCCTGATAACCCTTTCAGTGAAGAAATTTTTACTAACATCTAACCTGAACCTCCCATGGCGCAACTTGAGGCCATTTCCTCTTGTCTTATTGCCTGTAACTTGGGAGAAGAGACCGACCCCCACCTCTCTACAACCTCCTTGAATAAATGTATGCCTTTGCTGTAAAGCCAGGAGGTGTTTTTCAATGCCACCTGGGTAGTAAACTGAATTTCTAGACTCTTCTAACCTTAATCAGATGTCTCAGCAGTAGAGCCAGCAGAAAAAGACAACAGGTCTCTCAGACCCTGCAGGTCTTTCTTTTAATGCCTGCTTCATGAATGAATGTCATAACATGCTCTCCAGGAAGGTGTGACTATGTTGCTGCTTTGCAAGGAGAGGAACACTGGAACAAGATACTTATTCAGTGGCAGTTGTCACGTTCTTTGCTATTGCACTATGTACTTTTTTGATATGTCTGACCAGTGGCATTGTCTAGAAGGACACAGAAAAAACATCAGTGTCACTCTGACACTTATAGTAGTCTGAAGCTGCATCTGGCAGGTTAATCCTAGGGCTTCTCTTAATTTAGCTTGGAAAAGCAATTCACGTTCCTCTTCTCAAGGAGTTTCCCTCAAACTGAGACTGACTTCACTCTAGCTCACAGAGGGTGTTAGATTTTGGATCTTTTCCCTCACATCATGGGCCCTTTGCAAAATGTCTCTGGCTTTAACTCATGTCTTCATCATAAAATTGGATCCATTTTATAATCTCATTTTGCTTATTTCCCCGATATTAACTGTGATCTCAGTACAACTCCTGGAATTACAGAAAAAGCAAAAAAACTCCGTGAATGCACCAAAGTACTGAGTCACCTGAGGACATCTGAAATTCTCTTCACAGTGCTGTACTTGGAGATGACCAGCTGAAGTTGGGAAACACTAAAAGGAACATTTATAAGAACTATATTAAAAAGAAAAGGATTCACTAGATTAAAATTTATAAACAGCCTTTTCTCCTTATCTGAATATATTTTGCTTTACTATAGTCCTATTTGTCTTCTTCGCTTTCTGCCTTCTGAACACAAAGTAAACGGTACTCTTCTTCCTATTTTCAGAAAACTACTGATCCTGAGGTGACAGAAGAAATTTCCTGTTTTGACCTCGCATAATTTAACAGATTTTATGTAGGTCAAAGGATGTTGGTGGTTGAAATCCCAGGCCTTTTGATGGCTATGGGAATGCTTTTTCATGAGTGACCACAGAGGGGGTGTGTGATGTTACACCATTCTCTGAAAAAGAACAGTGTTTCTGAGGTTGATCATCTCCACCGATGGCAGGATGAAGCAGGCCATGTTTTGATTGGAAAGGGAATGTTACAAATTTCTCCTCTGTGCAAATAAATGCTATGTCTCATGGTAAGGTTATTAGGAAGTACTTTATTTGTTGTTGGATACCAAATGCTGTGGACTAGAGGAGTCAGTTACTCTTCATAAGATAAAACTGATCTGATTTGTATGATAAGGTTGTCTTAAAGGATAGTGAATGAGAACAGCACAAGTGTCTAGAGAGAAAAGATTCTGACTTCCTGGGGTTTCGGCAATTAAAGGCTAAGCTGTAGTAAACTCTGCTTAAGTTCAAGGAAGGAGGAGGAAGGAAACATGATAAGAATTTGCAAAGAGCCCTCTTTAGTTTAGGCCTATGCTGATGCCAGCGTGGCCTGATCTTGAGAGACCTCAAATCTCAGCCTTTGCGTGACTTCCAGGCATTGTTTGAATTGAGAGCTTTCCTCCTTCCCCATCTCCAGGGAGAAGCAACTGGTTAGGGTTGCTGCGCATGACAGAGCATATCTGACATTCTGCTAATGAACAGACTAGTGTTTGGGCGAGTGTATACTGGAAATAAAGTATTTGTCAAACCTCCTGTAGAAGAAAAGAGGATTAACGCAGAAACTGAAAGGTAATCCTCCTTGCCCCACATGGCTGAAACTGGATCAGACTTGCCATTGCTTCTCTTCCTCCTCAGTTTTGTAACATCTGGAAGGGGAAGGGGAATAGAGGACTCCCTAGGTGTAGTTGAGGGACAAAGCTGTCTCCTGCCATTTCATACCTAGGCCCAGGAGGAAGGTGGATGGTCTTTCAGGTTGGAAGAGGGTAATGGGAGCATGCATCAGAGTTGAAGCAGAAAGCTAAAGCATGTATAGTTAATTTGGGGGGATGAAGGAGTGTGGTGAGGTGAACACAAAAGGAATTAATTAGAACTTGTGGGATGAGAGGGAGGGGACTAGCAGGAAGTTGGATGCTCTGAATCCCAGGGCAGACTTTTCTGTAACCTAGGTTACTTCCTGTAACCTAATTTTATATTAAGAGCTCTTGTACTAAAAACCAAATCACCTAATTTCTCCATGTTTTGGAGAGTCAGTTGCTCTGCAACAATGGTAAGTTTGAGTACCAGGGAGTTGGGAAAAATGAAGATAGACTAAAAGAGTGATTAAAAACCTTATCCATGAACTTTCTTTGGTTTGGGTTTTCAATAGGTTAGACTGACAATACCACATACCTCTGGGAACTAATACCACATTTGAAAGAGCCAATATTCTTATTTTCTGGTGATTACTTTATGGTTACTGTTATTTTCTGATGATTTTCTCACTGTCTCAGCTGGATGGACAGCTGTTTTGGATTAGTGCTTTTCATTCAGGTTTATTCAGTTTGTTTTCCCATTCAAGCAAAAATAAACTTTCAGAGACATTTACTATTATTTACTGAAGGATGTGTGACCTTAATGTGAAGTCTAATGGGATTATTTTTGTCTGTGTGCAGACAGGATCTTTCCAACAGTTAGTAGTGGTAATATCTATTACAGTAGCAATAGCATTAATGAGGTTGAGAACTAAAAACTCAGTGAGTAGATTCTCTTCATGTGAGAAACAACCAAATGTCTTAATATGAATGAATGATGGTTAAATCATATTACATATTTTCCTGTATTTTATCTTATACCTCATGTCGATGCTAGCAAAACTAGGCTACATGCTTAAGCTTTTGACTGGACTTTGTTCCTGTTTTGTCTGTGTTTTTCAGAATTGTAGAATTATCGAATCATTTAGGTTAGAAAAGACATTTAAGATAATTGAGTCCAACCGTTAACCTAATGCTGCCCAATCCACCATGAAACCATATCCTTAAGTGCCACATCTACATGACTTTTAAATACCTTCAGGAATGGTGACAACAAATTCCCTGGACAACCTGTTGCTTAACATCCCTTTCAGTGAAGAAAATTTTCCAAATATCCAATCTTAACCTCCCCTGGCACAACTTGAAGCCATTTCCTCTTGGCTTAGCACTTGTTACCTGGGAGAAGAGACTGACACAGGAGTGAATCCATAACTGGCATCAGCAGAACATATTTAATATGTGGACTCTTCGCCTACATTTAGAGGACACTATACTAAGTGAAGGCATCCTTAGTATCATGTACTTGCTAAAACAGTGTGGGAACTGGTTATCACTTAAGTACAATATTTGAAATTATTCTTTCTTGGTGGGCCAGCAAATAGGCTTAATCTTTTCATTGGAAATAATCTACTTGTTGGAGTGTAGTGCCTAAAGAGCATACATGGTGAACTGCAACACCCAATTATACTCTATTGAGGTTTGTTGTGATCTTATAAAATGGCCTTAGAAAGCAGAGGATGAACTCCAAAATAGCACAGAGACGTGTAAATAAGATCAATCCAAAAAGTGCAGCCTGAAATGCTGTGTTGTACCTGAGTTTTCCTGAGAATATTCCTGAAGGGCCTAAAGATATGTAAATGTACATGGTTCATAATCTTATGATTTATTTTAACTTTATTTTAAGCTGTCTATGTGCCCCGTCTTCTCCCTTGGCACTATAAATCGAGAAACAGTGACCTTGCATTTAAACTCCCTGAAAAGACTGGTATGTTTGGTGTACTCTGAACACACCTAACTCCATCTGACTGTGCTGAGTCAGACTCAGGCCAACACCGACTCTGAAAATGTTGCTGTGAAGGTTTAAATATAAATTTTCAGAGTGTCTTCACCACCAAAATGGAAGGAATGTGGTGGTCTATATCCCTCCGTTCTTGCTGAGGCTAAAGAACTGTGAGAAAGTCAGCTAGTAAATCAGAGGGAGCCCTGCTAGGAAAGAGGAAGCCCAGTCAGACTATGTGGCATTTTAACCTACGGTTACAGTCAAAACTCAATGACCTGCTGTGTTGCATACAAACATAACATAATATCACTATGTTATCACGTATGACAACTGTCTCTTTTTAAGTCACAGGAAGAGGCTAATTTTCTTAGGAAATGGTTAGTAGAATCCTGTATTCATACAGTTGTAAGAAGGGCATTTGTTTATAAAACCGGAACTTCCTTTCCTTGCACCAGGAACTTGCCATAAGTCAAGTCACAAACATGAAGATGGGTGCAAACTCCACATATATACAATCTCATAATCATTTTTTTTTATCAGCTATGGCAAGCAGCTGTTGTTAATTCTTCAGCTCCTCCCAGAGCATTTATTGTTTGTTCCCTTTGGAAACTGGGCACAGATTAAATAATGTCTGTAATTACTAGATGTTTACCTTGGGTCAGGCAACTACTTTAATGAGAGTACTGTTCTTTCTCTATTGTAAAGTGAGTTTTCATTTTCAGTATCTCAGTGTTACTGCAGCATTTCTAGAATTTGAAACTAGTTCTTCAGAACCATCAGCTTCTCTTCAGTGTTCTTCCCCAGAGCGGCTCTGAGTTTTTTGTCTACCGAAGTGATCCAATTTCCAAGATGGTTTCCTCCACAAAGAGCAATCACTGATTATGGCCTAATCTTTTGATTGAGAATCCAGTTAATGAATTTAAGTGTATTATGGCCAATGAATTGCAAGTGCATGTCTGTGTCATGATGAATGAAATATTCACTTGTTGTGCTGCATGTTAGTGCAACTTACTACAATATGATTATGGAAGGCAGAAATCCTTTGTTGAGGACAAAGCTATGGAATTTGGTGAGATAGTTATATAAGCAGCGGGCTGTATTTGTGGGACTGGAAGAACTCTCAGTGCACAGAGCTGGTAATTATCTTCTGTTTATCACTGTTCTGAAAATCAATGTGTGCACTGAAACATGGTGTGACGCATCTATTTTTAAATTGAGAAATGTAGTCATTTAGGCCGAATTGGCCTATGACAGCAACAGATGCCTTCCCTGACTTTCTTGCTCCAGGAGAAAAAGGGGGAGAGATAAAGAGATTTATGAGTTTAGAATGAACTAAACTAATGAAATATTAATATTAAAATTTAAAAGGAAATAATGAAATAGATAAATATATACAAAACCCTATCAAGCTCCCAGGATGACATCACCAGCAGGCGCTGAGGAAGTCCCAGACTGGACTCAGTGATGAATGGGGACTGGATTCCAGCTCTGGAGTCAGGAACGCATGGATCGGGATCAAAGGCAGATGAATAGACAGGGTCCTCTTTGGATGTTGGCCGTTGAAGAAAGAGAGCTAACCCTCTGATTCCCTCAGCTTTTCTACTGAGCATGGGGCAGATGGAATGGAATATCCCTGTTGGTCAGGTTTGGGTCACCTGTCCTGTCTGCTCCTCCCCGCAGGTGGGACCCCTCTACACTTTTCCATTTCCAACCCTTCAATGGAGCAACTAACAAAATTAGCTGACCTTGGTTGTTATAGCAATAAGTATAAGCAAGAGCCTCTCTGCATACCGTTCCTTGAAATGAAGTAAAAACATTGATCTTATCACTCTGATAGCGAACAGTTTTCTCCACAATATGCTGTTAATTTCAGAGAGTTAGAAGAGGCCTAGCTGAGATGTAAAATTACTGAACAGAAAGCAGGTTATGTTTTAGCTCAAACTGGGACAAAAAACTACTTCAGTACTTAAATAATAGAATAAATGTCTACACCTGGGGACATAAAGCACTTAATAGAACCACAAAGTTGATATAACAGAGTCAGTACCAGTTTGTGCTTCTTCACTCTGTCTCATCATAGTTTTGATGATGCAGAATGACCACTGGCAGTAACAAAAAATGTATGAATTATTGATGCATATGATTATGATTTGAGTCAGATGAATGCCTAGAAAGAAAACAGCACGTTCATATGTGTACTAGTAAAGCTATAGTGATGTAACTTCGGTACCATTATCTACATTGGTTTTCAGTTTCTGGCATAGAAATAAGAAGGCTTTAAATCCCGTTAACAATTATTAAGAAAATTAATGGTCTACAGCGTATAGTACTATGGAAACCATGATACCTGTTTCAGGCTTCATGCTTTTGCTTCTTATGTGCAAACTTCCTTGGTATTTATCTTTTAACCTTTTTTCAAATCATGCTTACTTTTACAGGTGCCCATAGAAAGGTTGCCATACTTGTGAAAGTTTCTTTTCAAACTGGCTGTACAGTGACTTTAAGGTGGCATATAAAAGGAAGAAGATAAGCTGTAATGACATGCTCTTATTTATTACTCCTTAATCTCTGCTTCCCACTCAGTTGTTGCTCTAAAAGGTTGAGGTCAGTATAATGTACTACAAGGCGTGTGGTACTAATGATACCAGATGTGAAGGGATTGGTCAATCTATGTCATATATGCTATAAATGCATATATAATGATTGCAGGATTTTTTCTATAAATTACTACCCTGTTGTAGTTCAGTCAGCAATGTATTTCCTTCTCTTTTTGCTGAAGAACATTAAATTTTCCTCAACAATCTATTGCAATGCACGTATTAACAATATATTTTGGTTTTGCTACTGTCAAAATATGTGTGTTTATTACACAGTAAAGATGGCTGTACATTTAAGAAGGGCATAAGTATTCAGTGTACCAGCACAATTAACTCATGAATAAGGAAAAATTAGAACTGTAGATAGCTACCAAGGGTAATTTAACACTTGTTCACACTTACTCAAAGCCTATAGATGTCAGGAAGTGGAATATAAATAATTTCTGTAATTCAAAAATAAGAGAAGGAAACTATACAGTGGAAGCTCTTGCAAATGCTATCATTTGAGTAATTTAGAGCTATACTTAAGAATATCAGAAGTATACTCCAGAAAGCAAGCATGTCTGCAAAGAGCAGAGACAATAAAAAGAAGTATGTGTCTCTGCATTCAAAGAAATTAGGCAATGTATTTCAATCACACTTGTCTGTGTTCTTTGACAGGAAAAAACAATATGTGCATGATTGATCTAATATAGTTTTATATTCACTCTTTCTTAATGTAGCTTTTATTTTTCTGTCTTTTTGCAATAACTTGAAATAACTTTTATGACATAAGAAGGAACTAACATCTCTAAAACTATTGCGTACATAAGCAGTTTAGTTTGTAAAAGGGTACATTTAAATAAAGTAGGTAAATAGAGGTGAAAAGGCAAGTCTTGTCTGAGAAATGAACCCTGTAAAAGAAGTCTACAAAGTATCCACATATTACATAAAATCTCACTGCAAAACTGGTAAGAAAAGACAATAATAAGCAGTCAAGCTCTCAGAGTTAGAGAAATAGTTAGTGGTTCTAATTGTGAGAGAAAATGGGGCTTTTATTTCATAAATCCAATCTTGGCAGAAAGTGCTGAATATTGGCGTCTTTTTCCCTTCCTACATAATTCATTTTTCTGATGATCCCAAAGAGGAATTCAGAACTTTAGGACTACGTTAATGCACTTTTAATTATACATGCAACATTAGGAAGGGGCAGAAGTGAGGGAAGGAGCCAGAAGAAAGAGAGCAAGTAGATAAGACCGAGAGAACAGAGTATGGGTCTACTTATTAATGTACATGCATGGCAGTTATATTTTCAAAATATAACCATTTTTTCTCACACCTCCTTTTTTTTTTTTTTTTTAAGATGGTGAAAAAGGACTGTTAAACACATGCAGCTGGAAAATAAACGAGCCAAGATAGGGTACTTAGAGCATGTTGAATTACCTCTATTCTTGAAATGTATTACTCTTTATGTGCAAGTAACTGTACATCATTCTAGAATCTTCCTTCAGAAGAATACTGACTAGAAAATAGTAACATGTCCTAAATAAATTTTTTAAGGCCTTTGCATGCAGCGTATTATGGAATGGTTTCAGTCCAGTGAACTTTACCATCTTACTTCAGTTAAGATTTTGGCCCCACACCTCCACAGGTGAGGATCTTGTGCTTCACTCTTGCAGTAAAGAAATTAATAAAAACATTTGCCTGAGCTAGTTTTTGTTTTCAGCACCATGGCCAGAGCACAAGGTAGGGAATACGTAAGAGACCAGACTGTATAGATCATTTGTAATCAAAAATAATTTTGCTATGGCTATGTTGCTGACTGTACTTTCAGTGGGTGATCACTACCGTATGCTCAGCTAGATTTGCCAGGAATGAAACTGCCCCATTTCCTCCTCCTCCTGTCAGGTGTTAACAGTATGGATTTTTTCTCCTGTAAGTCAGCACCACCAAAAGTAAATTGCAGCATTATTTATAACTTCTTAACCAGAAGTGAAAGATGTTATTGATTTTTCCAGATTGTAAATCAGACCCAAAGGGAACTACATTCATGTTCTCTTTAGTGTTGTCTTATTTGGTTTCTTCCTTAGTGCCACAAGTCAGGAGTTGAGATGTTTATTCTAGGAAACATATGCCAAGTATGACAAAAACACATTGAGCATAAGAAACTCAAACCAAAATCTAAAGGTGTAGTATAGTTTCAGGGCGTGAATAAAAATATGAAGGATGTGCAGGATCGTGCTTCTCTTTCTGCCTCTGAATTGCAAGCATAAAAATGGTCTTAACTCATGTGCTCCCTCAATCAGTTTGTAATCAGCAGCATATCACTCTGTAAGAAAATGTAAGTAATAAAATTAAATGCATGATCTTGTGGAAAAGGTGAGCGATACATATTTACAAAATCTCCAAATTATTTTATTTTATCCTCTTGCATTCCTTCTGTCCTGAATTCTACTCATTTGCCCTTGCACACCCACATAGTTCCAAGTATCAAGCTTGGGATACCAAGTTTCACCAGATTTGGCCAGGATTTTTGGTTTGCAAGTTTTTGCAAGTTGCAAGTTTTCTTGATTGATGATGACAAACTGCTTTAGACAGATCCGTATATCCTTTTGTAGTCACTGGCTGTTAAGACATTGTCCTCTGCCACAGAATGTGGTTTATTTCAGCCTTCTTAAATCTTAGATCTGATTTCTGCTCATCGTCTGTTTTTCTCCATTTGAATTATGTCTTTAGTCTGTTTTCTTGGTGAACTAATGGGAAAAGGAATGGTATATGTAACTTGCTGATGCTTCATTACCATCTTCCTGACATCAGGATGCATGGTCTTCTGCTGTCAAGTCATTTGTGATACAGTCTTAGTAGAGTGCAGACATTTTTTTCTGGGTGTAAACAGCAGTATTCCAATTTATCCCTGGGAGCAGTGCCTTTGGAACAGTGTTCTTCATTGTAATTGTATGCTGTTTTTTCAACCCTTTGTATTTTCTTATCTATGCTTTTACTGACACTATATTAATGTTTTTTTTCTGTCACTGATCACTTAGATGGTATTATTCTGATACTTGTCACTTGGTTTCAAGATATTTTTCCTAAGAGATGATGACTAAGATTGTGCACTTTGTGTGGGCATATGTGCAAGAGAGTGTAATTCATTTTTTTTTCATTCACTGCTTTACACTCGTAGTCACTGACTTTCATGTATTGTTTTATTCCCTCTCAGTATTGCAGACTAATTCTGTAGTTCTTTCAGTTTAGTTTTGGCTTTCCTAGATAATCTACGATCTTAACAAACCATGTAACTTCACAGTTCACTGCTCTTAATCCTTAATGGAGCCCATCAGTTATTTCTGTCTATTGTGATGACTGACTTTCCTAGGGTTTGTTTAAATCTCTAAGAAAGCTACTAATACAGGAGGTGACCATCTAAGGGCACTTAAAAAAAGGGTTTTTTTTTTTTATTTAAAAGCTTTTGTTGAACTTTAGCAGTTGTATACTTGATCTTGTTTAGAATACTTAAGGAGTGACATCTAGCCTTGGCAGTTTGTTTACTCTTAATTTTATCAATTTATCCTAAAATCTCCTGTTTTCATACCTTGAATTGCAAGGATACCTCCAACTCATACTCCATAAAAAGTGGCTGTTATGTAGGAGCATCTCTCCATAGTGAGTTATCACCTCTGTAGTGAATAGGGGTAGAAAAACATAATTTAACTCTTGAACTGTCAGAGTTCCTTCCTTGAATGTTGTTTTGTCATCTCCCACTTCATTAAGTAACTGTTTTCCTGCTTCTAATAGAATTGAATAGTATGTTATTTTTTTCTAATGATTCAAGGGGCTAGCTCCTTGAAGCTTTTGTAAGACTCTGTTGTTTGTAATAAGATGTTATTTTGACTCTATTACTGTGTTGTTTGGCCATGCTGGCTTTTGTTCTTTTAGGTCTGTTTTGATTGGTGATATTCACCTATTCTAAGCCTGTAATATGATGCCTTCAAATAGTGACCAGATCACTCCTTATTTTGACTGTTGCACTTGTTCATGGACATTTCCTTTTCTTAAAATTAAATGTTAATCTGTTATTAATGGCTTTATTACTCTTATAAGTGTTGAATCACGTATATTAAAGCATTATTATAGCATCTGATATCTCCATTCCTACCTATAGTGGCCAAGTCCCCACGTAAACACATTGCAAACCCAGTTCTTTCTGTGCTTGATTTCCAACACTGCAGCTCTGGTAGCCTTTGCCTTGTTGAAAATCTTGTTCTTAGTTAATATCCATTTGCAAGAAAAACAACATCCCCCCCAACTACCCTGCCCCCTAACATTTAAAAGAACATAAATATTATAAATGTGTCACAGTAGATTTTGTGAATCTACCCAGCAAAAAAGTCACCTTTAAAAAGACATCTTGATAATGTAGGTAAAATGACTCCTTGACTCAAATCTATTGCTGTTTTAGTAACTCAACAATCTACATCCCTCAAGGATAACCCATAAACCTGCAACAGAAAGAGGTTACTGTGTCAAATTCATGAGGTAAGTGTGTAGCATATTGCTAGAGGTATTAGGCCTGTAGATGCTCAAGATCTAACTGTCTTTTCTAAGACTGTCTATCTGTGATTGTTATTGCTGAGTTGTGCTTACACAGAGTCAAGGCCTTTTCTGCTCCTCACACCACTCCACTAGCAAGTAGGGTAAGAGTGCGCAAGAAGTTGGTAGGAGACAAAGCCAGGACAGCTGACCTCAACTGACCAAAGGGATATTCCATACCATACCATAAAAAGCTGTGGGAAGAAGGACGTGGTGGGGGAGGGCATTTGTTATGGCATTTTTCTTTCCAAGTAACCATTATGCATGATTGAGCCCTGCTTTCCTGGAGATAGCTGAACACCTGCCTGCCAATGGGAAGTAGTGAATTTTCTCACTTTTACCCTTCTGATTCTGTTCCCTATCCCACTGGGACAGGGAGTGAGTGAATAGCTGTGCAGTGTGTAGTTGCAAGCTGGGGTTAAACCACAAGAGAAATGCTACTTGCGTGATGTGTGGTTCATGGTATTACTCCCCCCCCCCCCCCCCAATTAAATAGCTCTTTTTTTAATCAGTTTTAGGGGTTTTTTGTTTGTTTGTTTGTTTTTTCAATTTTTGACTCTAATTTGTTTAGAGAACTTTTGTTCTGGACATGAAGTAGCTTTTTGGAGGTGTATTTGGTTAACATATGGGGTAATAGGAAATAAGAAGATGCATAGTGGCAATGAAAGATATAAGGAACTAACTAAAATCCAGTACATTTTTCTATCCAAAAGACAATACTTAGGCAATTGTCATTCTGTCATACCTGTCTTGGGTTGAATGCAAATATCTGCTTATGGACTATGTAGAAAGTTAGAAACTGAAATCTGCTATTATTTTCATTTTTACTATGCATCCTTGTCTCCGTTTCATTTTCTTCTCTTCCAGTTAACCAAATAAGAAAGCTTTTTCCTAAGACCCACATAGACTGTGCATATACTCTTACCTAACTTATGCTTGGTGACTCAGTAGTATACACTAATCTTCTGTTCGCATCAGCCTCCTTTTATATTTTTTAAATTTACTTTCTGAAGTGGGAGTTACCAGGTTGCATGGTAGTTTCTCAGGAATCAAAGAGGATACACCTTCTTAGTCAATTAGGGAGCTTATTATGAAGGTAAATGCCATAAGTTAAACATCAATCACTTCCAACTTCATTTGGGAGTGCTTTGTTTACTGGCTTATTTTAACATTATTTATATAACAGGAGTCAAGATAACATATAGGGCTATACAAATACTGTTTATCCTTGTAAAACCAAATTCTGTTAGTTCAAAATTACTGCCTGTGATCTTCATGCCAATCTCATCTATGCATCCCAGTTAAGGATGAGGTGAATTGCGCTTTCCAATTCGCTGAACTCCCGTCAGTTAAAAATGACTTTTTCTGTTCACAGTTTATTTTGGCTATGCTCCACATACTAGCTTGCATGAGAGAGACCTGGTGAGTACAGGGTCACAACATGAAAATGGCAGTTTGTTAAAAGAGGAAGTTTTTCCTACCACAGCTACAAAGTAGCTGCTATTAAAACTCAGATAATCCGTGTTTTGTAATCTGTATTTTTAATCAGTTCATATTCTGTGAGTTTCACTTAGTTTTGTGTATAATCAATACCATCCCTTGGATAATTAGGAGCAAATAAAATCTCATGCATCCTCAGTCAATTCAGGGGGATGTTTTCTCTTTTTGAGTTGAATAATCAAATCTGAAAAGATTCCTGTAATGACAAAATGAAAACAGGATAGGACAAGAGATGGAAGAGTTGAAAATTACGTGGGTTTTTTTTTGACAAATCTGCATTCCCATAAATTTCTTGCAAAGAAAGTGAAAAGTTTACTCCCAAATGCATTTATCATTAACAGAAAATAATAACTTTTCAGGTGATGGCTATAAGTATGATTTACAATTTGTTTTTTTATGATGGTCTTCTTCAAGAGTTTATGTACCTGTTTCAATCTTTCCATTTCCATAACATCCTATTTTACTTTGAGCACTTTGTAATAAATCTGCATTAAAGTCTGACCATTTTTTACCATTTTTATTTGCTTAAACACCTTTTTTAATTGATGGATGATTTACAGAAGAACATTCCCCTATTGTCAGACAGTGCTAGTGCTTGAAGTAGCTTGGAGTGCTAGTAGCTGTAGAGTAAATATCTAATTTCATTGTTAATTTCTAGAAATAACATTGTTAGTTATGAAATAGTCTTTCTCTGTAATGTTTCTAATATACAGAAGCATTGCCAGAAAAATAGATGTTCTTCTGACCAGGCAGAGAAAGACAATTTTACTCTGTTATCCAGGTGCTGTGTTCTCTTACACATCAGCAATATTCTGCTGTGATACATTTAACTCTTACTGTCCAGGTCAATATAAGAATGTAGCTTTTGTTTTGTTTGTACATATCTTTGTAAATGACCTTAAAACAATTTTGGCTTATATCCATACCAAAGTTTCTATTCCCTCATCAGCAAGTCCCTAAGTTCTGCATTGTAGAGTCATGCTCACTCCTGCTTTCCTTGTCTTTGGAAAAATTAAACTCTTACATATTCTGTGCGAAGTTGAAGAGTTTGAAAAGGAGGAGGGATCCTTAGATCCCAGGGATACAGGTACTAGAATAGAATTCTTCAGTTGGAAGGGACCTATAACAATCATCCAGTCCAACTATATTCTAACAGATGTGAGTCCCCAAGGCAGATTTAGGTATGTCAGCCCACACTGAATGAGTAATCAGTGACCTGTAGATGAAAAGTCCTCCTCTGGCATCGTTTTGAGAACAGACTCCATTTTTTCAAAGGCATGAAGCACCCATGTTCATAAAGAGAGTCATGTCTATGAAAGTATTAGTTATGATCCACAAAAAAGAGTTAAAATTTAGGCATAGTCCTTTTTTGGAGATTTTCCTCTTGCCTGGTCCAGGCAGCTCCTTATTCAGAATAGTGGATGTGTACATCTCATTTTTAAGCCTTGCTGTATATTGCCTATGTATTTTTGTGGTTCTGTGTCTCTGACTGCGTGCTTAATTCTGCGGTTGTAAATATTGGGACAGGAGTTTTGTGGAGTGAAGTCCACTACATCAAAACTCTGAGGTATCCAGATACTCTGGGAAACATTTCTTCTGGACATCAGCTACCTCTAACTTGAAGTTCTAATCAGAGCCTTTTTTTCCAAATTGTTTTTATCCAGCCCTTCCAAAATTTGAATGTAGGGAGTTCTAGTAGATGCAATACATCACTGGATGGCATGGACTGACAGTGTCACTGTTGGCATTTTATAGTGCAGATAATCTGCTTTTGAGAATTGACATTAAAATGTCAGTAACTGAAAAGGAGAAGTATTAAGGAATGCTCAAAATGTATTTTCTTTTTTTTTGTTCTGGTTTTGTTCTCCATTTTTTCCCTTTCAAAAGGCACCTTAATGAGTGATCAGATTCAAATTTTGAAAATGCATGGAAAATAAGCACAAACAATGCAAAATACGGAAGTGTGTGAAGGAAAATATTTCTCAGGTTGTCTAATTCATTGTTCCCTCCCCTTTGCTGTATGGGAGGTAACAGCTCTCAAAGTATTCTTCTGTATACACTGTTATATTCACTATGTTGCCGTGATACAGTGCTCTGTATTGGCAATGTTGTCTTTTTGATGATTCAAATGTAATTATAAAGTAATGTTATTAGAAAACGTGCATGGCAGCTGGAAGACTTGGATATGCGTCAGATGTATTCTTGCATTTGACGTAGTTATTCCCTCTCATACACAACAGAAGGCACTATTAATTACATAACTGCTTATTTAAATAACAGAAAAAAGTTAAAGCTTACCATAACTATTGGAAATGTAGTAAATTGTACTAGCAAGATTGTAATTTTTGGTGGTAGGAAGACTAAGGATTCTTAGCTAAATGTTCATACAAGTGAACTCAGGTTTCTGTAGTGTCTTGTGGAACCATCAGTTTAGTTATACCACAGTTCAGAATATTGTTTTGCTCAGCTATTTGATGATAAAACTTAAATTTATGAAATTCTGTCAGGTCAATGCAAGTGTTGACTACATGCCATTAAGTAATCCGTGAAGAGTTGAGCAAAATGAGAAAAGTTTAATCTATCACCTAAGTGACTAGATAGGACATCTTGTAAAATAGGAGAATATATTGTATTAAGCAGGCATTCAGTGTAATATTTGGAGGGTCATTCAAAAATTCTGGTTTTGAAAGCTAAATAATAAATCATAGTAAATGTTCACTTGGAGGCCATATCCATATACTGCTGAAAAAGGTAAGGGAAGAGTGAAGGCTTTGCTCTCTAATTTTGTTTGTGGCAGTAAGTCTAATTTCCCATATGGCACTGGAAATATTAAGTTAAATGCACATTTACTTCAGTTCCACCATCAGTGTCAATAGAAATTTTGAGAAAAGGAGATAGTAGAAAATGTTAATGGAGAAAAAATGCAATTAAAGCAAGTGTGCTCACTTTGTTTCTTGTTCAAAGGCTCTCTAACATCTCCTTGATATGTAAACTCCATTGAGAGAACACAGGTTTAGGTGCACAAGCTTTGCCTAGAGCGTTTCCTAGCTTCTTAGTGAGCTGTATTTTTGGAAAAAAAAATTCTTCAGAGGACAGAGGAAAAAATGCACAATTTGCTAGTATTTTTCTTCCCATTGTTTCCTAGGGAAAAAATAAAAGATTTGGAAAATCCAACTCCACTGGGGTAAAATTGCCAGAGAGAAAGGAATGTAGAGTATAATTCCCTTGTTGCCTTTTCTATGTTATCTCTTCTTGGGTCTGTCCATTTCCCTGTAGTAAATCCCATAGATGCTTGAGCAAAAGAGAACTGTTCTAATATTTGTTTAAAACATCAAATATTTTTCCACGTGTATTGACATAGACACTGTCGTGCTGAGGCTTTTTGAAGACATACCTTTTCTAGAAGGTAAGTGCAAGTAGGAAAGTTTACTAGTTGAAGTTATTACTTGCTATATCCATTCCTAATCTCCAGTAATTTTGTGTCACATGTTTATCACCATTTGTACTTAACGGGAAGAGAAAGAAATATTTTGCAACCTTAGTCTCAGAGTATGAGCTACAGCCAAAAAGAAGGCAGTATTTTGAGTGGAAAATGGATGCTAATCTTAAAATTTCTATGTCAAACCATTTAAGGAAGGGCATGTGAGAATGTTATACTCCAGTTAGCCTCAGCAGATACCTTACAGTATTGTCTTTGAATAAAAAAGAATGCAAGTAACCCAAGGACTTGCTCAAGGTCACAGAGACTAAATTAGTGGCAGAGCTGAGATTAGTCCAATCAGAAATCGAATACCTTAGGGTAAAATGATAGAATAATTGATTACATGATATTAGCCCATTTCCAGAAGTGATTGAGGATCAATCAAAAGTATGTGAGTTTTTGTAACATTTCCTTAAATACACGCCTGCCTGTTGAATACATTTAAATGGACATTCTGTGAATTAAAGTTCTTTTCGTAAAAATAATAACTAGTTACCCCCCATTAGAAAGTTTGAGAGAGCAGTAAATTTGCTATAGCTATGGTTTTGGCCGCTTGTTTCTAATTCTTTTGAAACATAAACCCCATAAAATAATAATTTCAGTAATTTCTACCAGTTGTACACCCATATAAATACTGGCTCCTTGTGTGTTGATAATTTTAGGTTAATCTATTGACAGCATATATATCAAAAGGAAATGCATCCCCATTACTTCTACATCATTGCTTTACCACTCTTTCACGTGCTGTTCAGCCTTCTGCTGCTTATCTCTGTGCTTTCTTAAGTTTTTGTCAAGGTGGGCTATAGAGTGCTTACTGGTGTCTTGGTCAAGGAAGTACCACTATTGCATGTCAGACATCTCTTAATTCGTAATCTGCCTATATTTTGCCAGAGCTATCTTACAATGGCTGCCAAAAAGTTCAGATAACCCATCTCTGTGCTTGAGATAAAGGCAGGTGGAAGAGTAGTAGAACAAAATCCCATGGCTACTTCTGCCGAGCAATGTTACTGTTAGAACATTGCTCCTTGGTTTGACAGCCTGTAATCAGCAGCAAGTCAGGAATATAAAAGCAGATGTGGAAAAAAATTCAGTCATTGGGTATAATTGTACTTTCTGAGGTATTTTTACAGTGGTCGTTCTGGGATTACTGTGATGAGACTGCAACACTTCCTTTTGATATGTTAACAGATATACCCCAAATTCTTGAAAAATTATTTATTTTCTGGAAATAATAAGCCTAAGCAGGTACCTGCTTAATTTTATCTTAAAGTAATATAAATTTTCCATATAGGTCATTTTGCTCTGCAGTGAGTCAGAACAAAGATAATCTTTTGTGTAGATTCTCTTTTTAACAGAAAGTATTCTGTAAAATATATTTACACTGTAATTAATATGAGCATTAAAAGTTAGCTATGCTGATGGAATGATTAGAAATACTCTCATAAAAGTTTAAGGGTAGGGAAACATTCAATGCATTGACACAGGTATGACTCAAAACACATTTTATATCTCTCCTCCTGCATCTGCTGCTATAACAAATACACTTGCCATGCAATCAACTTATTTTAAAAAACATTTACTTTGAGCATTGGCTGTTGTAGCACTGGTGTTGGAGCTCCTAGGTCAGGCATACAGTGAAAGATTATGGGAACTTTTATTTCTAATCATGGACTTCAAGAACTTTTAAAAAACTTTCTCCATTAGACTAAGCAGTGAGACCTTAATATGAAAGCACTTCATCTCATCGCTTGTTCTGGTGATGTCACTTGCACAGTGATAGCTTTTACCCAGTTAGGATTTCATATGTTTTCAGTTGTAGTGTCCCTACTGAGAGAGGATGTAAGTGCACACAGAATCCTAAGAAGTATCATTGGTACTAAAGACAGATGAACACCTGTTATTGGAAAGAGGAAGATAACTTCTGATTAAGATGACAGGAAGCAAAGAACAGCATGAACTTCCACAGGCAGGCCAACTCAGATGTAGAGAACGGGTCTAAGCTTAAAGCAAAAATGCTAAAGCTAAAACAGAATTATCTTTGTTTCAAAATGGACTGATTGTTTTAGATTGTCAGAAAATTTATAGTAAATAAATTAATGCATACATATGGATGCAGTTAGCTGTGCATTAACAGTAAGATTCTTCTGAATTAAAATGTGTAATCCAATAAGCTGTAAGATAGCATGAAATAAAACAGGCTATGATGTCTACATCAAAGAATGATTATTTCTGAAAGGCATATAAAGCAGCTGGTAGACAGGATAATTATCCTTCTGGCAATAAGGAAACAGAGATGGTATAGGACAGTTTCTAACGCTAGCAGAAGTACAAATACTTATGAATTGTGAAGATAAGGATCCGTATTCAATTTTCTTCAGTTCAGCACACCTATGAAAGCCTGTGTGTTCATTCTCTAAGAGTGGTCTGAATGCACAGAGGCACGTTGCTTTCCTTTATTCTTCAGTTTGGGATGTCACAGCAAGCCACAGCTTCCTATATGTCAAAAGATGGGGCAATGGGAAGTTGTTGATCACTCTGAGAAGACTGGAGAAGGAAAATAGTTCTGTTTTAACTTTATGGCCCAAGAAGGAATCATGCCCCCTATACAGGCAGGCCAGAGCTGGAGCAGAGAAAATCAGTCACTAAAAATCTAGTGGTGCTTGGCTAAAAGTAGCTCTTCGAGGAGTTAATCTATCCATATCACCTTAAGAAATGTGCATCTCTCACCTGCACAAACAAATCCCAGCATATTAAAGTGAGGGATAGTGCATATTTAGGTGAAGGGTGATTACCTTTCACAGTCCCAGCAAATTAATGAGGCTGGTTCCAGATATAGACATTTCATGGCAAAAAAACCTGAATGGAAAATACCTAAGTTTCCACTTACACCTGTGAGAATACACATCCAATTTAATCTAAAAAGGGGTTAGGTCTGCTGTATACATGGAGTTGCTGCTACAGTTTGCAAAGACTGTATATGAATTAAGGTCATGGAGACTCTTTTTTCTAGGGCAATACTAGTTCCAGACAGGAGACTATCTGGAAAAACACAGGGAGGAAAAGAAAAGCTCAAAATAAAGTCTTTCAGGAATCTCCTAAGTATTTTCAGAAAATGTTTCTGAACTAAGAGTTTTGGTAGCATAAAAGACAGAAAATTCCAAGACAGGAGATATTGCTGAGATGTCATAAGAAGTTAGGCCTGCTAAAGTAACCATCAACAGAAAGGTCTCTCTAGATAGTGCTGCTTCTTTTTCTCTAAATGGTTTGTTCTGACTGGTTATTACTGTTTTTATTTTCCAAGAAGGAAAATCAATTCTATATTCTTCTAGTGATAGGGTCCCAAAGGAATAAAAGGGAAACTACTTAATTTCAGTCATGAGTCATGAGAGAAGTGCAAAACTGTATTCTTAAATGAGAAAGGCAGAAAGTCTAAAACCTTTTGAGATATTGAGGAAAAACAAAAAGGTGAGACTAGACTGTACTTGAGATAAAAATAGCAAATAAAAGAAAACAACATCTAAAGACCATGCCTTTATGACAAAAGGGTGTCTCTACCTGACTAGTGCAGCCATAGGGGCTAATTGAAGAGTTTCCTTGGTGTTTTACAAAATACAAAAGTTCTACTTGTAATTTGAGCAATGAAAGTAAGGATCACTGAACAATTAGGAGGATTAGAGATTCTTAGACAATGCATTGAGAAACTTTTGATGAGAAAATACAGAGACTGGCTTGGGAGCTTTAAGAAGTAAACCTTTTTTGTGGTATGAAGCAGCCATGTTAAAAGATCTGTTGGAGTAAGTGTATTTTACCTCAAGGATCCCGTATTTTGTCTTCTGAAGAGAGTTGAGAAACATCTTGTCAAAGGAATTTTTCAGAGCAAAATACAGTGCATGTAGAAATCTTGTATTTCTGAAGCAACGTTCTGTTTTCTACTCTCTTCTCCCAAGGACCCTTTTTATTTTTCTGTGCACAAAACAAAGCTGACTCTATCACCTTTGTAGGTTCTGACACAGGGCACTAGACTGGAAATTTATCATTCATGTAGAAGGTAAGTGAGATCTGGCTTTTTTAGGGGGATGTTGTCTAAAAATCATAGTTAATCAGTCTGGATGGTAATGTTTTCCCCTTTTTCTTTTCTCTTCCCCCCCCCCTCTTTTTTCCCTAAAGCTTTCTGTATTCTGTGAATCTCTACAACCTTTTTGATGGACCTTCTATTACATCAGGACAATGTTTGATGTAGCACCTCCTTTGCTGTGAATTCCTTGAACTTACCTTATTACTCCACCTCAGCTATGTTTTGGGCACAATATGCAGTATGGGTAATACCTTGTTTTAGATGCTCCCCAGAGCTTTGCAAATGAAAGGAATCCAACAATTGCTTGCAAAATAATTTTACCATGCATGATGTATCATCGTTGTCTACAAGAAACTTCACAAGCGTAGTTTGATTTTTACAGAAATCATTGTGTGATGGTGAAAAAGGAAAAATCCTTTGGCTTTAAAGTCATTATTTGAGGGTATGTCATCCTAAACTTCCTTCAAGGGATTTCTTTGTTCAGCCACTCCAAAATTTGTTATTAGTTATAGGAGTTACTGAAGGTTAAACTTGGCGTGAGCATTTGAAGGATCTAAAAGCATAGTATCCTGTAGATGAAATAGAGTAATAAAAATTTGCATGATTACTGAATCAATATTGTACCATTTCCTGTATACTGAATTCCTTCATTTATGGTGAAAAATACCTGTCTGTTTACTTCTTATCTTCTGTAAATATCACGCCTATTTTTTTACCCCTCCTCTTTGCTTCTCCCTTTGTATCTCCTCCCTTGTGATAGAACCAATTGCATCAGTGGATATTATATAAAGAAAAGTTTTCAGTGGAGTTCCCAGTTCACCCACCTTAGCCACCATGGGGCTAAGAATTGCCAGCCTTTTTATACTCTGGCTGGCTCTTTCCAATGGGAATGAAATAAGAAAAGGTAAGCTCTAGAAAAGAAAGTAGTAGAAGATTGTCTCCTGGAATAGGGGGAAAGAATTAAAACACCACTGCAGAGGTAGAAGGAGGCAGTGCATTTAAATAATGCACTGGAGTTTTAAGGTGCCTACATTTGCTAAACTTTCAAATACTGAGGCTACATGGTGCAGCCAACATAGTTAGATACTGCTCGCTTTGGACAGATTAGTACCTAAATTTACTCTAGTTTGATGTGCTTGGAAAATATTTTCAGTTTTACTTTTTTTTCCATGTGTTAAGACTTTTCTAGGTATGACAACTACTTGGCAGAAGGTAACTATAGGAATTGGCGAGGTTCATTGTTGCAGCAATGAAGACAGTGGGTGATTCTGCCTTCTCTTACTTTGGAATGACATAAATACTTTCTTCAAAAGTGAATGTAGTAATGTTGGACAAGGCTCATTTTATCATTCAGGTTATTAATTATCCTTCTGTGAAATCTCTATTTACTCTGTTTGTTATCAACTTTGTTTTGAAATGGAGCACTTGTGATGAAAAATATTTTTGGAAGAATAGGTGATGAATTTTGTGCAGTGATCAGGTTGGGGGTATTTGTCTTGGTCTGCTGTGTCTTGAATTCAGCAATGGGAGGAAAGCATTATCTTGTATCTGATATCTCAGATGTGAGCTCTGAGAAAATCTCTGTGTAGCCTTCTTTCTGGGGAGAGAAGCATACCAGCTTGGCTGGATGTATCTGGTATGACTAATACCGTCAAACTACTTAAAGGTCCCTTTGGTAGTTTCACTTTCTCAAGTTAAACACTGCAAGAAAAATGTTGCGAAGATGAGTGGCATGTGTGCTGTTGGTACCTTGATAAGCTTCTCAAGTATGCTCAGCTTTTATGTTCTTCTCAAGTATGCTCAGCTTTTATGTTCATCTACGACACCTTGAGATTTATCACTGTCTTAATTTGTATTATTTGTTGGTATAGATGGCTGGGAAGGGAACAATATCATTAGCTTCATCTTTTGTTATTGAAAAAGTATTTCTTTTTCTCCTACTATGGTTATTTTCTGACCTATCTTCTGAAGAATTTCTATTCTGTGGTAAGAGAAATCACTAGTTCTGTTAGGAAAAAAGGGAATTATTTAAAAACTCATGTTGTACAGAAATCCTCTCATAACAATTAACCTATTTCCCTTCCAGAGTAGGAGTGGTACTTCCTTGGTTTCCTAACTGTTTGCTTCCTAGTCAATGTTGCAACAGGGAAGAAAATAGCTCTTAGAAATATTTAATATTGCTAAAAATAATACTGTGATTCAGAATAAATTCATATATTTGGCAAAGCAGATCCATTGCACTGATGCACCAGCTTGTTAGTGGTCAGAGGGTTAAGTTTCCCTACCTTTTGCAGACAAGTTCCTTCACCTCAGTAAGGATTAGAAGCCATACCCAGGTGTCAACAGTATTTGTTAACATCTTATTTTCCCTTTAGAAGTTCACATGTATTCTGCTTAATAGACAGGTGCTTGATCAGGCTTGAGATCTATGGAATCACTGTGCACATAATCACAAGTGGTTTCTACTGTATAATGCAACACATACCTTTTCTTGACTCTAGCTTATTCATTTGACTACTTTCATTTCTATTTCTTTTTCTTCAGGAAGAACAAGAAACCATGGCCACTACGTCTGCAGCACTTGGGGAAACAACCATTTCAAAACTTTTGATGGAGACATCTATCAATTCCCTGGCATTTGCGAGTATAATTTTGCTTCTGACTGCAGAGAGTCTTACAAGGAGTTCTCTATCCACATTCAGCGTGCTCTGAACAGCAATAACCACCCTGAGATCCAGTACATTCTGCTGACAATCAAGGACTTTACAGTGTACCTCAAACCAAAGCTGGCTGTGGTGGATGGACAGATGTAAGTTCCTTTAGTATAATAGTATTTCAGAGAAATGTGCTAGTAAATGTGCAGGATTGATTCTTTACATCGTGTTCTGTATACCATTAAGGCAACTGCTACAAGCATTTCCACAAGTGAAAAAAAAAAGATAAATCCAGCATAAAAATTGCTTAAAACTTGATGATAAAAATCCTCATTTCTACACTGGCATAAGCGATGATTTAAATGCAAGTCACAAAGAGGTTTGAGTGAATTTTTCTTGTTTTCTGGTTGTGCAGGAAACAAGGCAATTCATGAGCCAGATCTTTCACTGGCATAAAATCACACAGCTTCATTTGTTTTATGGCATCATGTTGAGTTTACCTTAGCAGATAGTCTAGCAAATCCTCCAAAATGAAGGTACAGTTCTCCAGGGTCTGTTTCTTTTATTTTGTGGCAGAAAGAGCGGGCGGCTTATCATACCAGATCTACTTTAAGGTCTGATGGCCATTCCTCAAGAAATTATAATACATATAATGCAGGTCAAAATTTACAATAATTAGTATGGCAATATATACTTTTTCACAGCAAGCTGCAATATTTTTCTCCTCCCGTAATATGGTCACACAAGGAACTAGTCTGATACCATAACTGGTGCTAAGTAGTGTCTTAACCTAGCTTTTTCTATCATTAGCCTGTCTTTTCAGTGTGTGTATATATAAACAAACAATAAAGCACCTCATAGGTTAACACATAGTTCTGAAGATGGAAGAAACTGGCTGTTAGTATAACTTAACATAAATTTTAAAATATCTTTCTATTGTCATTGAAGGACTGGATTTTGTCCAGAACAGTATTTGCTTTGAAGTTTGGAAGCTACTGCAATGAAAATCTGTTCAAAGACAGAAAATAATGTTCAGTCTTCCAAGGATCATGCTAGAATACATAACAAAATGGCATGAAGTTATAAAAAATGCGTTCTTGCCCCAAATTGAAAAAGCTCTTTATTGTGCACTCAGGTCTTAAAAAAAGCTCCATGAAAAACAAGTTTAGAAATCCTTTAAAAACTGTTTTTCTTGAACCAAGCCTCTTTTTATTTTAGATAGTATTCACAAAACAATAGATCCCTTCTGAACAGAAGGCTTGTATAACACGTTTTTGCTCCATGGGGGATTTAATTTTTTGTAGAACTTAATTTCCCATATTGCTCTATAAATGGAAAATGATCGAGTTGTCATGTAGCATTTCACACTACTGAAGTGTAGTGAAAACTGTAGTGAAAATTGTAAAGTAGAAAAATGTATGAATTTGCCTCTTAGTATCTGATCCACCAATTGATTAAATGTCGTAGTATTAGCAAAAAGAGAAATATTCCATGCCGTGATAGCTGAAAGGTGAAAAGCCACCCAATGTTTTATAATTCCTCTCCAAGAACATGATCTCTTAAACCATCATTGGCCAGAGGATTAAAAATGCAACCAAAAGTAGAAATAACCACTTCTGAGTTCCTGCCTACTATTTAGACACATAAGTCGTTTGGCCATAGTAAAAGTGCCTGAGGTAAATAGTTGGAAAAATCCCAGTGACAGGAGATAAAATTCTCCCCGTCAAGAGACTAGTTAAGAGGAGATGTGCATAAACACACATGAATCCCAATAAGTAACAATTGCATTGGAAAATCAGTAGAAAATGAACTGGTTGGTTTGATTGGATTCCAGTTTACACTACTGTTTGAACAGACTCTAGTTCTTTAGATTTTTATAGGAGTGGGCTGTTTGCCACAATAGAGAGAGGATTTTGTGCCCCTCAGAGAGAGAGGATTTTGTGCCCCATTAAAACAAGGCATCCTGAGCAGCTAGGATGAAGTGATGAGAGAGTGGTTTCTCTATTCATTAAGGTATTGGCTTATTATAGAAATTCGTTTCATCCCTTATGTTTCTGTACTAATGTAAAGTCTCTGGTTTTCTTCTTAGTGTGAAGACACCTTACTACAGCTCTGGTTTGCTCATTGAAAGCAATGACATTTACACCAAGGTTTATGCCAAATTAGGCCTGATTCTGATATGGAATCAGGAAGATGCACTGATGGTATGTATGATCCAAGTCTGTTTTATTGGTATAGAATCATAGAATCTGTGGTTTCCTGGGTTTAACAGTCCAGCTCTGGGTTTCCTGGTTTTAACAGTCTATTGTATACTGAACAGAAGTAGAATTTCACAAACTGAACAGAGCTAAAGTGTTGGGCTGACTCATCCAACTGATACTTACTTAAAAACATAAAGTTATTTTCTTTGCAATGCGATAGAGGTTGCAGTATGGCATGCAGATGATGTCAGTGGTCTCAGGAAAGGGAAAAGGAGTTTTCTGTAAATAGCTAAAGGTTTTGCTATAGCACCTCCACAATCCAATCTCTATTTTCCTTCATTTGTCTTTTAAAGGACTGCCATCATCAACTTTCCTAATTTTAACCAATTAGGGAAAAGAAGGAGAAAAACAAACAGAAAAAAAAAGTCCTGTGATTTTAAGAATGCTTTCTTTTACATTTTTATCACAGTGGTGGTTACTGCCATTACTGAAGTATAGGACTTTCAGCCACTTCTTTCTGTTTTCTGTGTTTCTTTTTGCATCTAACTGCGTGTTTATTAACTATGTTACGAATTCATTTGCAATGCCTGCTTCTCTAATGAGTTTTGTATTAATTTGCTTTGGAACGTCTTCATGATCCAGATAATTTTCAGGGTTTTCTTTTTTTTCCCATTACCTAGGTGGAGCTGGACAGCAAATTTAATAACCGTACATGTGGTCTCTGTGGAGATTACAATGGAGTTCCAATTTACAATGAGTTCATCAATGGAGGTGAGTCATCCTACCATCCTGACAGTTACCACAGGAGATAACCTGATAAGCACTGTGCATAGGAGCATCACAGACATAATTCAAAGCAGAAACCTGTGTCTGACAGGCATATTTGATACCATAGCAGCTGTTTTCCTTGATCAGTAGAGTCCTGGAAATTAAGCGTTCCTTGTCAATTTTTGGAGCTTAGCAAGACCTCTTTGTATTTTTTTCTCATAGATGCAAGCTACAATTCAATAACGTATGGGAATTTACAGAAGATCAGCAAACCGAATGCCAAATGTGAAGATCCTGATGAAACTCAGGCTCTTCCAAGCTGCAATGAGCATGTGAGTATTCCTAGTGTCTAACCTCACTTGCATGGGCACCTGGAGACATCCTTGTGCTATGGGGAGTTAATGTGTGAGGAGCTGGGAAGACTTTGTCACTTCCAGGGACAGTCTTGAATAACTGATGCTGTTCAGAAGACAACAGTTTTTATGACTAGACAGGATGTGTCTAGAAGCTCAGGTGCTTACAAATCTCTTAAAAATTATTATTCTTCCTCCTTAGCGTGATGAGTGTGAGAGGTTGCTGACTTCCTCTGCATTTGCTGATTGTCGGTTACGTCTTAATTTGGAAACTTACATCCAAGCCTGCATGCAGGACAAGTGTGCATGTAAAGGAAATGAGGACTCCTTCTGCCTCTGCAGCACCATCTCTGAATATTCTCGCCAGTGTTCACATGCGGGTGGTCGCCCGAGTGAATGGAGGACACAGCACTTTTGCCGTAAGCAGCTATATAAAATTTACAAAGAAACAAATATTTCATGGATATAGCACTGCAAAACATTTAAATTCATTCCTTCTTTACAAAACTATAGGCATATATGATAAATATCATACCAGTAGTGCAATAAACTATATACCATGTTCTTCCTGTTTTTTTCTGCTATTACCCTTGTTATTAAGAAATCTTTTTCAGCAACTAGATATTCTATTTGCATTAGAAAACTCTGAAGTCTGATGCTGCAGATGACTGGTATAATCTGATCTATATGAGACGAAAAGAATAAAATACAAAAAGCAGGTAAAGCAGTTCAGAAAGGGACAAAAATGCTTTGGCAGATGGAATCTGGCTTGGGACAACACTGGTTTGAGGGGAGTAGGGGATGTAATCTCTGATTTCTGAGGAACGATGAACTTTACACTCAAATAACTAATGGTATCTTTCTCATTCTTTCAGCCAAGACCTGCCCTGATACCATGATCTACAGAGAAAGCGGCTCACCCTGCATGGATACTTGCTCACACTTGGGGATCAGCAGCCTTTGTGAGGAACACTACATGGATGGTTGTTTCTGCCCTGAAGGCAAGTCTTATTGTAGTCAAAATGTATCTTAAAAATTAGTACTACTACTCATTATTTCCCTCCCAGGGGAACATAATTATCAGGTGTGTTTTTTTAAAAAGGCGTCATGATTGATTAATTAATCAGGGATTTTATAGTTAAATCATATTAACACAGTGACAGGTAATAAATCTGCTTTTTACTTCCTAACAAATGGGTTTCTGCTAATATATAGAAAATCATGCTTTCGGGGTTTACTAATTCTGAGGCAATGGACATCGTTTGCCAGAGAGTGATAACGAGGGGGGCAGTGAGTGAAATTCTCAGACTTACTGTCAGGTTTATGAAAGAAGATTACAATGGTAGTCTATAGAGTATGCTAGAAGGACTGAAAATCCAAACATACAATTCTGAGATTGTTCTTAAATACTTATATTAGGCTTTTTATCTGTGCGTATAAATGGATAGACTTGGACTTTCAAAGCTGTATAAAAGTGTTGTCCATTTGTCTTATATTACAAAAAGTAGAAACAGTACTCTGCAGTTTTGATAATCTCTGTCTCTTCTTTCTGTGTCAAGTTGAGGAAGTGCCTCCTCTGAGAGTTTCTCCTCAGTGGAAATTGCTTATTTCAGAAACAGCTGGAAAAGTTTACTCTTGTGCTTTACAGGAACTGTGTATGATGATATTACTGAAAAAGGCTGCATACCTGCTAGCCAGTGCCACTGCAAACTCCATAAAAAGGAGTATTTACCTGGAGAAACCATTACCCATGAATGTGAAGAATGGTAAGGTTCATGATTGTTTTTACACCTTTCTTTGAATGAATGTAAATGGGTCTGCATTTTTCAATCTTCCATTTAGTCACAGGAGACTTCCTAAAAACATTCTAAATTTAACCTTTATGTTGCATGTGTATACAACCAATTTTCTGAAAAAAAATTTTCTATCTTTGGCATATGGCAGACAGGAAATCTTAAGGAAATGGTCAAAGACACAGTTTTAAAACATCTGGGGATATCTTGCTGTTTGCTAGGTATACAAGTGCTTCTCAGCTCCTGTAATACTTACAAGTATTTTTTTATCTGTTTATAGCACCTGTGATTCAGGCAGATGGATGTGCAAAGATTTACCCTGTCCAGGCACATGTTCAGTGGAAGGAGGTTCCCATATTACCACCTTCGATGGGAAGAAATACACCTTCCATGGAGACTGTTACTATGTGTTGGCCAAGGTACTCTGTACTGTAGGGCTTTTCTCTTGTAGAGTAAATACAAGTCTCTGTGCACAGCTTTGAATAGTTGCTTTATTCCATTCTTGTGGGATGAAGGAAACAGAAATGCTAAAAGCTGTACTGGAAAATTCAGGATGGGCTGTAATAGCCCTAGGGATGAGTTGGGCACTTACTGCAATGGGTGGTTAACTTAGACACTAGATGACGTATGCTGTCATTATCCAGTGGAGTCTTTCATGTATACGAAATCAAAGGATCACTCTGGCTGCATAGATAGGTAGACTGCAGAAATTGGCACTTCTCAAGATTAGAAACTCTCAGTCAGATCTTTAATAGCTGTGTCTTTGTCTGAGTGTCAAAGCCAGCTAGGGAAAGCAGCTAGGCAGCTATTTCATTCATCTGTTCCTAAAACACGTGGTGCCTGTTATAGAGAATGCTAAATATCTTGTTGAACTAGAAACCATACCACTGAATTTATTTGAAAGACGGTTCAGATTCCAGAGCCACTACTGAAATAGTGATCTTAATAACTAAGTTCTATAGTAATCATTATTGTAACTGATAACTTTATTCTTTATTTTGGGAATCATCTTGTGAGATTTTTGATTGGACTAATGGACATTTATTTCGCTGTGGTTTTAGGGTCCTGCAAATGACAGTCATACTCTCCTGGCAGAGCTGGCTCCCTGTGGCTTCAGGGACAGGCAGAGCTGTTTGAAGAGTGTTGTGCTGTTAGTAGATCATAAAAAAAATGTAAGTGTTCTGTGGGTTCTGCTAGATATATTGAAAATTAGCATGATTCTCTTACTGTGGAGCAATAACTAATTCTTCTGGATTCGCTCTTCTGGAGAGATAAGACCCCTCAGACAGGCTGCGAAAGAACTTGGGCTTCTGACTTGAGAACTCAGAACTAAACTGAACAAAAGATGAGATTTAGATAAACTGATGTTTTTCCCTCTTCCCTTGTCTGCTTTGTGCTATGTAATTATTCTTACTACGTTCCAGGCTGGCTGAAAGTAAGAGTGCCATTCTTCCTCCCCTCATAGTCTTTTACTTCAGATATAATTTTATAGATCTAATTGAGTCTTTTTCAGAAGAGATCCCATTTTTGAATTTTGATATAATCCAACCTTCTTAAATTTTTATATTTTCATTCACTGTAGTATTCTGTTTGGTTATGGGAATAGCTAGACTATATTTATACATAATTTTACATATACGTACACATCATTTTCCTCCTGTATTTCTGGTCTTCCATGTCCTTGCCAGCATAACCAGAACAAAACCAAAACAAATCAGAAGCCCATCATTTTATGTTTCTGTATGTACAGCCTAGAATTTCATGAGAAAGTTTAATAAGCTGCTTTCTTACCATGCCAGAATCATCCTAAACCACTGCAAGGAAGCTGTGGCACATGCTTTTATAGGGAATAGGAACTTGCTATAGATCCTGAAGACCCAATATTTTCTTTTACTTGCTGAAACCAAGCTACCCAATATAAAGGAGTTTTGCATTTCATTACTGCTATAAATTGTTGCGGGCAGATGTAAATGAAACACTGATTAGCAAGATGAAACCTTACTTTTATCCTACAGGCCTACTGCCTCATTCAGTTTTCAGACAAGTTCTTCCTTTTAAAGATTTTAAGTTCTAGTACAGTCTAAACATGCAAAATGTCTCCCCTCCTAATTTTTTTTTTATAGTTCCTTTTCTTCTCAGTACCTGGAGCCCCATTGATTCTATTTTATCTTATACAGGTGGTAGTTTTCAGATCAGATGGCAATGTGTTGCTGAATGACATGACAGTGAATGTGCCTCATGTGTCAGGTAAGGGACATAGCCTTGGGTGTCATGTGTCAAGCATAACTTCTCATGTGGGGTTGTATTTTTTCAGAGGCAAAAGTGGAAGAGAGGCATATGAAATTTGTTCAGATTTTGGAACAGCTTGGGGATGAATATGATTTACTAGTCATCACTGAGAATTTTATGGGCAGACTGACTCGGTATACATTGGATGATTGAAAAATACATCCCGTTATTTTTTTATATGTCTTGAATATACTTCGGCATGTAGCTTGGGAAAGAGGAATTGCCATGGCATAAATTTAAAGCAAATAACCTGCTTATAAAGAGGGGTATTTAGCACTTTCCAAGTCTGGCTACAATGGTGTAGGCATGTCCTGTCCCTCAGTCATGGTGAGGCTCAGGCATGTCTCTCTCACCTTGCTTCTTCCCGATATTTTTGTTTGGGTGGGGTTTTGTTTTGTTTTGTTTTGGGTTTTTTGTTTGTTTATTTGTTTGTTTGTTTTTCCCTGTGGGGAAAAAAGCCTGGCAGAAGGTAATTGCTGTGTTTTCTGGTCAACCAGAATTGAGGAAGAAGGGAAGAAGGTTGGGCTGTGTAACACCCTCTCATCAGCCTACTTGAGACATCAACATCTTTTTATATAACCAGTGGATTTAGAAAAATACTTTCAGAGGCTGATGCAGATCACCTAATTTAGGAGTCTAACTTCTGGTGGAAGGTCCCTGTCAGGCAGCAGCTGTGAGCTTTGGAAGTAACTTTTGAAAGGAATGTAGAACTTCTCTTTTTCACTCCTTTTTAGATATGTTCAGGCAGCACACTGACACAGTATGTGTTGCCTCTTATTTACTGGCCTATCTGCAGATAGCAAGTTACTTGCAAGAAAGTAATTCTTTATCTGAAAGGATAAGTATTTATTTGATGATACATTCATTAATGCTTTCACAAAAACAATTACAGTGTGTAGCTGAAAGTTTAGAGAAATTAAAGTGCTCTAGGGAATAAAATAGACCATCTAATAAGTAGATTAAATAGATAAATAGAGCATATATTAGTTGATTTGTAAGAGACTGGTTAGCCAGTAGATGTTGGTTTTCTGGACTTCAGTAAAGCTAAAGTAAAACTATTTAGTAAAGGTATTAGAGAGTCCAGAGGAGGGTAACCAAGATGGTGAAAAGTCTTAAGGGCGAGACTTGTGAAGAGCAGCTGAGGTCACTTGATTTGTTTAGTTTAGAGAAGAGAAAGCTGAGGGGTTACCATATAACAGTCTACAACTTCCTCAAGAGGAGCAGCAGAGGGGGAGGCGCTGATGTCCTCTCTCTGGTAACCAGAGATTGGACACGAGGAGATGGTATGAAGCTGCTCAAGGGAAGTTCAGATTGGACATTAGGAAAAGATTCTTCACTGAGACGGTTGTCAATCACTGGAACAGGCTCCCGAGGGAAGTGGTCATGGCACCAAGCCTGTCAGAGTTCAAGAAGCATCTGGATGACACTCTTAGACATGTAGTTTAGTTTTAGGTAGTCCTTTGAGGACCAGGGAGTTGAATTTATGATTGTTACAGGTCCCTTCCAATTTGATATAGTCTATGACTTCATGATTCTAATTAAAAAGCCTGGTTCCTCCAGTATGCTGATTTTGTATGTCAGTTCTGCTGATTTTTTATAATGGCTTGAATAACTTCTGTATAAGCATCTAACATTTTACAAGTAGTAGTGTTTAGCTATGCATTTGCTTGTAGAAACACCCCTATTACTTATTGTAAGCAACAATGCTGGGATAATGTTTTCTCAGAAAATCTCTTGCTCTTCAGATTGCTGAGCATCAAAGAGTTAGCATTGAAGCTGTATTGCAAAAAATCTGAATTTGATTCTATTCCCAGGGATGAGTCATTATAGGTAATCAGCTTAAGTTAGCGGAGACCTAGCAATGCAACTAGGGTAGTACCTAGTTGCTCAGCAATTTTTAGAGGAAAGCTATCAGTAATTTGATCCTGATTTCAGATTTTTAATGGCAGGGGATGCCTTAGAATCTAATAAGAAGTGTTTCTTTTGGCAGCCTATGTGTGTGTTTACTGCACAGTTCATGTTTTGTTTTTCAGCCAGCTTCTCAGTATTCAAGCCATCTTCCTACTACCTTGTTGTACAAACTTCTTTTGGGCTTCAGCTGCAGATCCAGCTGTTTCCAGTCATGCAGGTGTTTGTGACTGTGGATCAATCAGTTCAAGGAAAAATTCAAGGCAAGTCAAATGGAAAACAAAGCTGTGGTGTTTCACAGCTGAAGTGTCATTTATTCTTTACGTGAGTGAAAATTGTTGCTACTTACAGATTCAAGAGGAGGAAACTAAAAGCCAAAATCAAAATATTGGAAGAGAATTGACTCAAACAAACTAGAAATGCATTTTTATGATGTGATATTGAAGTGACTTATCACTCTGGTGCCTGTACATCAACCTTTCTTAGAATATTCCTAAATTTTGTATTCAGTTCAATTTTTAACTATCCACAAACACAGGATTTTGGTGCATTTTGTGGTTTTAATATCGTCAGAAAGCATAAAAAATACAGGTTAGGGTGGTGAACCCCTGAGACTGAGATATCTTCATGAAGACTACTCTTCTCGAGAGGTTAAAAATTTAAAATAGGGCTCCTAAATCTTCAGTACTTACAGTATGCATTAATATTGAGGTGGAATAATCACCGGTATGAACTTCTCTTTCTAATGTTTGTGATCAGTTGTTCCTTTCCCTTTGACCTTTTAGAATAAGGATGAGTAATAATTATGTAAGATTTTTACCTTCTTTTTCAATAGGTCTTTGTGGAAACTTTAATGGAATGGAAGGCGATGACTTTAAAACAAGCAGTGGGCTGGTAGAAGCTACAGGATCTGCCTTTGCTAACACATGGAAAGCTCAGCCCACCTGTACAGATCAGGTAGAAAAGCTGGAAGACCCCTGCAGTCTCAGTATTGAAAGCGGTAAGCACACTAATAAGTCAGATGGTTGGCTTCTTCCAGTATGAGCATCAATGCTATATATTACTGCAACCAGTGTGTAAGAGTTGTAGTGTGGCACTGAAGTTTTTTAGAGGACCGCCAAATTAATTTCTGCAAGTATGTATACATACGAGCGCTGATTTCCCATCAAATGGAAATTAAAATTTAGGGGGTAATTGTAGAGGAATCCTGAGCTGGAAGATAGGGAGGCAAGGTCTTTATTTTATACTAGCTGCAAAGGCAGCTTGTGTTTCCTAGTATTAATTATCACTATGTTTAACTTTAAAGCTTTATGGTCCCCAAATGGGAAGGGCTGTCACAATTCCATGACAAGTTAGAGCAGTGAGATACAGTTTTTGATTTTATGATTGCATGTCTACTGCTAGATAATTGAATCAGAGAATAGAAATATATGTACAGTGAATGCATGTGGTTTCTCTACTTCCCAAAGTGAGCATAGTTCTCTCATTTGTATTATTGCATGGCATTCATGTGACAACATAACTAGACATGGCACAAGGAAGATAAATGAATGTAATGAATATAATGATATAATTTCATTTTTTTCTCTTTTTTTCAGCAATTTATGCTGAGCATTGGTGTTCTTTGCTGAAAAATCCAGAAGGTCCTTTTGCAAGATGTCATGAAATCATTGATCCTTCAGAATACTATAAGGTATTGTAGTCTTGCACTCTTTTTAGTACTGCTTTATTTCAAATGGATCAATGTAGACATTTATCATTGTTCAAATATTTGAGACTACTAAGTAGCTTGCCCATAAGAGCTGGTGAAGTTTTTGCAGTGATTAACTGAGGCAGCATAGCATGCATCCCAAGTATCTCTTATGATGAGATTCTTATGGAATGTTGCTGAAGAAAAAAATTAATATTCTGGTTTCTTATCTTTTGTATTTAATGCATTTGGTATTTAATAATTTGATATTTAATGATTCAATAATTGAACTGGAAAGAAGAATCAAGAGATGCAGATGTGCACAGAAAATTTAACTCTACCCTTACACATTAGTAGCTATCAAGTCAGAAATTTTAAAAAGTCATTATTTATTATCATTTTAATGCCAGAATCTCCATGGTTTCTTTTTGCCCTGTGCTCATCACGGTTGAGCAGTGATTGAGGCTTACCTGAGCAAAAAAGAAGAAATTCCTAAGTCTTTGCTCATACCTGGAACTCAGTCTGAGCTCAAATTTACTGAAGATCTTCATGCAACTGGTTAATATCTTGCCATTACAATTTTAAATTTTTATGGATCTCATCATTTCTAAGTTGTAACTGAGGGAGAATGGTAACAAAATCATAGTAGCACTGAGTCATAGAATAGTTTGGGTTGGAAGGGTTCTTTAAAGGTCACCTAGTCCAACCACCCTGAAGGTGCAGTGACATCTTCAACTAAACATCCAACCTGACCTTGAACATTTCCAGGGACAGGACATCCACCACCTCTCTGGGCAACCTGTTCCAGTGTTTTGCTACCCTAGCATAAAAAATTTCTTCCTTATATCTACTCTAAATCTTCCCTCTTTCAATTTAAAACCTTTACCCCTTCTCCTATTGCAACAGATCCTGCTAAAAAGTTTGACCCCATCTTTCTTATAAGCCCCCTTTAAGTACTGAAAGGTCTCAATAAGGTCTCCCCAGAGCCGTCTCTTCTCCAGGCTGAACAACACCAACTCTCTCAGCCTGTCCTCCTCTGTGAGAGGTGTTCCATCCCTCTGATCTTTTTTGTGGCCCTCCTCTGGACCTGCTCCCACAGGTCCATCTTTGCTGTACTGAGGGCTCCAGAGCTGGCCATAGTACTCCAGATGGCATCTCACCAGAGCAGAGAATCCTTCACAAAAGGTGTTGTTAGGAGGCTGGCTACTTTTTAAAGGTTCAAGAGGCTTGGTTTAGGTTAGGATAAGCATTCAAACATTTCCATTGTATGTGAAATGGAGTAACACTTTCAGTCTCTGGTCTTTGTTCATTCCTTCTATTGTTCTTTGATCACCGGAATTAATAAAAACATCAGAAAAAGGACAAAGGTTATTTCATAGCAACTGAGTTGCAGTTACCCATTGTTTTTCTTTGGGTTTACTGACCCTTTTATTAATTTTTCAGAAATGTAAATATGACACTTGCCTCTGCGAAAACAACGAAAAATGCTTGTGTGCTGCCCTGTCCTCTTACTCAAGAGCCTGTGCTTTCAAAGGGATCATACTGGGAGGCTGGAGACAAAGTGTTTGCAGTAAGTAGTGAAACTGTAATCCCTGTGGAATTAATTAGCCACGAGAAATATGCAGGTTCTCTCTGAATTTGGTCGTCAGTGATCTCAATGTTAAGGGATTTGAGTACCTTAGAAAAGTCTAGTGGACTTGAAGAGACAATGCTTATAATATTTTTTTAATTCATCTAATATTCTTTAGCTGTCATTTGTTCATGACATTAAAAGTAGAAAGCAGTATTTTTCACTTTCACCTTCTTTCCCCAGTTTAAATAATAATGCTGTTTCTATCTTTGACTAAGGGAATCCCAGCCATCAAGGGTTTTACATTGTCTTTGCTTGTCACTGTCTTTTTTTATCATTGTGCTTGCATTTTATCATATTGTGCACTCTCTCTGATTATCAACATGTGAAACAAATACGGGTATACAAGCAGAAACTATTAGTAGCAGTTAGAAAGAAGTCTTCAACTGGTAAAGAAAGTTATGCTAGCATTACTTGTGATATAATATTTTTGTGCTTTAATAAAATCTAAGGGAGTATTTTTACCATTACATGCTGCACAGTCAAAGAAACCTAAACAGAAATGTCAAGGTTAAATTGTCCATCCTGCATCCCTTATTTATCAGTTTGTTTATTTTCCTCCCAGGTAGTGAAGTGTCTGCCTGCCCAGGAAATCAAATCTTCCTTTACAATCTTACAATGTGCCAGCAAACCTGTCACTCTCTTGCTGATGGTGAAAAGCATTGCTTGCAAGACTTTGCTCCTGTGGATGGCTGTGGCTGCCCATATAATACATACTTGGATAACCGGGGTACCTGTGTGCCCATCTCCAAGTGCCCGTGTTATTACAAGGGATCATACCTGGAACCAGGGGAGTATGTCACCAGAGACGGGGAACGTTGGTATGTTTTATTGTGGTTTCTCGATTCTGGGGATAAAAGCCCTTTTTAAAAAGGTGCTTAGCTTTTTTTTGGTGCTTCGATGAACATTTGTAATATGTTTCACACCATCTTCATGCTGAACAAAGCATCATACTGTTACAATGTAATTTATTAATACTTGAGAAATGCAGCTTTGTTTGGAGGTGTGAGTACTGGCCTTCACAGATAAATGCTATTATGAAGCTGTACTGTTAATAGGACTTTGTTGAGCAGAGAGTTAAATGGAAGATAAAAGGCCACCTATAATGTTATGTTCCTGTTTCTTTCTCTGTCAGAGACGGTTTGCTTGTGTTTTCCACTGGAGGAAGGCCCCCTTGATATGTGTTTACTATACCATAGGCTTTTGAAAACAACTGCCAGGATTCTAGTATTTTTATCATGGACTCTGACAATTGTTTGCTGCATGAATCATCGGTGCAAACTGTGAAATACTTCCTTTTCTCATCCAGCAGATGAAGCATACAGGCTAACAAAGTAGCAGCATAGGAGTTGAATAAGCATGAAATTATACTGTGTATCCAAATGAAGGCTTTGATTTAAATTATCATTAGTATCTGTTTCATTATTATCTGCTTCCTGAGTCATCAAAAAAGCATTGTATTAAGGATTAATAGAATAGTTGTCTTTCCTTAAAACATAACCTTTCTGTCATTATGCCTAAAATCTTGCTAAACTTTTTCTCCAAGTGAAAATTCATGAGTTTGCATCAATGGAGTTGGCCCTGAAATATCAGTGGAAATTATGCAAGACCATCTCTGATAAATACTCTCAAATTTATATAAACAAATTCTTAGATTTAAATTGAAGACACTGAGCTTACTTTTTTTAAAATTTCTATATACTTCAATTCTTTTCTAGTGTTTGCCGAAATGCAAAGATCCAGTGTACTTCAGTGAGAATAAGAATGAAAAGTAAGTGGCATTCTATAAAGTAAAATAAAACAAAAACCATAACACAACCTGTAGACCCAAAGCTACACTTTGAATTTGAATTCTGCACCTGTTTTTTGTTTGTTTGTTTTTTCTCTTTATGTGAAACAGTTACATATTTTCACCTTGTTTTGTCTTCACTGAGCCTCTTTTTTTTAAAAGGATAGGCATACCCTGAGATTTCTCAGTAGCTACCACCTTTCACATACATTTCTTTTGCTTTTTCTTGATTCATCTAAACCATCAATATACCTTTCAGATGCAGCAGAATGTCCTTCTAACAAGGTGTACTTTGACTGCAATGCATCCCCGCATTGGACTTCGCAAACACCTGTACGACTTAGCTGTCATACTCGTGGAACTCATCATGTATGTATTCAGCTTTTCTCCATGTCACATTACCTTTATTCTGTATTCTTTAAATGACAGAGCAACCCAGAAAATGCATTTCTAATAACAGTGAATTTCTCTTTGGTTTAATCTTCCTTTATTTCTCCGCAATGATATTACTCTGTTGCCAATTTCATGATCATTCCCCTTATGTTTTCCCTCTCCTTTTTCTTTCTACTGTGTTTTCAGTAGAGTCTGAAATATGGTTTGGGTTCTTAGACAATCAAAAAAGAAAAGAAAAATATTAGAATCCTAGAAAGAAAACCCTATAAAACTAATCAGTATTGTGCTGTCTGGTTATAAATGCAGTTTTTACCAGAGCATTTATGAAGAAGTGGAAGAAAAATGTAGTAGTGCTTTTTCATAAAGTAAAAATATCTCCTTATATTGCTTAGTTCCAGGCAGAGTGTGTCTCAGGCTGTGTGTGTCCTGAAGGTCTATTTGATGATGGGAAAGGGGGCTGTGTTGAGGAGAAGGACTGCCCATGCAGTCATAACAACCAGCAGTATTCTCCTGGAGAGAAGATAACAGTGGACTGCAACACCTGGTAAGTTATAATTTTGTACTCTCTCCTAGAATATATTGTATGCAGTAAATCAATAGTCATGTCTAGGCTTATGTACTGCAGTGGCTTGTGTACTACAGCAGCTATAGTTGCAAGTATAAATTTTTATTTTCAGGCATACTTTTTGCTATCTGAGGAAATACAGATTGTGCTGAAAATATTGGGGTAATAGATACCTGTGTTTTCAGTAGGCATCTTTTGTTGTGAAAATGTACTTATTTTTTAATTAGAAACACTTTCAGATCTAAAAAATGTAGCTGGCCAGAGTTAAAAATCATGTTATAGGCTTAAAAAAAGGCTAAACTATTGAAGTTGAGACTTAAGACACTCTGTAACACTGAAATAGGTATTGTGCACATTATCACATTGTATCAGTTAGCTGCTTGGTTTGTTCTGGAGTTTTCCAAAGAGCACACATTCCGTGAGATCTGAAAATTCAACTCTTCTGCTCTCTTCTAGTACCTGCCAAAAAGGAGATTGGAAGTGCACTAAAGATGTATGCTATGGGACTTGTATGATATATGGAAGTGGCCATTATATCACCTTTGATGGAAAATTCTATGACTTTGATGGGAGTTGTGAATATGTGGCTACTCAGGTAATGCTCATCAGGAGGGCTGAAATGACATCTGATTGGCTTGAAGGTCTACTTTCCTCTTTGGTTTTGTCATTCCTTGCAGCCTGCCATCACTGTTCCTGTGCTGTTTACACATTCTGCCAGGATAAAGGCTGTATTTTGAGTGCAGACAAGCTGTGTGAATGTTGGGGTTTTTTCTGACACAGTGGTCATAAATTGTATGTAACAGGACTAGTTTACAATGAGAGTTAACAGCTCACCAGTTGTGAAATAAATCAAAACTCTAAGTTTACAAGATAAAGTCATTTATATTTAAAGATATATTCCTCATTTTTTTTATTGTCCCACTTGTTTCCCAGGGTTTGCCACATGTGAGATTGTATTAACTGTTTATATGTATGTAGAGATGTATGTGCATACCTTTGTGTGTCTGTAAAAATACATGTATGTAGGATTTCACACATGAAGCCATGGTAATGATTTATACATTGTGAGGATTTAAATTATTGTAATTATTATGATATTGAATTAAAAATTAAATATTCTGCCTAATTTTCTTATGCTCATTTTTTCCTTTTTCGATAGGATTTTTGTGGTGACAAAAATTCCAGTGGCTCATTCAGTATCATCACGGAGAATGTCCCTTGTGGAACTACAGGAGTCACCTGCTCAAAGGCTATTAAAATTTTTCTAGGGGTGGGTAACGATACTCATAAAAAATAAAGTAATTTTGAAATAAAGTAATGCTTCAAAGCCACATCCCTAAAAGCAGCTATAACGAGTAATGGTTAGAGGCCCTATCAAATTAATCTGTAAATTTGTTGATTCTCAGGTACTGAAACCTCTCCGAAACAAAAGTGCTACACCGCTTCCTGTCATCTAGGAAAGTCATCCCAGACTTTGAGCTATTGGTTTCAGAATGAGTTGTATTATTATGAGTGTCTCATATTTTATGTCTTCATAAAAGTTAGTGTTACAATATTTCTCTTTCTGTCTTTCAGAAAACTGAGCTGAAACTGGAGAACAAAGATTATAAAGAAATTCAGCGAGATATTGGTGATGATGTGCAATATTGGAACAGGACAGTAGGCCTCTACCTTGTTATTGAGGCTAGCAATGGCGTGATGCTTATCTGGGATAAGAAGACTACTCTTTTCATCAAGCTGACCCCTGATTACAAAGTTAGGACCTGTCTGTCTTTTTCTGAAGTAGTAGTATGAATAGATAAATGAGATAAGGAAACATAAATGTTTTTTTAGTCAGAGTCTGTGTTTAATTCCTATATCCTCTGCATGTTGATGATTAGTTTGCATTATTACTATCACAGCTTGTGTTACAGAGGATGCGTAGCATATGTTTGCAATAAAGCTAGACATCTAATGCATTCTGAATTTGAGAATATTAAGAGCCAAACATTCACAGTAATTTAGGGGATCCTGCATGGAATCTCAGCCCTGAGTTGAAATAGAACTGCGAATGCAATGTATGGAGAGGGTTCTGATTTCTGAAAATTGGCATACTGAATTATAGAGTACTGAATTCATTGGGCTGAATGAGGTGGTGTGGGGTTGTATAAGCACGGACATAGTGTTGCTTGAGGGGACTGATGTACTACCAAACTTTCATTATTGTGGGTAAGTTGGTAAATTCTTTCTTTTGAGAAAAATGAGTCCCTGTCATTTTTTTTTCCATGGATTAAGAAATGGTGCTCATTATGTTAGAAACTTTTAATAAAAACAGTTTTAAGCAGAATGAAATTCCCTCAGGCTTATATTAATAGCTAAATTATGAAAAATTGAGAAGAATGGGAAATAAATTAATTCTTCTCAGCTGAATGAGGCTTAGCCACTCTTTAGTGTTATAAGTTGGATGAAGAGCCACCACAAAGACATGGAAATATACTGGATATAATTGACTTTAGGGAGGGAAGACATAGCAGCTGAGTACAGAGCCAAATAAAGGTTTAATTTCTGTACAAATGATTTGCAAGTAAAGATGAAAATACACAAGTTATACAAAGAGTCATTTGTCCTTTTTAATGCCAATGTTTTGCTCTTGCTTTACTGGAGTCTGTTTCTCACTTCCATGATATGTTTAAAAGCTGTGGATATGTTAATTTTCTTTTGCAGGGCAAAGTATGCGGTCTGTGTGGCAACTTTGATGACAGGTCTAACAATGACTTTACAACAAGGACCGGGCTGCAGGAGACTAATGCACTGAAGTTTGGGAATTCCTGGAAACAGTCTTCCATGTGCCCAGATGTCACAGAAGAGATTAAGCCCTGTGATGTGAAACCACATCGGAAGTCCTGGGCAGAGAAAGAATGCAGTATCATCCAGAGTGAAGTCTTTAAAATTTGTCACTCCAAGGTTTGTAGAGGGCAGTAAGTGATGGGACAACACAGTACATTTCTGTTAGTGCAGAAACAGAGAAAACATCAGAAATGAATGGAGAGATCATTAAATAGAATGATCTTCAATAAGGTCTTCAATACAGCTACAGGTGTCAGCACATTCCAGTTAGCCTAACTCACAGTAGTTTGGGTGTCTGTGGCAAAGGCACTGTATCAGTAGTGGTGCCAGCCCCGGGTGTACAAACCCATATTTGTCACCACAGTTTCTCTGCTACTGCTGTGTAAGCTAGGCTCAAAAATATAGCATGAATAGGTGTGTGTGTGCTGCAGTTGCACCATCTCTTGTTGAGATGTCAGCGCTGTAAGTTCTGAAAGGCCTTGTGGTCATCAGACCCCCTCTTCTGACAGAAATGCATACTATACTTGAAAGATAGCTGTTGAAGAGACCACTACTCCTTATAATATTCAACCCAAAGAAGGAATGTTCTTGGAAACTGCTGACATTGCACAGTTTAGGCGGGCTTAGCTGCTAGTACTATGCCTCCAAATTGTCATAGCACACCCTATGTCAGGCCCACAGCTTCTAGCTCACAGTGCACAGGGAGCACTCATCTCTATTTCTTGTCTCTTCTGAAGTATGGTAATATTACCAACAGTTTGTTCTTAACTGACAGTGGAAAAGTCAAAAAGAACTATTAATTTAATTAATTTAATATATGTTTTTACGTTGATTCCTTCACCAGCTAAAATCCAGTCTAAGTTTCTCCTCTTGCAGTCCCAAGCAAAAAAAGTGGAAATGTTTTACTAATGTGTCACTGGATAACCTCCAAAAACTGGCAAGCACAAAATTCTCTGCTTCATATTTGCTGTGAAGTGCAGCCTTTCTGATATTGCCTACTACTTGGTTGGCAAAACTTGCTGGGAGATAAGACTTCATTTGGTAATTCTTAGAAACAGTCTCACTCCTGTCCAGCTCAATTCCCATATCTCAAGAGATATCTCAAACTTACTAGTTTGAAGACTAATTTGGAGACGGACTGGGACATCATTTCTTTCCCGAACAGGTGGACCCAATTCCATTCTATGAAGCTTGTGTTCACGATGCCTGCTCTTGTGACAGTGGTGGAGATTGTGAGTGCTTCTGTTCTGCAGTTGCTGCATATGCTCAAGAATGTACCAAGGCTCAGGCCTGCGTTTTCTGGAGAACTCCTGATATATGCCGTGAGTAACAGTTAAACACAACTGTATTTTTCTGGCTGATGTCAGAAAGCTTATCAAATAAGTCATTAATACTATCACTGCAAAGTATGCAAAGCAATTTATTTTTGCACCATATCAGAGAACAAGCAGAACTAGTAAATTTGTATATTTCACTTGTCTTTATTCAACCTAGCTTCTGTTTCTTCTCACTTTGCTTTTATTTTTTTATGTGTTAAGGCTAGGTTTCAAGTCTTCCTTCCATTTTCCTTTATAATTGATGAACTGCAACTGCTGTTAGCTTTTTTCAAAGTATTCAGAATTTGATTTTAGCAAAAGTATATAAAAGTACTTTTGTGTAGATGAACCTAATCAGTATTGAGTATATTGAGCAGTGTCCTTTAGTGGTGTTCATGCTCATACCAGTAACTCACAAAATAATGTAAAGTAATATTTAAATTAATATTTCTCCCAAAAGTGTTCTCAAAAGAAAATTTTGAGATTCTAAATGACAGAAATGTAATTTTTTTTAATTTAAAAAATTAATTCCGATTCATATTTAAAGCTATTTGTAGTTTTTAAGTGTAAGAATTTAAGAAGCCAATGAAACAGAACTTATAAATTTCAGTCAGCTCAGATATATACATTTATAAAAACTCCTTCTTCTGTCCATAGTTGTCTAAGCTGAATTCTGTTCTGAATTGTGTCCATAATGTCTCACATGCTTGTCTGGGCCTGCTGGAGGTGACTTTCAGTCCATGTAATATAGCAAAGTAGAAGTATTTTGAATACACTGCAAGAGGTTTTAGGAGTTTGCCAGTAGCTAGGCACGAAAATGCTCTCAGAAATTTACCCTTAGTTTTAGATTAAAATCACCACTATTTATTTATTTATTTTACATTATTTGAATCAAACATTTTCACCCTGCAGCTTAATTGTTTAATATCATATCTTGGGCCCCAGGGTTTTGATTCCAAATTTTGATGTACTTTATGTATAGTATAGCATAGCACAGCATAGCACAGCACAGCATAATAGAATATAATAGAATATAGTATAGTAGAAGAAAGTCCACGTCCTATACCTCAAGAGAAATTTTGCTGGCTTAGCATGTAGATTCGTTTAGTTTATACCTTTAAAGACCTGATCAGAACTGCATTCTGGCAACCATGTTTTTAATGAGCTGCTTTTTTTTCCCTCATCAGCAATATTTTGTGACTACTACAACCCTCGTAATGAGTGTGACTGGCACTATGAGCCTTGTGGCAGTAATGTCACGACCTGCAAGATGATTAATAATGTCAGCACCAACTTTTCAGTACCATACCTTGAAGGTATTGCCATTTTTTTTTTTCTATTTTATTTCATATAACTTTGTCCAGCTACCATTTAATGAATATGGAATAGCCAGTCAGCTTGACAAGATATTCCTAGATCTGTTACGTTGAATTCGTTTCCAGTCTTACATAAATGTTTCCTATAATGTAATTTCTTCTTTATTAACATCAGTGGGCGATAGTTACATTGCTGTCAGCCATAAAACTAGGTCTCTGCTTGGATAATATCCTGAAACATGCAAGATGATTACACTATTGCTATTTTGCATCCCTTCCCAAGGGCATTTCAAGAGAAAGAAAACTTTTCACATGGTAAAGAAACAAGTTACTGATAGTTGGGTTTTTTTTAACCTTATCATTCTTTACGCATCAGATCCATCTTGATTTTATTAGATTAATGTGCAGCTTTGTCCTATATTTACAATGAAAAATATCTTTGATATCAGACACACTGATGCGGCTATATATTGGATTCTTAACGGAGACCACAAAATGTTATTGTTGGTGGGCTACTGGGAGCTACCTTCATTTTTAGTGTATTTGAATTTGTAGTTTTTGGTTTAAGCTTTAAGACCAAGAAGTGGGGCTAAACCAGATTATTCTGCATTCCATCCCACTATGAGGATCCACAAGCCATTTAAATCCCATTGAACCCCTCAAAGGTTTAGGGATTGGAAAGAACTGTCCAGAGTTTGACTGCTATTTTAATCCTTGAACTGCTGGTAACAAAACAAAAAAACCCCAAACAACCAAACCCTAAGCAACATAATAAAGAAACACCAAACAAAGTCTATGTTTTGAAACAGATTGTCATTGACGGAAAGATTTGGGAAGTGTCAGAAGGCAGATTATTATGTATCAAATTATCTTTATCTTCAGTGGAAGTACAGAGCACACTTACTTTTGTTAGGGCATCTTTAGTACAGTCTGGCAGTGTGAAGTGACTTTTAAGTACCAGTCAATTACTTGGTCATTCGGTTTATAGGCTATTTAGGACTCCAGTACAGTATAAAGAGGACATTATGTAATTAAGAATTGGATTTTATGAGAGTTTATTTGTAAGCAGAAAACAGTAATTTTTTAAAAGTGTATTTACATGAAAAATACAATGAGAATTGACAGACAATTAAGCCCTTACAGGTGGGGTTTGGGTCACTGGCCAAGGGTGTGGAATAATGCAGATAAATTATCTGTTTGGGGTAGAGATACTTGGCCTATTAAGGGCACATAAACAAGGTGTAATGTTCCAATAAATGTAGTGAAAACCCTGTTTGCTAATGAATCCACTTCCATGTTCTTCACAAAAGTATTACTGATATAGTGATCACGTTTCAAAATCATTTCTCTTTCTCTTAAAATTACTAGCTGCCCATAAAAATTAATATAAATTAAGGAGTTCTCCAAGATCTTGAACTAGGAAAAAACAACTTCCCTAGTTTTCATGACTAAACTCTTATTTAATACTCCTCACCCCACCATTTTCAACAAGAATGATTTAAGTCTTTTGGAAAGAGTAATTGTGCAAGGATTAATTTGAATTGAAAACTTTCTGTTTCTTTCACTATGCTTGATTAAGTGAGAATCATTTACCTTCAGAAAGTATCCTATCATTGAGTTAACTCTTCATACTTTTTCTTCATCTTTTATACTGTTCTACTTGTTATCAACAGGTTGCTACCCCAGATGCCCTGAGGACAAACCTATTTATAACGAAGAGACAAAGAAATGTGTGCGTGGAGATGAATGTGGGTGTTACGTGAATGGAATTTATTTTCCACCTGGACAAGAAATACCCACAGAAGATAACTGTACACACTGGTATATAAAAAATGCAAAAACAGTTGCAGTAATGCAGGAAATAATTTATGTATGCTGAGCCCTTCATTTACTTTACTATGCCTCAAGCAAATAGAGATGCAACTTCAGCTGAAGAGCTGGTATATTCTAGCATTTATCTATACAAATCAGAGGAACATCCATTTTTTCTGGATGAGACTTAAACTCAGTAGATGCTGCACTTACAGTACATATAGATTGTAAACTTTTCATTCATAATTTTCCAAACCCATAATAATCCAGATTTCACAGAATCACAGAATCGCCTAGGTTGGAAGGGACCTTTAAGATCATGCTGATAGCGTCATTATAAGAAGTATATTAGCAAATTCATTAAGTATACTGTTTGAAGATACAATGATATAATGGCATGAAACCTAGGTGTGTCTCTAGAACAACCTTTTGATTCTTGTGACTTTTTGGGAAGAAAGAGGCCACTCTGTCTTGCATTGTCACTTAAAACTGGGATTTCAAAATCACTGTAATCTGAAATGATCTGTACTAGCTCTAAAAGAGGTGGTTGGGTCTTGACTGCTCATTCCTAGAGCCTTACTAATCATAGCACTGATATCTATGACTTCACATGATGACCAGAGATAAAAACCCTGATCTAGCCAAAAATTCACTGCTCTGAAAAACAATTGTTACTTTTGCACTATTGCAACTTGAACACAAAGCAGTTCATTATCGTTTTAAGATATTGTACTTAAAGAATGAAAGTGATGACTTAGTTTGAATGAAATAATGATAGGCAATATTGGGAAATATTACACCCTGAAAAATACCCAGTAATACGAATGAAGATCAAGTGAAAATTTCCGTGTTTCTGTGCTCTTGGCTCTGCTAACAGGTATCATAAAATATCTGCAACATTTTAATTTTTGAAAATTTTGCTTTTAGTGTATGTGACCCCCCAGGATCCATAGTGTGCAATCGAGTCCCAGGTAAATAACTTTTGTGTTTTTCTATAAGGAAAAATTAAAAAAAATGCATAGAACTGCTATGTCTGTCTCTACAAAAGACTTACTATTGATCTAGAATAATTTTTCCAGTGCACGTGAAAGTTGTGGCCAGAGAAAATTAGACAGCACTTTTGTTGAACCATGCTGTTAGTAATTCTTGTTCAACCTTTTTTCACGTCCCATTATTCTTTCTCCTGATATCCCATATCTATGGACTTCACTACAAGAGATTGCACTTTCAGAACATGTAGTATTATAGAAAAGTGTCAGATAGCAAATTGCAGTTGTTATTTCTCTCAGAGCATTTTATCCTCTAAATGTAGAAATAAATTAGTGCAATGCATGAGATCCAAGCTTCAGGTATAGCTCTTAAAGGAGCCTGCATGACTCATGTAAATGCTTACTTTCCCATAACTATTTTGCCTTTATCTCTTACCTGTTTATAGAAAAATTGCACAGTAAAGCTCTTTTTTGTAGGGTGTCCTTGTGTCATCAATGGAACAAGTTATCCAGTGAATAGTGTTGTGGGAGAAATAAAGGATGGCAACATATGTATAATATACATTTGTGCAGAAAATGGTTCTGTAGTTCCTGAACCGCCCCGTCCTTGTCCAACACCTACTTCACCTACAATCACTTCAACCTCCTTTCCAACAAGTACTCTTACCACCACAGGTAAACCTTCAAGAGTTGTACATCCAAAAATTATTTTAAGGAAAATACTTTAAAGATAGAATGTACAAGTATATGGGCTTATAGTTGCCACAAATAGAGTGATACTTATGAATAGTTTAATGACACTGCACTAAGAAAGAATTTTAACACTTTGAGTCAATTTACTTCTCATGGAAGAAATTGTAACTATAAATGTACAGAGTGCCTTCCTAATTCTGAAAAACATGGTAGCATCTCAGTATCCTGATGGGATAGTAGGAATTGTCTCAGTAGTCTCAGCTGCAGATGATGGAGTAATCTTTTTTTTTCTATTTCAGTTACCACTACAAGCCCTCCAGTTACTACAAGTAAGTTTTAAATAAAAAACTAACTTGTTAAAAAATTTAAAAGGAGCATTTAAAGGGAAAGTAAATTAAAGATGACCACTGCAGAAAAATATATTTCAAACAAAAATTAATAACTTCTGAAAATTGCAGTAATGTGATAAGTATAGAGAGCAGAAAGACCTTTAAAGGCTTCAGCTTGGTGATTTTATTTTGATGCAAAACTTTCTGTTGAAAAACCTGGTAATACAGAACCAGTTTTAGAACATTTTTGTCTTAGAAAAATGACAAGTTGCAATGCATTGCTTTAGTCTTTAACAGAATAGAATACAAAACTAATTTTCTCAGAATGTTCTCTGTAAGATCAGACACTGAATCTCTGCTTTTTTTCCTTGCAGCTCCATGCTCTGATTTAATCTGTAATTGGACTATGTGGTTTGATGTTAGTAATCCTGAAAGAGATGGTGGTGACTATGAAACTTACAAGGCAATAGAACAACACGGATACAAAATATGTGAAGCTCCTGAAAAAATTGAATGCAGGGCAAAAGATAATCCTCATATGAGCTTAGAGGAACTTGGCCAGAAACTAGAGTGTGATGTTGCATTTGGACTAATCTGTAAAAATGAGGAGCAAGATGCAACTCTGTGGGAACTTTGCTATAATTATGAAATCAGGGTATACTGTTGTGAGCCGCCCGAAGTGCCTTGTGGGACTCCAAGTACACCGAGTCTAACACCAACAACAACTTCAACCACCACCAGCACAACAATACCTACCACCACTATAACCAGACAGACAACATCAATTACCACCACACCCATACCAACCCCAACCGTCACAGGACAATCCTCATCATCAGTCACCAGCCCAGAAACTTCAACCTCTCCAGGTATTTAGCAGACCCCAGTACTCTGAGAAATAGGAGACTCCTATTGCTGTACCACGGGAGTCAGCTACTAAAGGCATGTCATCTCCATAGCAGATATTGAGATGGCAGGAAGTAATACTTATGCTGGTTGGGAGCTATATCCTTCTGTTGGAGATAAGATTACCAGAAGGACCCATTGTGTGAGATTAGAGAAGGCCATGAATTAGAGTACCATCATTTTAGGCATTGTTTAGGTGGGCTGGGCAGAATTTCTTCTCTTTCTCCTCCTGTGTTTCCTCTGTCAGTCCTAACGCTTGCCTAGCATTAGGACTAGGATCTAGGAAGATCTGGGATCTAGGAAGAAAGAAAGCCATGGCAGATTTTCAGAAATAGTTTCACTCCGCACGTTGCCGCTTGCTGTGAACTCTGGTCTCTGCTGAAGTACACAGCTACTCTGTGAACTGCTTCATCAGGTTGACATCGCACCAAAGGGAAATTACATGACAGTCAGGCACAAACAAATTCCTGTGCGTGCTTCCTTCCCAGCCCACAGATTCCCCTTTCAGTTCTCCATAAGATAGTGAGCTGTTCTCAGGCAGAGATAGATAGCCTCACAGAAACTAACTCCTCCTAAAGTCAAACCCATTGGTAGGTATTTTCAATTTAGGGAGAAGGACATTACAGCAACATCCCTAGTCTCTTTGCTAGGAAAGTCTTAAGATGACCCTGTCTGTGAACTTATTTGGAATTAATCTGCTTTCTGGAGCCAGAAAAGAAGGCCTAGTGGAAGAGACGTTTATTGTATTGAGTCAGGTACCACAATAGGTTAGTGGCAGCTGTCTAACATATAACTTCCATTCAGTACATATTTTGTCCCGCTTATGCATCTTATGCATCTGTTTTCTCTCTCCCTGCTGTGTCTAAAAGTCTCACCTTCGTCTACAATGAGCTCTATACCCACATCAACAACCGCTCCCACGCCAACGCCATCGGGGCCTCCCAGCAGCAGCAGCACAACAACGACGATGCCCCCCACCGTCACCACCACCCGCAGCACTCCAGGCACAACAACGACTGTTACTGGCACACCAACACCCACCCCGACTACTACAACCNACTGGCAGCACTCCCACAGGGTCACACACCACCACCGTCACCACCACAACCTCAGGGCCATCTTCCTCAGTGGCCACAGCAAGCACTACTGGAACTCTGCCATCTGTATCAACCAGTCCCACGTCCTTCACCACCTCTGGTACAACTCCAACACAATCTTTTACCACTACTTCCGGAACAACCTCTAGGAATTTTACCACAATCATTGCAAGCACCAGCACCACCTCTGAAATTGTTTCCTCTGCCTCAACTAGTACTTCTGGGCCGACTGCAACATCAAGTGCAGTCACTACTTCTGGAGGTTCTACATACAGTACAGTCACTCCACTCACTCCAATTACACGTCCGCCACCATCCACTCCTGGAAAAAACTGTTCCATTTCACCTAATGAATCTTATGCTGTGAGTAGATTTCATGAGTTTTTTTATTGTTCTTCTTTGGATGGAGATTAGACACATAATGTAAATATTAGTAACATACAGAGTACGTATTATTCTGATGGAAAAGGAAGTATTAGTGTGTTCTATTTCTGTTTGCTTTCTTGGGTATCAGCATAACTTCCAATGATTCTCAGTTTGATAGCTTATATACTGCTAGTAGTTCTTCAAGGATAGTTTTAAAAATGCTTTCTTCAAGGAATTTTGTCACTCCTCAATGTTTCGCTTTATTGTAGGATAGCTTTGATGAATACATAACCAAGGGCTAAGTGGTGCTAAATTATCTTTTCTGTTTCTGCTTTTGAATAGGTCCAGAATGGGAAAAAGTTGTGTGTTTGTAGTGCAGCCCAACAAGAAACCACAGGGTTGAACTAGTCTGCGTTTGGAATGAGTCATGTTTAGGTGTAGTCTGGTTTCAGGAGAGGACTGGGAAACAGATCACCATATTCAAATGCTGGTGAAGTTTGACTCAGAATTCTGAGGTTTTAGTAACCTTCACCTCTGACACAGACGAGCTAATGTCTTATACATTTCTAAAGCCTCCTCACAGCTTAGATATCTACTAATTTGCTCAGTAAATCTGCAAGGATAAAAATTATACATGGCTGAAAAACTGGTGAAAGATAGGAAAAATGCATATTGTCACAATGCATGCACATAATCACCTTACACATTACTCCCCAAATAGCTGATGTTACTGTAGCTTTAGCTGTTAATCTGTTCTAGGCGTTCATGGAAGGGGATTGATCGTATCTTGATCACTGATATTGATCAGTGTCTTCCATTGTTGATTAGAAAGGGACTGTAGGTGATAAGATTAGATCGGACATCTGATTTTTAGATAGCTGAAACAAAAAAGGCAATTCCCACTTCCATTTACTGCCTTGACTTTTTAAGTAATACTTTGCACTTAGCTGCTCTCAGTAGTGCTAAGTCATCTTGCAGGCATTGATGTTGCTGACTGCACTTCTTTCCCATTTTAAGACTTCTGGTGAAGAAAATAAACATATGCCATTTTAAAACTTTGCAAAAGGTATTCAGGTATAACTGTTGTCAGCCTAACTGCTTCATAAGATTTCTCTCTCTCTTCCTTCTCCCACTCTCTTTCCAAACACAGCCAGGTGAGTCATGGTGGCTCTGTAACTGCACTAACGCAATATGTATAGAAGACAATATAATCCAAGTGGTTCCCATAATCTGTAATCCGCCTCCTAAACCTACATGTATCAATGGGCTTTCTCCTGTTCAAGTCATTGATAAGGATGGATGCTGTTGGCACTGGGAGTGTGATTGTAAGTATATATTTTGTTGAATAATTTATCTTCTGTGGGAACAGTACAAGTGTCAAGAGCAGCAATATTTATTAGGGGACAAGTATCGCACAAGGCTGTGACTCTCAGACTTCTAGTGTTGGTCTCTTTGGAGTGCTTCATTGATTCTTTTAAGACAAGTGGGGGCTTTTACACAGTTTGCAATCATTTCTACACAGCTATAGTGCTAGTAGAATAAATTGGTCTCCCAAGGCAGGATTTTACTCTTGAGATGCAGGCCTCTATAGGCTAGAACCCTACATATAAATTACGTGTTCAGACTATCAGTAAAGGTATATCAAGGGTGCGGTTAATCCTATTCTCACTTGTCTATCAGAAATAAATCAGGTTAACCGTTCCCTGAAAGTGCATGTTTTTCTCTATTATTGACGAGTTCTAGATAATGAGCTCATGCATTGACCTATATACTTTAAAAATTTAAATGCCTAAAGTTAAATGACATGAATGCCACACCTACAGATTTTGTTTGTAGCCTAATCTGATTCTGATGTTGCCATAAGAAGCTAACCTAGCTGTATGTTTTTGTAGGCTACTGCACTGGCTGGGGAGACCCACATTACATGACTTTTGATGGACTCTACTACAGCTATCAAGGGAATTGTACATACATCCTTGTGGAAGAGATTAAGAAGAACGTTGACAACTTTGGTGTCTACATTGATAACTACCATTGTGACACACGGGATGTAGTCTCCTGTCCTCGAGCGCTCATTGTGAAACATGAGACTCAGGAAGTGCGCATAGCAACAGTCAGACCGAATACTTTCCAAGTAGAGGTACTGGAGAATATTACCTTTGGTATCTTGGTTAAAATATTAATACAGCATCAACCTGTGTCAATATTGATATCAACCTGATAATTATATTTGCAATGTTAGGAAAAAAAAAACCATTAAAAAAGAATCTGTGTTTGAGATTTAATACCAGTTTGGACTATAAAATAGGACTGCTTTGAAGGACTGCTTTTTTGACTCTGAATATGGGGAAAAATTTCTACAAGTTCTTCCCTTTTTTATCTCAAATTTTTTCAGTGATTTATCTCTCCTAAATACATAAAAGTGGACAAATTGCTAATAGTTATGAATATAAAAAAAATTCAATTAGAGTTAGTATGAATGTAACAAAAGAAGTGAATGAATATTGAATGGAGGATACAACATAAACTAGTCATAACAATAAAGTACTGGGCTTAAGTGTTTTTTAAAAGTACCATTACTAGTGATTGGCGTCACCTTTTGAATTTTTTCAGAATAACGACTCTTGTATGTTTATGCCCTTGACAAACGTGATGCCCAGCTATGGGGCTTCAGAATTGGGTGAGAAGTGTTTGGTTTTAGGCTTTTGTGGGGTTTGTTTGGTTTATTTTTGTATATTACTGTGTGGAAATATTACAAGTTAGATTGCAGCATATTGTTGAAATTTTACAACATTTAGACCTCATTTTTTCTCCAAAGCAAGGAAATCTATCATTGTTGATTAAAAGTAGCAGTGTTAGTTCCATAGTTATATCATGGCTACTGTATTTAAATAAATAATACAGATTTTAGCTGATTTCCTTAATTTAATTTTCCTACAAATAGTTTTTGCCAAATATGTTAAAAATGTGTGCACTAGGAATTTAGGAGAATTCTATATTGTATTTTCATGGGATGTTCTCAATGCCATAGTCACCCTAATAAATCTGTTGAATTTAGCTGGTTTAAACTCTGAATTTTAGCTTAGTTTGTCAGTGGCTGATAGGTCTTTTCTTTGGCTCAGAGAAGAAAAGTTTGACTTCCAGTAACATGAAAGGAAACACAGGGACATTTGTTAGAAACTAAAAGCACATTATTTGCCTTTACATTCTATCTCCAATGCAAAGTAACGAACAGTCAATTGCTTTCTAGAGTCAAACTAAACAGATGTCTCTTTTCTGTCTTATTTATTAGGTGACAGTAAACAAACAGGCAGTGGCTTTGCCTTATAAAAAATTTGGCTTAACCGTCTATGAATCAGGCATAAATCGTGTCGTGGAAATTCCTGAACTGAAAATAAATGTGACCTTCAATGGCTTGTCCTTTTCTATCCGAATGCCCTACAGCTTGTTTGGCAACAACACTCAGGGACAGTGTGGTAAGACTTACTCTTGTAATTTTTATGCTCTCTGAAAACCACAAACAGGTAAATGACAACCCTGCCACAAAGATCAATGAAATTTGATAACAAATCTGTGAGAGAATTCTTTTTCCCCTTACCAATTTTAGGTACTTGCAATAACAACACGGCAGATGACTGCATGTTGCCAAATGGAAACATTGCAGAAAACTGTGAAACCATGGCAGACCACTGGCAAGTTAATGATTCCTCCAAACCACAGTGCTCTCCAGGCCTAAATCCTACAAAAGCACCTAGCATAACCACAATGCAGCCTTGTAAAGAATCTTCCATCTGCGAGCTTCTTTTGGGAAGGTAAACATTCCTCTGGGGTTTATAAGCCTTTGATCTTCAAATTAAGTGCAATTTTAGGTTTCAGATCTCAATAAAAAGTGTTTCTAACTACTCCTCCATTTATTGTAGCTTTGTGTGTTGCTTCCATTTCTTTTACTGTTTCTAGATGTTATTCTTTGCTTATAGTTGCTTCCAACCCTCTGGCTGCTCCATTAGCCTTTCTTGATATTCTTACATTCTTTTATGGTCTTTGCCCTCCACTGACCTATGCCCTTGCCTTTTCTCACACCAACTTAGCAGAAAACAGAGTCCAACTGAAAACAGAAATCTTAATTTTTAGAACGTTCTGCCAGAATTAAAAAAACAAAACAAAACAAAATATCTTTAGAAAAATAGTTCAGGTTACACTCAATGACATTCCTGTAGCTTCTGGACAGAAAATATTGGTGCCTGAGTGTTTTGTAGGTGAGGGGAGAATAAGATAGTTTGAAAGGTTACAATCTCGGTAAGTGCTCTTAGTAACAATCTCCCAGTAATAGTCCTTGTTCACATCTCCTTAAGTACCACTGTTGCCACATTGTAACAAGCACACTGAAGAATTCATGGATTATATGGTAACTAATAATGATAAATGTTTCTGTTTCTAGTGTGTTTGAGCCCTGCCATAGCTTTGTCCAGCCTGAAAAGTACTATTCAGCCTGCGTTTTTGATAGCTGTGTACTTCCCAACTTAGACCTGGAATGTTCAAGTCTGCAGACCTATGCTGCCACCTGTGCTGATCAAGGTGTTTGCATTGACTGGAGAAGTCATACCAATGGTGTTTGCTGTAAGTATTTGGTCATTTACCTTGAACTATTAGAGAAGCTTATGTGGAACTTTTTTTGGCGGTAATACCCTAATGGTAAGTCACATTGCTTTCCGAGCAATGAAGACACCAATAAATCACAACAGCTGCTTTCCTTCAGTAATTTTACAGGTAATATTTTTAATAATGGAAATTATAAATGAGGCTGCAAAAATATACATCTATTGACTGTGCTAGAAATATCTGTAGCAGTAGATACTTCTTCGTACGCAGGGAATTTTTTGTTTTGTGGGCATCAGCAGATCACTCTGTATTTAGTGACATATGCAATCATTTTCAGCTGTAGTAAGAAGAGGACAAGGGGGTAGGAATACACTCCCCTTTGAGAACTTTTGCAAAAAAGACCAAAATGATGAAAAAAATGCAATCAAGATGTAGACTTTTGCCTTTATCTCCTTAATGTAAAGTATGGTGTTATATCTCTATGGTTAGATTGCATAAAATAATTCCACTCAGAGACATGAGTCTGGTATCTGTTTGGGGTTTGTTTTGGTGATTTGTTTGTTTATGTTTTTTTTTTCTCTTTGCTTCTCAAGATTGTCAAAGATACATAGGAGAATGAGTAGTCAGTGTTTAATTTATTAGCATAATATCATAGGACTTTTATATGACTGAGTTCTTCCTCCTTTTTATTTTTCCATTCCAGCTTATAAATGCCCCTCAGATAAAGAATACAGAGCATGTGGTCCTATTAAAGAGACAACCTGCAAATCAAGGTAAATAATTCCTTCACTGTTAGTTACAGCTCATACAACAATTTAGTCATATCCAATGCATAAGTGGATGAGAGAAATCAACCTCCTTTGATGTCTTAAACTCACTGTCAAATTTGGTACCACTGTACTCTTCATGCTAAATCCGGGTGCCTGTACTGTTTATGTTGTTTGACTATACCAAACATGAACACTGACAATTCCTAAATCGCAAATGTGCAGATCATTTGCCACTGTATCTTTAGTGAAAGATTATTTGGCATAATCTTCCTCTGCTTGCGTATGACAGTAACAGGATTCTCTGAACATTTTGTCCAATACAGTCAACAAAACGAAACTTCAACTAAATATGTGGAAGGTTGTTTCTGTCCTAATGGAACGATGCTGTATGACCCTGGTGTGGATGTCTGTGTGAAAACTTGTGGTGAGTTTTACTGCTTCACTTGGATGCACGTTTGTTTTCTCTTTGGTCTTTTACTTCTCATGTATGCACTGTAGATCTGACTGTATGCAGTACTTATATAAGTAGATGTCTCTACTATATGTTGTATGAGTAGTAATGGAAATTAATTTTGATATTTTCACAGGCTGTGTTGGAGTGGATAAGATAGCAAGAGAGGTATGCTGGCATACGCTTTTGTATTTCAGTAGAGGCTGGGGATGGGGAGAGTGGCCTCCACTGGTGCAGTCTTGTTTTGTGGTCTCCCAACTTTTCATTCCTGTTTTTACTTTTGTTCTTTTTAATTGGTAACCATGCAATCACTCACTTTATTTTCTTTACTGACAGTTTGGAGAAAGGTTTACAGTAGACTGTCAAGACTGTATTTGCCTGGAAGGTGGAAATGGCATTGTATGTGAGCCTCATGTCTGTGCCAAACAAAATAAGACCAGTTGTGATGGAGAAGGGTTCTATGAGGTCAATGAAGTCAATGCTGAAGACTCCTGCTGCCCCATTGTCACCTGCAGTGAGTTTATAGTTTTGTTACTAGTCTTTTTATACCTTCTAGGAATAGAAAGGAAAAGACAACTGGTTTAGCACCAGAGACCTGCAGCAGGGAGTATCTTTCCTCATGTTTTTTTAAAATCAGCTTGCGTGTGTTAGGTAAAATATTTTAATATTGCAGTGACTCAGCATAACTGACTTTACAATTATGGGACTCAACATAACTGAATATATGGTTCTTGAGTTCAGGACAACATTTTATTTGAGTAAGATGGAGATAGATTGTGGAATTCTATGTGGATTTTCGTTTTGCATCAGTTGCCTACAACATTGGAGAGGGTAACAGTTGTCCACTACTACTCTGCAAAGAATTGTGATACTTTTTAAACACTTGGTAATTACACAGTAGAAAAAAAATTATAAAATAGTGCAGTCCCTCAATTCAGTGCCTGGACTCACTAAGAAAAATGTGGTCTCTCTCTGGAATTCATTTCTTTGGAGAGGGTCTGGAGAGTGTTACCTAGTAATGAAAAGTTGACCTTTCATGCTTTGATAGATGCCTATTTCTAGTAGCCATGATTTAGTGTACTTTCTGGCTTTATTCCTCTTTTTTTTTTTTTTTTCAGAATGTAATACAAGCTTGTGCACAGCTATTGCCCCTAAATGTGAACTGGGATTTGAAGTTCATTCTCATATTCCCAGTGGTCAGTGCTGTCCTGTGTACCAGTGTGGTAAGTCCCTTGGAAATATATTACAATGATTAGCATTATATATTGAATAATTTAGCATCACACTTAGTAAGACTGTATGCAATAGCATATTGAAAGAAGTAATAAACAAAATTGGTTACTATTAACATTAGTTACTACTGCTATGGTTATGTCAAACAACTATGAAATCAGATATAGCTCAGGTGGCTTAAGTTCGGTTTTCCTGGTTGTAAGTACATGTAAGAACAGCTGCAGAATTAACTGCGACAGTGATCTCAGATTAATCTAGCAAAGTGTCCATGTAAGAACACCCAATAGAAGATAGCTTTACACAGTCTGTGTTTTTCTTGGTAATTGAAACAAGAAACTACTTGTACCTGTTAAGTGAACTTTCTTGGCTATGAACCGGACTGCATACATTGGGCCAAATCTTCCCCCCTTCTTGCACATGCAGTATTTGTTGTTGTATTTTGCCATATCAGCTCTGAGAAATGGAGATTATCCAATGTATTTGACCATACACATTGTGATTCATTATGGAAGAAATAACTTTGACTAGAGTTGGGGTGAAGACCTTTTTTATCCCCCTGTGTAACCACCTAAATCCTTGCTTGTCAACAGTTCCCAAGAAGGTTTGTGTACATCAGAATGCTGAGTACTTGGTAAGTGTCTATTTCAACAGTCTTCTGAAAATGTTTAAAAAGTGCTATGAGGAGTTTTATCTAGTATAATCACTATTTTAGAAATTTCTAAATTCCCATCAGGAGTTCATTGATTTCATAAAGCCTAAATCTTTCTGAAAAGGTTGCTGTATTCAGAAGAGACTGAAGAACTGTTTGTATGTCAGTATCAGAAAGACATTTGGATTTGGAGTTAAGTGTGTGTGCATTTTAAAAAGTCAGTTCACATTTACCGTCAGCAGTTACTGCTGTTTTAAAACTCTGCTTTCAAAAATGAAAAGATTTATAAATATGTATTATTCTAAACAGACTTAGATTCTTAATAGATTCTGTTGGGTCTAGTAGTTGTTTTATGGCAGATATTTGTATGACATATTTCCTTTTAATATCTGAGTTTATCATTGCTATACAGGACTTCAATGAAGACATGTTAAATGAAATTCAGTATTTAAAATGTTGTTTTCATAAATGGCTTGCCAAATAGCTATCCAATAGAGTTTATGATTGTTTCTTTTTCCGGTGCCTGGTTTACAGATTTTTCCAAAATTAAGAAATGTGTGTCATATCTCATTAATATATGAACCTTTTTTTTTCTTAAAATTTATAGCCTGATTCCCCAGTCTTTGTTGATAAGTGTCAGAATTGTTTCTGCACTAACGAAGTTAACGTCAGCACCCAACTGAATATCATCTCATGTGAACATATTCCATGCAACATATATTGTAAACCAGTAAGTAACAAACTTAAAACAAATAAAAAATCCCCTAAAACACCCATGTATGTGAAAAGCAGTTTGACCAAAGAGTGGTATAAGCAAAGTCAGGGAGCAGGAATCCAGAGTCCAACTCCAGCACGAATAGCAACTGTCCTTGAGCAATCTATTGCATGAAGCTTGACTGTGTAACTTAGAGTATTCAGTTCACATTGTGGGGATTAGCTGGGAAATTTCTGTAGAGCACTTAATGGAGTGGTAGTTAATTATTAGTTATTTTTATTATAGTGCTTTACTTTATTCCATCTATAGCTTGCTTTTATTACTTGTCTTCCATTGCGTTGGAACATAAAAAGGCACAGAAAGCCACAAATCTAGAGTACACTTCGAAGCATAATCAATGAATGGGTTCATATGTTTCAATGTATTTCTCAAAAATGCATCTATCATAGTGCTTTCATTTTTAATTAATTTTAATATCTAGGGATATGAACTTCAACGAGTGAAAGGTGAATGTTGTGGAAGATGTGTGCAGACTAAGTGTATTATACATACAGCAAACAATTCTAACCTCATCTTGAATGTAAGTATGCTCTACACCTTATACCTCTTCCAAATTTGTAAAGTTTACCCTTTCAGAAAGGGAACATATCCTTGTTAAGAGTTAAGGCTCAGTATAAGTTTGCACCTGAAAGGTCACAGGCTTACCTAAAACAAAACCCATCTACAGTTTTTTGGCCTGAAGGAAGGACTCATGAAATCAAATTTTCTGAAAGGGTCTTCCTGGAATGATAAATCCAATGAAATTGGAGGGTTTTTTCTTGCAATGTCTGGAGGCTTGGGTTTTTCTGTATGGTTTGATTTCTATGTACTGGAAAACACTAGTAAAGCCTGTGTACGAAATTATTTTATTGCCCCTGTAGGGTGAACGTTTAAGATTGTTCTTAAATACCATATAACAGTTTTGCTTTCCCAAGGCAAAATCCATTGGCATGCATAATTTTTTTTAATAACTCTAATGTACTCTACATACTTTAGAGAGGTTTGTCTTTTCCAAGGGAATGTCCATGTAAAACTGAAGATTCTCTCTCTCCACATATGGCATACTGCAATACATGTAATAATCTGTATGCAGAACAGCTGCTAAACTGAAAATAATTGACTGGGAAACAAGAGGAAAATCATTGTCAGAGGACAGGAAAACTTCTGTCTGAGATCTCTTCAGTTTTCCTTACTACATTTTGTATTTTGCTTACAGCCTGGAGAGTTTAAAAATGATCCTTACAACAACTGCACCATTTATAGCTGTTCAAATATCCACAATCAGCTTATCTCTTCCACATCTGAGATTACCTGCCCAGCATTCAATGAGGAGAGCTGCAAACCTGTAAGTAAATGTGGAAAACTTACCATCTACTAAATGCATAGATTACATTTAGTTCAGCCACCTAACTAGCAACAAAAGTCAAATTAAGCTCTGAAGACCTTTCACCAATGTTTCTCAGTCCCAAGGGCAAAAGTTTTCCATTTTCCATGCACAGACCTAGGGAGTCTATAAAAGAAGATACCTGGGTGAGAGTTTTTATAACTGGCATGTGTCTCTCAGTAGCCAAAACACTGGTCAGCAATGAGATACAAAATCCTTGCTGACTGCTTTGTGCAGACTCCTGTCTGAGCAAATGTTATGCAAGAATGTTATGCAAGAAGTTCAAGCAGTAGGCTGCCAATAAGACCATGCATACTCCCCATTCAAATATAGAAGTCTCTGAGAAAACGTTTTTTTGCAATTGTTTTGGAGGAAAAATTGCATTATGTTAACTGTGGACTTCCTTCAAAGCATCATTGCAGGGGGATTGGACTAGATGATCTCCAGAGGTCCCTTCCAATCCCATATCATTCTGTGATTCTGTGATGCCCAACCTGACCCTGAGAAATGGTGGCCCCACCATCTCCACCTCCCCAGTGTTATTGCTGAGCATGACGTCATATTGTCAGTAATGTCCCTTTGGTCAGTTGGAGTCAGCTGTCCCAGCTGTGTCCCCTCCCAACTTCTTGCTCACACCCAGAAAATCTATGATTATCTTTATTTCCACAATCCTTTGTAAATTGATAGATTTCAAGTCTGGAAGAAACTGTTATCTTTGTTTATTCAGAACAATGCTACAGTTTTCACTGGTTATTTCCAGCTTTTGTGGAATTGTTCTCCTCAGATACTGGTCTAAAAGTTTCTTTAATACAGGGAAAGAAAATAATATTATTTCTTATGTTTCTTTGTTCTTTTAGGGAACTATTGCATTCTTACCTAATGGTTGTTGCAAAACCTGTAAGTATGGAAGTATACCTGAATTAACAATACAGAGAATGAATTATCTTCTTAAGGCTTCCCATTTTTCCAGCCATAGAGGCATATAAGTTTGTATTTAAATAGATACATTTATATTTCTGTTTGTTATTTGTAGCATTCACCATCTGATCTGTCTGGGAAAGTTTAAGCTGAAACAGAAAGACTGCTTAAAACAATTCTTTGAGTGCACTAGCGAAGTCCAGAGAGTGCTGAACTATAAGGAACTTCTGGAACAATTTCACTGAATGTATTTTCTGATCTTTCCCTATAGGTGCACCTCTGGATAGTCCCACACCATGCTCTGTCCGTGAAAGAAAAGACTTTATAGTCTATAAGGGCTGCCGTTCTGTGGATAGAGTTCTGTTGACTGAATGTGAAGGAACATGTGGAACCTTCTCGCTGTAAGTAAACTGATTGGACAATGAGATTTGAAATCTGCTGGCATTGAGCTTGTTTATATAAAAGGAACAACAAATAGGTAGACTACAGAATGGTAGAAGACCTGAAACTATCAGCTTCCCAAATCATGGGCACAAAAATCATGAAATCTGTCACGGAACAGTTGATTTGTCTTAATACAGAGCAAAGTATTAAATTGTTTTGGGATTCAGACAGCTATGATAAGGTCTATTTATCCATTAAAAGCTGGCTTGGCTGTCATTTGTGTCAGGCCATCTTGGCTAGAAATCACCACAAAAGAACATGGGTTATTTCCTGTAATGGGAATGAGCCCAGAGAGCAACCAGAACTGTTGCTAATAAGCTGAAAAGCTGGTTCTCAATAATTAACATCTAATATTAAATACACTTAGGTCTTTTAAAAGAAGATTCAAACGTGGAATTTTTATACAGTAAAGAAATTAGAAAACAAATGCTTTAGGTGTGGTGTTAGTAGAGTAATTTTACTGTTCATTTTTCTCTGAAATGAGAGAATCTACAAGAAAGTGGCTGTAAGAAGGTGGCTAGTAGGACACCTGGTAGAGAGCTATTAAAACTGGAAAAAATAATTCTAATTCCCCAAAGAAACTGCCATTTGTTGCTTATCACTGAATATGCCACAGGTCACCTTACATGGGAGAAAACTGATCTTTAGTCTCAGATTGAACCCCGAATAGCCAGTGCATTTATTAGTATTTTGAAATACCTTATCATCTTAGAGTCTTGCTATGGTTGCCTCTGCACACAAATACAAGAAAAAGATGGGTCTTGACACCATTTATAGCCTGATATTGACAGATTCTGCAGGTTAGGAATGGTAGTTTGGAAGCTGATGAACACAAGGCTGCAAAAAATACTTTGCTGTGAGATAGGAACAAAAAATGCTGCTGCTTCCCCTTCCTGTTAACACTGCCTGGTTTGAGATACGCATTTTGATACAGGTGATACAGTTGTAGTCCTTGTAGCCAATTGATTGATGTGATGCCATTGTAGATGGCATTGTAGCCGCTTGTCCACTTGTCTATGCAGTTTTCTTATTCAGGTCAGGGCTTTGTTTGCCTTTAATTGTTGATGTGGTGTATTTAACATCCATAAGTGCTGGAATAACGAGAGGAATCTACGGAAGCTGAGCTCCTAGAACTCACTGGAGTTTTTTACTAGGACTTTGATACTAATTGCTATACCAGAAAAAGAAATCTCAGCAAATAAAATGAATTTTAAAAGCATGTAGTTATAACCACCGCCCTGTCAGATGAGCTTAGCACTTTCATCAGCCACAGCTGTGGCTCTTCTACATATTATTCCAAACTTCTCACAGGAGTTCTGTACGTAATTTCACGCTCTCCGCTGTATGCTGGCTTCTGGCACAGAGTAATGTTGCCATTTTCCTTGTTAACAGATACTCTGCTGAGGCCAATTCTATGGAGCACAGCTGTTCCTGCTGCAGGGAATCAAAGACTATTGAGAAGAGTGCGGAACTGAAATGTCCCAATGGGCATTCAATTTCACATAAATATATATTTGTGCAAAGCTGCAGCTGTCAAGACACTGAATGCAGCAGCTCACAATCCAGTGAGTCACAGAGTACAGAAGAAAATGACAAGGCGAGCACTCTGAACCGTATGAAGAGGGCCATCAGCTTAACATCAAAATGAAGGGGAAAAAACCTAGCAGCATTCAACTATGCAGCATTCTCATCTTCCTTGACTACTCTTAAACTTTGCTCTTCCCAGTTACTGTATCCTGTTTGTTCTCTGATAATTTTTAACAGTGCTCTATTTATTCGTGCACAAAATAAGAACACAAATTTGTATTCTTCCAAATGCACAACCTTTTGAGTCCTTTTATAATCAGCTTATTTTCTCTGAATTATTAAATGCATATTTCAAAAAGCATGGGGTTTGTACTTATTCACATGCTGTCTTGTTAAAAGAGAAGTTCATTTTCAAGTTATAGGAAGTCAACTGACATATTTCCTAAATTTTTGGGGTATCAGTTTCTGGCTCATTAAAAACTGAAATATCAGAAAGATCCAGAAATATCTGGAGGACCCAATGTGTAAGGTGGACAGAAGTTGATGCTGTCTGTCAAAACAAAGCCAAAGATGAGTAATGCATCATGAAGTCATTCAGATGATTCAGAGAAACTTCTAGTTCAGTAACAGATCTCATTTTAGCAGGGTTGTATATGTTAGAACTGTATCACTTCATCACAATTATGTATTTTTCTAAGAGAATAGTCTCTCGGCTATGAGAATATGAAGTTCATTTGCAGTGCTTGAGTGATGTACTATAGCAAGAGGTCTCCAAATCCCAACATTTGCAAAATGGATGCCAGTCGCTGAGCTAGTAATCTTAGGCTTCCTCTACAGGAAATGAAGAGAAATAGACATTTTCAACATTCATTTGTCCCACAACAAAGGACATATCGAAAGGAGGTTGGCTGAATTGCATTCTAAAGTGCCTGTTAATCTGATTTTGGCGTAAGGGGACCTGAAGGAGATTAGCTGAGAGATGGACATTTCTCTTGAATCATCTGAAGTACAAGGGTAATCCACACCTTCTGTTGTGTGAGAAAAATGTTTTTGGCATTATGTTGTCTCTGTTAATGAGCACTAATTTTGCTTTGCCCTTCTGAGAACTTGGACGTAACTGCTTCAGCCAACCTGAATACAAGAATCTTTGCTACCTAAAGAACTGGTGGCACCATTTTGTGCTGCTACTAAGCCTGCCATGTGTTGCAGCTTAGAATGCAGATACTGGTAGGACTGCACAGAAAATGAAACTCCAGAAATTTCTCATCTTTACAATATTATGATTAGAATACTATGATACTCCTCTGTGTGAAGTGACAGAGGTAACTGATCTATGAAAAAGGAGGTTACGTCAGTTTACAAAGCAAGCTCCAGAACTAATGAAGCCTGGTTTAGTATGAGTTTCTAAGGATTTCTATTTCTAGCTTCATTGTGAGATGTGACTAGGACTTTTCTTCTGGGGCGTTTACAAGGTCACTCTCCTCTGTGGATTCTTTGTTGTCTAACAATTTATGCGCTGACACTACAGCTGTACTTTTCCTTGAGTCGTTTGCAAAAAACACTTTTCTCAAAATCTGTTGGCATTTTAATGTCTTTGAGATCTTAATTTTTGCCCTTAAATTTGGCTGAAGTCAGCAAATAGCTTCTGGAGACAAATAGATACAAGGTGGGATCAAATCTGCCTTGTTTCCTATGAAAAAGAGATAAAATATCCCAGTGAAGACTAAAATCTCCCTAGCTTCAGTTTTTTCATTTGTTCTGTAGTTTGCACGGGCTCTTTCTGTCCCTTTTGTCCCCTTGTCTACTGATGGGCAAACTACTTCTAAATAAGAAAGTTAAAAGGTCCTGTATAAAAGTCAATACAGCTGCAGATTTTGGCTTCACCACTGCAGGGCAGTCTATGGCTAAGAATGTAAAACGACTTTGAACACAAAAAAAGCAAGCTCCCGCTGAAAAGGAGTTTGTACTTCATCAAGTAGAGGGTTTTTCCTCTGAGAAGAGTGAATGCTGGTATTTCCCCCAGACACCTGTATGCTTTTAGTAAGCACAGAAAAAAAAAAATTCTGTCAGGAATTTACATGCATGCACAGGATGGTATTCCTTACAGTGCTCTAGATTATAGCAGTCACTTCAATTTTGTTGCTGGGTCAGTGTTGCCAGTAAGTAGGCTTCCAAGTGGGCACTGTCAGAGAATTCTTACTTAAAAGTGCTTGGCAGTTCCAGGTCAAACTGTACATGTCAAACCTCCACCCCTTTCTGCACTCTTAGTCACTTTAGAACTTTGCAGTTCAGTTTGCACTTGTATTTCCATTGGAACTGGATGACAAAATTTAACAGATTAAGCTTTTTCCAGCAGAGAAATCCACAGATAGTCTTTTGGAGAGAAAGGAAGGAAAGAAGCTTTAACTGTGTATTCAGAGATCAGTAGTGGTAGTGAGCAGTACTTTTGCTTCTTCCCATATGTCTCTTGGAAGGAAATGGAGACCTGTCATACTTGATCCCATGGAACAAGAGCTGATGGATCTGCAGGTCACAAGCAGAGATTCATCTCGAAAACCCAGGGGACACACTAAAGAAATCTCTCACAAGGCAATGTCAGTCCTTTAGGGCCTCAGAGGAGATGGTGGAACCTTCTGATCCAATTGTCTCACAGACAGGACCTACTGCAAGGGGCACTGACAGCTTCATAAAAAGCATTAGTGCTGGGAGGGAATGGGCTTGACTCTCTCTGTCCTCCAAGAATTACTCAATTCTCCAGGAATTTCCTTGTTTTCAGGAGCCTAGCAAGAAGGGAGCAATAGCAAGACACTGAGCAGAATTCAACTGGGTGGCAGACTGGCTAAAACACTGTCAAGTCTCCATGCCTGGGTCCTGTATTCATCTCCTCTTAGACTCTCTGTTTGGCCTCCCACTTTCATTGGTGACAAAGGGTGTCTTCTTGTGTTTTTTTCTTTTTCTTCATCTCCAGTTACTTAGTAACTGGAGTTACTAGTCCAGTCTAGGAGGTTCTTGCAATCACAGTCCTTGGTTCTCAGGGGAGACTTCGATCACCCTGATATCTGCTGGGAAGGCTACACAGCCAGGCTTGTACAGTCCAGGAGGTTCCTCCAGTGTATAGATGATAATTTTTTGACTCAGGTAGTGGATAAGCCAACAAGGAGAGGTCTATACTGGACCTAGTTGTGAAAAACAAAGAGGGATTGGTGGAGGACATAAAGGTTGGGGGCAGCCTTGACTGTAGTGATCATGAAAAGATAAAGTTCAGGGTGGTGGGTAGTATGCACAAAACAAGAAGTAGGATTGAAACCTTGGATTTCAGGAGGGCTAACTTCGACCTCTTCAAGAAACTGCTTGGAGAAATCCCATGGGTCAGAGCTCAGGAAGGGGCTCAAGAGAGCTGGTTGATATTCAAATACCACTTTGTCCAAGCTCAGGATTGGTGCATTACTAAGAGCAAGAAATCAGGCAAGGGAAGCAGGAGACCTGCATGATTGAGCAGGGAGTTTCTGAAAAAGTTCAAGTGGAAGAAGGAAGTTTACAGTGGTCTGAAGGGACTGACCTCTTGAGAACATTACAAGAGTGCTATCAGAGTATGAAGGGATGAAACAAGGAAAGCCAAGGCCTCCTAGGAATTAAGGGCAAGGGCCCTGGCAAGGGACATCAAGGTGAACCAGAAGGGTTTCTTCAAGTATATCAGAGGGAAAAGGAAAACTAGAGAAAATGTAGGCCCACTGTTGAATGCGATGGGTGCCATGGTGACAGAGCATGCAGAGAAGGTGGAGATGCTGAATGCCTTCTTTGCGTCAGTCTTCACTGCTCAGGCCTGCCCTCAGGAGTCCCAGACTTTGGAGGTAACAGAGAAAGTCTGGACAAAGGAAGACTTCCCTTTGGTTGAGGAAGATCAAGTTAGAGAACAGTTAAGTAAAGTGGATATCGGCAAGCCCATGGGTCCTGATGGCATGCATCCATGAGTGCTGAGGGAGCTGGCAGAAGTCATTGCTGGGCCGCTCTGCATCATCTTTGAAAGGTCCTGGAGCACAGTCAAGGTGCCCGAGGTCTGGAGGAAAGCCAGTGTCACTCCAGTCTTCAAAAAGGGCAAGAAGGAGGACCCAGGAAACTATGGGCCGGTCAGCCTCACCTCTATCCCTGGAAAGATGATGGAACGGCTTGTTCTGGGCACCATCTCAAAGCATATGGAGGAAAAGAAAGCGATCAGAAGTAGTCAGCATGAACTCACAAAGGGGGAATCATGTCTGACTAAGCTGATAGCCTTCTGCTATGGCATGACTGGATGGATAGATGAAGGGAGGGTGGTGGATGTTGTCTACCTTGACTTCAGCAAGGCTTTCGATACCATCTCCCACAGCATCCTCATAGGTAAGCTTAGGAAGTGTGAGTTGGATGAATGGACAGTGGGGTGGATTGAAAACTGGCTGAAAGGCAGAGCTCAGAGCGTTGTGATTTAGTGGCACAGAGTCTAGTTGGAGGTCCGTAACAAGTGGCGTTCTCCAGGGGTCAGGACTGGGTCCAGTCCTCTTCAATATATTCATCAATGACCTGGAAGAAGGGATGGAATGTACCACCAGCAAGTCTGCTGATGATGTAAAACCGTGAGGGGTGGCTGACACACCAGAAGGCTGTGGTGCCATAGAGCGAGATCTGGACAGGCTGGAGAGTTGGGCAGAGAGGAACCTGATGAAATTCAACAAGGGCAAGTGTAGGGTGCTGCGCCTGGGGAGGAATAACCCCAAGCACCAGTACAGGTTGGGGGCTGAATTGCTGGAGAGCAGATCTGAGGAAAAAGACCTGGGAGTCCTGGTGGACAACAGGATGACCATGAGACAGCAATGTGCCCTTGTGGTGAGATCTGGACAGGTTGGAGATGTGAGGCCCCATCTTGCAGAAAGCAAGATTGCTTCTTAGGAGGCAAGTAGGACTTCTATCCACACAGCCTTTGAAGGCACTGAAAGCCAGGATCCTAGCTCCTGCTCTCCAAGAGCTGCTTGGTTTTGTCTTACTTTGTCACATTGTCCCTAAGCAAGAGATGAGCAGAATTCTTCTAAGTATGCAATCTGAACATGTCCCTGAGGCCCTCAAAGAAATGCTTGAACCTGCTTGGACGTTCTGGTGAACAGAATGAACAAAACAAAAAAGAAATAATGGCATTATTGCTGCTTTCCCTGGGGGAAGGAAGGGCAGATACAGGCAGGCTGAAATTCCAAAGTACAGGCTGGAGCTGGGATTTTCCTGCAGCATGATTATTGCCTTGGTCGCCAGTGGTTGTGATTTTGTCATTTTCCTGTTGTGTTGTGGGTCATTTGTCGGGGATACACACAAGTATCTTTCTTCCCTGGAAGCAAAGCAATTGTAGTGTGCACCTTATCTGTGGAAGTACAGGGGTTTCATTCCCAGTTGTAGTTTTCTCCAAGTTACTTCGAAGCTCAGACAATTTCTTCCTAATTATCTGGAGATGCACTGGAGACTCAGTGTTGTTCATGTGACTCTACAGTAATACAGTGAGAACTTTCAGCTGGAGTTAAAAAAGGAGTTCTCAGAAGATTTGCTGATAAAGTGAGCACAGTTGTTTTATGAACCTTTACTGGACAAGTGTTTTGAAAATACCATAGGCAGAAAGGAAAATGCTTTTTAGGAATATGGAAAAAATCACTGCTGCTGTCTGAGGTGGGGTCTGTGGGATTCTGAAGGGAGGAAAAAGCCACACACAAGCCAAGAAGAACCCTCCCCGAAATAGTACAAGGTAGGAATTTCTGATCTAATAACTACCTTGTTTAGTGATGTAACTATGTATTATGACATTATCATTTTGTGTTGTAGGAGCGGAAGGGTAAGATAAAGTTTTCAGTGTGTTTACTGTTGGACTTTACTTTGCTAAACCACACTTCACTGAACCGAGCACATGCAACCCTACGTATAAGCCCTAATGAAAGGACTTTACCAAAGGCAGAGCCCTAAGTAAATAATCATGTAGTTACTGTGCTTGTTATACACTGTTTGAGCTTGTGTAGCAAAGCAAATTCAGATACTGGGAAAAGAGGTAGAAATAGGCTTACAAACTCCAAGATCATAGGAAAGAAAATTCTTGTGAACTTTAGGTCCCACAAAACCTGAAATACATTTAAATAACTGTCACATTGATATATAATTTCTGAAATTTCATCTCCCAGGAGAAGCTTTGAGGAGTATGGGTGTTTTAAGCCAGAACAAGTTCTTTGAGTTAAGCAGCCCCCTTCTTAGTCCAAATTTCTAAATTAACTCAATCTTTTCAGGCCAACACAAACAACTATATTCTTAACTGGCAACCTCCTAGACTGACTTCCAACCAGGCTATGTAAGCAATATTCCCATTACTAACATAGAAAATCCTGTAAGGTTTTTTTCAGCATCACCCTTTTAGAATCTGACATGTTCAGACTGAATTTCCTTTAATGTTCCAGTTTTTAAGTATTCACATGTAAAATGCTTGAATTCCTTTCACAAACTTGTCTCTAGAACAGTGACAAATATCACTGTAATTTTTTTCCTCATTCCAAGACTTTGAGAAAGCTCACCAAACATAGTAGAACTTATAATATATTTTGAGATTGCTTCAGTGCAACAACCTCCATATTCCAATGTCTTTCTTTTGCATAGTTGGTTAAAGACAGAAAACATTTGATGTTACCTTTTGCTGTGCTTTTGCTATGACTCTCCACATTTGACAAAGAAATGTGTTCTCCTAACTGTCATTGACGTTCTTTTGTGACAGGAAATCACAGACCTTCCAGTGTCTTGGGACAATAATTCTGGAAATTTTTTCCTGGTCACATTAGATGGTATATTTGACAAGTGAAAATCTTCTCCTTTGCTTTGAAGGCTAAACAGATGGAGTAGTCATGAGAGCCTAATTCAGTTAGTCACACAAATGTGAATCTTTACACATAGAAAAAATTACCACCTGACCGTTCCAACGCCGTTAATCTCAATCTGATTTAATGTTAAGAGAAATATCACAGATTTTCAAATTGTGCAAAGATTAGCGTGTATGTGGGGAGCTAGGTCGAGAAGAAGCCTCAGATATTAAGTGAAGCAACTGCAACCATTTGAACCGACAACTACCCTATTTGGCAGAAATCAAGTAGAGAGAAACTATGGCAGAGCTGGGGTAGAGAAGGAGTACCTTTGCTCTGTGCAGCTCTCTTTTAAGTAGTAACAAAAGGCAACAGGAACTGTGATCAAGTAACATGGCTTCACACAGTGCCTGTGACCTGGCGCAGCAGTGAAATTTCAATAGGCTGTTCATTTGGACTAGTGTAGCTATGCATTTCTTGCACTTCGTTTGCAGCATCTATGGGAGCTGTAAGTTCATTCTTCTGAAAAACACAGGGAGCCTAAACTGAACACAGCACACTAAGGGCAGCTATTGGGTGACTAATTCTAACTTCTGCAACATGCTAAGCAGATGCCAGGGGACAGACCGGTCCCATTAGTCTTGTTTTTCCTCTCTGGTTCATCATTTGAATTTAAAAGAAAATTGGTATTCAATCACCTACAAAGCTTCTTTGGTTTTAATGGCTACAGTATTCAAGGCAAGGCAAGCTCTGAAACTTGGATGACATAGAAAAGTTAGCTGCTTACTGGGAAATATCACAGTTCATGTTGGAAGAATCACAATCTCATTACTCTATTAGAAATGTTCTGACAGAATTTTAGATAATGTCCATAGTAGGGGCATAGCGTGACTCCAATTTAGGGAGAAAAACAGGCCAAGGTTGCTTAGCTTCTCACCTCAACCTGTTCTCTACCCCATCTCTCTGCCTTTCTTTTGGCTTGCAGTAACTTTCAGTCATGATGGACATGGTAACTGGGTGTGTAATTTCAGGGTTATACAGACATCAGTATTAAGTATGCAGTGGCCTTTCTGAATTGTCTTGGCATCCACGAAATAAGAAATTGCTTTTTAAAAAAGGTGTGGAATCTGCTCTAGCCTGAAACCCATAAAGCTCTCATTCTTAAAGCAGAATGTTTGTATCCTTCCCCACACAGGGCCCTGGGTTCCCTTTGTTCTGCTATTCCATATTTTTCACCAGGAAGGCTGTTTAAAGAAAAATCTTTCAAGTAGAGAAAGCTCAAGGGCCCAACCTCCTCATGAGATGGCTTTTCAATTCAGGGAATCTTTCTTAGATGAGGAAGTGCCAATAGGTCAATGAAACCTGTGTGCACAAACAATAAGCAGCCATGTCATTACTTCTTGTATGTAAAGGAGTTTTACATACGTAATACTCCTTTACAAAGAGTAAAGTATTACTCCTTGTAAAGATCTACATCTTCTTTAAAAAAAAAAAAAAAGAAAGAAAAAACAGAAAAGAGCAACTGAACTGATTTCTTGCAAATAGGAGTAACAAATGCCCTTGATTAGTTCAGGAAAAGTCAAGGAACCCTGTGGCAAGATGAGAGATTAAGGAGGTTTATGTTCATTTTAAGGCAAAATGTAAAAAAACACCCAAACATCTCCTATCAAAACTAAATACTGAAGACATTCTTCGTGTATTTTAATCAACAATTAATGACAGTGATCCATTCCCTGCTTTTTCTCTGCCTATTACAGAGCACCTTACTGTCAGCCGATTCAAACTGTGTGGCAGATGTAAATCTGATGGATCAAACAAATCCTTCATGTGAATTTCCTAAATTCTATGGGATTATCCCAAGGATAAAAAAAAAAATAAGCCATGTTCTTCTTGAATTCTTCTGGCAATTCAGAATGCCCAACATAGTGTTGTAACCATCACTTAGTAAAATATTTTGGCAAATTCGCTTCAGATGTTTTTATCTTGTGGATGGTTGGCACAAGAAAACTTGACACCAAATGCAAGTTAACTGTTTTCCTAGTTAACATTACTTTGTTAATGAAGTACACAGAATTTCTCTAGAGTTATTATCTAGACAGTGCTTGTAAAATACCATTTTATAGTGGATTCACATTTTAGGAAACAGTACCATCTTTGCCTGAAATGAATTGATATATTAGAGGATTTCCAGGATGAACCCAACCAGTGCTTGGACTGGCCTAGGATGGTGTGTTACAAAAGTCTTGGTAACCTTAATGCTTTACAGTACATATAGAATCACCTTTTCACAGAAGGGTATGATACAAATGCAACTGCCAAACTTCAGTACGGTAGTTGGTTATGAATGGCATTAATTCACCAGATGTTCCCAATTTAAGTGCCTCTTTACCAAGTTTCTATCAAAAAATATGAGATGTGAGTCACTGGTGTATTACATTAGCTTCATGACAGCTTATCTCCAGTGAGTCAGTGGCGATAAAGAAGCTGAGTTAATATTTACCAATTGTCTTTACTAAAATCACATACCCTTTAATGGCAAATGATCCATGAAATGGCTTGTAAAGAGGCCAAAAGGAATTGTTCTTTTTGCTAGTACAGCTGCAGTGGAGTGAAGGCCTCTTATGCTGCAGGGCCCAATAAAGAGAAGAGTTATTAATCCCAGTATGTCACGGCAGTGGGAATAGTTATAGCTCGCATGCCTGCAATAGCAATGATTCAGTGGTAAGTAATAAACATATTCACAAGCTCCTTGTCAGTATGAATTTTATTCTGAAAATCTACCATGTATTTCATCTGAAAAACTCACTGTTGCCACACTTGAATATAAAAACTTAGTTTGAATCCAAATGTCCTTCTCCTGTCAGTAGCCCTGAAATTATTGCAGGGGATTGAAGCATCCGGTGATTTCTAAGGAGTGTACCCAGCAGTCTCTCTGAAGAAGCCAGAAGCAGCAGGTCTGGTTAGTAATTGACAGGAACTCTACTCCCCAAGAAATGGCAAAGGAATGGCAAAAATGACAGAGCAGACAAGCAGAGGTAAGACAAGCTAGGTACAAAGCAAGAAGACTGGGTTTCCTGTTTCTCTGCAAACCAAGAGGTAGGCTCTTGCTTTTCTCCGAGGAGGATCCCAGATGACTGATATTACTTTCTCTGCTGAGTGGAGCATAAGTGGATGGTAGTGCAATGAATTATTTGTTTTATTCTGTCTGTTCCTTGGATACAGTTTTAACATGTGCTGTTCATGTTCTTCCCAGACCCATAAGTGCTAAGTGGGGCTTGCAGGGGGAAATCAAGCCTTAGCTTGATCTTCACATCCCTTCCCCACACCTGCCATTAAAGCGATTCTGTGTCCTGGACAAGAACTCAGTCTGAAAGTTACCATGAGAATCTGCTGAATTTGGGTGTTACTATTGTGTTCTATTTGATTTCAGATGAACCTCCTGTCTACAATGTCATATTCTTGTGGTTCAGTTTATCTACTAGATATTTTGCTGGTTTACTGTGTAAGTATTTGGGTAGAGATGAACAGGGAAGATGTGTTGTAATTAAAAGAAAAAGCAGCAGAAACCTATTCCTTCTATCACCGGTGCAGTAAAGACTGTCAGTCCTGTATTCCAGCCAAATGGCAGGGCTTCAAGAACAGACTTTACCTTCCAGTAGTGCCCTGCCTCAAGCGCAACTGACAATGGAATTAATGGAGCACGGACAGTGGGAAAGGGGTAACATGAACTCATGTTTCATGTAGTGCACAATGCTCTCACCCACTAGCACAGGATTTTCTTGAGAGCAACAGTGGCAGCAAATCTTTATCTGGCAGATGTTTGTACCTGAAATTCTGTAAGCCACTTACTAAGCAACTCATAATTGTGTAGCGTGAACAGCTGAAAGAAGCAGTAGGCCAGCTTTAGGACACTTAACTTTGAAAATGCTGGAAAGCTGGGTAACCAGTGAGAAAGACAGTTCTCAAGGGCTAGCTTGCTGCCTGCCAGCCAGACAAAAAGGCATGCATATTCCATGTCCATGAGTTCATGGACAGAGTTGAGCTGAGGACTTGCAACAGGGGTGAAACTGAAGTCCACTTTGAATTGTATTTGTGCCCACTTACTACTGGCAATCATTCTGGCACTAGTGTATTCCCAAAGGGGCATGGAGCAGTTGAAAGTGTGGGAATGTCTGTTATCCTTGTTTGGTCTGTTGGGACTAGGTGAGAGACTTCCTTTGTGTTGGGGCAGTTCCCTCATGGCACAGATAAGGTGAAATGCTAGGTCAGCTTTTGCTCTAAAAACCAGTAAATCTCTAAAAGAGACCTTAAAGTTACTGGCATCAAACATCTGTGCATAACTGTCCTACAGTGGAATGTATGGAGCTCATGACTGAGCTCGCTGGATTTTTTTATGGGTATGTGACAGGGTATTAAAGCACTCTGATACCACCAAGCGACCTTTTTCCAGTAGCGTAATTTAGGAGGTGAAGGAATGAATTGTGGCCCACATTTTTTTGTGAGACTTGGGCTCCCTTATGCTGTTTGGAGAAACCACCACCTCTGTGTGCATAAAGAATAAATTAACTTCCCATGTCTGACAGGTGCAATTAGATCCCATTTCTGCAGTAGAGGTAAGAGGTTTGCACTTTGTGAATTAGTCATTCCTGGTCTGTTGAAGCAGTAAATCTCTGGCCTTTTTTGTAAGGCATTTTGGATACACTTCTTAAAGGACATTGCTCTCCAGCCAAAATTTTTTACTCTAAAAATCATACATTATGCCTGACCTTACAATATTTTTTTGCTCTAACATTTAGAAGTCACCATCAAACTAGCAGAGGCAACAAATACTTTTTCTAGAGCTGGGGAACTGTGCTGACGTGCAAGCCAGAGGAAAGCTCTGAAAGAGGGCAATAATTGCTTGTTACCAATCGGATGTTATGAAAAAGAAAAATTACTGTTGCCAAAGAAAAAGCAGCACTGAAGGTGTGGGGGGTGGGTGAACCTGTATTTTTAAAACAGAAATAAAACAAGGACAGCTCTCTGTCTCCACATAAACAAGAGAGAACCAGAAACCTGTCTTGTCTGGAAGACAGGAGGTTGTTGGGTGCTAAACATGAACTGCTGAAGGAAAATTGAATGAAGCTCCACCTTTCAGGTACGCTGCCATCAATGTTTTGTTCTCACGCCAAATTCCTGGACTATAAAAATCTGCCAATAAGCCAAGAAAAAAACACTTCTAGGGAAGGATTTCCAAGTTACTCCTTCATGGCAAGATGGAAATAAAAAAGGGGAGGTCATTTTGGATCTTCTACCTACTTTGGAGTTGTTGCAAAGGCAAAGAACCAGTTCAAATAGGTAAGAAAATTTTCAGATTATTTGCTCACATATTGCTCTACAAGGTGACAAATAGAATTGTCAAATGAAAATGTGCAATATATTCATGTAAGAGCTGTAGGCATGCCAGATACTGTTTAACATTGTATATTTTCATCCTTAATGTCAACCATTTAAGTTTTTTTCCTTTTTTTTTTTTTTTTTTTCTTTCACTGCTAGGTAGTTTATCAACTGTTTTTGTCCTAAGTGATTAATCTTTAACAAGAGACTCTCTGGATGCAGTTTGCATTGTAAAAATGTGGTGACATCCTTTTCAACACCTTTCACATATATTCTTTGTAGAAGTGTGTTACCATAATGCCTGCTAGGCTTGATCAGTATGAAATACTGCATTAGGAGTAATCACATTTTTTGTGGTCTGCTGCACTGTTACCTCCTGGTTTGGTTTTGAATGTCGTAGACTTTTTCCAGTTGCTGAATACACAAACAATTTATGTGACAGTTACTGCTGTCTTAGTAATTCTAGCAGCTCCACTTCCAAAGATAGCCAAAATTTCTCATTTCCCCTCATTATTGTGTAGAAAAGTGCTAAATTACCCTACTCCACTTCAGTGCTGCAAACATCTATGGCAAGATGCAGTCCCTTTAAACAGCTGTTTCTGTAAGGACTTCTTGGCACTTGAGTTTGTGTTGCACATTTCTAATATCAAGATCTGAATTTTTCAGTGTTCCCCTGCTGGTTCTTAGGTAGGAATATTTAATAATATTTTAGGGTTCACTGAGTACATTAATGACTGTTGTTGATTTGATCTGTGATGGATGTTGCTATGTTGATTTTCCTAAATGTGCTACATAAACAACACAAAGGAATTTGCCCATTTTCATTTGTCATTCTTTCAGATTGGCCTAGAAGAAATGCTAAAAGCATTTTGTAGCAAGCATAGCTTATTAAGTTCAAGGTGATTCATATTGGCTTTGTGCGGCTCAGTTGCATGAATACTACTTTCTGAGGTGATGTCTTACATGCACTTAAAGTACATATCAATACCTTCGACAGATGCACAATTCAGAGGTCCAAGACATGAGTTTTGGTTGAGATGAAAAACAAGTAGCTCTGAGCTGACTGCTGAAGCTGGTGGCAGCCTCAACTGCTGAGATCAGCAACTGCTATTTTGCTGTATAGTCATGCCACCCGTGATTTCTTCTGGAAGGGACTCAATTCAAGAGTTTGGACCAAAGTCTTGTCCTTCTTAAGAAACAGGATTTCAAAATTAGAATTGAGATTTAGGCAGCCAGGATGAGATTCCTCTCACTTCACTTTAGGTATCTACAGTATAATTGTAATCTGCAGTGTAAATGCTCAGGGGTGCCATCTACATTGGAACGCTCAGCAACCTTTATAGAAAATGGAGAGAAACATGCAGTCTTGGAGCATCTTCTTCCTAGGTAGATATGTAAGGTAGGGAAACTGAACCTCTTCTCCTTCTTACTGTTAACTTCAAAGAGCCTGGGCTCATTCACTCACAATGGTGTCTCTGGCATGGACTTCAAAAATTCAGTGATATTAAACTCATTCCCACAAGATAGTATCTTCTAGGGGTTAACATTTTGACCCTTCAAAATCTCTCTTTTAATGTTTTGTTTTGTTTTTTAAAGAAAGAAAAGCGCCTCATGTGGGGTGAATTTCTTAGCTCCCTTCCTTTGGTTCTTTCTTTAGTCCAGGTCTCTACTGTCAGTAGGAGTGAATGTGCCACCTGGGGCAATTTCCACTTTCATACATTTGACCATGTTAAGTTCACTTTTCCTGGAACCTGCACATATGTCTTTGCTTCGCACTGCAATGACAGCTATCAGGACTTTAACATCCAAATCAGGCGCAGTGACAAGAATAGCTTCCTGATCTACTTCACTGTCACCATTGATGGAGTGATTTTGGAGGTGAAGGAGACAGGCATCACAGTGAACGGGAACAAGTGAGTAAAGACCATACTGTTGTTTCCTTGTGCAGCAGTTTTATTGCTCTTTATTAGCAACAGGTGGTCTGTCTGGAAAGTGGTCCTGTTCTGCAGAGATGCAAATAGATGTGCATGGTAAGTTCATGGCACTTTGAACATGGTATTGCAAAGATCCCATATCATATGGGTTAAGGAGGCAAAAAGCACGTAAACTACATTCTCCCAGGGATTAACACCAACATGTTAAGCAAAAGGCAATGAGAATGCTATAAAAACAGAAGGTTTAGGTTTCCTTAATGTTGCTCTGATTTGGGAGGGAGGGGTGGAGGGAAGGAGATAAAATCAACGCTTTATTTATAGAAGGTTTTGATTTTGTAGAAACTTTGTATTTTTTTCCCCAAAAACATTATTTCTGTGGTACTAACCCTACTGTTGCATATTGCTGTTCAGGAACAGATGGTCGTTTTAGAAAAAGTTTTCTGTTTCCAGATGAATTAGTCTAGGAAATTGCACTGCTTTGCAGATCACAGCTTGCCTTGGTGCTTTGTTGCACAAAAGACAGAAGTTTCAGAAGTCAAAATTCACACCTTCGATTCCAATCTGAAATGAACCAGAAATCAAACTGCAAATAGAAGAGTAAAAATGCTCCATAAGTAAAAGTTCATGTGCAACAGTAGCTGAAAGTTGTGCACAATTTCAAGGGCAGCCCCCATGAGAAGTGCAGTGACCTGCTCCCAGCATATAGGTATGAAGGCCCAAGGCTAGTTTGACTCTAGGAAAAACCCTCACAATCTTGTTGGAGAGAAAACTGCAAGCATGTGGCCTGTCTTCTCTTGATAGCCTTCTAGAAACAACCAAATAGAGAATAGCGTCTATAGCACTTGTAATTATAGTAACTAAGCCCAGATGTATCTTCTAAATCAAAGGGGCAAGTAATCTCCTATCTTTTAGCCATTTTCTGATTTTCTAAGTTTTTCAGGTGAGATGAAAAAGTAATGTAGGTCTGAACCATGTCAGTACACAAGTAACAAAACAGACATCTTTTCACACCTGTGAATCCCAGATGTCAAGGATAGCCTGGAATGTTGATGAGAACCTGCAGTATCCTCATGTGGAAGGCTATTTTCCCAGTATTGTGACCTTGCTCCTTATAACCTTGTGGGTTAGGTCTTCAGGATACGTAAACAAGCAGAGCTACATTGGTATCAGTCAAGTGGCTAATATAGTATTGACATATTCATGACCAAAATGCGTTGTGTTGTGGATTAAGGTTGGTAAAAGATCACATACCTAAGATCACTGGACAAGGTAATCATACCTAAATTTAATGCATTGTGTGAATGAAGACTGACCTTGAAAAGAATGTCCCTATGGCTTATTTAGCTCCTTTTGACTTTACTTTTTCCTCCTATATCTCTGAGAGGATTTGAAAAGTCTCTTTTTTCAATGCAATCTGTTTTGTTCCCTCCAATTTACAGGATCTCCATGCCTTTCAGCTTGAAGAGCATCTTGATTGAGGACACCTGTGCTTACTTCCAAGTCACTTCCAAACTGGGCCTGACACTCAAGTGGAACTGGGCTGACACTCTCCTAGTATGAACAGCCAGTTAGTTGTTTTTCTCTTGGTGAACGTTACCGATGATGAAAAGCAGAGCTGGATGCAGGCACTGTGTTGATATAAGACATTGTGGGCCAGACATGTCACTGTATATGTAGGCTAATAGGGACATACCAAAATAGATAATATTTTCATGGGACAGGGGCACAGAGTCACAACATCTAGGCATTCCAAGCTAATGTTATGTGACAAAAGGTGCCACTGTTAACCCTGGAGATAATACCTCTGCAGTTATTTGCTTCCTCCATGGGGCACTGGCAGCAGTACAACTTGTCCTTCCAGCTCTGACTTGTTAGTTACCCTCTGCCTTGCTGCACATCTTGTGTGGGAAACTAATCTGTGTGGCCAGTTCAGACCTTGGCCTCTCTCATTCCAAAGCTTTGCTGTGTGGGAGTTCCCCTCAATACATCCATTCCAAAATACGCTCTTCTGCAACAGTATATTTACACTCTTGGGTGGAACACTTAACCTCCACAGTCAGGACCAAGATTAAATAAGTGAAAGGTGTCATGTTTTGCAGTTCAGAGAGGCAGACTGAGGGTTGGGGGTGAATAGAGAGAAAAAAAAATCAGGAAGCAATCAACTTGTATTCAAATTCTGATTCAATGAATTATTTGCTTCCCCCCTTCCACTGTACTAATTAATACCTGAAACATTACAGGCACCACCTGTAGAGTGGACCCAATTTTAGGGTGGCGCATTTGTGCAGAAAGCACTGCCTTTTTTTGGTGGACCTGAGTGATGCCAGTATTACCCCTGAAACATGTAGGAGTGATTAGGTGCAATAGTTCTACCTAGCAAGGCAACAGGCTAACCTGGCTCTTTATCCCCGAGTATGGGCAGAACGAGTTACACTGGATAGACCAACCCCTACAAATGCTATAAAGTTTTCCATTTAGCTTATGGACTAGAAAGCCTTAGATAACAGTTAAAAGCTGACCAGAAGCTGCTTCTTCACAACATCCAGCATGTGAGCACAATTATCTGGCCTTCCCAGAGTGGAGCTGGGGTACCTTGCAAGAGCTATCACATGTCTATATACCAGTGTCTCTATACTGGGAAACACTGGTCCAAGGATTAGGCCAGTATTCAGCATGCTTTGGTTAGCTGTTTAGTCGGTAGGAATGACCATTGTTAGATGATTATCTTCCCATTTAAATTCAGCCTGTCTGCAGGTAAGTTTTATGGCAGGTTTGTAACAGAAAAGGAGACTGCTACAAATTGGTAATGAGCATTTCTGCTCCTATGCTTTTCTGTTGTGAACAGCTTTCTAGCGTATACTGATGATGAGGAGAAAAGCCTTTAAATTCTGAGTTTCCTCTTTGCTTTTGTTTTGTAGCTGGACCTGGAAGAAACATATAAAGAGAAAATATGTGGTCTTTGTGGAAACTATGATGGTAGTGAGAAGAATGATTTGATTTTGGATGGTAGGCCATGAATACAGCATATTCCACATAGAACAGAACTGTTAATATGTGACACAAAACTTTGTATTGGTTTTTTCTATGAAGGGTTTCAGATTTCCTGATAGACACTCTGAAATGCATGAACATTTCTAAATACAAGAGATGTATTTTAAGAGATTCTGGGATGATTTGGGTTCCTCTGCTGTTTGCATACTTGCAAGACTCTCAGACATCTTTGCCTGGCTGTCATGCAGCAACCCTGCCAGATTTCCCACAGACAGTAGCAAACTTAAAGGAACTTCAGTTTCAAATGAGGCATGAGTGCATTTTCTGTCCTTCCATTTTCATCATTTTACAGTTGGATAACAAGTGTGATTCTTTTTGCCTCTGTAATTAAATGAAAGCATCATCACTGAGCCAGAGATTTCACTGAGCATCTTTGCAGAAACGTGGAGCCATCCACTGACATCTTCAGATATTGCACTGAAATGGAAAGATGCTAACAAAGCAAACAGCTGAGACTACAGTCCTGCAGCAGGTTATATGAGTGGAAAGAAACCTGCGTCCTGGGTTATTATCTATAGGACTGAAGCCAAAGATACTTCGTCATCCCTTCATGCAATACCTGGGCTTCTTAAGTCAACATAAAAATATTGTTTTCTATTGTCTGTTGATTTGGTCAAAAATACCATATGTAGTGGTAGATTTCAGGTTCGTTTTCATATTTCATATTAAGCTTTTCAGCTGCATCTTAGTGGTGTTTCTGCTCTTTAATTCACAAACACAGTAAGTAAAAACAAAAGCTGGCTCAATTTTTTTCTGAAGAGTTTCCTACTGAGAAGCTTTGCTCTAAAGAAAATCGTCTCTTATTTTATGTGTCTGGTTCCACAGAAGACAGGTTCCTACACTTGGGGATGAGATGGCCTCCCACGTCCCTTCTTTCTGCTCTGAACACATCTGTCTCCCTGGGCTGAGCAGGCAGCAGTCAGTCTGCCTGTGTAGGCTAAGATCCACTGCATATAAAAGTCCAAGATGTCTTTTGAGGAAAAAATTATCAGGAGAAAAATCCCATTTCTGCATGAATAGCTCTTCTTGAAACTTGATTCTTAATGTTCTTTAATGCCAATCAAGATCCTTGGCAAATCACGTGGCTCCAAGAGCCTGGGGCTTTAGAAGGATTTCTGTTTCTAGACAAGCTAGTTGTAAAGCAGCTGAAAACAATGCTTTTTTGGAGGTCATTCTCTCAGCCCTGCACTTAGTTAAGGGACTGAGTCAGTATAGGAGAACAGACCTGGTTAAACCTTTCCAAAAAAAAAATAATTAAAGAATGGTAATTTATGCATACTCTCCATAAAAATATATTAATTTCTAACTTTTTCAGAAAGATTTCTCACAGCCAGGATCAAATTTCTGCTAATGCTTTGGGAAAATACACCCCTTCAACTAGTGTGTTGGTTACATTCATGTATTGTGTGCCTGTCTTCCTCCTGCTCCCTCTTCCCATCTTCTCTAGCATGTAAAAAGTAATCGATTCCCAGATGATTACAAACATATGCAACTAAGGCTGTACTTTAGGTTGTGATAGTAGAAGGCAAACTACAATTTATGACCATTACACATGAAAATACAAAACTCTCTGAGCTCAAATACACTCGTAATGAAGAGAAGTCTTTGGAATTGATGAGGTGCAATAGAAAGGTCAAGAGTCTCTTGTGATTATAAATGCCCAAGCTGACAGCAAGTCTTGATACAAGAGTGCTGATTCCTGGCCCTAGCTCGACAGAAATTATATCAGGCTGTCATCCTCTGTAATGTGGATGCTGTGGCTAAATTTGGGCATTTAGTGAAGAGCATACTGCCTTAGAGCCCAAAGATTAGGTGCATCTTTATAGTCTGTTAATTGATCTAAAGAATTGCAGGAAATTACTCAGAAGCATCTGGGGATTTTGCAGGGTATAAAATGCATCCGAGGCAGTTTGGGAACTTCCACAAAGTAGAAGATCCATTAGAAAAGTGTGCTGATGTGAGTCCAGATGACCACACTGGAAGACATCCTAGGAGGGAAGACAATAGATGCAGTAAATATGTAAGTATGTGTGGCCAAGAAGTATAAACCCTCCTGAACTACAGCCCTGGAGAGACTCTGTTGATATGGTGTAGGGGAGGACTTTGTAGAGTAGGGTAGATGGTTGGACTCGATGATCCCAAGGGTCTCTTCCAACCTAGATGATTCTATGATTCTATAAAACAAGTATTAATTGCAGAGCATGCACTCAACTGCCTTTTTCAGAAGTCTACCCATGAATCTGATCAAAATATTGATCTTATAGATGAAAGAATATCCTATTATACTGTTAAAGAAATAGATAGTTGGAAAATGCACAACTGAATGACAGCTCCCAGTCCAAGCAAAAGGATCTCATGGCAGAAAGTTAGACTGGATAATCTCCTGAGGTCACTTCCAAGCTGAATTATCCTGTAACCCTGGAATTGTGTCATCAAAAATTGAAATGCACATCCATAAACCTGAAAGTCGATAAAATGTCAAATATTGCTTTTCTTTTCCTTCTTTTCTTTTTTACAGAAAAAAAGATGCAAGAAACTTATGTCCCATTTTGGAAACTGCTCTAAAGTGGTTGCATTTGATGACTACGTAGAGACCTGTGCTGAGGATATGTGCCACTGTGCAGTTAATTCTTCTCACTCTGATTTGGTTTCCAGTTGCATATGCAGCACTTTAAACCAGTACTCTCGAGACTGTGTTCTCAGGAAGGGAGACCCCGGGGAATGGAGAACCAAAGAACTTTGCTGTAAGTAACCACTGCTCTGGAGATTTCTTTCAGGTTAGATAAATACACCTGTATTCTGACCCCAGCAGAGCAAAGCTAGGAGTTGTGTTAGCTACTGTGAATCAATCTGTAGAAATGCTTTGACAGAAACATTGTTAATAGAAAAGCTTCTGCAAATTTAACTTGATTTTTCTCCTTAAATTAGAATTATATCTTAATATTGTCCCCCTCCTTCTTATGGCTGTTTTCTCCGATTCTTTTTAAAATTGTACTGTGCACAGTTAACTCATAAGTAGCATTGTTTTGAATGTTGACATCTGATCAGGAGTCACTGAGAAATCTAACGTGTTTGCCCTTCACTTATCCTGTGCTTTCGTATTCAGTTGCCACAGCTACCGAGCAGGACATCACTGTAAATCCAGGGAGAAGGTTACAGATAGTTCTCCCAAACTGCTGGTGTGGATTGGGATAGAAAATTAATGCAAGTATGACTGATGCTTCAGGCAAAAATAAACTATTATGACTCCATAAATGATTCCAGTGTCCCTTGCTAGTATCGTGACTTCAGCCAACCTTGAGCTAGTGAAATAATGTGAAATAACTTGTATTTCCCAGCAGTTCTGTTTTCTCCAAAGATGAAGTGAAAGTGACCATAAAAATTTCATTAGAGATTAAACAAACATGACAATTCTAGATAAAAAGTTTTGCAAACAAGATATGGGGGGAAGGAGGAAGAAGGGGTTGGGTATAAACACATCATTAACATATCCCATTTTCGTTTGGTCTTGCAGATCAGGAATGCCCAAACAACATGGAGTACATGGAGTGTGGAAATTCCTGTGCTGACACATGCACTGACCCAGAAAGGAGCAAGATTTGTAAAGCCCCATGTACAGATGGCTGTTTCTGTCCTCCCGGTAAGGCAGTCACTTATTCCAATGGGTCACACATATCAAAGGAAAAAGAGCGAGGTTGTTCCATTTGAGTTAGTGGCATTTTTTTTTCTTTAACATTTTACACTAAAACCAATGAATAAAATGTTTCTTCTAGCATAATTTAACAACTTTCTTCTTGGAAGAACCAGATCTCTAAAGATTCAAGATCCTGACACTTGCCAGGAGGGGGGAGAGATTTCTAAGAGGGCCAGATTTCTAAGGACTAGACAGAAGAAAATGGTACAGATGTGAAAAAAGGAGAGGTGTTCTCTAGACAGTAAAAATGCAGGTGAAGATGTCTGGTGAGGTGCCTCCCTGTTATGAGGCTAGATCTTGCTGTAGCTTAAGTTACACGTAATATAAATGCGTTGCCAGCGTGGAAGTGTAACTGTGCACATGAAGTAGAGGCTGAGATGAGGGTTTGATTTCTGTTAGACTCACTGTTACAACAGGATGGAAACTGGCTCACATGCTTGCAATCTGGCACTTGATAATCCTACTTACAGTGACAAATTCCAGTAACATACAGAGATATTCTTTGGGTTTTGCATTGCTCTCATTTAAGCTCTAGTAAGAAATGTTTTCCATCCATTAACACCTGAAAGGGCCTGGTGTAGTGTTTTCCTTAAAACATATCCCATTCATTTACAGAAATGCTGAATAATCCAGAGTTTTTTCCTTACTCTAATCTTCCTTGATGGTGTTTCCCAGACTCACCAAAGGAATATTAACTACCTAATGTGTCTGAACAGGAACTATCCTTGATGACCTCGGTGGCAAAAAATGCATCCCCAGAGACAGCTGCCCTTGTATGTTTCAAGGCAAAGTCTATTCATCTGGAGGGACTTACTCCACTCCCTGCCAAAACTGGTACTGTTCTGAACTTGACTGCACTAATAAGGCAGAGGCATTTATTTCAGAACATTGTTGAGTTGCATTGTGTTATTTTCTCCTTTTTTTCCCTATTTATAACATTTGTCTTAAATGTCAAAAAAAATCTGGGTCTGAAGTTCAACGGTATAGGAAAACTTAGACAACCTCACATAGTTACTGCCCTCACTTGGAACTGCCAGCAAGAGTCATACCTTGCCAAGCAAGGAGTTAATGAGTTACATTTCCAACCACCTCTAGATCTACAGAAGGCTGTTTCAAGGCCTGGATCTCAAAAGTCCCAATCCTTGAAAATTATTTGACTTAGGAAAAAACCCTGTAGTTTGAACCTGTCTCCAGTCTGCACTAGTAAAAGGTGATAAGACCTTAGGTATATTTTTCTCAAAACAGTTTTATTTCTTACTTTGACATCCATCTAGTGAATGAAAAGCCATATATGTTATTTGAGCTCCTGTGACACATCATTGTTTCTTGACCATAGGCCTAACCTTTTACTATAGAGAGGAATGAAATGTGTTGTGGTATGTGGTGAAGTAGGGCAGATGTTCTGCATACCTATTTGGATAGAATATTTCCTGCATTTTGAGGAAATGCTCTTCAAAGCCTGCAATTCTGAGGAGCTGAACTTGATGGGCTCTGGATGGTTCCCATCTAGCCACATCCTCGCTTAGTTCTCACAAAGCCAGAGCTAATGTAGCTGAGCTGTTCTCTTGTGTGCACAACTCTAAGAATTTTAACTGCTCATTATCTCAGGTCCTCCACAATTAGTTACTGAAATGTTGCATCAGCAACTTGCTGAACAGTTGGCTCAGTAGCATAAAATACTGCAAAAGCCTGCTTGAAGAGGTTCTTTCTTTCTTTAAAAAGTCAAGTAAACAATTTAGGCCCCAAAAAACATTTCTTGCTTGACCAACTCAGTGTCTCTCTGAAGGAGCTAGTTCGTAGCCCAGTGCAGTTAACTCTCTCATTGAGAGAGCTAAAAAGACCAAGAGGGTGTCATCTGTGCAGATTCAGATATAGATGCTATCTCACCTTTGCTTCTTTTAAGCTATGTTTATTCTAACTGTTCGTTTTTGGGTTTTGTACAGCACTTGCAAAGGAGGCCACTGGAGCTGTATCTCTCTTCCCTGTTCTGGAAGTTGCAATATAGATGGAGGATTCCATATAACAACGTTTGATAATAAAAGATTCAATTTTCATGGCAACTGCCATTATGTCTTAGCTAAGGTATGAACAATATCACATTTCACTCCTAAATCTCGTAAGTAGCATGAGGCATTAAGCTGTGCTGCAGCTTTACATGGCTTAATTTAATTGAATGGCAACAGTCCAGCACAGCACTTCAACACATGCTCAGTCTTAAACACTATCCTTTTTTCCATTTGAAATGGATTGCAAGTCAATTTCTTGATGCTTAGCATCAAAGTTTGCAGCTTCAAAGCTTCAACATAGTTTTACACCTTTTTTTTTTAATGAATTAATTTTCTTATTGGATGTGTTAATGTGGATTTAAGCACTTTTCCTGAAGCTTTCATGTATGACTGTTAAAAGGAAGTAGAGGAGCAAAAATTCCCGCAAAAGGATTTAATTCCAGGTGATTCTCTGCAAAGATGTGATCCACACAGGCTGCTAGCAAGGAAACAGAGTGGAGAGGAGAGGCAGTGAACATTGATTTTGACAATGAAATAAAGCAGTTTGCAGTTAGAGATTAAATGCTCCAGTTATTTCATTATTCCATTTTAGTTTTTCAGAGACACCTGTTTTTTTATTTCTAGCTCCCTGCCTGTAACCTTCTAACAATGTCTGCACATCACTTTTCTCATGCCTTTTCAGAATACTGATGACACATTTGTCGTGATTGGAGAGATCATCCAGTGTGGGACATCAAAGACAATGACTTGCTTAAAGAATGTATTAGTCACACTAGGAAAAACTGTAAGTAACTTGCTTTAATTAATGACACACAATATTTCACTTTTATTTAGGTTCAGAGATGGGATTTCTCTAACACAGCGGACTCATTTTAATCTCTTGCAGTCCTGAGGCCTCAAGATTAATATCAGCAGATGATGTGGTGTGTCATACTGGTTTTGTTCTACGAGAGTTATTTCCTTTTCAGTTCTTTTGGATTCTGGCTTTTCCATTTTCTTTAGAGGCAGATGGCTAAAAATTATCTTTGTTGACTCTCTTTCATGCAAACTTTTTCACTTGTTTCTTTTTGAAAGACTGATATTTCTCCAAGAAAAGATCCCCTTCTTTTTGCAATAGTTCTGAGCTCTGAGGTTTTTCCTAATGCAATGAATAAAGTACCTGAATTTTCCAAATGAAGATCAGAGGCTTCTCCTACTGAAGATTATGCCATGACACAAACTGAATTCAGTAGATGCTGAGTTAGGGCTGGAATTTATGCACTCCTAATTTTATATAGATTTATTCTGTCCACGTGGTATTTAATTGGTCCAGTCCTAACCTTGCTAGTAGATCCGACATGCTAACCTCCTTCTATAGTCAATAAAGGAAGAGGGGAATCTCCAAAGAACAGGTAAGCTGACCTGCAGTATGAGTTCTTCTGGAGGGGTCTGTATCCCTCCATTGACTACTGAGGGAGTTTGAGTCAGATATCTCTCATTTGGGTATGTTATATTTCTAATAAGATGGATCCAAACATCTCGTGTGCAGTTCTCAAAAAGATAACTAACCTCTTAGATATGTGAAAGCACTCAATCATTTTTTTATTTTTTGTTATGGCCTGGAGATTTGCTCTACGTTAAAGTATGGCATCCAGACACTGACTTACATTGACCCCAGAATGATGTTTTGAAGACACTACTTAATGCTTGATGAAGCTGGTCAGGTTGCTGTTTCTGTCTCCTGCTTTCACTACTGTGGGCTTTTTATTGTTTGGTTTTTTTTCACTGCAGACTATAAAAATATGTTCCTGTGGAAATATCTACATGAACAATTTCATTGTGAAGCTGCCAGTAAGACAAGGTAAATGTCCTTCTTCACTTCTTACCCAGACTAGCCTACATTTATTTACAGAAAGATTCCTGCTCCTTCCTCTGAAAAGAACGTGATACTGCTCATTGTTAGGTCATCTGACTCAGGTGGTTACTAGATCTGAATTCCGTGGGAATTCCTGCATTATACTCAATGCATTGATAAATGAAAATTCCTGTTTACTCAGCTTCATAAAGATTTGCAGGTGCAGACATTTTTTTTCTTTTTTTCCTCTTTAGATGGCATCACCATCTTCAGACCCTCTACATTTTTCATCAAAATCTTGAGCTCAACTGGTGTACGGATCCGAGTACAAATGAAACCTGTAATGCAGCTCTCCATAACAGTTGATGATTCTTATCAGAATCGCACATCTGGTAGGTCACATCATGCTTTTTCAATTTGCTCTTAAACTGGGTTATAGCTGCTTGTCTATCACTTTAAGTGAACAAATTATTTGATTTTTTGTTGACTTTGGTATGTTAGAACCCCTGATTAAATCTATAGCCTTCCTGAAACAAAGCATTGGCTAAACCCTTCAATTTGCTGAAGAAAATTAGATAATCTCCGTGATGTTTAGTGTGTGCAAATCTTTTAGATTCTATTTGTAGAAGCAGGCCTTCATCAGAGACTTGTGAGATGAAGACTAATTTCTTGGTTTTGCCACCAATCTCCTGCTTACAGCAGTGAAGTTTTTTGTGCTTCTGTTTCCTATTTGTGTAATGGGATTACATCATCTGTCTCTGACCTGTTTTGTTTTGCGTTTGTAATTTCCTTTGCTTATAAGCCCTCGGGGAAGGCACTTCTATGTCTGCCAGTGTTTAATGAAGCATATTTAAGCAGCTTCCAATCTCTGTGCTATCACTAAGTGCTACTGTAATGCAGAAAAGTAATAATTACACTCTAAAGAAAGGGTCCTGTCTGATTTGTGGGAACATCAGGAAGTCTCTGAAGGAAAATGGGCTTTTCTCAGGCGAGGTCCATTATAGAGCTTTGTAGAGCTAAGAGGGTTCATCTAGATTTTTCCACTCGTGTAGTGATTTCTTTTATTTTGCTTTTTTTTAATTATTATTATTATTTTTATTTCTGCCACCCACACAAGGTCTTTGTGGCAATTTCAATAACATCCAAACTGACGACTTCAGGACAGTCACTGGAGCTGTGGAAGATTCAGCTTCTGCTTTTGGTAACTCATGGAAAACTAGAGCCAGCTGTTTTGATGTTGATGACAGCTTTGAAGATCCTTGTTCAAACAGTGTGGATAAAGGTAGCAGACTTTTCATCCCTGGATTATCAGTGCTAAATAATTTTCACATGATAGATAACCAAAAAAGCTTTAGAAATCTCATAAACATCAAAAGCCAATGCCTTTGAGGCTCCTACTAGAGAGAACACATTGGGTTTTGCAGGTCTTTAAGGTGACAGCTTTGCTTTTAAAACAAAAAGACTGCTTTTCTGGAGAAAGAGCCAACACCACCTTCACTGATGACTTTAAAGCGTATACAGCATCAATGAGAACAGTTTAGGTTTAAGGTAGAGCATACTTAGTTGCCAATATTTGGGCAAAATCTTCATCCAATCTAGATTGTTACAGTTGTGCTGAAATCAAAATGAATTTTACCAACAGTACTGACTTCAGCAAGCGTTGTTCTGTACTAGGTGTGCTGATGGTTTCTCATTTTGACTGGGTTTGGATATATGTAGGATTCAGACTGTACTCTCCAAGGTACTGCCACATGTAATTGAAGCTGCAGCTCATAGCCACACAGCTCACTGATTATTACATGCTTTATGTTGTTGCTTGACTACACAGAACTGCCTGACTGTAAAGAATTAGAAAAGTTTGATGGACAATTATGAAAATAGGGAGGTTTTGCAGATGTTCTGGAAATCCATCCACAGTCATAATGTTAGTACTTGAAAAGTGAAACATTTCTTTTAGGGAGATGGCTGGTCACCATCCATCTCCCAGCACCATCCAGTTGCTTATCACCATCACCATGGTGATTAGCAACTATGCTTATCACCTTGATATATTAATATCCCATATTTCTTTCTGGCATTATCCAAACACTTCAGGACATTCTAGTTCTGTGTGATAGCTGATAAGAATATCAATTCAGATAGTATGTGGTTTAAGTGACTATGACAATAATATTTTTTCCCACTTCAGAAAAATTTGCCCAGCATTGGTGTGCACTTTTGTCTAACACAAGCAGTATGTTTGCTGCCTGCCATTCTGTTGTAGACCCTTCTGTGTACATGAAGGTAAGGCACTGTTCTAAATGGATGGTTTAATCTATCTTAGAGACTGATCTGCCATGAAGGTAGTCTGGCCTTGGGGAGTGAAACAGGTTACAGTAATGCCTGTTTGCAAAGAAATTCACTGACTCTGATAAGAGAAATAGCAAAATGAGAGTTTATGCAAGATACAATGGGCCATTTTGGCTGCAGCCCTGAAAATAATTAAGTGATTGCCACCACTGACAGCTCTGTTGCATGATCCAGAAGCAGAATAGGAAAAAAATGGGTTTACTGTTCTTGAAAACTGTTCACTCTTTAAAAAGCCAAATCAGTGGTTCTATGTGGAATTGAACTGAGAGTTTCTTCAGCCCCTCTGACTTTGTTTAAACTTCATGTCTAGGGGGACAATATATACTGTATTTACATTGTTTATATCCCATTTATTACTGTGGAGTCATGTTAGTCTCCTTGTATTTAGAATGCCCATAAGTACTCTTGTTGTACAGGTTTAAAATGCTACTGAGGAAGCTAGCTGAGCTAGAGAGTTGCCACATATATGTGAATTGTAAAGAAGGTTCTGCAAACAGGCAGAAAATTTATGTAGAGGGTGTGTGTGATACAATTTACTGATAAAATACCTGAGCCTGAAATTTTGCCCAAAATTTAATGTACCTTCAGGTACCTTAAGAAATATGGCTTATCCTTTACCTCTCCCAAGTTTTCCTCAGAAAATAGGTCTGCTTGAGAATTCATGTTAACTATAAGTAAAATATAAATTTGCAATTTTCAGTTAAGGAAAAGTAATAACCAGTTTCTTATGGATATGTCTGTTATTCCTGTTGATCTCATCAGATTTAAATCATGATTCATGGAAGCATTTTCCACAACATCAGTAATGGCAGGATAAGTCCCCATCTAAGCACTGTGACCCTACTGCTCTTGAGTGACTGGCTGTATCTGGGTTCTTCTGTCCAGATACCTAATTAAAATAACTTGATCTTTAAATCCCCTTTATACTTACCTAACTTGTTCTTTAGATGTCATTACCTATGATTCCCAATTAAACCATCTTCTGTTATGCACCTGTCATTTAATTTGGTGTATCTTTATCTGCACACTAGATGGATAGAGAAGTGCCAGTCATTGATGTGCAATATTTTCAGTTCTGCACATAGAATTTGACATGTCCTAGATAGTACCTCTCATGGGAGGCTGTTATAGACATATCTTAGTGCTTTAATGAACTATAGGTGCCCTAAATCATTCTTACTATTCATCTATTCATGGGTGTTAGGCATATCATTTGCAGTTTCATGACAGTAATTGATTTCTTATTTCTCAGATTTGCATAATATTTTATTAGCATACATTTTCTCTTAGAGATATTAAAAATTAAGCTTTATGGGTAATAATACCTTTGCAAAAATATATCCATTGACTACTTTTTGAATTGCTATATGTTTCCCTGTTTCTTCTGTGAGCCAGGCATAATAATGCACATGTCCTTTTCTGTCCTCTAGAAATGTATGTATGACACCTGTAATGCTGAGAAGAGTGAAGTTGCACTGTGCAGTGTACTGTCTACTTACTCCAGAGACTGTGCTGCAGCAGGCGTGTCCCTGAAGGGCTGGAGGCAGGGCATCTGTGGTATGCATCCTAAAATACCTTGGGTTACTGGGGAACAGCTTCAGGAGAGCCCAGTCTGTGGCAGTCAGTGTCTTTTATGCTTAGTCATCAAGTTAGTGAGTCTTTGAAAAATAGAATGGGCATATATTCTACAAAATACTTCTGCCTGTCAAAATCAGTTCATGTGTACTTCAAGCTCTTATAATGCATGTTCCTTGTGTGCAATATTAGGTGAATACAGTACTCAGAGAAGCAAAAGAATATCAGATGTGTTAATCAAATCACAAGGAGTTGCAATTAGGTTAGTTTTGAACACATGGGCCCCCCCATGTATTTTAATTGTGATAGCTTTTGCAGTTTATCTTAGCCTTCTAATCTCAGACATTGCCCATACAAATGCTATCACTGTCATTAATTGCAATTTTCCCTCTTACAGTAAAATAATAATGTATTTTGATAAATATATATTAGTGGTATCTGAGGATGTGAACATGATTAAAGGCATTTTCAGCGCAGGACTACCTAAGAAATTAATAAATGTTTCTTGGACATGAACATTGTCACTAAATCCTAGGTTGAGTCTCCACATATGTATATATTTTTCTTTGGCACTGCCATAATTTATTATAAGATGGTATCAGAGCTGAGAATAAAACTCAAAAACCCCTGGCTCCTGAATTTTACTTCAACATTTCCATATTTTCATTAATAATCAGATAGTTCAAGTGAGATCTGCATATATCAACATGAAAATAGATGTATCAGTTTCTTGACTAATAACACATCTGAATAGAAAACATTACAACAATTATTTTTACGCAGCTTTGATGAAGCTGTGATCTATTTAATTCCCTGACTTAAGACTAGCTGGGACATTTAATGGAGACAAACAATGTAACTGGTAAGGTTCTTTGTTGAAGGCATTTAAGATTGCAGTAAGAACAATTTAACAAACCTGCGCTGAAATAATTCAAAGGGAACACGGTGTAGTCCACAGCAAATTACCCTAGAATCATTCAATTTACATCCTAGGCACAATCCCTGTTTATTGAAAGTTTTGTTATCAACATAGAATTACTGACATTTTTTATGCCAAAGTGAGACTCGTTTGCAGCATGGGTTAGACTGAAGTCTGTGGACTCATGACACAGTAGGTAATATTGACTCAAACAGTGCAGTAACCTTGGGGAAAAAATGCTAATGGCTTAATCAGCAAGATCATTTTAGGCCTTATTTAAGAATAAGTAATCTTTTGGGAACATGCCTGTGATAAGATTGAAGGTTGTGCTATCCATGAGTGAAAGAATAAATGGGCCAGAACAGTCACTTTCAGTGGTCTGTCCTGTTGTGGGGGTTGGAAAGGCTCTTCCAGCTCCTGCAGGTGTGTTCAGCTGTGCCAGGCTGCAGGCAGCGTCCAAGGCTGGTTATAATCAAGGCAGATTATATTCTAAGGGGATGTCTTCATTGCAGTCAGTAGAATGTATGAAATAAGTAAATGCTACCAGCTAACTGTTGGCAGTGCATGTATGCGGCACGATCTTTAGCAGAAGCTTGAACCATTACTGGAGTTACTGGTTATCCAGAAAACCACTGGGGTTAGTAGCTTCTGCTAAATTATGGCACTGTTTTTCTAGCTCTCCTTGTGCAGGCTACCTTGAAGCTGTCTTTGGTATACTCGTGTTCTTTACGGTTATGCCTCCAGTTGTGATGTATGTAATCTAAGGTTACAAATCAGTGACCATGAGTACTACAGTCAAATAACCTTTTTCTTACCAGGTCTTCCTTTACTAAAATTCATCCTTTTCTTTTATGAAAAATTAAAGGGAGAAAATAAACACATTATTTCATTGCATTCATAACTAACAATTGAGACACCCATTCAGGTAAATATGATGTAAACTCATTTTCAACATCTTTCTTTCAACAGCTTTCTTATTTGGCCTATTTTGATATAACAGTTACTGCATCTTCATAGGATGCCTATAAAGATGGAGAATATGGCCTGCCTGATTTATACATGGGGTATTGTGTCTGCTCCAGCTAAGACCAGGAAACCAACTGTTTTTTGTTGCTGGAGGTGGTGGTTTTGAATGTGTGCACAAACCTAGCGCACTAACTAAGAAAGCGTACTATGGGCATGGACTGGAAAACCATACAGGGATTTGTTTAAGCATGAAATCTATTGTTGATATGGTGATAACATTGCTTCAAAGTTGATTAGCACAATTGCCCATGAACTCCTCATACCTTCTAGTACATCTATGTGTATCAGAAAAACAGCTGTAGGGTTAAATCTGCAGATGAGTTAGAAAGAGGTCCAAGATGACTAGATTACCAGTCCTCTTTGAGTTTCAGAGGAGAATCCTCTGCCAGCCAGAATGGCTGCCAGGCTTTCTTGAAAACCACAGTCTTAATGGGGGTGATACTTCCTGTTAGTTTTCTGTCATCCCAATGGATCACTACTGCAGATTTTGTGGCAGAGTTTTGAAGGTGTTGTTTCTTTGTAGGCTGTAAAAATTAACCAACTTTTCACTGTCTTACAGAGTCAGTTGAGCTCTTTAGATTTCAGTATTTGACCGTTTGGTCCACTGAGAGGTCTTAGAAACTGTTGTTTCTTGTTTCTCCAGAAGATAACAAGAAGATTTTTTTCTCTAAGACATCTATGAGAATTCAAACACACTTTCTTTGGTAGTATCAAATGATTAGCAGAGTTCCTTGGCACTGCTCATTTAACATCAAAATTTTCCCCTTACAAAATATGTTCCTTTCTTAAATTATTCCCAGCCAAAGAAATCATTAGTAAAGGACAGAAAATTAATTTTTAACTACAAGGACAAGTCAGAAGTTTTTGGGTTTAGTTCTTGGCATAAGAGAAATTATACAAATTTAATTTTTAGTTATTAATGCTGATTCCCTTATTCAGTCAAGATATACCCTGCTGAGTATTTCTGTATTCAGTGTCATGTAGTTTAGGCTATGTGAGCCGACTTCCCCCAGTTCACTGAAAGACAAGGTCTTCTAGTTTAAAAAAAATGCATTTATGGCTACCAACATGCAGAAAGCTGCCTTAACAGCATAAGCAATGATTGCACAGAGAAGGCCATACATCTATTTTATTTCTCTTGCAAAGATCCCTCTGAGGAGTGTCCTGAGACTATGGTTTATAACTACAGCGTGAAGTACTGTAACCAGTCTTGCCGCTCGCTGGATGAACCCGATCCACTGTGTAAAGTTCAGATTGCTCCTATGGAGGGCTGTGGTTGCCCTGAAGGGACCTACCTCAATGACGAGGAGGAATGTGTAACTCCAGAAGACTGTCCTTGCTACTACAAAGGCAAGATTGTTCAGCCTGGCAACTCCTTCCAAGAGGACAAACTGATGTGGTAAGCTGTTCTGACGATGCAAATGCTGCATACCTGGATGACATTGGGGCTCACTGGGGAAGTCCCTGCTCTAATCCCTGAATAGTGTCATTTTAGTGTAAGGAATAATGACAAATTTATCCTAGATTGTACCAATGCAAATATTCCCCTGGCAGGAAGTGCAGCCACAGCAAATGTTCAGATCCTACTTTCCTGCTGGCAAACAAGAACCTGAAAACATGTTAAGTATCTATAATCTATCTTTATGCAAAATTCATTGTTGTGTAAAAAATACCCATATTCAGTGGGAGCAACATTTCTAGAAGACAGGGAGCTTGGGGGAATTTCTGGCTTTGAAATGAAAAAGCAAAGTAAAAATGCCCTGCAACACACGATCATGCAGATTATTTAAAAATAAAAATGGTCCAGGAAAAAACCCCAAATATCAGCTTTTAAACTGAGTTTTTTAAAAAGAGAGAAATATATTTGGGGGAAAATACTGAGAATAACATAATTAATTTGCATCTGCAGTGAAAACTGTTGTCATTTTCTCATCTTCAACCAGCTCAGGGCAGCAATGCAAACAAATACCAGAGGAAGGCTGTTTTATTTAAAGAATTTATTTGTATCTTTAGATGTCTACATATTCTCTCTCGCTCTCTTCCAACTCTCATATTTTTTTCTGAGGATTCTAGACTGTTTTGTAAACAAAGAGTCATTTAGGATTTTGAGAGGTCTCTTACTTAAGACAGTATTAGTCTCATCTCACAGCGTGGAAAATAGATGCTTAAGAAAAACTTGATTTAGTGAAAACACACAGTAAACCAGTGGCAGGTGAAGGAAGAGTAGGTAGGAAGGAAGCTGGGTATCCTAATGTTCTTTCTGGGGATGGTAATTCATGTATTTGAACCTGATAACTATACCAAATATTCATTTTGGTAGGAATTTGTTATTTGTGCATCTAGTGAAGCTTTGCCTTTCTCTTGAGTGAGAAAAAAATGTGCAAAGAGCTGATGTGTTTCATTTTGTGAAATCTCTTTAGCAAATGCATTCAAGGAAGATTAGACTGCCTTGGAGAAACTGTCCTGGTAAAAGGTGAGATTTTGTTAAATAATGGCATTATAGTGTCAGCTAGTGTTTATAATGTTTTTCTGTGTTATTTCACACTTTCTGTAACATTTTAGTATTCTGCACATTTTTGCCTTCCGCCTGAAATGTGCTGGTTATTGATAATAGTTGTCTGTGAAAAAATGCAACCAGACTTGCTGAATTCTTTAAAAGAGGAAGGTATTTGTCAAAGCTTAGAAGTTATCTGCCTCCTTCTCCCCACACTGATGGTGGGCAGAAGCAAAAGCTGGTAGAAACTGTTAGCTGAAGACCCATGCTGCACTCTGAAATGCTCCACTCTGTTTTACAATTGCTGACAGCATTCTCATTGCTTTCACTAAATTACCTTCCTAAAATGTTTTCTTCCTCCTATAGATTGCCCAGCTCCTATGTATTACTTCAACTGCAGCTCTGCGGGTCCCGGTGCGATTGGATCAGAGTGCCAGAAAAGTTGTAAGACGCAGGACATGCACTGTGTAAGGACTTCACCTCCTAGCAGGAGCATGGGGCAACATGATTGTGCATGTATGATTGTCCTTAATGAGTGCCGATGGCAACATGTTACACTGTTCACAGACCAAGTCCTTTACTAATCACACAGCAGCTATAGCTACCCACATAGCTGTGATACTTGTAGTTTGATTGTTACTAACTTATAGTTAGGAGATTTTAAAGTAATCCTAAAGTTTGGCATCCAGAGCTAGCACCTCTGCTGGTTCCTTGTACTTTCTGTGCATTAACAAGTTGCTTTGTGCTGTATCTTTATATATCCAGTATGTCACAGAATGTGTTTCTGGCTGCATGTGTCCTGATGGGCTGGTACTGGATGGCAGTGGAGGATGTATTCCCAAAGATCAATGCCCGTGTGTCCACGGAGGACGCTTTTATAAACCTGGGGAAACCATCAAGGTGGACTGCAACACATGGTATGTTATACCAGGGAGTCTTGTTTTATAACAAAGGCTGTTAAAATTGTCAGTGCGCAGTGTGCCTGTGAGTCAACCTGCCTCTTCATCATTAGAGCGCTCAGGCTTCTAGGAAAAATAAAAGGGGAAACATTCTATGATTCTCTGATTTTCTCTCTGCAACATGCTGCATGAGCCTGCACTTGGTGAGAACAAGTACCAAGATCTTCTGTCAAGTGATTTCCATCCTTTTCTGCAAACTGTTTCCACACCAGCTTTAGACCAACCTCAGCAAGGTCGGTCTGTGGCTGGTCATTCTACAAGAGGGAGTTGAGTCTGTGTCCATTGGGCACAGCTGAACTCCAGAAAAGAACTGAATTTAGAGGAGAGAGGAATAACAATGATGTTCCTGTGACTTGCAGTGTTTCTGGGTGTGTAGTTCTCAAACGAGAGATTGGAGCTCTAGTTGCTCCAATTGCTGCTATAACTCTGCCATAGACTTCACTGTTATTACTGATCACGGTGGGTGAATCTTTACCCATTATTTAGATAGGAAAAGACTGTACAGTCCTGCCAAGAGCATGCACAGGAAATAAAAACCCAGGAACACTCTGGCCTGATCACCACTGGTACAAGCACTCAAGTTTAACATGTGAAGCCAGACCCTGATAAGCAGTTGTTGATATCATAGAGGCCATTGAGAGGTTTTATCGCAGTGAAAGCTTTGTTTTCTTATGAGAACAGGACACACATGGGAAAAAAAAATGCGATCTCTGTGTCAAGGGTATAACAACTAGAATTTTCTGTCTGTGGTCCCCCTGAACTGCAGGTAAAGTTTGTCAAGGTGTGGTAGGTTGACCTTGGCTGGATGCCAGGTGTCCACCAAGCTGCTCTATTACTCCCTTCCTCAGCAGGACATGATGGGGGAACAAAATAAGATAAAAAACCAACAGGAAGCACATGGCTTTGAGGGCTGCTGTGAGGAAAATTAACTCCATCGCAGCCAGACCAAATACACAAGGGAAGACAGGGATAATATTGGTTCACACCACTGTAGTCAGGAACAGAACTGACCACATGATATCTCACAGATTATTATTCAGAAATGGTTGAAATATTCAGTTCTTCACCTTAAGTTTACCTCTGAAATCCCTGCTGTCTGCTGCCAGAGGGAGCTTAATTTCACTGAATTTCACTGAATTTTTAGAGTTGGAAGGGACCATAGAGATCCTCTAGTCCAACTCCCCTGCTAAAGCAGGACCACCCAGAGCATGTCAGATCATGCCACTCAGGACTGCATCCAGGCGGGTCTTGAAAATCTCCAAAGAAGGGGACTCCACGACCTCCCTGGGCAGCCTGTTCCAGGGCTCCGTCACCCTCACTGTGAAAAAGTTTTTCCTTATATTCAAGTGGAACCCCTTATGTTACAACTTGTGCCCATTGCCCCTTGTCCTCTCACTGGCAACCACTGAAAAGAGTCTGGTTCCCTCCTCCTTCAGTCTGCCCTTGAGATACTTGTAGGCATTAATAAGGTCTTCCCTCAGCCTTCTCTTCTCCAGACTAAAGAGTCCCAGCTCTTAATGATCTTACTGAGTCCAAAGGTATTTGAATAAAAAAATAAAATAAAAGTAGACAAAGTTCAAACTTGTCTTGGTAGTAAACCTGAACTTTCAGATTAGTAAGCCTTCTGATAGCGTGGTCTCAGAACTGTTGAGAGGGCAAGCCTGGAAGAGTGAGAGACGATTGCTTTCTTTGAAGTTCTGCAAAAGACAAATCTTTGAATTACTCTTCCCCTGTTTGGGGCTAAGGGAAAAATGGTGCTTCATACAAAGACTGTAATTCTTTGCATTTCTCCTCCCAGCACCTGTAACAAAAGGCAGTGGAACTGCACAGACAATCCCTGCAAGGGAACCTGCACTGTGTATGGAAATGGGCATTACATGAGCTTTGATGGGGAGAATTTTGATTTCCTGGGAGACTGTGACTATATCCTCGCTCAGGTATAATTTTTTTCACTTTCCTATCCATATGCTTTTCACAGCTTACATGGTAGGGTTCATTCTAAGTAATTAAAGGGCTATCCCATGCAAAATAGTCAACATTGATGTTCAGAGCCTACTCCTCTCCTCTTGCACGTAGAGTAGACAGAGTGAGATTTTCCATATAAAAGCAAAGCAAATAACTCTAAGAAGTGACACAAGAGGGCACTGTGTGATCCTAAGCGATTAGCTCCTGGCCTGGACAGCCTTTTCCTGGTATAATTCCAGCATCTGCAAGGGAAAGGAATTGGTGTGGTGTTGAAAAGCTAAGTCATATCAGTCATCCAACACTGACAGTATTCTTGTTGTGACAGAAGCACCTAGAGGTTAATGTGTGAGCCTTATATATACACTATATAATAATTGAGTGTAATGAAACTGTACTCAGTGAGACATTTTGTCATCCCCAAATTATAGTTGGTTTTGCTAATTTTAAGAAAAAACTATTTTTACCTTTTTGGCTGTGCAGGACTGGTGCTATGAAAAGCTCTTTTTCTCCTTTGCTTTTCTCTTGGAAATTCCTGGTCGAGTATGAACCTGCCACCAGATCAGTTGCCACCAGGTTCTTCTAAAATGCCTAGAGTTTTGGTGAATAAGAAAGTGACAAAATAGCAGAAGTCAGAATGGAGTGTCATTAATTTAGAACTCCTGAAAATTTTTAAGACTGGTCTAGTTACCTGAATATATCTAATACAATGTTATCTATTTTTTTAAGGATTTTTGCCCCAATAACATGGATGCTGGCACCTTCCGAATTGTAATTCAGAACAACGCCTGCGGGAAGTCACTCTCCATCTGCTCCCTAAAGATCACACTGATTTTTGAGGTTTGCCTAGAGTTGGTTATAACTGAGGAGCAATAATCTTGATTTTGAAGCAGTTACTGTAGTATCCCCTTATATTCCAACTCAGTTGCTGCTAGAGAGTACCTATGGAAGTCAAACAGTCAGAAAGCAGAGGCAGGCAAGCTGAGAAAGGTCTAATTACTTGGTGTTAACAGGGCTGGACACTTCTTCAGGTGAGGGGATAGATGCAGGAAGTCAACAGTATTCTATGTATATATGTGTGTGTGTGTTTGCATCTATGACACTAGTGCTACAGGAGTGATGGTAAAATTTTTAGAGGAGCATGTTTCTTTACAATGGTTTGAGCACAAGGCAGATATAACTACAGAGATAGGAGTTTCTTCCCTCCAACTCAGGCTTAGCATTTCCCAGAAGTATACACAAAAGAGATTTCTCCCATAGTGAGGGGTGAGGGGATGCTGAAACAAAGCAGTGTGACAAGGGGTGTTCTAGCATACCCAATTGCCAGTGCACTCAGGAGCTTCTATACCAGAATGTATTTCAACTAGAATGAGGACAATGTATGCTCGCAGTCCAGAAAGCCAACTGTGTCTTGGGCTGCATTAAGAGAAACGTGGCCAGCAGGCCGAGGGAGGTGATTCTACTCCTATTCTGTTCTGTTCTGTTCTCCCCGTCTACTCTGCTGTCGTGAGACCCCACCTGAAGTACTGCATACAGCTCTGGGACCCCCAACATACAAAGGACATGGACCCCTTGGAGAAAGTCCCACAAAGAGGATCAGAAGGCTGGAGCACCTCTTCTATGAAGATAGGCTGAGAGAGTTTGGGTTGTTCAGCCTGGGGAAGAGAAGGGTCTGGGGAGACTTTATTGTGGTCTTCCATTACCTAAAAGGGGCCCACAGGAAATGTGGGAAGGGACTTTATCGGGGAGTGTAGTGACAGGACAAGGGGTCATGATTTTAAATGGAAAAAGGATAGATTTAGATTCGATATTAGGATGAAATTCTTTACTAGGGGGTGGTGAGACATTGGAACAGGTTGCCCAGGGAAGTTGTGGATGCACCATCCTTGGAAGTGTTCTAGGGCTTTGAGTAACCTATTCTAGTGGAAGGTGTCCCTGACCATGACAGGAGGGTTGGACTAGGTGACCTTTAGAGGTCCCTTCTAACTCTAACCATTCTATGATTCTATGAATTTCTGTGGCAGTGAGGTAAGACTTGTCACATATGGGCAGATGTTTCCCATTGAACTCAGTGACTTACATGTCTAGTGATAGACCAGGGAGTAGTATAAAGACTACAGAAAAATAAGATGAAGGATAAGAGGCAGAATACCAGCGCTGTTACTGTAAGTTTTATATTTTTTTTCCTTCCGTGTAATGTATTGTTCCTTGTAGAGCAGAGAAATCAGGCTCTTGGAAGGAAGAATTCAGGAGATAGCCACTGATCCAGGAGCTGAGAAGAATTACAAAGTGGATCTCAGAGGAGGTTATATTGTGATTGAAACAAATCAAGGGATGAACTTCATGTGGGACCAGAAGACTACTGTTGTTGTTCACGTGGCACCGTCTTTCCAGGTATGTATAGGATGGACTGGAAGATATGATAACAAACTAAAAGTTATGCATCCAGAACTGGAGCCCCATTTTGAAAAACAGGGCTTGGAAAAGTGTTTGGTTCAGTGAACAAGAAGAAGCAAGCAGGTCATGTCTTGTGTTTTATTTCATTGATCAGTCATTATGAAACTCACCAGAATATTTGGAACTAAAAGTAAAGCCAGACACTTTGCAGTATTGGAGGACTAAGAGAGTGATCTTATCACTTGAAGTCAAGCTTTTTCTAAGCTGAATTTTGATGGCTGTTTAGAAATTTGCAGCTCTTTTGCCTTGGCCTGTCCTATAGTTTATTTCTGTCAAACAGTGGGCTGCACTAAAAATAACTAAACCATTTACTGTGCCTATACAAATTACGCAGGGAAAAGTGTGTGGTCTTTGTGGGGACTTTGATGGCCGCTCAAGGAATGACTTCACAACCAGAGGGCAGTCCGTAGAGATGAGCATCCAGGAGTTTGGAAACAGCTGGAAAATAACAAGCACCTGCTCAAATATAAACGTGACAGACCTGTGTGCTGATCAGCCTTTTAAGTCTGCCTTGGGACAGAAGCACTGCAGCATCATTAAGAGTAACATCTTTGAAGCCTGTCACAGTAAGGTAATCCTGTTCTCTTATCCTCAGTATTGTCACACTAGGTATTTGTTGCTATTGTACAGCACATTTGCACACAAATTTTTACTATTTACTATTAAACACTGTTACAAAGCATCCTTGCATGCAAGGGCTACCACTCTCAAAACCTCACTTATTAGACAACAAATTAATCTAAAGAGAAACAAGGCTACTAATTCTTAATGGGAATGTCTATACAAAGCTTCAGTGCAGTTTAATAAGCCATTTTAACAGTGAACTTGGCTTAATTTCTGGTTAGTTCATGTTGGCACAGGTTAAAACACAACAGACATGAAGTTCAGTGGAAATAGGATTTCCTTCTGTATTCACTTAATCGCTATCTCTCAGTTAGAGAGTGCACACACTATATAGTTGTGCTACACAAAGCAATGTAGTTCAGTCCTGCAGAAATTACACTGGAAAAAAATTTTGAGCATAAATGCCAGTATTGCACACATAAGAATGAGAAGATTTAGAGAAAATAGAAATTTAGGTGAAAACAGAAAATTACTTGTTGTAAAATATCATAGCTCCTTCATGACAATCCCAGACTGTCACAGACTCAGCCTGGTTCGGCCGAAGAAGCTGCCAGTTGATGGCAGAAGTTCAGAGCCCTCTCTCTCATTAAAACACTGTACAGCAGATACATCTGTGGTAACAGATCTGTTGGTATTTTAATAGGTGAACCCAATACCATATTATGAATCTTGTGTCTCTGACTTCTGTGGCTGTGACAGTGTGGGAGACTGTGAGTGCTTTTGTACCTCAGTTGCTGCCTATTCAAGAAGTTGTAGCAGAGTTGGTGTCTGTATTGACTGGAGAACGCCTGCCATTTGTCGTAAGTATTGCATTGAAAATGCACACAGAAAAGGAGTGATCCATGAGCTCAGGCACATGGGAGATAAAGAAAAGCAAAATCTGACATCACTGTACATGTGTGACTTAGCAAGCTCTTGTTTGCAAGATTCAGAAAATAACCCCTTCCTGGTGTCTAAGACTTGGAGGTTTTTTATTCTTCTGTTCCAGCTGTTTTCTGTGATTATTACAATCCACCTGACAAACACGAGTGGTTCTATAAACCCTGTGGAGCCCCTTGTCTAAAGACCTGCAGGAACCCACAAGGGAAATGTGGGAATTTGTTGTACAGTTTAGAAGGTAATTCTTACTTGACTTTGATGCAGTTTATGGGAGTTGAAGCTATTAGTCTGGTTTTAAATGTCTTAAGCATCAAGATTGCTGAAAGGATATCCCATTTGCCCCAGAAATTCATTGACCATGCCTCCCCTGGGCTAATTCCCCATGTGATGGTGCCATTCATAGTATAATTTGCCTATTGCCTTTAAATCTGGTTAGAGATAAAAGGTCATTCAGTCTAAATCTGCAAAGAGTAAGTATCTGTTGACAGAGTTAATTAAAACTTTTGAAAAAGAGGGAAAAAGAGGATGTGGAGAAATAGTTGGTAGTATAAAGCACATTCATAATGGGACTGCATTCATTTTGGGATCAAATCTGCATGTGATAGAGGTATTAATGTGTTTTCTCTGGATCTGTGTAAAGCAGACTAAGAATGCTTTGTTTACTTTACCTTTCTAGGCTGTTACCCAGAGTGTAGTCCTGATAAGCCGTATTTTGATGAGGAGAGCAGGGAGTGTGTCTCACTCCCCAACTGCACTTCATGGTAGGTCAGTTGGTGAGAGAGGTAGAATAGGACTGGAAAGGACAAGCTAGGCAAAGTTTGGCTTACATTCATAAGCAGTGGCAATTATCATTAAATCCTCCAGGAATAGGCTTTTATGTAAAAGTAGATACCATTGCAGACATTGTTATTCCACATACCGATGCAAGTTTTCTTTTCTCTTTATCTTCAGTGATCCTGAAGAGAAACTATGTACTGAAGACTCCAAAGGTAATTTTTCACCACCTTCACCATTCATTGAGTGATTATGATAGGACTGAAACAGCCCAACATCATATGTTACTGCTGGCATATTGGTAATAGGACTCCAGCTAGCTAGTTCAATAGATGGATGCGCAGCAATACAGATACACTTTGATAAGCAAAATGCAGGCTTTGACCCGAAGAACTGTCTAAAGGATAATCATAGGGAGAAAGGAGAAAGGCAATGAAATGTGGGATTCATCTTGTGCCCGTAAATACCATTTGTCCCTGCTTACACTTCCATGGTAGTCAGTGAAGACAGTACCTGTTTTAATGAGTACTTTTAGAACAGGGCAAATCTTGTAGAGGTGCTATGTCCTGACCGCTAATTTCATAATAAACCCAGACAGTTAGCTTATGAGAGACATGTTTGTGTTCTTAAAGAACACACTTGCTTAAGGTATGGTACCAGTTCATTCCTGTATCTGGGAGGAGCCACATCTCAAAATGCAGGGTGACCCAGTAGAAAACATCTTCAGTTTTGCTTTGTTATAGTAATAGATATATTCCCCTGGGTTCCTGAATGTAAATTCTCCAAAACCTGGAGAGCTTCTCATGTATTTAAATGAAATTTTTTATGACTGCATGTTCCTCAATAGTGGACGGAAATGGCTGTGCAACAGCTTCTGAACCAATGTTTTATCAGTCAGCAAGGCAATAATCCCAGTCACATTCCCTGCCAAGAGGGAATGCACCTGTGCTCCATGCTGGGTAAAGATAGTGCCATTTCTGATGCTTTCACCAGCCAGTAATTCCTCTATGCAAGCTAACTCTAAGAAACACCAGCAACAACAAAAATCCAACACACTTTAAATGAATGAGGTAGACTCCCAGCATAACTTCTCAAGTAGAAACTGAGAAAGTTTTTCAGTCAGGTAATTAATGTTTAATGATATGAGCTACAGAAGTGTAAATCCAGAGTTTGGTTTTCTTTTCATTTGTATTTATAAGTGTCCCCTGTTACCACGGCATTTGCTCTTTTGATGCCTCAGATTGCCTTTGCTGCTACAATGGAAAGACCTACACCTTAAATGAAACTGTATACAGCCAAGTAGATGGGACTGAGTGTGGTGATGCTGTCTGCGGCCCTAACGGAGAGATCATTAAAACACTCATCCCTTGCAGGACACCATCCACACCAGCTCAAGGTACTGGATTTGTAAGAGTTTTGGTGGTGATTTTATGAAAGTCTTTAATGGTAATAAGAATCCCCCATCTTGAAAAAGGATCCTACCTCATGTCTAGGGTAAGCACTGCAATGTAATGCAGTTGAAGAATATTCAGGAATATTCTTCTAACATCTGGGTCTCATGGTGAAGACCAAAAGTGTAGTTTTTATAGATTCTTACTGTCAAAGGGGTAAAGAGACAATAGAGAGATCTGGCCATTTTTCACTACAGCTTTCACCTTGGGCATACTACAGTTGACACTCTGGTGACTTGTTAGTCTTGTTAGTCTTAATATGTCATACTTCTAAACCTTGTTTTTCTCCTTCTCATCATCTATATCACACTATACCGTTATTATACCGTTTTATGCATTGGAATAAGTCAGTCTCAAATGAGTCAGTGGAGCAAGAAATGAAAGCTGCCTGGAAGTTTAGTCCCTTTCCAAAAGAGAAGTTGCAGGGTGAAGGGGATGTAAATGAACAGAAAATAGGAAGTGAAAATAAATAAAGAAAAGGTGGCATTCTGCCACATGATTATAGCAACGAAAAACAAATGGCTAGAAAAAATGTGTATTATCCTGGTAGCAAATCATACAATGTGGACAAGGAAAATAGTTTCTCTACTCAAGTGAGTGGAAGAACTAAAGACTTGATGGTGAGCCCGTGTGTTTGGTATTTACTAAATGTGTTAACAGGTCAAATAAGAAGTATAATGGAGTAATAGCTACGAAAGGAAGGACTGTTGAAAGCAAAGCATAGGTGTCATAGTAAAACGTCTAAATGATCTGTCTGTATTTAAACCAATGGTTTCTTCACAACAAGGCATTAAAATACAAAATGAAGTGCCACTGGAAACTACCTCTCCAAAGTCAGGTGAAGTCCTGCAGGATTAGAAAGTTCAAAGAAACCTTAAATTGGAACGTAAGCAACATTTAAGGGTGGTTTATTGTATTCTATGTAGAAAGAATCTAACTACAAGGAGGAGTGTTTGTGTATTATTCTAATAGTATATAGTGTCATAGAGTGTATAAAAATACAAAGAAGATGGTTTTAGTGTGTACCTGTAATGAATGTGGTGAGGGTACAAAAAGGATTACTTTTTCCTCTTTTTGTGATTGTATAGAATATAACAGATGCCACAAGGCTTGAAAGCAGAGTAACAGAGGGAATGAATATTAATTTATTTTGTTTCCTGCAGAACGACATATGCAGCCTGTAACATCTGCACCTCCATCAACAATGGTAGCCACTCCCTGCTTCTGCAAAGACAATGGACAATTGATACAAATGGGTGAGGAACCAAGCATTATTTTTTTTTCTGCCCCGTCTATGTGAGAAGATGTACTGTTAGATAATGGTGGTTCAGCAAGTGCTCATTGAGCCTGCTGCAGTTACAGGCATTACCACATACATACATTACCACAAGTTGTTACATCTTTGAATTGTTAACTGACACCTGAGGAATTACAACTCTCCCATATTCTATAACTTTATCCTGGTTTGGATATCCCTGGTGTAAGGAAGCTTATAGCAGATCCTAACTCCAGCATAAACCCTGAATCCCAAACTGCTTAACACAGGCTTGTCTGCAGTCATATTCCAAAAGCAGAGGAGAGAAGACTTCTTCATCTCTCAGTAGCTCCTTAATCACCTATCTCCTGGTCTTTGTGAAGACCAGATGCAGTCAGTGACATATTGAGTATTCTCTCCTCTTGTACTCGTTTTCAACTCCTAGTAATATACTTAGGAGCAGAATTGCAGACTAGCCACCTGTGGCCCTCCCTCAGCCTTTACCATTTGTATGAATTGAGCTCCAATTCAGTCACTGAATTCAAGGAGTTGCAGATGGACAGTCACACCTGAACATGGCCATCTGGTACAGGCAGATCCAGCTAATTAAATGCAGGGTTGAGTATGTGGTCGGTCTGTAATTTATAGGCCCTGAGAGTTACCAGTTTCGTGCACAGTCCAGTGCTAACAGTCGGGTTTTGGCCTTGCAGGACAAAATGTTTCTCTGCCAGTGAATATATCAGGTCATTGTGCTTACTCCATTTGCAATGCATCGTGTCAGATTGAATTAATTTGGACAGAGTGTAAAATTGGTCATACTGAGGCCCTCAAGGTCTGTGATCCAGGCTCTGAAACCTGTCCACCAACATCTGCTCCCAGTGCAACAAGCCGAGTTCCTGCTTCCACGAAACCTCCTGTGAGCGATTGTCTTGGGCTCATTCCTCCCAGAAAGGTGAGAGACTTGAAAGAAGAGGTGTTTCTTCAGCTACAGCATTGCCTGCAGCCAAAAGTTGGTGTTCTCTTCTGAAGATGGTAACCACCACTACAGCAGGACTGTAGGTGGGGGAGAAATAGATGATTTAGAAATATACCAGAAGCCCCCCCAAGAATGAGGGAATAAGTTGAAGATTATTCTGATCACCTGAAACATCTAAATGATTGTATGTAGGCGGAGCTACCTAAACTGAAGAAAGGCTAGGAAACCGCATCTGGCAGTGTTCCATCATCATAATCGGTTAGGACCTTAATATTGAGTCCTATACAAAATGTTGTAGAAGAGAAGTAGATATCAAGGCTCTATTTATTGCTATGTGTTTCACATTGCCTGATTTTCAGAGAAAGAATAGATAGCAAATAACGCCACTCTAGACAATTAATGAAGCGTAGTTGCTGGGTGTAATTTTAAAGATTTTGTTACATTACTTTGTTATGTGCCTCCCCTTTTCTTTTTCAATCCCTCAATAGTTTAATGAAACATGGAACTTTGGAAACTGCCAGATTGCTACTTGCCTGGGAGAAGGAAACAATATTAAACTGTCCAGCATGACTTGCCCTCCTCAGCAACTGAAACCCTGTGTCAATGGTTTCCCATTCACGAAACACTACGATGAAACTGGTTGCTGTGAAGTCTTTCAGTGTCAGTGTAAGTACTGTGGCAGGAGAATTCCTGACATTTATGTTATGTTCAGCTGGGCCTCACGAAAGACAAGTTTATGTGGTCAACATCTATATTACATTCATATTAATTTAGTAGAATGTAACAGAGCAGAAGTCCCATCTAAAACATTGGCTGTCAAGTGCAGATAAGAGTGTCTTTGCTAGGCTAACTTTTCTTTATCAAACTGGTTATTTCACCTCTCAGTGAAAACAAGTAAAAGAGTTAAAACCAGCTTGTAATTACAGGAAGCTCAGAAGCCAAACTTGAAGTCTGTCACTCTGCCTTCCAGGTATTTGCAGTGGATGGGGAAATGAGCACTATGTGACTTTTGATGGAACATATTATCATTTTAAAGAAAACTGCACCTATGTCCTTGTAAAGTCAATTCATCCTGAATCTCACAACTTCCGGATTCACATAGACAACTACTACTGTGGTGCCATTGATGGAGCAATTTGTTCAATGTCCCTTCTCATTTTTCATTACAACTCTGTTGTTATTCTGACACAAGCAATGGAACATGGAAAAGAAACAAACTTGGTAAAGTATTCTGTTAAAATGAATTCTCAATTTTATTTTGCTGTAGTTATATTACTATAGTGCCAAATATCCTGTCACAACAAGGGATGAAGCTTGTAAAAAATGGAATGGGTAGGAAATGCAATTACATGGCTTTCTCTCTCTCTCTTTTTTTTTCCTTTGTGTCAACAAAAAAATTTATATTCTTGGGAAATGATCACATGATTGAAAGTTGTTTTTTTCTTCCTAATATAAGCATTCAAATATAACCTACAACACATTAAAAAGGGAATCATAGAGAACTGCTTAAAGGACTGCCTTTGACAGACTTCATTTGGTGCGCCTGAGGTCTGAATTTGTGCTGCTCTATTTTCCAGTTGCATAAACCACATATGTTACTAAACAGGAGGATTTACATAGAGACTTTTTTTTTTCTCTTCTTTTTAGATTTTGTTTAATGATAAGAAAGTTGTTCCAGACATTTCCAAGAATGGTATCAGGATAACCAGTTCTGGCCTTTATGCCATAGTTGAAATACCTGAATTAGAAGTTTATGTCTCTTACAGTCGACTAGCATTTTACATAAAACTCCCTTTTGGAAAGTTTTATAATGATACCATGGGACTGTGTGGTGAGTGTCCTCATCAGCTGACAGTAATGAAGGCTGTAATGAATTTTGAATTACAGTAATAAAATTTCCTCCTTCTTTTTCTCATCCCCTTGTAAACATCTCTAAATATTTCCAACTCCAATGATTTCTCTTTCTCACAAATTTTAACAAATGTATCTCTATTTGATGGAAAGACACTGTCAGGAGAGAGAGCTTTTAGTCACTTCCTTTTGAAATTCTAAGCCCTTCCTCTAGATCATATCTACTCAATATGCAAATGTATGAAATCTGCAGAGTTCTGTGCTAGACAGAGCCATCTCAGTTGTTTTATCCACCAGGAGACATGTATCAACCAACACATCAACTCTGGTTTTCATGAGTAACTGCCAAACTATTTGTTTTAGCTTTCTCTTTCTAGAAACAGTACTTGTGAACTCACAAGGAGGAGAACTTCTCTCCAGGTTTCTCTAATAGCAGCTTCATCAGCATCAACTGTCCTTAAACTGTTATTTTGTCTTTATATTGCTACCAGGTACCTGCACCAACCAGAAGTCTGATGATGCTATGAAGAGAAATGGTGAGGGTATAGAGTCCTTCAAAGAGATGGCATTAGATTGGAAAGTGCCAGATCCTACCAACAGATACTGTAATCCAGGTGTCTCAGAATCAGCTGAGATTGAATATCATCAGCATTGTGAGCCTTCCAATCTGTGTAAAATCATCTGGTAAGACAACTCCCAAAACCACCAGAAAAATAAGTCCACAAGATAATTTTTTGCTTCACTAAATGACTTGGGTGAACTGCTTACAGGACATGATGAAAATATGAAGCCTAGCATACCTTGAAAAACTAAACAGTGAATTGATGTGTGAATGTTGCTGAGTTTGGCAGATTTTTTTCAGCTGCATCATCAAACTCCCTTAATAGTGTCTGCTGCTTTGCACTCTCTCTACCTGTCAGTTCTGGAAAAGCCAACGAGGAACTAACTATAATTCAGTATCTGAAAGCTCAGGATGAAAAGGAACAGAGTCAGACTATAGTAAGCCAATGTGTCTGTCTGTTTTTAAAATAATTTTGTGGTTTAAAACAGGATTGTCAAACATGCTCACATAAAAATGTCAGCATATAGAATTATAGCTACAAGCTGTGCGGGAGACTTTTCTTTGCAGGTATCAGTCAAACATAAAATTGCTTCCTTTCAAAGCATTGTAAAGAATGGGAGGTAAAGTTCCTTCTTAATTAAGTTGTGCGGGCATGTTACCTATTGGTGCAATTTGTAGTCGTATCTTTAGCTTCAGGCTTTCCTGGGTAGGGATGGGTTTGGTTCTGAGTTGAATTCTGCCTTGGAAGGAGCCCAAGGAACTGAAATGCCATGTCTGTCTGCTTGCTTTGCAAAGGAACCTGACCGAGTGCCACAGCGTGGTCCCCCCACAGCCCTACTATGAGGCATGTGTGGCCAGTGGGTGCTCAGAACAGCACCCCAGCACCGAGTGCCAGAGCATGCAGACGTACGCAGCCTTGTGTGGGCTCCACGGGGTCTGCGTGGACTGGAGGAGACAAGCGAACGGGCAGTGCGGTAAGCCTGGGAAAGACCTGCTGGTGGTGAAATGACTCCAGTCTGTTTTTCCCTCACCTACATGCCTGTTTGAGGCTTCAGTCTTTCCTGGGCTGCTCTGGACCTGAGAAAAAGCAGGAACAAATCAACAAGCTTGTCCCAGTCCAGAACTGGTACAAAACAAGTGGGAAACAGGCCCATAGTCTCTCATGAGCAGCTCAGCTGAGGAGCCCTGTGTGTTACGTAGAGCTTCGTCACTAGATGGCAACACACAGCTTCTCTCTGCGTGCTTTGACCTGCTCAGGGGGAACCTAGTGATTCAGAGGTAAGCACTGCTAGTACTGTCCTAAGTACCTTGCTGAATCCATCGATCCCCTCTTGCTGAAGCTGCAGGGACACCCTCGCTGGGTAAGAGCCTGTGTTGTACGGACTCATGGGGTGAGCTGCATTAGGATGTGTAGTCCATCCCTTGTGCATTTAAGGGTACACATGGGTCTGGGCTTTCTAACCTGTGTGTTGTAATGCTCCACAGAGGCCAGCTGTGCTCAGGATCAGGTATACAAGCCATGCGGTGAAGCAAAAAGAAACACTTGCTTCAGCAGGTGGGTCATTTCCTAAGGCAGTGTTCAAGTCCATAATTTGAAAATCACTGGGGAAGGCTGGAAGTTCAGATTCCCCTGGGATTTAGGTGCCCTGGGGCACATTTATGCCTCTCATTTCTTCCTATTTATATTCTAATTGTGCAGAGAGGTCGTTATGGACATCCTCCCCTCCCAAAATAACACACCAGTGTTTGTTGAGGGATGCTACTGTCCTGATGGAAAAATTCTGCTGAATGATCACGATGGCGTTTGTGTTTCTGTCTGTGGTAAGAAATAATGTAAATGGTGGGATGGAAAGTGGGGATAAGACCCTGAATGGAAGTGCACATAAAGGGCAATGTTCTGGGTACAGAGGAAATGGGGGAGATACTGACCCTTTCTAGTTAAGCTGGAAGTGTTTTAGATTGGCAGTTTCTGCCTGCTCTTGTGCAGAAAGTGCAACTTTCAAAAGAACAAAGAGGAAGATCTTTAAGATGTTCTGGGGACATGACCTATGACTTTGCACCCTGGAACTCTCTTTGTACTTTTTCTCAGATTTCAAGAGAAACCTACCTTCTGTCCTGTCCTGCTGTTTTCCCTGGTTTGTTAAAGTTCATTAAAGTTATCATTAAAGGAATCTGTAATTCATTTTATAGGTTGCACTGCAAAAGATGGGTCAGTAAAACAGGTAAGAAAAAGGATAATACTGTCTTTATACTATAGATGGCTTCTGTGACCTCCTGTAAAAACAACTGCATGTATTTCTTCTTTTAATTCTAACCTTAAAATACCAGTGAATCGCAATGACAGTGGGAAATAAAACAACAGATTCTCCTTCTCCTCCTTCTGGGATTTGAACTCTGCTTTTCCTACATAATACATGAGGGCAACCCAGCCCTACACTGTCTTGCAACAGGCATTCATTAATATAATGCTTCTGGTTTTTCTCTCTGAACTACTATCCCTATTGTTTTCACAGCCTAGAGAGACTTGGGAGCATGACTGTCAACACTGTTCTTGCGATGAAGCAACCTTGAATATCTCTTGCTTCCCCCGCCCTTGTGCTAAATCTCCACCTATCAACTGCACTAAAGAGGGCTTTGTACGCAAAATAAAAACACGTCTGGATGACCCATGCTGCACAGAGACAGTCTGTGGTGAGTAGATAATTTAGATGTCATAATTCAGCATCATTTGCCTTTAGCAGCATTCCTCAAGTGAGATCTGGTACCTCACAGGTACCTCACAGGTACCTCACAGGTACCAGATTCCAATAAACACACTGCAGTGGTCATTTCTTCCATCTACGTGCCAGGAGCTCTTGCTATCAGAAGAGACCTCCTCTGGTCCAGCTTTTTCCTTTTTTTTTAGAGTAGAGCAAGCTTAGAATTACTTCACCTGAACATATCCCAAACTGCAAAAACGTGTGGGTGAAGAATAATTTATTTGTACCCAATTTCTTGGATGTTCAAGCTTTGGTCTGCAAGTAACACTGCTGGACAGAATGCTTTGGCTTACTTTTTCTTTCTTGCCTATTGCAGAATGTGATATAAAAACCTGCGTTATCAACAAAACAGCATGTGACTTAGGCTTCCAACCAGTGGTTGCTATATCTGAAGATGGTTGTTGTCCTGTCTTTTCTTGTAGTAAGTACCATGTTACCTTAAGGTGTTTCATTTTTTATAAACGAGTCAAAATCACAAGCACCAGCCTCTCCCCTTCCCTTTCAGCCATTACAATTGGTGTTTTATTGTTTTTGGAGGTGAAGTAACTGGTACAGGTTCTCTGTGGCTACTATTCAGTGAATTAATGTATTGATCAGATACTGAAGGTTGGTTACATTGAACCCATCCTGAAGCTCTGCTGCAAGTTTTATTTCCAGATTCACATACCTGACCCAACTTCTCGCTGGCTGTTACCAGAAAGATAGTTAACAGTAAAGAAATTCTCAACTAATTTCAATCATGGGTGAAAACCCATGAGGAAAATAGATTTTTCTATATGGAAAATACCAGGATATAGAATTATCCCCTACTTTATGCATAATATCTGACCAGATGTTACATGTGGACCTCTGAATAAAAATTAGCACCACATACTAGTTACTTTTTTCACCATTTTGTGCAAGCTATTGAGGCTAGTGAGTAAGCTCAGTTGTACTCCTTGTCTCCTTTAAGTCATTCACAACTCAGAGATGAGTAGAGTAACTGTTTACATCATTCCTAGCATATCCATTTAATTTTATTTTTTCTTACAGTACCAAAAGGTGTATGTGTTTCAGAAGGAGTTGAATTTAAGGTGGGTCTTCTTCCAGACACTTCTTTCCACAGATTAATGCAGAATGACAGTTGTTATTGTAAATACTCACATAAAAAGCAGGACTAGAATGGCCCGTAATTTTCCCACAGTAGTCTTACATACTATTGAGAATGTTCCTGAATAGGTAATGCTAGAGACCAGTATCTTTTAGAGTCAAGAAGTCAGAATTGTGATTGAATATGAATTCTAAATCTCATTGGATTTTGTAAGATTAATTACTAGGTCAAACTGAGTGAAAATTGATGCATAGAATTTATGAGATAATGTTATAACTCATTTAAGACAACTGATGCCCTAAGGAGTGTCAGCCTTGTGTTCATTTTGTGATACTGACAGTGGGAGGTTTAAAAAATCTGGAGGTATTCATTTCAGGAAGTTCTTCCAAAAAATCAACCCCAAGTATAAACATTCATTTTTGATAGTCCAGGGGATGTACCTTTATTATAGAACTCCCTGAACTGTTGCCATGGCCTGTCTCCTCTCTCCTCTATATTTCCAGCCTGGCGCAGTGGTGCCTAAAAGCTCTTGCGAGGACTGTGTATGCACAGATGAGCAGGATGTTGTGACACAGACCAACCGTATCCGTTGTGTTCCAGTGAAATGCCAAACCACCTGCCAGCAGGTCAGTACTGCATGCTCAGCCTCCCCAGCCACGAACAGTGGCTGTTGAGGAGATGTACTGTAAAACTGGGATAGTATAACTGCTTCCTCACTGAACGACAGCAGGATATAAGTTTTTATTAGATTTTTTGTAAAGTCTTTTTTAGGGTACTGGTTATTGTTGCTTTAGCAAATTTAAGAGGTCACCCTTGGAAAGAAGTCCTGAGAGAGAATGATTGCAAACCTGTTAAAGAGAAGTCCAACTGCTGACAAGGTTTATGCTATTCTGTTGGTGTTGCCCATTGTCAGCTCAAAAATTAAGATTGTAAAGAAACTGCATATTAGACACTTCTCAGTACGCATGAGCTGGAAGTGCACCAAACTGTTCAGTCTATTACTGAATGTAAGCAAATAGTGGTTTCTTTTCTGTTCTTGCCCAGATAAGGCGAGACCCACAACCAGTCCTAAAAACTGATAAAACTATTATCCTATTTCCTGAAGCCAGCCAGACCGGCACCCTCCAAGAGACCAATGGATACCTAAAACATAGGGAAGGAAATAACTGAGGCACGATCTTCACATATCTGACAGCAGCAATTCTTGTGGATAATCATATCAGACCAAGTACATACGTCAGGTAGCATGGCTAAATGAAAACTTTATTCCCACAGGGTTTCCGCTATGTGGAAGAGGAGGGTCAGTGCTGCAGCCAGTGCCAGCAAGTGGCATGTGTGGCAAATTTTCCATTTGGCAATGTGACCATTGAGGTAAGCACTCCCTGGCTCTGCACACAAGGCTGCTTTATCATAAAGACCCCAGCATTTTTTGAAACGGTGTCGTAGATTTTGAGGCTGGGAAGACCTCTAGGAGATTTTAAAATATCTCTATTTCCAAGGTAAATGCAGATGTTTATACAGCTGCTCTCTGCTGTGTGCACCTCACTGGCACCACCGTGTTGAAAATTATGCATTTCTGGCAGGAATGGAAATCACATTACCACCCCTCCTCCTGACATAAAACAGAGAGAAAGAATTTGGAGGGGATGGTGACATTGTGTAATACTGCTCTTGCAGAGATACGTGAGCTAGCTTCACATTGTACTGCTCCAATCTGCAAACAGTGTCATCATCTTGCCCTGGAGATACGGGGCTAAATAGTGTAAGTGAACCGATATAGCTGTACTACCACTAGATCTGATTTTGCAAAGGCAGAAATCAAAAGTGGCATAACTGCTGTAGTGTAGTGACTCAGTAACACACACAGGTAATACACCACGTCTTGTGAGCATAGCATTGTGTAGACATGGACTGAGCCTCTGGCTAGCTCTTTGGTTTTATTACAACCTGCTCCTCCTGTGAACAATTAATGATGCTACCTCAACCACTGACAATTATCTTACATGCTATTGCTTCTCTGGCAGCTCTTGTGTTCTGCCTCTTTTCTATTTCATCCATTTATTCCTTGATAATTTATCTTGCAAGCTAGCTTCTTGTGTGCCAATATACAATTTTTATGTTTCCATGATGAAAGTATGCATTTGTCCATTAACCTCTATTATGAAGACTTTTCTCCTCTTTCACACTCTTTTTCTTTCATCTATTAAAAAAGTGTTTAAATCCTTTAAAAAAATTATTTTTCTGTTGTGTGTATTTTATTCCACATTGACTGTATTACTATTCTGTTATTCTATTTTTATTGCTATACTATATTTGGTTGGGGTTTTTTCCTGTTTTTATTCAGGTTGGAAAGAGCTATAAAGCTCCATATGATAACTGTACTCAGTACACGTGCACTGAATCAGCAGGCCGGTTTTCCTTGACTAGTACAGTAAAGGTCTGCCTACCATTTGAAGAATCAAACTGTGTCCCGGTAAGTATTTTAGAACCAGAAAAAAAAGCCTCTGGAAGAGCTCTACTGATGGTCTGGGAGTTTTCTTTGCTGTTTTGAATGAGCCACTTCAGTAATCCTTGACCTTTCTGAACTGATCATCCTTGTTTGAAGGAAATGTGCTTTTTCAGTCCTGAATGAAGGGTCCCATGGAAGTAAAACTACTATTTTCAAACAACCCACACATTTTACTTGTTGTTGGATAAACACTAGAACTTGAAAGAGAAGAGTATTGGGGCAATAGCAAGGTGAGATTTTTCATCACTTGAGAAACACCAGTGCTATGAAATGCAATTGAGCAAATGGTAACTAACCATCGACCCCTGGGGGAACCAATGAACACAGTCTCTTCTCATATGTCATGCATCAGTAAGTAAAGTACATGTATTAGCAAGGGGTATCATCCATGCCCTGGATTTCAGCAATTAGTGGTTAGGAAAACCAAAGCCTCCTTGGAATTAAACCTGGCAAGGGATGTCAATGTGAACCAGAAGGGTTTCTTCAAGTATATGAGAGGCAAAAGGAAAACTAGAGAAAATGTAGGCCCACTGTTGAATGCGATGGGTGCCATGGTGACAGAGGATGCAGAGAAGGTGGAGATGCTGAATGCCTTCTTTGCTTCAGTCTTCACTGCTCAGGCCTGCCCTCAGGAGTCCCAGACTTTGGAGGTAACAGAGAAAGTCTGGACAAAGGAAGACTTCCCTTTGGTTGAGGAAGATCAAGTTAGAGAACAGTTAAGTAAAGTGGATATCGGCAAGCCCATGGGTCCTGATGGCATGCATCCATGAGTGCTGAGGGAGCTGGCAGAAGTCATTGCTGGGCCGCTCTGCATCATCTTTGAAAAGTCCTGAAGAATAGGCGAGGTGCCCGAGGTCTGGAGGAAAGCCAGTGTCACTCCAGTCTTCAAAAAGGGCAAGAAGGAGGACCCAGGAAACTATGGGCCGGTCAGCCTCACCTCCATCCCTGGAAAGATGATGGAACGGCTTGTTCTGGGCACCATCTCAAAGCATATGGAGGAAAAGAAAGCAAACAGAAGTAGTCAGCATGAACTCACAAAGGGGGAATCATGTCTGACTAAGCTGATAGCCTTCTGCTATGGCATGACTGGATGGATAGATGAAGGGAGGGTGGTGGATGTTGTCTACCTTGACTTCAGCAAGGCTTTCGATACCATCTCCCACAGCATCCTCATAGGTAAGCTTAGGAAGTGTGAGTTGGATGAATGGACAGTGGGGTGGATTGAAAACTGGCTGAAAGGCAGAGCTCAGAGCATTGTGATTTAGTGGCACAGAGTCTAGTTGGAGGTCCGCAACAAGTGGCGTTCTCCAGGGGTCAGGACTGGGTCCAGTCCTCTTCAATATATTCATCAATGACCTGGAAGAAGGGATGGAATGTACCACCAGCAAGTTTGCTGATGATATAAAACCGTGAGGGGTGGCTGACACACCAGAAGGCTGTGGTGCCATAGAGTGAGATCTGGACAGGCTGGAGAGTTGGGCAGAGAGGAACCTGATGAAATTCAACAAGGGCAAGTGTAGGGTGCTGCGCCTGGGGAGGAATAACCCCAAGCACCAGTACAGGTTGGGGGCTGAATTGCTGGAGAGCAGATCTGAGGAAAAAGACCTGGGAGTCCTGGTGGACAACAGGATGACGATGAGACAGCAATGTGCCCTTGTGGTGAGATCTGGACAGGTTGGAGATGTGAGGCCCCATCTGGAGTACTGTGTCCAGTTCTGGGCTCCCCGGTTCAAGAAGGACAGGGAACTGCTGGAGACGATACAGCAAAGGGCTACAAAGGTGATTAGGAGTGTAGAACATCTCTCTTAGGAGGAAAGGCTGAGGGACTTGGGTCTTTTTAGTATGGAGAAGACAAGACTGGGGGGGAGATCTGATCAACATCTATAAATACTTAAAGGGAGGGTGTCAGGAAGATGGGGCCAGTCTTTTTTCAGTGATGCCCATTGACAGGAGAAGAGGTAATGGCCACAAACTTGAACAAAGGAAGTTCCATCTAAGCATGAGGAAGAACTTCTTTCCTTTGAGGGTGGCAGAGCCCTGGAACAGGCTGCCCAGGTAGGTGGTGGAGTCTCTGTCTCTGGAGACATTCAAAACCCGCCTGGACATGTTCCTTTGCAACATGCTTTAGGTGGACCTACTCTGGCAGGGGGGTTGGACTAGAGGATCTCCAGAGATCCTTCTAACCCCGTATCATTATGTAATAGGACCTATGTATGGTCAGGCAAGTGCTACAGGACATCTTACTTGGCCTGAGAGGATACATAATTTTAAGAAAATTCACTCCATTCCTTGCTGGATTTTTTTTAAGCAGTTTTATATATAGTTGGTACACAAATAAGTCTGATGAAGAATCTGTGTTGCTTGGACTTGAGGGAATGTATCTGAACTCTTATCATGGCTATTAGCTGCTTAGCAGTATGTGCATCTGAACTGTTATGGTTATGTTTGCTTTCAATGCAGGGGACAGTTGATGTGACTTCAGATGGCTGTTGTAAGACATGTGAGTGCGTTAAATCACTGATTCCCTATTCCAATACTGTTAGGTTCTCCCTGCTTGTAGTTCTGTTTCTGCATGCACTTGAGAATCTGCAGTTTCTACAGAAGACTGTTCTTACAGCAGCAAAGCTGTTTGTACCCCACAGCTGAGGCTAAAAAACTGCCTCAATGTCTTCCAGTGGGGAAACTAAAATTCTTTGATTTCCTTTTCTGTGATTTTAAATAACTGAAATACTGTTAGTTTGGAGTATATTCCTGATAAGAAAATTTGTAGAAAATATGTTCTGTACTCTTTCATCTGGTAATTGCATGGAAAAGGGGGTCTTTTTTCTGTACCAGAAAACATAGGTTGTTATACAGTACTAAAGTCATTTATAGCAATTTTAAAAAACCCAAACCCTTCATGTCTTCTTTAGGTCTTGGTTCAACAGCATCTTTACATACACTTATACATAACTCTTCATATAATCTAGTCCACAAATAGAAAAGTGCCTTGACCAGCAGAAAATTGCCTTGTTGAATTAGTGTCTTTTTGCACTCCCATTTGGTTTTTTGGTTATGCATTTGAACTGTAAAAAGTTTTAGTAGGATAGTCAGCCCCTGGTTTCCTAGCAGATACCTTTCAAAACTTTTATTCCCCAGTCTGAAGAAGTCTAACAGAAGTGTTCTCCTACATAGGTATTGACCTGCCGCATAAATGCAAACGCAATGTGAAAGAGCAGTATATTGTTCACAACAACTGCAAGTCAGCTGCTCCAGTTCCAGTGCCCTTTTGTGAAGGGACCTGCAGTACATATTCTGTGTAAGTAGGAAACATTTCTCTGTCCTCTCCCATGTCTGGTCTTCCTGGGTTCTTTTTTGCCAATGGTCTGCAGCTGTTCTCCTCTTCCCACTCTTTAGAAGGATCTGGTTGGGAAACTGGGTGTACAGAACAGCAGTCATTACCAATATGACTAAACGTGTGACAAATGTCCTTAGTGTCACAGGAGTGCCTTATCTTAGTTAGGAAAATTGTTCCCTTTGAAAAGACATCAGCTATATTTATTAACTACCTGTTCTTAAACATGTCTTTATGTGGGTTTTTAACAGTTCAGGTGTTTAGTGGAGTTTTTTCCTGCTCTTTGGTCTCTGCATGAATCGTTCCTTTCTGTTTTGCCAGAATGGGCCTAATTGAAAATCCACTGAAGTTACTGGGATTTTCCCCATTGGTGTCAGAGGATCTGGCCCTGCATGGCCAGTAGCATCCTGAAGAAAGACTGTTATGAATAAGCAGAAAAAATGATAGGAAATTTTGCTTCTCTGCTCCTTATAAGTACCTCCATTTGGAGCAGCAAATATGGATCAGTTTGGGAAGGCAATGGGCAGCAGACTGATGTGCAAATCTCATTTCTGTAGGTATTCCTTTGAGGCCAGTGAAATGGAACACAAATGCATTTGCTGCCATGAAAAAAAGAGTCACGAAGTGAAGGTGGAACTGGTTTGCTCTGAGCATAAGACAGTCCAATTCACATATGTGCATGTAGATGAATGTGGATGCGTGGAAACAAAATGCCCAAAGAGGAGAACATGATTGTAAACTAAAGGAAATATTTCAGCTCCCATTTAATGCTTCCTTAGCAAGTGAGTAGTTTAGAAAGCATCTGTGAGTAACCTTCAAATGCCCATACTTTCTCTTGTGCTTTTTCCTTCTGGTATTATATGCGGTTATGAAAATTAGCTAAATATTTTACTCTAAATGTTTGTAGAATAAACTGCATTTCAAAGAGGACTTGTTCTGCTGTTTCAGTTTTGCTGCTAATGGGGCAAGGTGGCTAATGTCTTTTATGTCATTGGTATATAAACCAAGGTTAGTTATACCAAGGTTATAAACGAGAAACTCTAGAGACAGCTGATGCCTTTCAAAAGTCCTGTATGAAGAAAGTGTACAATATAAAACCATAACCACACACATCAATTCATTTTCCTTAGAAGGGAAACAGCAATCACTTCCACAGCCGCAGTTTAGTCAGAGAGGCAGGACTCAGCTCAGGGGCACTTTTGCGTTCTTCTCCCCAGTGGTCCTGCACCTGCTTTGGCTGTGACTCTGCGTGACTGGAGGAACAAAAGATGCTTTTTTCCTTCTGCACAGTAAGCACTGCATCAGGAGTGTAAAAACATGTTTTACATATACACTACAAAATTACTATATTTGCATTCTTATTATGAGTCCTTGTTTTTTATTTGCTATCTTCAAATGCTGAGCTGGGTATCAGGTGAGAGAGTGATGTTCAGTCTCATTACTGGTTGCATGACTACGATTTGTGTTATAAACAACTGACTCCCAGCTAACATATCCAGTGGTACTGGTGACAGTGCCTTATGTGGACAGGGATCAAAATGGTCCAACAATACCTTTAGAGTATGCAAGGAAGGAGGATGATTCTGCTACTTGAGCAATTTTGGGTTTTTGTGACCTGAGAAAGGACTTTCTTAGAGTGCAGGGTACTGCAGCCTGCTACGGGGGGGCTTTTGGGAAGTGTTTTGAAGGGAATGCTTTTGAACTGACCAAGTAGATATGAAGTGCATTAACCTTTAGCTTTCCATTTTAAAGCATCACAGCTATTGAGCCCCAAGTAATCTTTAATTTAATTCTTTTTCATAATAAATAATTTCAGCTGGTATCAGTTGAATATTGTTTCATTATGACATTACTGATCTTAAAATCGTGGGAATCCTTGACTTTGAATAGGCATAGGTGTTGAATGGTACGTGTTTTTCTCAGCTCTCACCCAAAAGTCTCATTCTTATTGGGCCATCACTGTGATACAGTAAGGCAGTCCATGTTATACCTCTGCAGGATTCAGCTCAGATTGTTGTAACTAACCAGTTCTTCAGCCCCTTTCTGGAATGATTTGTCTCAGCCTAAGACTGGTGTATAAGAGCCTGAGTTATCAGTTTCTTAGCACTGGGTATTTTGAGAGCCAGTGCCTAGACAGCTGAAGTCAGAGAAGGTGAGTTTCATCCTTTGTTTTTATTCTGTTTCCTTATAAAAAAAAAAAGAGAGATGCTGGGTATACCCCAAAGTCACAGTGGAAATAGGTCCACTGCAGGTATCATTATGAAATATGGCAACAAAATCAAAGAAGATGTTTGTGCTGAAGTAATTAATTATAGAACCATAGAAAATCCCATAGAATCATTTGGGTTGGAAGAGACCTTTAAGATCATCAAGTCTAACTGTTAGCCTAGCACTGCCAAGTTACCACTAAACCATGTCCCACAGCACATCTACATGTCTTTTAAATACCTCCAGAGATGGTGAATCAATCACTTCCCTGGGCAGCCTATTCCAATGCTTGACAACCATTTCCATGAAGAAGTTTTTCCTAATATCCAATCTAACCCCACCCCCCAGCACAGCTTGAGGCCATTGCCTCTTGTCTTATTGCCTATTACTTGGAAGAAGAGACCAGCACCCACCTCGCTACAACCTCCTTTCAGGTAGTTGTAGAGAATGGGAAGGTCTCCCCTCAGACCCCTTTTTTCCAGATTAAATAACCTGTTCCTCAGCCACTCCTCATAAGACTTGTGCTCTAGACCCCTCACTGGCTTGTTGCCCTTCTCTGAACATTCCAGCACCTCAATGCCTTTCTTGTAGCAAGGAGCCCAAAACTGAACACAGTGCTCAAGGTGTCACCTCACCACTGCTAAGTACAGGGAGACAATCACTTCCCTAGTCCTGCTGACCACATTATTTCTGATACAAGCCAGGATGCTGTTGGCCTTCTTGGTCATCTGAGCACACTGCTGGTTCACATTCAGGTAGCTGTCAACCAACACCCTTAAGTCCTTTTCCACCAGGCATCTTTCCAGCCACTCTTCCCCAAGCCTGTAGTGTCGCATGGGGTTGTTGCGACCCAAGTGCAGGACCTGGCACTTGGCTTTGTTGAACCTCATTCCATTGGCCTTACCCCATCGATCCAGACTGTCCAGATCCCTCTGTAAAGCCTTCCTACCCTCAAGCAGATCAGCACTCCCACCTAACTTGATGTCATCTGCAAACTTACTGAGAGTGGACTCACTGCCCTATCCATCATTGATAGAGATAACTCAAGTTGGAAGGGACCTATAAGGATCGTTGAATTGAACCTAACTCTCTTATTCCCAGCCTCTGCACTAGTCAGTGGACCAGTTTGTTTGATTATAAATGATAGGAATCTCCAAATAATTCAGTTAACTATCAGTTCAATGCAACTCCCTTAGAAGGCATGTGTTGTAATTGCTTGACACTGAGGCTTATGTACAAATTTCACATTACCCCAGAAAACATTCTTACTGATACAAATCAAGTACGCACATGATTTTACAATGCGAAGAACAGCAGCAAAAAAGCACATTCCTTTCTTTCCTCCTTGCTTTTCCCTGAGGGGGAAGAAATCATTCTTGAGTGCTTTTGTTATCAGAAGAGTAAACAGACTCTGTAATTAGTCACACACATATGTAAACCCTGCAAATCAATCATTCTCAGTAGGATGGTTTAGCAAGAACAAGATCAGAAACCTTTCCCATCTCTGCATTATCTTCAAGTGGGAGAAGGTCATAAAACACAACCTAATATTACCAGGTGTATTCAGATTTCTGTTCTCCTATGTGTATTAGTGATGATGAGGCTTAATACAGAAACTGAGAATGGCATTGATTTAAAGGTATACTCTCCTGTTCATTTTTGGTACGCATTTTCCTTTTAAGGCAAGTGAAATGCTGGAACAAAAAGAATGTTCCCATCTCCAGAGTGCTTTTGAACAGAGGATCACGTGATACCTCACATGCTACTTCTCCATTTCCAGTTACACCTGGCACTTCATTTACCCTCTCAGTCCAGCATCTAACTGACCTGTGCAATACTATTTACAGCTCCGATGGCTGGGAATCAAAGTGAACTCATTTGTCCTCTGTTCACAGGTGTAGAGTCCTATTCAGCTGAGATGCAGCCAGCAAGGCAAAGACTCTAATGAGAACTTTCAGTTTCCTCAGCTTAGAGACAGTGAGTAGGTAAAACATCTCCCCCCACATACCCTCCTCTCCCCCATACACATGTAAATGTACAAAACAAAAAATCAGCCTGAAAGCTGCTCAATCTTGGGAAAATGTTACCCTAGAAGCAAACAGATATAATGACCTACTTGCAAGCTGGCCATACTTGCTGAGTGGCTCTGCCTCTGCATGCAGCAGCATTGCCGCATGTACAGAGCAAGCTGGGCTGCAGCCAAAGTCTGTGTGTCCTTCTTTAGGCTGCTGTCACAAGACCCCCACCAGAACTGGCAAAGTTGAATACAGGCAGCACTTCCAGGAAAAGCTTCCCTATGAATACTTGACCATGATCCTGCTGCTGCTGATATGTGGTTGCTTCTCAGGTGTGCACAGTCAAGCCCTCATCTGTAGCCCCAGGCCATCTCCACCAGCTAGTGTTTTGTCTCCGCAAGACAAACATTTCCCTGGCATAACTTAAGAAAAAATCAGTGGCATTGCTCCAAGTACTGTTTCTTCCTTTTGTGTGAATTCTTTACACCTGCATCCACTTCAATAGGGTAACCCCAGGAGAACCAACTTTCAGCTGAGCCAGTTGGGCCAGGGCTCAGCTGGTTTCAGCCTGTAGCCATTCTTTTCTTATCATGCGAGGATGGTACTCCCACTTACTGAACAGTTCTGAGGCAACACACCAGGAAGTACTGTCCTATATTGCTAAAATAAATATTTGCCAGAGATACTGCCTTGTGTCAGGTGAATAAGTCCTAAGACACTTTATCATGTCACTGGTGTTCACTAAGCCTGGATTGCCATTATGAGATGAACCAACTTGCCTGTTGGTTTGTGGCTTGGAAAGGTCAGTTCCCAACACTACTTTGACGTAGCTAAATTTTTGTTTGACTTTTGTCACCAATTCTTGGTGTTTGCAAGGAGGAAAATTAAAGGTGTGCTCAGTATTTTTATTTGGTGAGAGGTGTCATTCTTTTACAAACTTTTCCACTAAGTGGAGTCCCTGGCTGTGGAATTGGACCTCCAGTGTTATCTACGGTGTGCTGTATCGATATCAATATATTCTGGTATCTAGAATCTCGAGCTGAAAACAAAGACTGTGAACTGTAAATGCCCTCTAATACAGAAGCGATTGTTTAAAAGAATGCTGCACCTATTTTGTTTCAGCATACCAGTTTAACAATTAGAATGAGAAAGTTGCAATGTAAACATGAAAAAATTTGTCTAATATCACTCGGGAAAATTATCTGATTAGTAATGAACCAGAAAAGAAAATAATCTGGCAAATTCGATGGATCATCTTGCAGGTAAGAGGGATACCAAGCATTTGGTGCTTTGAGAGCTGTGCCTGACTCTTCTAATAATTTGCATGGTCAAATACATATTCTTGGGCTTGTTTATATTTCCTTTCTGATCTAAGATAAGGATAAAGGTAGGCCTTTGCTTCTTCATGTGATTGTAATATTTATGTTCATAAAGGCTTTTTGCAGTAGTATATAATAGGCTGTTTTCAAACCTGAAGGGCTACAGTCACTTTTGTCAGGCATCCCAAACATCCTTGAGGAGAAAAACTGCCACAATTTTCCACAGACAAAGGTATCAGTTGTGAAAATCTCTCTGGTTTTTACACTTCAAAGGATCTGAATATTCAGATCCTTTAGGGCAACAATGGAATCTCAGTTTACCTTGTACAAGACCATTCTCACATCCATTTAATTCTTTGAAAATGGCAATCCCTGTCACAGGAAAGCAACCCCATCAGCCTGTGCCCAGGCAATTGACTTTGTGTCAAAAGCAGGACGGATCATAAAGCTACAAAAGGCTGTAATTTCTTATGCACTTTACATTCCTCTAGGTGTGAAGGCCCAGTTTTCATCAGTCTCTAAGGCAGTTTAATTGATACTCGCTGGCTTCAATTTAATTATATATATTTTTTTTTTAAATTCAAAGGGAATCCGTTGACTGGCTTCCTGTAACTTTAGGTTGGTGCCTCTGTTTATAGATACCCCTATTTCACTCGAGCTTGCTTTCTGTGAAAACCTGTTTTAAAAATATCCTCTTTGTTGGAAAGAAAGCTATTTAACTACTGATCCTCCAGGGAATCCAGTCCAGTGAGTTCTCCTGTTGATATGAGTAAAGAAATCAAGGAGGACTGGGTGGGTAGGCTCCGGTTCGTCCCATCTACCTAAAAAAAATATATGTATAAATGAGGACTTGAGGCACCGTCATCTTTCTGCGTAGTTACTGAGAGTTGCTATGAATCTTACTTACAGAAGCTATACTTTTAGTTCACCTTTCCCTCAAGCTTGATGACTTGAAAAACATATGGGAAAAAGAAAAAAGAAAATTTGTCTTCTGGAAATGCCCCCACCTTTCCCTCTTTTGACTTCATAGGCAGTCAAAGGTAAGTACAGCCTTATGTCATCTAAATCCTTGAAAGCAATGCAAGAAGTTCATCCCAAATGCCAACTTTATATATTTTTAATGGGAAGTTCCAGATATTTACCACAAATTCTGCCAACCTAGGTCCTGCCTTGAACATTGCAACCATCCTCAGGATTTTCAGTGAAAGACTCTTTCAAGCTGATTTCGTTTAGAATGATACTGAGAATAGTTTCATTATTTTTATATGTTCTTTGGTGAAAGCTTCATCTCATTTATTTTTAATGTTTGTAGTGGTCATGTGAATTTTTCTTTTACTCCTTTTTGGTTTTTTAAATGTAGCCTTATTAACTGGTTTCATTCTCAACCCTGACACACAGTGAGTCATATTTTGACCTACACTAATGTTCTTTTGCATGACTCCAGCAAATCAAAGGGAGCTTAAAAATGGGCTAGTTTAGCAGGCAGGGAGTTTTCTGCCATTCCTATGTATTTTATATATAAGTTAGATTCAGCTTGAATTTCTGAAAGCCAGTGAAGAAGTGTGTAGATCCTGTTGTGATCCAGCTCTGTAATTATTTTTTTCATGTCACCACCTCTCCCTACACTGTTATTTAAAGATAATCATGAGGCAAGACCGTTGCCACTCCTTTACAACATCTTGCCTTAATTTCTTTACATATCCAGACATCTTTCTATATCAATTGATTCATTTCCCATAATGCCATAAAAACCTGGCTTAAAACCAGAGTTTAATCTGACCCTCAGTGAGCATTGTTCTATAAACAAAAGGCTACCAAAGTGCAATGTAGCCATACCAGCTGCTACTTTATGGCCTGGAATTAGCTTTTTCCCCAGGGCTATTTCTCTCAAAGACCACAGCAGATACCTTTACTTCCCCAAGCACCCCTACTTACTTCTAGCTTGCCCACTTACACTTTCTGCTTGCTTTTAATGATGTTCTCTGGCTTTTTCAGATGCCATTATTTCAGGTTAGGCATGTAAAACTTTTCCTGCATATGCAACATATGATATAAATCCATCTTTCTTTACTGTCATCCCAGGAGAAATTTTCAGTAACTGCTGCAATTCATTATACCCTTCCTAAATAGCTAGTTTGGAAAATCCCCCAAAGAATGTTTATAGCCTGCAATGCTTGCTCTACATGGTGATGTGCCGGTCTGGAGGCTATTTACTGAGAACCAGAATATCCTCTGTGGCAACCAGTGTGGACGTTTGTTCTTCTCCAGCATCAAATAAATTGCACAGGACATCTTCCTAAAGACATCTGTGCCTTTCTAGCAGCAAGTAGTTGATTGGGTGACATTTTTGTATCTTGTGTTGTGATGCTCAGACCAGACTATAATAATGACCCTTACAGCCTTCATAAAAGGAAAAGCAGTTTCAGGCACATTCTCACCTTACATCTCACTTTCATAATTGGATAATTAGGTATTCGGTTACTTGTCATGCAAAGATTTCTGTCAGGAACAGAAGCTATGCCTTTTAATTCACCTTTCCTCCAAGCTTGATGACTTGAAAAACATATGGGGAAAAAAAAACACCAAACAACCCACAAGGAAAAAATCTCAAAGCTTTCCCAGTAGTCTCATATTTTGCTTTCAGAGCAATGCTTGAGGATGTGCTCAATTTCCCTGACATGTTTTTATTAATAACTAATGAATTAAGATTCTTGGGTTTTATGTTGATTTTTCACTGCCAGTGAGAATCAGTGAAAGAAGGTTTTTTGCATCTTGGATATGAGTGTAACCGCTGTGTCTAAGGTCTACCTGACTGATATTTATCCTCGGATAGCATCAAACTTCTGATAAAAAAATAGTCTGTTATCTTTTTTTTTTAATCGCAGCTTTTTATTACAGCTTTAAAACTGAACTACATTCTCAGTTTTCTTTTCCCTCATAAGGTGGGCTGCTTTGCCTGGGAAAGAGTCTCCTAACAAAACAACAAATAACAATATTTTTCGTTATCATCAGCAAAGATGAATACTTCGTACATGGAGCTTGTAAAACATTGTGGGCTCCAACTATTTGAACAAAATACTCTGTTAATAATGCATGCAAGGGATTATTAGTAATTAAGAACTGTTTCTCCTTGTTCCCACAGTCAAAACAACAGGGCAAACATTGAAATATGTAATCTTTGTTGCTCATGGATTCTGACTGGACCAGCAGGTCCTGCTTCATCTGCAAAGCTTTTTTTAAAGGAAATGCAAATTAACTATGTGTTCAGTCTGCACTACAGCTATAGACATAAGATGGGTCCGTACTGGCCTTTTGAGTGAAACACATGCTTACACCAGCAGAATCCAAAAGTGAGAAAAGCCCTTGCTCTCTGTGAAAAACCCAACCTGTCATTTGATACAAGCTAATGTTGAAAGCGGTGTTATGATGTGACAGAAACGTGGTGTGACAAGGATCCCTAGCCAGCAAGTTCACTGAAGTGGAATGTCTTTAAAGCAAAAAGGGCTCTCCCATGCCAAAAAAATACCAGATACTTCCAGTCCCTACAGCTGGATTTTACTAGAGTACAAAATAGTGCAACAGGGTGACTCAGCAAAGGAACTGCAGAGCTGTTGGGCAAATCTGGGTTTAAAAGGTTTGATTAAATATGTCCCCTGTCAGCTGTGTTTCTGAAGAGTGAGTCTTTTCCCCCAGTCCAGCCCCTGCCACCACCACTGCGATGTCTGTTCAGGGTCCCTGGGTAGCCTCCTGCTCTCCCTCGCCTCTGATGTTTGGCTTTGGGTCTACTCTTGGCTGCAGGAAGCCGCTGCTACTTCTCTCCCTGTTATCACTCCAGTTACAGGCTCATCCCATACCTTTCACTGTCTTTCACTTCACACTGTCTAGATCCATTTTCCCTCCCAAATCTTCTCCCAGCTAAGCCTGTGCAGTTACTCTCAGAAGAGGAGCCATCTTCCTTGAGAGGGTCTACTTCAGCCTGGAACAAATATTGGGTAATCCCCAGTATCCCAGTATCAGTGCAGACTGGGTGATGAACTGATTGAGAGCAGCCCTGCAGAGAAGGACTTGAGGATACTGGTGAATGTAAAATTGGACATGAACAAGCAATGTGTGCTTGCAGCCCAGAAAGCCAATCACATCTTGGGCTGCATCAAAAGAAGCGTGGCCAGCAGGTCGAGGGAGGTGATTCTGCCCCTACACTCTGCCCTGGTGAGACCCCACCTGGAGTACTGTCCAGCTCTGGAGCCCCCAATATAAGAGGGACATGGACCTGTTGGAACGAGTGCAGAGGAGGGCCATGAAGATGACCAGAGGGCTGGAGCACCTCTTCTGTGAAGACAAGCTGAGAGCTGGAGTTGTTCAGCGTGGAGAAGACAAGTCTCTGCAGACACACCTTACAGTGGCCTTTCAACCTATAAAGAGGGCTTATAAGAAAGATATAGAATGACTTTTTACTAAGGCCTGTAGTGACAGGAAAAGAGACAACAGTTTTAAACTGAAAGAATGTAGGTTAAATTGGATATAAGGACAATTTTTTAAATTATAATGGTGGTGGGACACTTGAACAGGTTTCCCAGAGAAGTTGTGGATGCCCCATCATTGGCAGTGTTCAAAGTCAGGTTGGACGAGGCTTTCAGCAACCTCATCTATTGAAAGATGCCTCTGCACATGTCAGGGGGGCCGAACTAGGTGATCTTTGAAGGTCCCTTCCAACCCAAACCACTCTATGAATCTATGATCCTATGTGTTCTTCTTCTTTACAGAGACACGCTCTTTAAGAGAATGTGCAATGAACAGCAGTTATTTTCACCAAGCTTAAAATCAGTAATGGTTACTTTGGGAGGTTTTATTTTTAATAAACACAAAGACCAGTGAAAAGTATGGCAGTGTTCTGCATCCCCGTAAGGCAGAGGAAACCACTCTAGTGCCTACTACCACCACCGAAAACTCCTCCTTGCTTCTTCTCTGGGCTTCTGTCTCTAGCCTGCCAGGGCACACCAGCTGTTTTTCTAGTTGCTTAACTTGCAGCTGGTGTCAGCCTTTTTATAGGCTTTTGTCCCACAAAAATGTTAGCAAAGTAACTGCAAGTTGTAGTAATTTCTGCTGTTATAAAATTTCATGCATAATTGCATCACTGGAACAGAAACCTCTTGCAAATGTCTTTCCCCTTCAGTGACATTGCTACTCCTGGGTTCACTAAGAATACTCAGCATGGCATCTTATTTATTTTACATAAATCCTGGTTTTCTTTGAGCAAAGATTTGCAATACCATGTCAGAAAATAACCTTGGTCTGCACCTTTTTACAGTATTGGCGACAAATTGCCAAAATGAAAAAAATCTGGAAGTGAATTTTTTAAAGATGTTTGACTTAGATTAGATTACTATAGTGCTATATTCATAATATTTTGTGTGCTCTGGTGTTTAAATTATATTGGGGGTATTATAGGCTTTCCAGAAATGAAACTTTACAAAGTGCCAGTTCATTCACTCTGGCAGGCCTTGATCTTTCCTTTACAATATCTAGATATCACAATTAATACAATGAAGCTATTATCAGAACAAATTAAAAGCCAAAAGTCTATGTTGCACCTAATAGTGAGATGCTTTCTTATGTTTTGATGGAGGATTTGACTAAACTGCATCCACAAAGGTGAAGTTTTAAGGAAAAAAAAACCGCAGTTCGTCCATGTGTCAATCCCAGGTAAACATTTTCTTGTACTAGAAATTATTTTTGCATTTAAGGGAAACATGGAGAAAAAATATTTTTAAACCAATTCCAGAGATAAATTACTTGATGGCCTTCTGTTTCATTAAATGTCAGAATATTTACCATGATGAAAATTATATTTATAATATTTGTGGCTATAATTAACTACTCTTAAATTGGTTTTTTGTTTGTTTTTTTTTCAATATAATTTATGATTTCCTACTATGTATTTTGATAACCTTTTCTTTTTCTTTTGCTTGCACTAGCGTCTGGTGCAGTCATATTACCAATGGCATTCTTTCAATACATTTATATCATCAGTTATGGAACATCTTATTATGGATGATTTTACATCAGTTTTAGCATAGTATATGCATTTATAGAACAAATATTATGTACTGCTGATTGTGTTACCCTTGAAGTCCACTTGAAACAACCCTATGTTGCTATTGCAGGTGTTACTTGTTTGACTTGGGCCAATATAAGCCAGAACAAAATTCATTGCAGTCAACAGAACTTTAGTGAGACAATAAGGAAATGAAGATATTTATTCTTCTGTTCACAGTAAGGCATTAGATTTATTACTACTACATCTATTTGATTGTTTAACAAACCTGTTGTTTCATATATCCTGTATTATAGTTCTCCTAATTCCTACTTACCATACTCCTTCTGTCTGTAAATATGAAAGTTTGTTGGGAACCAAGAGCTTTTTCAAGAAGATTGGAATAATCAACGGGTTTTACGGAGGTATTTGCTTTTTCTTCCTTAATTTGAAATCAGTTTGTAAACTATCAAACATGAAAGACCCTGCAACAATTTTCTTAGGGAATGGAAAAGGCAAAAACCCCTATTTGGTTTCAGGTAGAGACCAATACATTTAGAGATTACCTGATATGATTCCTTCTATATATAAGAAGGGAATCTGTTGAACTTCCACTTCAAGGTTCTTAACAAATTTCATGGGTAGACCAGGGACATGCGTTTCAGTGGCACAAGTCAGGAGGACCATGTTGATGCTTTAAGTGCATATTAACATCCATATTGCCTGTTTGAACAACATGTTCCTGCCATTGGCGTATTTCTGTACAGAGAGCCAAGTTAAACTTAATCCTCTTGCTTTCAGTACATAATTTGACATAAATCATGGCTGTAATGGCATATCCAGGACCTTTGCCAGACTGAGCATTTAACGTAGCTTAAGTTGTGAGCTCCTTACCCAGCTCCCACCCTGGGTTTTTAGCACTAGCTTTATAATTTCTATTACAATTTTGCAGCAGTGTCAGTGAATGTCACCTTATCTCACCATAAGCATGGCGATCTCAAAGCCTGAAGTTAAATCAAGTGACCTGGCTTTTGTTTGCTGTGCCTGACAGGGAGATGTAGAGGCTTGTAAGAATGTCTCTGTGTTCATGATTCACATGCTGTTTGAAATTCACTGCCACAAATTCAGACTCTCTTGGGTGTTCATACTGAAAAAAAGGTGACTGTGCCTCCTTCACCCTAGGTCAGCCATATTTTCTCTTCAGGATAGCATATCCTGTGGGACACTCTTGTTACTCCGGTGGTATTCTGCCATGCTTTGGGAGATCCCAAAGCAAAACATTAGTGAAGCAAACTGCTGTGTGTCACTAGTGGTGTTCTTGCACTGGACAATGTTTGTTTTTCAAAACTCGTGTTCAATAGAAGTAATAAATCACTTAATTGCTTTCCACATGTCTGCTACAGCACAGCTAACCTCCTGCTTAACTGGCCAGGCAGACTTCAGCAAACACTGTACACAGGAGAGGTGAAAGGGGGTCCAAACATAATGGCAGGCAAAAATTTGTTTCTGTGCTGGCAAAAGCAACTGTTTTTCCCTAAATCAAATGCCAGCACAATGGAGTCACCCCAAAATACAGTATATTGTGTTGCTCTTAGGTTTTAGCATGGGAGTCTGTGCCCTCATTGTTCTTTCCAGTATACCAGTAAGCAGTAGTGTTTACTGTACAATTTCCATGGGTTCAGCTTTTGTGCTTAGTTAATTACAAGGAAGCAGCTACAATTTAAAGTCATTGCATTTCTGAAAACAGGACCAAGTGCTTCCAGAGAAAACTTATACATTCTCTAAGGGAGCAAGTGCTTTAAAATGGCTTTTAAGGCACTACAGACTTCATTTGTACTATCAATGTCCAGCCCTGAGTCTTTTTTCACCATGTACCAGTGAGCTAGATGTCAAAGGTGAACAAATTTAGGAGTTTAGTAAAATATGCAATCTCAGTGTAAGTGACAGGAGCTACCCAGGAAGCAGCAGATGATCTGTATGGGGTCTGGAGAAGTCCTGTAACCTGTTGCTCAAATCACATACATTGAAAGATGCCAAGGGCTAACACTGCAAAAAGGTGCCGATGCAAAAGGCTTTTAATGTGTGCATTCAACATACTAATAAAGCAGTAATGAGACAAATCCAGCTCTGTTAGATATGGAACACTGTTTTTCTGTAAAAATGACCCAGACTTAAAGAAGAAACTTGTCAAACGTATTGCACATCACCCAACATCCTGACTGGTTGAAGTATACAATAAAACCACCCCTAGTAACACAACTGGCTTTGGAAAAGCTGCTGCTTAGTGAGGTTCCTCACTTTTTTTTTTTTCCTTTCCTTTATATTCAGACTGTCCTTTTCAACAGTTGTTTATAATCTTGCAATCATTTTATGTCTTGGTTCTCAGTTTATTTTTCTGATCAAGTTTAACAGCAAATACTGGCTTGTTAAAAAAGAAATGTTTCTGTTGGAAACTAGTATGAGAGCACTTGTCTTATTTCACTTTTGGCTTAAATTAAATGTAAATCCTGGAAAACAAACTGTGTAGTGAAACCACACCTCTGGTTCTGCTTTCTCCAGTTGTACTGGCTGATTAGTGAACTTACTGACAGCTTATCTCCTTACAGAAGTGAGTTTGGATTAAGGGTGGGTGTACAAATTTAAACTGTGCTGCTGGTCATTGATTGGCTTCCTGGGTGATTTCTTTTATTTGGGAAATAAGAGTGGTCTGTGCTGAAAGCCAATTCAAAATAAGACACTCTTTCCAGCTTCAGAAAGATTTTTTTCCTAATTACCTTCATCTACAAAGCACATCTATTCTGGGATAACAGGGTCACACAGGGAGTGAGTATAAGTCCTAGCATGAGATGCTTAAAAGAAGCAGGAAGAGTTGGAAGACAAAGTCTGTGCTATTGGCTCTATAGAGCATCAAGCACAAAACTGCCACCTTTTCCATAATCTGCAAGAGCTGACAACAATTGACCCCGAAGACCTGTATTTGCTGCTGTTAAGTCCCCATATGCCTTCTGTGAATAATTTGGAATATCAGACATCACAACTCTTCCTTATTCAAGGGCATTACAGTATTTATAGTATTTTTCATAGAGGTAGAAGAATGAACAACCTGGAATCCTGGATATATTCCAGCATGCATATTTCCATTTTGCTTACCCATGTTAGCTCTTGTAGCCAAAGAATTTGATGCTTCTTGTTCTAAACTGGCAAATAATGCCATGTTGTCAATCTGTTGACTCACAGGGCAGGGCATTCATGCGGCTTGCACTGTTATTACATTTGTCTGGAAAAGAAAGCTTGTTATATCACCAATGCACAAAATATTTTAGCTAACAACATCTTTCCCTCATTCTTTTAACTATTCAAACATTTACCTAAGGAATAGGCATTTTCCATGCTTGGCCAACAAGAGATTTGGGGGTTGTTTTGTTTTGAAAAATAGTTTCCAGACTTTGTTTTTCAGAAATACAGTTTGGATTCTTCCTCTGACTTTTTTTCATCGTGAGTGATTGCCATTCTTTCTCTTTTCTCTATTTTCTGATCTTTAGATACAATTAAAAGGGCCAATAGGTACAACGGCATTACTAATCTAAGATCACAAGTGAAAATCTACACTGAGAAGAATAGAAAGTGATTAAATCTTGACACTGGGCATGTGAGCAGAGCCAATATTGACTACTTCTACTGTCTACATTGGTGAATGATCATAATAATAATATACTCATAGATCCTAAGAAAGAACCAAAATGAATAATTTCCCAGCGTTCTCTGACAGTAGCACAGATTCTGTGCTCTTATCCCCATTGCTCAGAGCTATTGAGGTTGTGAAGGCAGTGATGGGACCCACTTTATTTACAATGGCTATGTGCCACACAACATGGAAAGCATTTCACTGTACAGTTCCTAACAAATTTCTCCAAAGCATCTGTGATTAGCTCTTGAGCAGTAGGAGAAAGAAGAATCATTCATATTAAGTTTCTGCTGGAAAGGTTTTACTTTCAGATTTAAAGAAATACCCAGCTCCCTCAAACACTCCATATGTTTTAGTTTCTGATGTTACTGTCCCCGTGGACCTAAACAAAACTATATGAGCTTTGCAAGCCAGTCTGCATTTATTGAATCAAGAATTAGGAGGACTTTTATTAGTTCATATACATAAAGATGTAGGGGGTTTTGTTTATTTTTAATTGAGGTACCTAGCCTAAATTCTCCAGCTGTATAGTTTAATGACATTAAGCAGCATCAGCTACTTTTAAGAGTGTTTTTCCCAGGGTTGACCTCACATACCTTTCTTGAATAAAACCAGCATGCACCTTCCTGCTTCACTCAAGACTGGGCAATGAGGGCTTACCTCATGTTTTCTGCACACCCAGAGTGTCAACAGTAATGGCTGAACGGAACCATTGAAATACTAATAGTGTTCGTTAAGGAGGCTTTTTTCCACCACTGATTTTTGTCTTGTTTTTTCGAAGATCGAGGCAAATCATACTTAACTCGAATAACTGCAGCACTGAGTAGAAAAACAGGATTGCCTAACGCTGCAGATTTCTTACACATTTATTTTAGTGGTAAGGATTTATAATCTCTGTGAAGGAATGAGCAGAGGCATATTTAACAATAAAAGAGGTACTGAAAATGCAATGGATTGGTAGGAAAGTTAACCTCCTTATGTTTTAAAGCATGACTTACAGGCAGAGCTGTGATGTCGGATACGTTTTCAGTTAAGATAGCATATACACAGTACAATCACTTTATTTCATAAGAACATTAGGATTCTTGGTGAAGAAAGGCGCTATTATACATGCAATGCATGACTATAATTATTAATATATTAACAATCATAAGAATTATTGCAAAGGAAGTGAGCTATTTGTTCAAACAATATCATTTTATCATCTGTTCCTATCTATGTACAATATAAATGGGATTGAATCCAGTCCACAATAATGTCAAAGTCCAACTGAATTTCATTTACAGTGCATTAAGCAGGAAAGAAAGATGATTTGGGAAGTGTGGGATGTTTGAACCTTGTTTACCTTGGCAAGACCCATTCCTGTATAATACATTCCTGGCTCTCCAATTTTTGCAGCCAATGCCTATTTTTTTTAGTGTCAGGAGATCGGTGTGATTCTTACAAAACAAGGTTACATAGTGCTCCTAGCACGTGTAAGCAGAGGGGAAAACCTCTCTATTCCATGTTTACAGCCTTTTAAAGTCAGTGTTGGCTTTTTTTCACTCTCTTCATGGGTTTGTTTTTTTTAAAACTTGCTGCAAGTAAAAGAAAGAAGCCCAGTATTTTGAGTTAGTGCATCTGTCACAGAACTAGGTGGTGCCCAGCCTGATGTATTTGGGCACTACACTGAGCCCATTTGGCTCTAAGCTTCCCTGAGTAGATGGGGATTTTAATGCTGGCTTTTTCCTTTGTTCCTCAATTACATGTTCTTGGCACAGCCTCTCTCCCAGAAGGAGTGAAAGGGTTCCAGCGCTGCATTTTCATCACCACCCCCAGTGTCACCATCTGCTCTGCAGGATCTCCAACCCAATGGGTGCTCTAGTTTTACAGCAATCCCAGTCAGACTTTGCTAAAAGTCGTCAACAGATTTCCTCTTTAAGATAGCTCAAAAAGCTACATAGTAGGCAAGTGGGTGGGAGGAGTCTATACTGAATGATATTGCAAAAGCCTGCATGGATTGCCTGATCTCCTTTCCCTCACCAGCTGGGAGCACTCTCTGAGAATGATTCTTGCATCTCAGCTGCCTCGTTTGCATGTGGTAGGAGTATTTGGTGGGGTGGGAGATGGAAGGAGCTGCAAAAAGTTCAAGATTATCCAAGCCCATGGGTTAATTTCTGGCAGTTCCAGGTGTAAGCAATACAAGTCATTACCTGGATTCATGACATTCTGGCAGTCCAGAGTCCAATCCAAGCCATGTCTACCACTCACCAAATTACATCTGGCTACCAACTTGACAGCATGCACATGCATGGAGACCCCCCAGCTTTTTTTTTTTTTTTTTGTACTTTGTATGTCCCTGAGCCTGGGCACCTGCAGATGGAAATTGCTGTGGAATGGCTGAAGCCACAGCTATGGACCTGCTGTCTGTACATTGGCTCACATCTTGTGGGAATCCTGGCTACTGAAAAATTGGGGACATTGCTCCTTTCTAAACTGGTATCCTCTTCTTTAGGGAGATTTGGGCCAGGCAACATGAGGAGGGAGGAGTAGGAAGAAGTTGCTACCCAGTTATAGAAGGAACATGAATGGTGGGATGCTGTGGCCCTGGACAGGTCCAGTTAGTACTTCTGGAGAGATCATCAAAGTCCGGCTTCCTGGGGAATTAGGTGTTGTACCTCTCCACTTCAGTATGTACAGGATCTTTTATCTGCAGCTGATCTCTTAATCATTGACTCACTGCCTTCCAAATAAATTTTATTTTACCTTAGTTTAGTTTGTGGTCAGAAACAGGCATCTTCATGGTCAAAATTTCCTTCCTCTTGCGTCTCTTGCTATCCTCAGACATTCAATAATATAATACCTCTCAACCTCTTACATACATCTCATGTTATTTGTTCTGCTTTGGGAAAATTCCACTGCTCCGAAATCTAGTCTTTTTTAGGAAAGTAAATGAAAACTGGTTACCATTAAATTTCAGTCATTGTTTAGTCTGGTCTAGGATCAATCTTGAATTGATAGTTGTTTATGCCATTCTCTTTTGAAACAAGAGTTGTAGCTGCCAGTCCTTTGCAAGAAGCAGGAAGTAGGAGGAGGAGGTAGAAACAGTTTTAAGACAAAAAAAAAATATTCAATTCTATTACATTCACAGACCAATTTCTCTGTTTCCTAAAGGATTACAGCATGCAGTTCTGTGACTTCAAAACACACAGTACCAGGAAGTTGATTGCATTTTTGCTGATACCATATCAGAAGTATCAAGTGTTTGATGGACCATGTCTGTCCTAATAATGAAAAATCCTTAATTTGTCAGTCTATTGCCTTTATAGGTCCTAAAGCTGTGTATATTCCTGAAAAAAAAAAAAAGACATTTTTCCTTTAAAAAGTTAATTACTAAGCTTCCAGCCCATCCCTCTTGATTGAGGCACGTTCAGGAGTCATGGAGGGTTGGTCTTAAACAAATATCCCAGTGAATTTAGTACGTCAAAGTCATGTTCACTCCATTGTGTCTGATGCCAAAAGTATTGAGGAAATTCCATCAGTAAAATCATTTTCCAGTCTCCCTGCATTTATTGCCAAGAACAGCATCAACACAGCTGATAACCAGAGTTGTTAATAGTCTGTAGTGTTCTTTTCAAAGGAAAACCAGAGCAAAAAAAGCAGTCAGTGGAATATAATATAAATGTGGGGGAAAAAGCTTAAAACATCACTTTTTTGGTCATTAGTTGAATAAGACTTTATGTGAAGTCAGTGAAACTTAGACCTAAAGTGAAACAGATGCTAAAATTTTCTTCTTGAATAAAGACCTTGCCTTGGTTGGGACCCGCCCATCTTTGATGTTAACAGGCCAGTTCAAGGATGTTCAAAACTATGCTGCAAGCGAAAGGCTCCTTGGGTGCTGTGCCCTTCCCAACTCATTTCATGCATGGTTGTTACCTCTATATGATGTGACTCACATCCTCCCCAAACAATTATGGTTCCTCAGCAGCCATTCCTGTTGTTGTTTTGGTCACTTCCATCTTTGCAGAAGAATAAGGAGGCTGGAATGAGATGGATTATCTTCCTTTGTATCAGCTGGGATTTCTTTCTAGGAAAGTGAAGGAGAAGATTTAAAACTCATAAAGTTCTAAGTGAGAGTAATTAGACTAGCTTTCGCTACGCACCATCTTCAGTTACTAAATAAACACAGGCCTCATGTACACACACACACTGTTCCTTATGCTTAAAGCCAGAACTTGTTCTCTCCCCCAGGCATTTTTCAAACCAGATACTGGAACCAAAACCAAACGAACTTCAAGGTGCTCAAATTCTGCATTATGATTTTCCATATAGGACCCTTCCCTTTTTCACAACTCCTCTAAAAGAGAATATAGAAGGATGTGGCTTTGCATTGCAGAGGCTAAGCTCCTTTTGAATTGCCTCTCCCACTGCTTATCTTCATTCCTCCACTCATTCTTTCCTATATCATGTGCTTGTGATGCAATTGCAGGAACAGCACGTGGCCTCACAGCCCGTTCTCACAGCAGAAATGTTGTAGCCCCAAGATTACTGCATTTGTAGACCTGGAAGAGTTAATGAAGAGTAAATGGCAACAAGCAACTTGAGAGGAGGGAGAGATGTTAAGAATTGAGGCATTGTTTTCTGGATAAATGGTTTGCACACGGAGAGGAAGGTCAAATCTTTTCCTGTTATAGGCAGTTGGGATTAGTAAAGTCTGGTCATATCTTTAGAAAAAAAATTCTCAGCAATTTACTCCAAACATTTCCAAGTAAACTGAAACTTTTGAGGTTGTTTAGTCTTCCTACACATAGGAAAACCAATCTTAACAGTGGATCACTGAAATGGCTTTACATTGTATTAATATCCTCTTAAATTCCTTCTCTAGGAAAGACAGTGTCTTCACTTGTTGATCAGTAGAACTCATTTTCAGTCTCTTTTCTCTCCCAAACCATTCCTTGTCTTTCCCTAGATGATTGCTTTTTCCTAAGGTACCAAAGATGATTTCTAAGTGCTTGCATTCTTCATTAAGACAGTCAGCAGGTCAGTTCCATAGAAACACTGATTTAAACTCTTTTAATGAGAAAATACAACCTGCTGCTTGACCTACACTGCGTAATCATAGCTTGGCATAATAGCAACATTGGTCACAAATTTTGTGAAGCCTGATGTACAATAACATGTAGATGCTTGCTCCATCTGTTCCTATGTTCACATGATGCCTAAGAAGAAGAGCTGGAGCATAAGTCTGCTTGGTGGAGAAGCATACTCTACTGTAGCATGATGGAAACACATGCTACATATGCTCTGTCATAGACCTGTGAAACAAGAGACAGTACCTGTTGTATGTATTATAAGAACACTTAGGCATGTAAGAAACTACTAGCAGCTCAGCTGTCAGACCTTAGGCAGTAGTTCACAGCTACAGACCTCGGGGAGACTTCCCCTAGTTAGATGGGGAAAATAATAGTATAGGGTGTTGTTAAATTGTTGGACTTATAAAACAGTATTGTTAAGCTACCATCTTTACATGTTAGGTTTTTGTTGTTTCTTCAGCTACAGTTTCAGAAGAACACTTCTTTCTTTGACTTTGTTTGTTTCTTAGATGAAAAACATCCTGGTTAAGCAGAACTTAAGAAAATATTCAAATAGTTTTATATGATCACCAAATTGTTATGCAAAAATAAATGTGCATTGATGAATGTTAATCACTTCCCTTTGGGGGGAGATGAAGTCATAGTTAAATAAAAGGGAATAGTTAGATAACATTTCCACATTAATGAAACAATGGTTGTATGTTTGCAGAGCTGTACTCAGACTAGAAGATTTCCTTTTTGGGGCACTGTTACCTGTTTAAAAACAAACTTGTTCAAGTCTCTGCTAACCAGTTTGCTTTGACTGACTGGATGAAGCAGAGCCAGAGGTAACCCCAAAGGGATGATCTGGGTTACTCAATTTAAACCTAATCCATTCTTTTAACTGGCCAGGGAGGTGGAGGTTTAGCGCGGTCTGCTCTACCACTTTGAATACCTTCCCTATCCTACCTTACCTAATCTTCATGAAGATACACCCCTTATATCCCCTATCCTGCCTTTTCATAGGAATTGGTGAGGAACAAGAGAGAGGGAAAGGTTACTGAGCTGTAAGTACCAGGTTTCTCTTGCTAGTGAATGTCCCTGTAGAGAATTATTTTCCTAGCAGGCATCTCCTTCATTTTTAAGATCACGTTTCTACTCCCAATTGGGAGCACAGCAACATTCACTGATGGACATTCAAGGCCAGGAGTCTTACAGCAACTGGTCAAGGTTGGAAATCCTACTGATACAGAGGAATTTGATAAGTCTTGAGCAGCATCAGCAAAGAGCAATATGGAGCTCACTGTGGGACAGTTCTGCCAAGAAGAAATCCTTAGCTTCTACTGCAGGAATGACTTCAGAGTAGTCAGGTCTGGTGTTGAAAAAGAATAGGGACAATGGTCAGCTGTTATACCAAAATCCATCAGACACGGATCCCAGAAAAACAAATGTGAAAGAATCTATTGTAGATTGGGGAGGTTACTTTTTACCCCAGGGAACCCTTCCCCATAGCCTAAGTAGTTAAAATGCACAGCATATTGCTTGCTTCATAGTGGCTACTTACTTGACAGCTCTCAGGGTTAAAGTACCATAAATCATACTTTTTTTCTTGGTCAGGATGCTTAAAAATATGACATAAACAAAATCCTGGAAAATGTTACACCACTGGAATGCCAAGATTCATTGATTTTAAATGTTTACAGATTCTCTTCCCCGTATTCAAAACAATGCAGTTTAATCACTGTATAATCACTAAACTGTCACTAAGGATTATATAGATTTCTGGCAAAACCACTCATTTTGTGTCAAACACAGTGAATGTCTGCTGCAAGGTCTCATCAGAGAGCTAACTCTCTAGCTGTCAGCTGCAAGAAGGTAAGAAAGGGCTCCAGCCATAAAATGCAAACAATGATGCAAAGAGAATGATACAAACTGGAAACTGAAGTAGGCAAAATAATAAACTGGTCATGACCTTGAAAGTACTGGATTTGGCACTGGTCTTCCAAAACACTATTAGAAAACTGAGTAACTTGAAGATGGAGCTTGATCCCTATAGAAAGGTTGAAATAAGCTCGGAGGAGGAATCCTGGAAACAGATTTTACAGTTGTGATACCTCCCCAAGCCTTGCAATAGCCCCAGAACAGTATTGAAGGACAGAGTAGGAAGCAATCGTTTCCTCTGTGCCCCTTCATGCATGATTTGGCTTCTAAGTATGTTTTTCAGACTCTGAAGTTCTGGATATTGAGCAGAGCTAGAGAGTACAGCAGTGCTTCTGTGGCATTCCCCCCCACAGGTACCCATCTGCCATATTCTCAGTTTGCTCACAGAGAGACTTAAACAAGATCTTGAGCAAAGAGGAATTTTTTTCTCACTGAAGTATATTGGAAGGCATTTTTGGTTTTGGGAGGTTTCTCCTCTTTTCTCTGATATGGTGTGATTCATCAAAGTTGGTGTACATAGCAAAAGCTACATCCCATTCTTTTCTTCATCCTTTGCTCTGTTCCTCACAATAGAATGTCTTTAAAGCTATAGGCTCTGGCTAGGCTGTTTTGTTTATGCTTTCCTGATTTATGAAGCTCCAGGTGAGTTTCGTCTAGGAAAGCAGTTTTTCAAAATTGTGCCTGTAATGTGATATCCGTTCAAAGGGAAGGCAAAGGTTTTTAGGAAAAAAAAAAAGTAGTAGGGCACAGTGACATTTGAAATTTATGCCATCTCTCCTATGCAGTCATAGTGACAAGCAGACATCTGTTCCAGAGTTTCCATGAGGTATTCTGCCTTCATAGCACCGTTTATTTTATTGACAGCTCCATGCTCACTTTAGAGCTTTATCCTGCTATCACTGAATTGAATGGTAAATTGGAATTTTTCATGCAATCTCTCAAGATCAGATATGTTTGCTTTAAGACAGGCACCAGAGGATTCTGAGGTTTGTCATGAAGTAGTGTGGTACCAAATCTGTCTTTAAGCATATATTCTATATGAGGAAATTTTATGCAACTGGAACCCATTCCCTCTTTTCTTGGCAGATTTCCGATAAGTTCACTGTGCCCCAATTGACTTTTCTTGTGCATCTCAGCATTACCCGTAGCAAACAGGCTAGCTGCTACAGATTATTTGATACATGTTCTTGAAAAGATACCAAATTCAGAAAGCAGTTTAATTAACCTTTGTGGTCAAGCTGATAAGACACAAACTTATTTGCAACAGTAATAACTGGCTAAATACAGATGGTTAAGCCTGATGAGGGCATGAGCCGTCAATGTGTCCTTTAAGCTTTTACTTCCTTCTCCTATCATTTTGCTAGTTGCCTTTTATGATATCTCCTCTGCTGTGAAACTTAAGACAGATGCAAATTCCCGGGACGTCTATGGAAAGCAGTTTAAATCGCTACATATTTCTACCCAAGGAATGAGAAATTATATGATGTGTTTCTCTGGACTCATTTTCTGTTTAAATGATGGTGCTTCTGGCATACATGTACTGGTGAATCCCCTAGGGAATACTTTTGGATTAAAGGTATTATCTAAATGTAAATTTTAACTTCTTAGAAATACCCCTTCTAACTTCGTGTTAGGAATTACACAAACATGTTTGAAAAGGGTGGCTAATTAATTCCCTTTGAAATGAAGGGCATAAGCTGGTGCTGTAGCTTACATGGTTTGAGTCTAGTACAGTAGGAATTCAGGGAGCCCAGGAGTTAAAAGAAAGGAATACTGTAAAAGACAGGCAAGGTCTCTAAGAATCCCCATTCCCTACTTTCTCTTTATTAGGAAAAAACAGACATCATAAAAGAAACTGGTTATTTATTCAAAGCCTGTCACATTCCCAAGGAGTCTTGCCACTGCCCTCATCATCTTTATTTAATTTTAAATTTCCCATATACCTCCATTGCTTTCTTGATAGTTCCATAGTTTCCAGCAGTCCCTATCTCCATCAACCTTAGGAGCTGCTGCTCACCGAGTACACTCATCTGCTACAAGTTTGAAAAGATCTGATTTGTCCCAAACTGTTGAGCCAGTTTTACTATCTTTAAATATGCATGCACTGATTTACAAACACAGGACCAGAAACAATCTGTCTGCCAGAACTGTTCGGGCTTATTTTGGAAGTAGATTAACACCTGGTTTCAACGTACACCCTTTCTACAATTGCCAAAGAAAGCAGATCACTTAGAAGTTGTCTCTGCTGATGTTCAGAGTTGGCTTGCTTTGCCTTCTATGAGCCGCTCCCCGCCATTTACATCAGGTCCTATATCCTGAACATACTACATACATTTCTTGTCAGCACCAAGATTCCCAATGAAGGCCAGATGATGCCAAAGGTGCATCACCTTGCCATGTGATTTCCGTTTCTGTGAAGAACATCTCTGCAGACACTTGCTTCTCCTCTGTACCTCTCACTACTCCATGAAGAATGCAAGAGATAGTATGCTGACAGGTCAAGAAGCCAGAACAAGGCATTGTGCAATTCCTGTCCATCAGCTTTCTGTGTTAAGATCTGCACATGGGTGGACTCCAACCCCGCAGACACTGGCTGGAAAGTCAGCAACAGTCAGGTCAGTCTGCTACATGGATGTGACCAGATCTCCAACCGCAGTCAGGCTGCACTGCTGTTTGAGGTCAAGGTAAAAAACTTAAGGTTGAGATAAAAGGCAGATAGGGGCCTAAAGCCAACATTAAAGACAATGTAATTTCTATTACAGCTGCAGCTTACTGACATAGCAGAATTATGTAAACCCTGTTAAGAACACACGTACACAAATTCTTCACTGAATGCATGCATTGGGTCACTTCACTATTTACAGTGGTTAAGCTTTAGGCAAAACAGCAAGGTATTGGCTTCCTCCAGAAAAGTTTTCCCAAATGATAATCTCTAGTGTTGAAATAGCTGGAGGTAAAAATGCTAGTCTTTCACTTTGCTTAATGCTGCTTGTTTGTAATGCTAGACAGTTAGGACAAAAATCAAGCAGAATGAGAATGGAATAAATGTTTCTACTAACCCGCAGCATTCTCTGCACTTCAAGCACATAACACTATCTCACATTAATTCAGGTTCTTTCATTCTCTATGCCTTCATAGAGAGCTGTTTCAAGAAAATTGTGTGGATAGGGGGTTTCCATTTGTAGGCGATACACAGCACTGATAAACAATGCAGAACAGAAGATAATAATAGTACTACGTTTAGTTGAACATATAAAGCAAGTTTTCCAGCTATAAAAATTTCTCAAAACTGGGATCAGATCACCATGTTATTGGTGCCTTCTCCTTTACTGAATTTACTTCTGATCATCAATATTTATCTGCATAATTGTTCTTTCAGCAAAACATCATTTCCTAATGATATGCATGATGGGTGGGAAACAATGGTCTAATGCTGGGATAAAATGCGAGTCACCTATTGAATTATTTATGCCACCCATTAAGGGTCTCTGAAAGGTGTTATTCAAATGCAAAATGGCTGAAATTATACTATCAGACAGTACCCAGCAAAAGTAAGTACAGGAATCAGAGGTATCATGCACATTTATTGCACTGAAAACTAAAGAAACAAAATATGAGAAATCTTGCCTAAATTCAGATATGAAATTGTTCTCTGAGGTTACTTTCCTGAAAGTATAATTAGTTCTCCTTTAGTAATGTTTTTATTAATACTTCATATCCTTCATAACACTGGGAAACTCATAAAAACGTGCACGAATTAAAAGATATCCAGAACAGTCTAGTCTTAACAATCAACATCTGAACATATCTCTCAGATATTTGTTCTTGTAGAGTTCCTTTAAAAGCCTTGTGATTTTTGACAGTTATTGCTCATTCAAAGGCCACATGTCTACTTATTGATCAATGTTTTTAATACGTTACTGAACCAAAAGGAGTTAGCAGATGTTCTGTCTGCATCCATACACAGATTAATCTGCTAGCTGTGCATCAGGAAGACGAAAAGGGATTCAAACACCCAATTTTTTGTTGAAGATAATGAATGCGGCAGTATTATCTATCCTAGAGGAGTTTCTCTTTTCTCTCAATCAATTTCAAGCAATGTTTCACAAGATCTAAATGAAATCCAGGAGGCTGAAACAAGTTCAGGGAAGGCTGATGCCCTGGTAAAATTACTGACAGATTTGTTTGAGGAAATGAAGGTTAGAGATAATTTCAAGACTATGATAAAGATTTTATGCAATTAGTCAAAGATATAAGCAAATATAAGTATGTCCACAAACAAAGATGAATCTTGGGTCTACCTCTTGTGAAAATAATAATCTTACTGTAGACTGTTAATCATCAAAAAAAAAAAGAAATGAATAATCATCAGAACAAACTAAGTAACTGCATATAATTATTATTAAATTAAATTATTATTAAAGGGACCACAGGGGCAAGTGATATTACAGTAGGGGTCTGCTACAGACCACCAGATCAGGGTGACAGGGAGGATGAGGCCCTCTATAGACAGATAGGAGCAGCGTCATGCTCGCACACCCTGGTCCTCATGGGGGACTTCAACAACCCTGATATCTGTTGGAAGGACAACACAACAGGGCACAAGAAAAAGTTCTTGGAAATTCCAGAAAGTTCTTGGAATGCTTTGATGATAACTTTCTTCTTCAAATGATCGAGGATTCAACGAGGAAAGGAGCCCTGCTGGACCTTGTCCTTACTAACAAGGGGGGGATGATGGGGAATGTCAAGTTCAAGGGTAGCCTTGGCTGCAGTGATCATGAAATGGTGGAGTGGATTTCAAGATTCATAAGGCAGCGAGGAGGGTGTGCAGCAAGCTTGTTACCCTGGGCTTCAGAAGAGCAGACTTTGGTCTCCTGAGAGATCTGATTGGGAGGATAGCATGGGAAAAAGAAATGGAGGGGAGAGGTGCCCAAGAAGGCTGGTTGTTATCCAAGAATCGCCTCCTCCAAGCTCAGGAGAGGTGCATCCCAAAAAAAGAAGTCAGGCAAAATAGCCAGCAGCCTGCATGGATGAATAAGAAACTGCTGGACAAGCTCAGGACCAAAAAGGAGGCCTATAGAAGGTGGAAGCAGGGACGGGTAGAATGGGCAGAATACAGAGAAACGGTCCGAGTGGTCAGGAACGAGATCAGGCAAGCGAAAACCCAGGCAGAACTAAATCTAGCCAAGAACATCAAAGACAATAAGAAAAACTTCTACAGATGTGTCAGGGACAAAGGCAAGACTAGGGAAGTGTGGGCCCTCTCTGGAAGGAAATGGGAGACCTGGCCATCCAGGATATGGGTAAGGCTGAGCTGTTGAACAACTTCTTTTCCTCAGTCTTCACCGGCAAGGGCTCAAACCACACTGCCCAAGTCATGGAAGGCAAAAACAGGGGCTCTGCCAATGAACTGCCCACAGTATGAGAAGATGAGGTTGGAGACCCCTTAAGGAACCTGAAGGTGCATAAGTCCATGGGACCTGATGAAATCCATCCACGAGTCCTGAGGGAGCTGGTGGATTAAGTTGCTAAGCCACTTTCCATCATATTTGAGAAATCGTGGCAGTCTGGTGAAGTTCCCGCAGACTGGAAAAAGGGGAACATAACCCTGATATTCAAAAAAGGAAAAAAAGAAGATCCAGGGACCTATAGGCCAGTCAGTCTCACCTCTGTGCCTGGCAAGATTATGGAGCAGATCCTCCTGGAATCTCTGCTAAGGCACATGGAAAATAAGGAGGTGATTTGAGGCAGCCAACATGGCTTCTCCAAGCGTAAATCATGCCTGACAAATTTGATGGCCTTTTATGATACTGCCACACACTTGGTGGACAAGGGCAGAGCAACAGATGTTGTCTACCTGGACTCATGCAAAGCCTTAGACACTGTCCCCCATGGCATCCTGGTCTCAAAATTGGAAACTAATGGATTCAGTGGATGGACCACTCGGCGGATAAGGAGCTGGTTGGAAGGCCGCACTCAAAGGGTTGTGGTCAATGGCTCAATGTCCAATTGGCGGCCAGTGACAAGTGGTGTTCCTCAGGGGTCCGTAATGGGACCAGTGCTGTTCAACATCTTTGTTGGAGACATGGACAGTGGGATAGAGTGCACCCTCAGCAAGTTTGCTGATGACACCAAACTCAGTGGTGCGGTTGAAATGCTGGAGGGAAGGGATGCCATCCACAGGGACCTGGACAGGCTTGAGAGGTGGGCTCCTGTAAATCACATGAAGTTTAACCTAGTGAAGTGCAGGGTCCGGCACCTGGGATGTGGCAATCCCAGGCACAAATACAGGCTGGGCAGAGAATGGCTAGAAAGCAGCCCAGAGGAGAAGGACTTGGGGGTGTTGGTGGATGAGAAGCTTAACATGAGCCGACAATGTGCACTGGCAGCCCAGAAAGCCAACTGCATCCTGGGCTGCATCAAGAGAAGTGTGGCCAGCAGGTCACGGGAGGTGATTCTGCCCCTCTACTCTGCGCTCATGAGACCCCACTTGGACTACTGTGTCCAGCTTTGGAGTCCTCAACACAGGAAGGACACAGACCTGTTGGAACGGGTCCAGTGGAGGGCCATGAAGATGATCAGAGGGATGGAGCACCTCCCCTATGAGGACAGGCTGAGAGAGTTGGGGTTGTTCAGCCTGGAGAAGAGAAGGCTCCGGGGAGACCTTATAGCGGCCTTTCAATATCTAAAGGGAGCCTACAGGAGACCTGGAGAGGGACTCTTTGTCAGGAAGTGTAGTGAAAGGATAAGGGGTAATGGTTTTAAATTGGAAGAGGGGAGATTTAGATTAGATACTAGAAAGAAATTCTTTACAGTGAGGGTGGTGAGGCACTGGAACAGGTTGCCCAGAGAAGTTGTGGATGCCCCATCCCTGGAAGTGTTCAAGGCCAGGCTGGATGGGGCTTTGAGCAACCTGGTCTAGTGGGAGGTGTCCCTGCCCATGGCAGGGGGGTTGGAACTAGATGATCTTTAAGGTCCCTGATTCTATGTCTATGATTCTATGATATAAATTATCTCAGTTTCCTTCTTTAAATGCTCTTTCAGCTAATTCCAGTTTCTTCAATTATGAAGAGAGGACAGAAGCATAACGAGATTGTACAGTCTTTGAGAAGGACTAGCAGTACTGCATTCCCTACACAATCTCTTTTCCATGACCCTAAAGACCACAACTTTTATGATAAAGTTCATCCAACACTCTTTCTGTGTTATGTTATGAGTCGTGTTTTCTGAATAGTACTGTAAAAGAGCTCATTTCTATCCAGAAGTGGGAAAGGGAGACATAGACATCCGATAAAAACATTGCAGATATCCAACACGGTGTAAGATGAAGTGCACCTTTATTCTTTTGTCTAATTAATTACATTCTAGAAATAGTAGCCATATCTGTAAACTGTTATCATTGTCATAGATCAATTGGGAGGTGCTCCTTTACGTCATAACCTTTCATTCAATATTGTTAACGTAAAAATATGCAATACAATGTAGTGAAGTTTGTTATGGTAACTAAAGATAAAGATCTACACATTAAACCCCTGCCTTTTTTGAGGCAACTTTAGCCTGGTGGTTTTTTTTGCCCATGCATGGGTACAGTATCTCTTGGTACTAATGAGTACAGTAATGCTGTACATACTATGCCGAAGGGAGAATAATTTCTCTATACAATGATCTTAAGTGTCATGCACAGTAAGAGAAGCAAGGGAGAAGCTATATTTCCGATCTACACTTGGGTCTGAATCTAGCTGATCTGGTTTGCAGTGGCACAGAGTAATTTGTAAAGCCCTATATTAAATCACTCCACTAGAAAGAATTTTTTATGAATATCTGAATGTCTAATGCACATATGACTTCATCACATAGAAGCTGAAACAAGGACTACATTGGTGGTGTGGTGCAGAACAAATTTTCAGGATTTTCTAGGATTACGTGAAATATGATCCCCAATAAAAAGGAAATATTATAGATATAATAAGGATAAAAATCCATTGCCCAGCTCAAAGGTTGGAAGGTGAGGAGTTAAAGATACACCAGATAGGGAATATTCTTCTATGGCATGATTTGTCATTTCTGCACCTGTACAGTCCATAGTGTGACTATGATTATAGCAGTGTAGAGGTGTTACACTCTATTGTAAGTGGTTCTCCTTAGTGCAGAAATAAACACTATGAACACACCACATGCATACCACTCAAATTATAGCCATGCTACATTTTCTGTAAAGCATTCTGTAAAGGTATATGACTTCTATGTATAGATAAAGGCAAATCTGAAGAAAAAAAAAATCAATCAAAAAACATTGTCTGCTTGGAGTGATACATGTAAAATTTGGCAAAATAAGCAAGGTTATAAGGAAAAAATCCAACATGTTGCATGAGCTGTGGAACAAAAAGACCTGTTTCCATACAGATCTGCATTATTGGTGGTTACCTAATGGCTTCTCTGATAGATAGCAAAGGTTGAGCTCACACAATAGCCTTTCTTTGGATAGGGACATTTTTTCTTTTGCTTGATGCCCTATTTTCACAGAGCTTGCAAGAATCGAGGGCCTCTGGGATCACGTACCTCTGTAAGATTTCATTGAAATCAGCCACTAACTTTAGATGTTGTCTGGGAACAGCTCATGAATAGACAGACAGATCCACACTGCATCACTGAATGACCTTAACTCCCACAAAAAAAACCTGAAGCAAGAAGAAAAAAAGACAGGTTTTATGAAATACAGTAGACAAATGGATACATCGGGTTTTATACTCACTTAAACGTACATTTGTTCAATATTCTGCTTTTCTTTTCCTCCCACTGTTCCCCAGTCCAGTACATCAGTGAAATAGAGCACTGCAACCTGGGGTAGAAAAAGACTTTAAAGGTAGAGATGCAAAAATGCCCTTAGCACAGCTGAATCTCCATAAAGACACTGTGGTTTTCAGCAACCCACATTTTCTGAGAGGTCCTGCAGCAGAGCCAAGGAAGGGGTCACCAATGCTGAGCAGTGAGCTGCAGTGGTAACATACAGCTTTTTTGGTAAGTCATGAAGAGCAGCAGAGAGGAGGAGCCTAGAGGTGCCTGAGGAGCAGTGAAGCAAGCTAGCAATGAAAGTTTTGTTGCTTTGCATGTGCAAGAAGAGAGCCCAAGCTTTCGTGCCAGACCAACTCTTTGTACACTCCTGGGCAATGAACTTCATGCACCTATACAAAGGTGCCTTTACCTGGAAAATCACACAGCAAGCTTCCCCCTCCTCCCCAAGATCAATTGCCTTGCAACACAAAGGAGTGACGTAAAAAGCCTTGCTGAAGAGAGAAGGAAACCTTTGAATGAGAGACTCTCCAGCAAAGGATGACCACACAGTCAGCTCTGCGCCACATGCTTTGCACGCCTGGTGGGTGCCTCTCTTCCAAACTTGCCTTATTCCCAGACAGTATCTTGACTTACATTGAAAATGATCAATTGGTATATGTTGGAGCAAAATAAACTCTGCTCTAATGTGGCATTTCCTTCTTAGCATCCCCTTCAGTATTGTATGATGTGAAAGCAAATCAGTCCCAACAATGAGGACCGCTCCTTTCAGCCCACCCTTAACAAATAGCTTCAGCTCCTCATTCGATTTCAAGATACAGAAGGGTCAACACCTTCCATGTGCGACCTGCAAGATGATACTGCTTTGTGTTCTACCATCTGGGATGGTTTCAATTGCAAATCGATTAGAAGTATTTAGGTATTTAGTTACAACTTCAGCCTGCCAGTGCTTCATATATCTTTAGAGCACAGAAGTAGCAAGCAACTTTATGTATCTCAGGCCAGTTTAGAGCAAAAACTTGCTGCAGTGTCCAAGATGCTTTAGGAAGGGACATAGAGTACAAGCTACTGAAGTTCACCATGCTGAATGAGCCCTTTTAAATCCAAATGGGATATAAACCCATAACATCTTGACCAGGTCTTACAATCTGCAACACACTTCTTGTGTGCAATTTCCTCAATATCTTACAACTTTTTTGGGAATGGGCTAAAATTGCTGTAATTTGATTTGGCGACTGTCAATGAGCAGCTTCAGGACAGAATGGGTGGGGGTTGGAAAATTATTTAAAAAGTCTATTATCATTACCTTGATTTGGGATATTGACTTAGAAGAATTGCAGCAGGTCTGAAGGATAAAGCTCTGCAGAAGCACTGAACCTATTGACTAAGGACATATTTATTGCTGGTGCTAGAGCACAGTTAACAGAAAGGAAGGAACGAGCTGTTCTGGTCAATACACAACAACCTTTCTACTAAGACATAAACAAATTTCTTGTGCAATTGCCAAGTAATTTTTTTCCTATGTCTGTGAAAGCATTTTGAACATTACAAGTGTCCATTTTCTGACATGAGAGTGCATCTCACTGAAAACTGGTAGTCATTGATAAAACAGCAATCAAAGTTTTGCTTGGACTTCCATCCAGTAATAAATAAAACAGGATATGGTTGGCCTTCTGGGCTGTGAGCACACGTTGCTGGCTCATGTCCAGTTTCTCATCCACCAACACCCCCAAGTCCCTCTCCTCAGGTCTGCTCTCAATCCATTCTCTGCCCAGTCTGTATTTGTGCCTGGGATTGCCTTGACCCATGTGCGGGACCTTGCACTTGGCCTTGTTGAACTTCATGAGGTTCACATGGGCCCATCTCTCAAGCCTGTCCAGGCCCCTCTGGATGGCATCCCTTCCCTCCAGTGTGTCGATTATGCCACACAGGTTGGTGTCATTTGCAACATGGACAGCATGGCTCTGTTTCTTGAATGATCCCAGTCTAAAAATAACATCAAAAAAGGAGAACTGCAGGGAAAGGATCAGAGTATTAGATTGAAGGTGATTTTACTAGGTCTATATATTCTTCCAAGCGTAGGTACTCTGTACAATAAAATACAATAATATTGTTCCCAGTTTTACTTCTTTGCTGTCTCTGCTTTTCAGCAAATATAAATAAACTATGAATATTTGCCTTCAGCTGTCAGCAGAACACAAATACTTCAAGTTAGTATCTACTGTATATACCTAATTACAGATTTAATACTTCAAAATGATGAAAAAAAATAACTCAGCATCAGTCCAGTGACGGCAGTGTAGCTGTTAATGCTGATAAAGAGCAAAGGGAAAGTTTTTGACCAAACAGATCAAATGAATAAAAAGGTGGAAATGCAAAAAACAACTTTAGTTCATAAGCTAGGGACATGGTGTTTTGAAAACACTACTTTGTTCCCAGGATGTCACCATTACTCAGTAAAAATGATATCTGAGAATGCCATTTTCATTCAGCTGCTTTTGGGCTTCTATGCTTGGGGATTTGTTAGAAGAAGGGCTCCCCCAGCCAATTCTCTGGCACTGATGAATCTTTCCATAGGGTTTCAGGTTTAGAGAAAAAAATATACTATATTATTTGCTTTAAAATGGTTCAGAGTTTGGTTTTGGTTTGGGATTCTTGATCATGAGCTTGTAAAAAAGCTGAGTTAAGAGGTATTTGTTAAACTTTCAAGTTAAACATTTTACCTGCACACACAGATTAATAATGGTCATGAAAGCCCACAAAAATATCTGTTAAAGTGCATATTAAAGATCACAGTGTCAATACCTATTGAATATTAGGGATATCGGAAATACTCAACTTTAACAAAAATCAAGATTACCAATATGGAAAATGTGGAGTAGAAGCTACATATTTAAATAAGGCTTTCAAACTATTCAAACCATTGAAGTCAATGATGTAGAAATACATGCATGCAATGTTAAATAATGGCAGGTTAGTTAAAAAGCTATTTTTTAAATCAGTATCATGTTTCAATACAATCACAATATTAATTACAGTATAATTGGAACTATTTTAAGTAGTCCTAATACTCTAGAAGCTTTCAGCAGTAACATCATAGTACAACAGTTTTTCTTTTCTTACTCACAAAGTTTTTTCCCTAAGAGAAGCAAGAATAGCAGACGTTGAAAAGGAAGAGTTGTTTGATTAGTTGTTTTGAAGGGGCTTGCTTTGGTTCTGTATTTTATACCCCTTATTTTATTGGTCAACATTATAATTACATCACTTTTAAATTATTAGTATCACTACAAACATAATGTCAAATATTAACTGTGTAAATGTCTTGAAAAATACTGTTGGACTTAAAAGGATATTTGATGCTAATTATCTTTACCTGTAATTTACAAAGATTTCAATCTTATCACATGAATACACTACAAGATTAATTGCTCGTATTATTCCTTAAAAGGCAGCCATGTGACTGTTCTTATATAAAGGGAAACCATAATACACTTATTTTATTCTCATGTTCAGTGCTCATACCTTCTTTTGTCTGTCCAAGCAATTATACAGCTTTTGGCAAAGCCTCTCAAACACTAACCGGTTTCTGTTTGCACAGTTCTATGGACATTAGAGTTAAAACCTTCAATGTAGTGAATAAATACCTCTAGATGACCAGTTGGCTACCTTCTACATTCATGTACTGATGTGTTAAAAAGCCTGACACAGGCTTCTAATTTCAGCTCTCTCATTTTGTATGTGTGCATCTTCAACATCACATCAGACTTTGTTCTTCACAGAACTGTGTTAGTTCTTGCCCCCACCTTCAGTGGGAGCACTAAAACACAGTTCTGTAACCTTATTGGGCTCTTGTGTCACAAGAAAAAATGATTTAGTCCTGATTTGGAGGGATGTGTGAGTGCACAGTAACTGAATAGAAACACAGAGCAACCACTTTGCAGGATGCTCTTCTCACCTAACTCTGGGTTTTCTAAGTTTGGGCACATAAGACCACATAAACACCTCGCTTTCCCATTCCTTATCACCCCAAGAGAGAAGAATCATCTTCTAGAGGTGCCCATCTCTGTTTCTGGACTGACGGAGATTCATATGAACCCATAAGGCCAGGCAGCTGTCTTCAGATGTCTCGTTAAGTGAAAGGAGTTCTGCTTAACATGACAGCATATATCCTTAACTTATGTAAAAAATACAGATACTTTGATAAATCAGTTGCAGCAGTACTGGCTAATTTAGATTCATGCAAGACATTGAGGGCCCAGAAGTCTTCACAGTGAATGTGCTGAGTGTAGGCTGGGAAACACTGGGTGTACACTGCTCAGTACTACTTGAGTGTACTACTTGTTTTGCAATTTATAGTACTCTTTTAAAGTAGTATGGAAAACTGAAAATAAAGCAATGAGACAAACTAGACACTACATAAAGAAAATTGTCATGTTCTATGTCGTTTTTTTTAAATTCTCAGATCTCTCATCTTTTTAAAAAGCAGCTGGTTTTTTTAGCAATATTTTGCTAAATAAGGGGTATGGTTAAAAAGGCAGCACAAAATCTTGAAGACATTGTTTCCACTCCTTGAGCACTATGTAGAAAGAAACTATCCCTGTTTATCTGGTGTTTCTCTCGAACACACGTGAATTACCAAATGTAAAAAGAAGCTATTTGTAGAGAACAAACATCTGTTTCCTTATCTACTTTTTCTTCAGGTCACTGAATCTTAACTGGCAAACAAAAATGGTTTTGTGGCTCTAAGACTTATCAGTCTTCATCAGAAAGATTCATTTACAAGCAGTTTCTCGAAGCTGACTATATTACACAGTAAATTCAAGTGTTTTATAAGCTAAGAGTCAGCACTTAAGCAAACTGATAAAACACCGTTTACGTGAACACTAGCACATCTATGTTTTTGACTCAACATATTTACTTATAGCTGGAGTATTAGCCTCAATTTAGAGGTTTCATTACACTACAGTAGCAGAATTATTTCTGAGATTGACAAAGTCAGTTCAGTCTAGCCCCAGGGTAAAGTATCAGAGATCCCCTTGGTTTATTAGAGGTACATACAGAGGTTCATACAGAGCATGATGCATCTCCATCCTTCCTCAGTCATCACCCTGTACTACACCGAAAATTACCAACCCCTGCAGCAAGCTCATCACCCCCCTCTGTCACTACTGCTCAATCCATGTACTTTCCTCTCTTTGGAATATCACTGAAGCTCCTTTACATAGGTCAGCCATGTGGCAATTTTATCCACATCAACAGCACTAAACAAAGCTGCTAGTTCACCCTGCAACCCCATGCACTGAATGGCCAGGTCCCTCTGATTGGTAGGCAGATACTGAAGATACCGTTATCTGAACCTTCAGGCTCCTTTGCCTGCAGAGAGGTACATGCAAATTGTTCTTATTGGTGAGCTATTCCTTTTTGCCCTCTGTTGTGAGGTTTCTTGTGCTTTCCTTGGAAGGTGTTTCTTGGCGAGTCATTGCCAAAGGCAACTTGCAGGATTTGCAGTCTTGGCTGCTGGAATTAATCTGATGCATCGCTTTCTAAAAGTGTTCTTGACGCTTTCCAACCATAACTGCTTCAGAGCAATTCCCAGGAAATCACAGAAGGTCTTCTCAGACCGCCAGCACTTGAGAACACTGTACATGGAGTCTGCCAGCACCAATTCCTCTTATTCCAAGAGGAAGGGCTATTTTACACCCCAGAGAGACAAACTGCGCAGAAAGGGAAGAAGACCCTGGGAGGCCAGAGCATGGGTAGAAGAGACAAGGAGTTCCAGCCTATGGAAGAATGAATATCTATGAAGGAGGACATCTACCTCTGTGAGCACTGAAGATGACTTTGGATTCAGATTAGGGTTCCTTTCTCCTTGAGACACGAGTAGTTTTCTTTATATCTGAACAGTGTGTAATTTGGAGAGCTAAAGGATAAAACATATTCCCTTTCATGATCTATTGCCTTAAAAACATGCAGATTAAATGCATATAGACTAAAATTATAGTAGTATGCAAACTGATATCCCTTAGAAGTTTTGCCTGTGCGTACAGCTTATTACAAACACAGACCCAAATCTATCAAGACACTGAAATAAAAAAAAAAAAAAAAAAAAAGAAAAAAGACAAAATGAAAACCCAGCTTGAAAAATTAATCCCAGTCTCTTCAAATCATCGCCTTTTTTTTTTTTTCATTTTCAGTAGAAAAGCTTATTTCTATTTCTCCTTTTCCCCCTTTCCCCTTTATTTACCTTAAAACTCAGCTTCCTACTGTTTCTTGGGTGATGCTTATATTGCCAAATTTCAACATAAATAATTGGTCTTTTTCTGCCCATCTAGACATAGTTCAGTAGTACTTTAACATGCTTTTCAGCCTGTCAGCACTGCCTTGTGAGTACATTTGATTGCAGGGGTAGATGGCAGAGTTGCTCCCCTACTTGTTTTAGCATTACAGACCTCCTCTTTAGTCAATACAATTTCTAAGACACATATATTTATTAGAGACTGGGTATATCTTGTTTTACAGCTGGGGTCGGAACTTTCCTTACTGGTCACACAAATGCAAAAGTAGAACCAGGAAAGAATTTGCACTTTTCTGTTACATAGTTTCTCCAGGAACAGCAAACCCTCACAAGACCTCCCAGTGAGGAGTTAAACTTTGACATGGAGCATATCTCCCTGAAACATTTAAAGTTACAGAGTTAATAGACCAGATCCTCCACTAGCTGACAGCAATTGCAGTCACAGCCTGTTCAGATGTGTCCTTCAAGGCATGCCCATTTTTCCTTGGCTTTTTGACAGAAATGAGGCAGAGAGACCATATAAACCAGGAAGAATCTCCAGAATTTTCATGTACCAAAAATTTTATTTCACTGCGGCAGACCAAAAGTCAGAGGACAAACTGGGTAAGGCTTGTAGAGTTGCATCCACATAGACATGCTGAAGTTTAACTCCTCTTTTACAGATCATTATGTTTCTTGTGGTTATTCTCTCACGTAATTTTTGCAATCTTCATCCACCGAACTTGTTTTCTGTTTGGTAGCTTGTATTATGTGTTACCTCCTTAGCTAAACATACAGATAAAATAAAAATTTGAGAGGAATAATATAAATAAGGTTATTATTATTTATTAAGTGAGTTAATGTTATATGAAATATAGGGGCATGGAGGCATCAGCTATGTATAAATCAGTAAGGCAAATACAATCTTGGGCTTCATTACACTAAGAAGAAAAATAGCATTAGTCACATCCCTCCTACAAGAAACAGAAGGACATTATTCCATATCAAAATAAAGGAAAGATGGGGAGGGACTCTTTATGAGGGAATGTAGCGATAGGATGAGGGGCAACGACTTTAAACTGGAAGTGGGTAGGTTTAGATTAGATATTAGGAAGAAATTCTTTACTGTGGGGGTGGTGAAACACTGGAACAGGTTGCCCTGTTGTAGATTAAGTTGTGGATGCGTCTTCCCTGGAAGTATTCAAGACCAGGCTGGATGGGGCTTTGAGCAACCTGGTCTAGTGGGAACGTCCCTGATCGTGGCAGGGGGATTGGAACTCATTGATCTTTAAGGTCCCATCCAACCCAAACTGGTCTATGAAAATGAAACTCATTTAACTGTTATGTTTCCTAATTTTTTGATAAGCAGAAGTTCCTTTTTCGGAAAACCAGACTTCTAACTCTTTCGCTTAGCTTTCTCAAACTGATTTTTGAAACTATGTTCCTCACAAATGTCATCACTTACAGAAAAAAAAAAAAACACCCACAAAACCAACCCACCAAAAATAGGGAAGATGGAAGGAAATGTAATCAATTCTAAGTCCAGCTCTTGCAGGCTGCTTTTCCTCCAAAAGCCATGCAATCAATTTTAAAAAACCTACTGTTTTCTTTTAATATGAGTGACCCAGAAGAGTTGTCCAAGCCAAGTATGCAGAAGGAACTCTGTTTCCCTCTATGAAACAACAAACTTCAGAATTTTGAAGTTACTCTGGAAAACTGAAATACACAATCCATTTACTACATATTTTGTTCTATCAATTATCTTCTATCAATTCAAATCAGTTTTGAAACAGCTTTCTTAATTTTTGATCTGCCTCTGAATTTGTCCTGTCTGTCCTCAGTTATGTGTTCCCCTCTATGCTTTGCTCCTTTCCTGTTTTCTCTGAAAGCAGAAAGAGCAACAACTCTTGTTCACTCCGCTTTGCTCCTTCCCACCTTCCAACATCACAGGCTCAGGCTGTCAAACTGTATGCTCCTCTACCATGCTAATGCCAAGGGACCTCTGCTTTAAAAAGAAAATCATGATCACCAGATCTTTAATAAGTTAACTGGAGGTAGAGAAGTGAACTGAAGGAAGGAGCTGAACATTACCCATGCTGAAGCTGTGGAGTTAAAATAGTCCCTCAGGCAAATGAAAACAAACAAATTGTATTGTTTCCTGTATTTTATTTTCCGGAAAACCTTTCTGTTGGGACAGAAACACAACTAGAGACTTCCTTCTCAGCTGCTGAAGGACTTTCTGAGGTGGCCCTTACAAGTGCATAATTTTGCGGAACCAGGAAGAGAATCTGAATCCCCATGTCATACACAGTCTACAGTAAAATTTACACTGCTGGTAATGCAACTCAAGAGCTTCTCCCCACCCCCAGGAGCATGACAAAGACCAGTAATTCATGTGGTGCAATACAATATGTCACATAACTTGACAAATCTACCAGGACTAACACTCACATAGCACTTTGATAAATCATTCATGAATAGATTTTTCTTTCACCTTTGCATGTGGATTAAGGAGAGAGGAAGAAAGGGGAAAGTAGATGTCATACCAGGAACAACACAAATGAAAATACTGTCACATGGAGAGCTAAAATTCCCCAGCCTACTTTCCCAATTTCACCAGGAGCTATATGTGCTTTTGAGAAGGTGTGTCTGTTTGCTGGCTTTTCTGCCTGATACACTGACAGAAATGCCTGCATCCTGCCCACTCACCATCAAGCATTTGAGTAAAGAAACAGTACCTCTTCACCTACGTGCATTTGCATTCAAACTTAAGTTCCTAACAGAATGTAAAGTCATTCCCTGTGCACTATGGGGAATACAGAGTAGTCCACGTTTCCTGAAAATGTTGGTAAATATGACTTAACTTTCAGGTAGTAGCATGTAAAGGGTGGCTATTTCTTGTACAAGGCTAAAGACTAGCAGGAAGTCATCTCTAGGATTGAGCTTTGAGCATGTGACAAAGCCAAAATACTATCCAGAAGATGGCTATGGCTAACTTCAGCAAGGAAGGGAGACTCCAGTTTGCAGGGAGACAAGGAGGGCTTACACATAACCTTTGTGGAGAGCAGTGTATGCAAGTTTTTGTTTGGGTGATTGTCATGGTAGGTATGCTCATGGATACACCTAGGAAAAGCTGCCTGGGCGATCAGCAGAGGCTGCAGAACCTGTATGCTGTTCCCACAATTCCCCCTCTACCAGAAGTATCAAAACTTGCCCAAATAAAGACCAAGCTTGCCTCCAAAGGTCTCAAGTCCATGAGAAGAAACTCTGGACCATTTTTGCAATGCACTTATCTTCAGAAGAAGAGCAGATGCCAACAGCTCCCTGTCTCAACACACATCTGTAAGAGGAAGCACAGATGCTTCTCTCCCACAGACAGGTCTGAGGGAGCACCCTCACATCTGAATTAGGTCCTTCATTATTATTCTGCTTGCAGCAGTTTGCAGGCTCATGGTAATGCACTGCATTTTGATCACTTTGTGACCTTCGCTTCACTTTGAAGCCCATCCTTGTGATTTTCTGCAAATCACAGAATCATATAATGGTTTAGGTTGGAAGGGGCCTTAAAGATCATCAAGTTCCAACCCCCCTGCCATGAGCAGGGACGGCTCCCACTAGACCTTGTTGCTTAAAGCCCGATCCAAATATAAATGTATATTGGCCCTCATTTGTTTGATAACGAGGTCGTACTCTGACTCTTCCCTGATATTTACTTCTTGCAAAACAGAAATTCTTTTTGTGTGCAGTATTTCTAGTTCAGTTTATACTGGAACGTCTCCGGGATCAGTTTCCCACTCACAGCTGATAACAAGTGAAAGGTATGCCACGCATGACTCATCTAAGTTAATGTGCCACCACCCTCTCTGGACATTTTGCTGAAGATAAATCAGATAGTACATCTTTTACAAGTAGTGGCTAACGACTGCTTTTCAACACACTATTTAGCAGTTTGGGATCCATGCAGACCCGTGGTAGACCTGAAGGATTTCTCACGGCTGCCAGACTATAAATTTACCAGTGTGACCATGCTAATCAGGAAGTATTTCTTTTCTTTACAGATTTGACAGTACATTTCTCCATGCCTTTCTTGTACAGATGTGTATACATTTACATGTATCTATTAGATATGATATGAAATGATGTGATATGATTAGTATGATCTCAAAGGTGCCTGGTCCTACCTTCACCAGACTGTCTCCTTGCCCTGTGTCCTTGCATCCTCATAAAATTCTGGGCACAGACCATCATTATGGTACTGGTGACTCAGGTCTTATACTGATGTCCTGAATCTGAATCCTGTTTCTATTGTGTTGCTACCCAGTAGTGGTTGGTATTTTCTTCCAGAAGGGGCAATGTGAGCTATCTCATTATCTTTCAACTGCACTTGCCCACTGTCTCAGAATGTTTTTATTTTACATTGTCCCACCTATCCATGTTCTGCCAGTAGAATTTATGTCTTCCCAGCCTCCTGGGCTCCATCAGGGAGAGTGTCGCCAGCTGGTTGAGAGGGAGAGGGATCCTTCCCCTTTAGTCAGCACTGGTGAGGCACATCCAGAGTGCTGTGTGTGGTTCTGGGCTCCTCAATACTAGAGAGTTATGGAGCTATTGGCGCAAGTTCAGCACACAGCCACAATTTTCTGTAAGCATCTTCTGTTATTCGTCCAGTTATTCACGCTTCTTAGGTACTTAAATTTTCAGTAGAATATTTGTTGCACCATAACGTCTACATTTGTGGTGTGAATTCCACTTCTGGAGATCCCAGAGATGCTCCTGTGGTCTGCACTTGTGGAACAATGGCAAGTGGCTCTTTTGATCCCATCCCTGCCTGGTCTACCTAGATTGTACTTTGTAACTGACATCATGCTCTCCACACGCTGCAAGTGTTTTTTTCTAGGCACTGTTTTCCTTCATGGCCTGCTGGCACTATCAGCTTTTATGCCTTCAGGCTCTCACATAAATTATTCTGAAGACTATTGTAAAATTATGTACTGTATAAACATTCTACTGAGGTATGATTGATGTATGAACAAAGAATATTTAAAGATTATTGTATAATTGTGTATAATGTTGTATATATATTGTTAGAACTGCTACTTGTCTGTAAACAACAATTCACACTTAACCTAAGAATAGACACAGAACTTGGATTGAATACAGAGGTCCTGGGAGGACTAAATTTTGATCCAACAGTCTTTCCTTAAGAGAGGGGATGTTGTTTAGTAGCTTCTAAAATAGTTGTGTAAGGTTGCTATCAGATGAAACACTCCCTAAAGTGAGTCTCGGCTCATGAAGTAAAACTGTATTCGTCCTTACAACAAAATCCAGCTCAGTAACAGGAAGGTTTTAAACAGATGGGCTTGAATCTTATGGAGGGAAAAAAAAAAAAAAAGCACACTCTGCTTTCCAGTTTGGCTGCATGTTGTTAGGCAGGGTGGAGGCAGGCTTAACCTGAGCCCTAGTGCTCCACCAATGGCCTTCAGAACCACCTGGAGCTCCTGCTGCCTCCACAAAACACCGCTGGTTGCCAAGGAGCAAAACCTCACTGCTATCTACATCAGTGCTATCAGCAGTTTTTCTTTTTTAAACTGAAACAGAAAAAAGGGACACATCTCCTTCCTACACAGTTGCTTTGTTAAGGGCTGTGTTAGTAGAAGTTCAACACTGATCCTAAGATAAGACATCCAAAGGGGAACAACAAAAGGAGAACCAAACTATGAAGTAAACTACATGGCATTTTCCCCATAGATGTTTCCACCCTTGGAAAAGGGAACATTAGCCATAACAGTACGTTGTACAATACGTATCAAATTTTCCATTACTTTGCGATAGTGATGTGTGACTACAGTTTCACAGAAGGAAGGGCTTGGCCATGTTATGGGAATAATGATCATACATTATGATCTAAAGTTACTGGATTATGTAAACAAAGAAAACCTTGCTTCCATTTCTGGATTTGGGAATTTTTCCTCAAATTTTATATAAATCTCTGACATTTCTGGTTGGAGAACTTATAAACCAGAACCTTACAAACCACCACTTGTGATCCTAAAACTCACGTTTCTACATTAGTTTGACTTTTTCTTTTCCTTTTTTTTGAGTTCTAAGGGTGGCAAAAATACAAAAGCCCTAAGGACACTCAAATGGAAAATGAACCTTCTGATACCAAGTCTTTAGAAAACTGATCCCTACAAGCAGATGGGCCCCACCTTGCAGCAAATTGAACAAATAAAGAATAATTTATCTTTAGGTGCAATAAGCATCATACCAAAGTTTGCCAAAGGCTGGATAATTCCATAAAGCTGCTCAACAAGAAGCCAAAAGTGATTAGAAATTAAATGTCTCACAACACCACCCTGAGTACTCAGCTCTTAATCAGGTTATCAGGCAGCAGGGCTTTTCTTAATTGATATAGCCTTTTATCGAATGAGGGTGTTATCTCATTGGTGAGGTCATAAAATCTGAGTCACACAGAGTCAATAGGATATCTAGCACAAAGGCAATGCTATGCATTATAGAGGCTAAAGATATTGTTGGTATTGTAGGTGCTGTTTACTTAAAGGCAACCAGTGACTATTGTGGCCCTCTTCGACCTTCAGAAAAAGCTGTTTTAACCTCATTTTAAGCTATGTCTACTGCTCAGAGTAATTTTGCTAATCATGATTTCATATTGTTGCCTTTGCAATGCTGTGTGACATTTTGAACCCAGGACCTAATTTCTCATAAACAACTGCAGTTCCACAGATTTTCAATTGCCACGTAGCTGAGATTTTGATTTAGCAAAGCTGAATGCATTCTCTGAACACATCAGGAAGATCCTAGCAAAGCTCACTCATAAAAGAGTACTTCCATACTAGTGCCATCATCTAGCTGCTAATGCTTTAAGTCAGAGAAAACAATGCATTGTGTTACAAGAGCCAGTCACAAGATCAGCATGCAAATAATTTTCTTTCTGAAATTATTTTTTAAACCACACCAAAAACTTTTAAGTTGGTTACAACATCTTGTGCACATATTAGAAATGTTTTGTTTCACTTTCAAGCCCTTAATAATGTTTTTAAACATAGAATTATGCAAATAGAAAAGGCAGAAAGAAAGGGGATTTTTCTTATCAGAGAATATATCAAGTTGGAAGGGACCCATAAGGATCATTAGGTCCAACTTATTGGTGTCTAATCCGTCAGTGCTGATAATTAGATACCCATCTTTCAGGAATTAATTTCAACCTGCCAAACACACACAAGGCAGAATTGTGTAGCTTGTTTTTTACAGTGTGCTGGGTTTCTTTGTACATATAGAGTACTTCACTGTTCATTTCAAACATCATCAGGGACTGGTTTGATGGGAACACTGAGACTATGAATTCTCCCACCTTTCTTTTCGCTTAGTCACTTAATGCAATAGTCTGGTCAACCACATCAAGGGTAATGTTTTGTTTGCAAGGAACAACCTTCCCCTACAAAATGACCGAAGCTTCAGCTTCAAGTAGGGTGAAAAGCTACAAAAGACCATCCCACAAATTCCTAAAGCCAAAACACTGCAAAAGAAGCCTTCAGCATTAACACAGCTGCCTCAGATCCCTTATTGTATTACCAGAGAAACTGAATTGTCTTAGGAGAATCAGAAACCCTAGGCAAAGAGCTTCTGTCTGCCACTGGCTTTGAACAGCTTAAGGTTATACTGAACAAATTTCTACCCTCCTAGACAGTAACGAATCCCAGATATCACCTTATTGCCATTAGACCCATTTTGTTCATACCGCCCTCAACAGACCAGGTAGTAGAGCACTGCTTAAGTCAGCATTGACATTATTGATGAAAAGATTGTGTACAATAAAAATAGAGATCGTTCCGTTAAGCACCCAAAAGTTTAATTTGAATGTTACTTCTTGGATTTGAAAGCTCTGCTGTCCTTACAAAGGCACTCCAGCAAAGCTGGAAATCAATCCCCTGTTTCATGACATATGCGTTGTAGTTCATTGTATCACTGAGTAACTGTGTCATACTAGATACCAGTGTAGTAATAATTTTTAAAGAGGATTATTTCACTTAGTTGGTGTATATGAGATAATAACTAAGAGTATATTGTCCAAAAGACAGTTGGATAGTCTCAGGTTACACAGGTTTATACCGATAATGAAGTACAGGTACTGAATGGCTTAAAGAGTTAATACTGAAATGTAAAGTCTTACTTCTACCAACACTGAAGCAACTCTGAGCTTTAGCTCCGTTGACTGCTATTTACCATCTCCCGACTGCTACCTGGTATGGTTCAACCTACACTGTAGGTCAGTGGCTTCATATTAGGAGAACTGCCATCAAACCACAACATTGCTAACAACATTCCAGAAAGGCAGCTCTTTATATGGTCATGTAGAATGACCTAACTTCCAGGTTTCCAAGGAGGTGAATGCAGCTTAGCTTTTTAGGTATGTTGCTTAAGCTGTATGCAGAAGATTACACTGAGAGAAGTACTCAACCCATAGATATTTATGATAGCATCTTTACACCAGCAGGGAAGCAATGGGTGTGTTTTTGGAGAATTTCAGGCAGATTTTGAGCTCATTGCCTGACTGGAAGTCCTACAACCTGGTAAATAATACAGGTGATACCAAGGTAAGACAAGAGCAAACAACCCATTCAATCTCTCTTTCACCTCCTCATTCCACAGGCTTGAATTCTTCCTTCACCATCAACGGGACAAAGCGAGCCATTGCTGAATGCTATGGCGATGGTGTAGCTGGCTTGGTTGCACAGCAGTAGCCATCATGAGATTCTAGGTTTGCTGCCTTCTCCTGAGCAGCAAACACTGCAGCAGCAGTGAATAGTCACAAAACTCAACTTCATGGTTGCAAGTCAGATACCTGAGGTGGAAGACTGACCACATTCCCTCTAAAGTCAATGGAGGGAATCAAGCTCCTCCAGGGGAATATTCAAAACATCAAACTTAGCATCCTGCTATTCACCCCGAGCAGTGGAAGAGGTGGGATATAGTTACACGAACACAGGCACCTGGTGCTCTTCTCAAGTATCTGGTATCACCAGTAGTTGCAGAGGTATAAGGGCACAAATTCCCTCTTCATGCCTCTCAGGTATCCTAAGCCATTTAAAGGGCCACAAGGTTTTTTCATTGGCCCTATATTTAGGCAACTAAATCCTACCTCTGGGGTCTAAAGGATGTCAAAAACAAGGCTGTGCCTGGGAGTCCCCAGTGCTCCCAGATGCAAAAAGATAACAAAGTGCTGAGCGAGGAAACATTTGTTCTTAACCACAGAATCACAGAACCACAGAATCTTGTAGGTTGGTAGAGACCTTAAAGATCATCTTGTCCAACCGTCAACCTAATTCTGACAAAAATAAACACCCACACAACAAACAAAAAGCAACACCATCACTAAACCATATCTCCCAGCACCACATCAACATGTTATCACTCAAGAAAACTACTTGATATACTTAGCAAGGAGTTTTTACTTAAGAATAAAGACATCGAGGTGCTGGAGCAGGTCCAGAGAAGAGCAACAAAGATAGTGAGGGGTCTGGAGCACAGGTCTTATGAGGAGAGGCTAAGGGAGCTGGGGTTATTCAGCCTGGAGAAGAGGAGGCTGAGGGGAGACCTTATTGCTCTCCACAACTACTTGAAAGGAGGTTGTAGAGAAGTGGGGTTCGGTCTCTTCTCCCAAGTCACAGGCGACAGGACTAGAGGAAATGGCCTCAAATTGTGCCAGGGGAGGTTCAGGCTGGATATTAGGAAAAATTTTTTCACCAAAAGGGTTATCAGGCATTGGAATGGGCTGCCCAGGGAGGTGGTTGAGGCACCATTCCTGGAGGTGTTCAAGAGATGGGTTGATGTGGTGCTGGGAGATATGGTTTAGTGATGGTGTTGCTTTTTGTTTGTTGTGTGGGTGTTTATTTTTGTCAGAATTAGGTTGACGGTTGGACAACATGATCTTTAAGGTCCCTTCTAACCTAGAAGATTCTGTGAATTCTAGCTTGCTTTTAGATCTGCCTTTTCTACACTACAGACATTTTCCAAATGAGAGAACCTTCAACTGGCCTCTAGTGCTTTAAATTCTCTGCGCTGGTGAATAAAATGCAATGTTTTCTTTTAGACTGCCTCTTGTAAGTGTATTTTAAGAAGAAGGAAGTCACATTTTATGGATCTATAACTATTTTTCACTAGCTTGTTATTTTTCCCCTGTCTGTGTTTATTCTCTTCTTTATGGAAAAAGATCTCATGAACTCCATGTAACCACTCTGTGACAACACCTTCTGATGTGGTGATAAGGCAATTTGCTTGCTCTTGGAACCATATTGATCTACTGTATCATCAGAAAAGCCAGTCATATAAAACAAAGACAGGATTCCCATCTCTATGTGAAATACAATGCTTTTTTAAAGATCAATCCAAGCAATATTTCACCAAAATGCAATAGTTTCAGCTTTTAGAAACCTATCCACATTTTAAGTGAGGTCTTTAATCCCTTTAATGTTGATATATATCATCTTGGGTAAATTGAGTGCTGGATCTGACTATGGACTTTTCTCATCACTAAAATAAAGACTGAAATCCACTGTCAGTCATGAACATTGCAAGCACCTCAAGATTGAAATTAACATGAAGTAGTAAAATGAACGTTCTCAGTAAAGAAAAATACTTTCTTCTTTTTTTCAGGTCAGCTTGCAGGTAAGTCAAAGAAAAGAACTCAAGCTAAGAAACTAAAGAAGAAAAATAAAGTCATTGAAAATAACTGGGGATGACAACTGCTCATTTGAAAACTGTTGTGTTAGTGAGTTAGTATGTTTTTCCACATCTGAAGCCACTAGAAAAAAATACAGGTATGTGCACTGTAAATCAAACTGGATCTTACAAAATATCTCCCTATTTGCTACTTCACATCTCGTGTGAATGAAAAATGATGAAAAATAATGAAAATTATGAAAACTTCCTAACCTTTTTTGAGTGAAGCAGTGTATGTTTTTTTACTAACTGTGATTCAGAGCAGCAAGCTGTTGTAAGAATCTATAGAATCTAATTTTCACATTACTTCAAATATTGGCTCATAGTTTGACCAAAAAGAAATGGAGATTTCCAGGCAACAGGTACTGCAATAAACAAGACTGCATTTAATGGTTCAGTGTGTTTGTCACCTGGACAAAATCTACGCATGGATTTGAAAAGCCCTTAACTACAGTTAGGCCTAAAGAAAAATATGACTCTACAGGCCAACAAAGTTGGCAGGTGGGCAGTCTGCCAAAAAATTCACACAGAACGGGAAAAAAAAAGATGTTGAATATATATGTTGGCAAGTCTAATTACTCCACGTCCCTGGGGCCATTAATCTGGGAAGTCAGACATTAGTTGCTCCCTTACAAGAAGTCTAGCTGAGTTTCTACGCCCTCATATTCATTCCTAAATCCTGGTTTCAATTGCTAACTCATGATGAGCTCACACATATGCCAGCTTACTCCCAGGCTCCTTTCAGAAACAGACTAACTCCACCCAGCATGAAACCTGGAGTTGAGGGATACCTCCATCTGGGAACTTCTGTCCTGAGGCAGAATTGAGAAGCCCATGCTAGGACTCCCTTTGACACACATAGTCCTTTAGCATTATTCAACCAGGTCTTAAGTCATCAGATGTCCTAGTCCCATGCCCAAAGTTCATAACTCAAGTGTTTGGCATCATGCTTTAAGACACCCCTCTCCCCTCTCATTGATTTGTGCATTTTAGACTAAAAAAGGCCTAAACCAAACACAGAATTATTGTGTTTAGTGCTCCATATTGCACCAAGAGTAAATCCGGGTCAACAGCTTCCCAACATGAATGTGGTCAGTCTACTCCACAGTGGAAACTAGCCTTGGCAGTCAGAGTTTTTTTGGATGATATCTTTGGCTGTGAAAGCATAGTATGGTGTTTATGTCTACAAAATAATTTAAATCTCTTCTATAATAATCACACAGCTAAAGCTTGGCATCTTAGTTTTTGATTATCTAGAGCCAAATACTTAACTTTTTTATATATTAATCTCTACAGCTTTAAATATGCACACACACACACAAGCCTATCAAAAATAAGATGTCTGAAATTGTTTTACACAGAAGTCCAACGTACTTTCATTCCTTCAAGCATAGTTAGAAAATATTCTTTTGCGTGTTTCAGGTGATCAGATTCTTGCTTCCTCCTTTGAATACTTTCCCTTCCTTTCCATATCTCCAAGCCCTTATCTCTGTAGGATAAAAATAATTAGAAGACAGAGATTCTTTTACTTTCCTATTTTCATTTCTACTTTTGGATTTATATCCTTATACTTTTCTGGTCAGTGTTGGCCTAGTGATGTGACACAGCAGGAGTTTCACTTTCCTTTTGAAAGTTCTGATAAGTGGCAAATAGAAAAATCAACAAAGAAACAACCCCACATATAATTAATTTCAGACTAATCAGTGGAAAAGGGCAACAAACAGGAGGCGTTGGACGCCACTGTGCTGCTAGAAACCTACAACCTAGTTGTCATTACTGAAACTTGGTGAGATGAATCCCAGAACTGGAGTACGGTTATTGATCACTACAGGCTATTCAGAAGGGATAGGCAAGGAGGTGGTGGGGTAGCCCTGTCTGTTAGAGAGTGTTTGATTGTCTAGATGATGATGATGGCAAAGTTGAGTGTTTATGGAAAGAATCAGGAGGAAGGCCAACAAGGCAGATATCAAGGTGGGAGTCTGTTATAGACCTCCTAACCAGGAGAAAGAGGCAGACGAATTATTCTATAAGCAGATGGGAGAAATCTTGCAATCACTACCACTTGTTCTCATGGGGACTTCAACTTACCAGATGTCTGCTGGAAATACAATACAGCAGAACAGAAACAGGAGGTTCCTGGAGTGTGTGGAAGATAATTTCCTGACACAGCCTGTGAGGGAGCCAACTAGGGAAGATGCCTTGCTGGGCCTGTTGTTTGTGAACAGAGAAGGACTTTGTTGTGGGATGTGTTGTTTGGAATCTGTCTTGGGCATAGTGACCACAAAATGATAGAGTTTTTGATTCTTGGAGAAGTTAAGAGGGGGCAAGGGGTGGGAGTGAGAGTGGGGAGAGGGAGGGTGAGCAGTGTCAACAGAACTGCTACCATGGACTTCCAGAGGACAGATATTGGCCTGTTTAAGAGACTGGTTGACAGAGTCCCTTGGGAGGCAGTTCTGAAGGGCGAAGGAGTCCAAGAAGGATGGACAATGTTCAAAAAGGAAATCCTAAAGGCACAGGATTAGGCAGTCCCCAAGTACCGAAAGATGAGCAGGCAGGGAAGAAGACTGGCCTGGTTGAACAGAGAGCTTTGGCTGGAATTCAGGGGAAACAAAGAGAGTTTATGAGCTTTTGAAGAAATGGCAGGCAACTCAGGAGGTTGTGAGATTATGGAGGGAGAAAATTATAAGGGCTAAAGACCAACTAGAACTTAATCTGGCTACTACTGTAAAAGACAATAAAAAATGTTTCTATAAACATGTTCGCAACAAAAGGAGGGCTAAGGAGAATCTCCATTCTCTACTGGATGCAAGGGAAAACATAGTGACAAAAGCTGAGGAAAAGGGTGAGGTATTTAATGCTTACTTTGTCCTAGTCTTTAATAGTAAGACCAGTTGTTCTCTGGGAAGCCAGCCCCCTGAGCCTGAAGACAGGGACAGGGAGTAGAATGAACCCCCCCTAATACAAGGGGAAATGGCTAGTGAGCCATTTCCCTACTACTACACCAGTTAGCCGTACACAAGTCTATGGGGCCAGATGGGATCCACCCAAGGGTACTGAGGGAGCTGGCAGAAGTGCTCACCAAGGTACTTTCCATCATTTATCAGCAGTCATGGCTAAACAGGGAGGTCCCAGTTGACTGGAGGTTAGCAAATGTGATGCCCATCTACAAGAAGGGCAGGAAGGAGGATCCAAGGAACTACAGGCACGTCAGTCTGACCTTGGTGCCAGAGAAGATTATGGAGCAGATCATCTTGAGTGCCATCAGACAGCACATAGAGAACAAACAGGCGATCAGGCCCAGTCAGCATGGGTTTAGGAAAGGCAGGTCCTGCTTCACTAACCTGATCTCCTTCTATGACAGGATGACCTGCATAGTGGATGACGAAAAGGTTGTGGATGTTGGTTACCTGGACTTTATTAAGGCTTTTGACACCATTTCCTATAGCATTCTCCTGGAGAATCTGTGTGCTTGTGGCTTAGATGGGAATACTCTTTACTGAGTGAAAAACTGGCTAGATGGCCAGTCCCAAAGAGTTGTGGAGAATGGGGTTAAATTCAGGTGGCAGCCAGTCACAAGTGGTGTTCCCTGGGGCTCAGTATTGGAGTCAGTTCTGTTTGATACCTTTATTAATGTTCTGAATGAGGGAATCGAGTGCATGCTTGGTGATCTTGCAGATGACACCAAGTTGGGCAGGAGTGTTGATCTGCTTGAGGGTAGGAAGGCTCTACAGAGGGATCTGGACAGGCTGGATCGATGGGATAAGGCCAATTGAATGAGGTTCAACAAGGCCAATCGCCAGGTCCTGCACCTGGATCACAACCTCATACAGCACTAGAGGCTTGGGGAAGAGCATCTGGAAAACTGCTTGGTGGAAGAGTACCTAGGGATGTTGGTCGACAGCCAGGTGAATATGAGCCAGCAGTGTTCCCAGGTGGTCAAGAAGGCCAATAGCATCCTGGCTTGTATCAGAAACAGTGTGGCCAGCAGGACTAGAGAAGCGATCATCTCCTTGTACTCAGCACTGGTGAGGCCACGTCTCGAATACTGTGTTCAGTTTTGGGTCTCTCACTACAAGAAAGACATTGAGGTGCTGGAGCATATCCAAAGAGCAACAAAGCTGGCAAAGGGTCTAGAGCACAAGTCTTGAGGAGTGGCTGAAGGAACTGGGGGTGTTTAGTCCAGAGAAGAGGAGGCTGGGGGGAAACCTTATCACTCTCTACAACTACCTGAAATGAGGTTGTAGTGAGGTGAGTGTCGGTCTCTTCTCCCAAGTAACAGGTGATAAGACAAGAAGCAATGGCCTCAAGTTGCGCCAGGGGAGGTTTAGATTAGATATTAGGAAAAATTTCTTCATGGAAAGGGTTGTTAAGCCCTGGAAGAGGCTGCCCAGGGAACTGGTTGAATCCCCATCCCAGAAGATATTTAAAAGCTGTGTATATGTGGTGCTTAGGGAGATGGTTTGGTGGTGGACTTGGCAGTGTTAGGTTTACAGTTGGACTCAACGATCTTTATGGTCTTTTCCAACCTAAACAATTCTATGATTAAAAACTTTTTACAATGGAATTAAAGTAACTGAAATTTTTTGACATTTTTGTAGAAAACTGGAACTAACTCTATTTTCAGACAAGAACAGCCTTCCCTCCCCTCCCTATTGTTTTTATTTTATTTTATTTTCTCTGTGGGGCTGCTGCTTAAGAGGTGGATATGTCAAGTTGTCATTCACAAATATCTGCAATATTGGCACCTGTGGAGCTCAGATCCCAGCTATGGGACATCTCCAGCCTGCCCACCATTTGTGGCAGCCCTCATTTGGTGTCATGTGGTCGTGCACATGAGGAGAATTGATTCCAGCATTACTGTGCATTTCTTCACCTGGTTATTTAACTTACCAGTTGTTTGTACAGGAGGAAACATTAGGTGGGGTGGGCATCAGTTCCTGCACAGCTGCTCCTCGTCTTCTTAGGGGAACGGAGCCAAATAGGAACAACCATGAATGTGGACTGTGCCAACAGGATGCAAGTGGCCCATCTCCAGGGAAACAATTTTTATTTTTTTTTTGCAGGGAACTGATATATAGTCAGTGTTACCATAAAGGAATATGGCTTGCCAATGGCCACGGGAGGAGACAAGCTGACCAGCTGACCCCATGGGCTCTGAGTGCTGACACCAGCCATGCAGAATTGAATCCTGTAGACTTCTAAAATATTTTCATCTCCCTGTTAACCCTGAGTGATGGGATCTTTCTGTTAGTGGGCATGCCCAAATGTTATAAATGTAAAGATTCTTACTGCTTGGATAGAGTCACCAAAGGCATCATGAAAGTGGAGCTTTTGCTACTTTGGACTAAATAAGAATAAGTAAGAATCCTATTATTGACTTTCCCAAGACCTGTCTTTCTTGAACAAGTCAAGTCAATACTTTAGGGGACTGTTTTTATATAGCTGGTTAAAAAAAAAAAAAAAAGATATAAAACTAATGAAAAAGTTTATCTTCTTTTTGTGTACACAGATGTCTATTTCCTGTAATACACTTTATAAGCTGTCTGGAACTTATAAAAACTGAACTGGAAACTTGATTTGGGCCACAAGGAAAACACCTAGAAATGGCTAACTACTCTATCCAATGTGTGGTGGGCTTGCAGCTTCTCTAACTATACCACTCGATCTTGTAAAAGGTATGATATAGCTTTCCCCCCACCCTCCCCAGGATTTGCCCAAGCAGGTATTTTCCCTGATGTGTCTGAGAACAGATTACTATTGCTGATACTTTCCCCTTGCTACCAGGAAGAGGCTGAGTGGCCACACAAAAGGTAGTCTGAATTGCATTTCTCTTTCATCACATCACTTGCTTGATCAGACTATGCTGCAAGAGACAGACAGTGCGGGTAATAAAACCATGTAAGTAACAATGGGAAGTGTGTGTGTGGGATGGATGGGTGAAAACACAGGCTGGGTTTTTTAGCAGTTCATCTAGCCAGGGGCATCAGATAAACATAATCATTGACACAGATTTGTTGTGTTGGAACATCACCCAGATGTGATTTTTGGCACCAGTCACATTGTCTGACTCAGTAACATTGAAGAAGTTGGCATCTGAATTGGCATCTGAGAGCTGCTAAATCAGTAAATTGTTAGCATATCTGGATCTGAACTCAGCAAGCTTGACTTGCTCATCCAGTTATGGTTGCAGGTGCTTTGACATCAACTTTAGCAAGGAAGAGGATATGAACCAGGAACTCATATAAACAATTTTTCTTTGAAATCAGATTAGTCAGTCAGAAATGCCAAGTGATAAGAGAAGACTTTCCTTCACAGACTTCCTTTAGCAGTCCTGAGCCAATGGCATCAGGAGGACACAGGTCTTCAAATCCACCCAAATAGTTAGAAAAGTTGATTCACTGTCATTGTGAAAGGGGATATTTTAGCTTCACTTCAGCAAGCTACGAAACATAATTACAGAATAAAAGAAAAAGGCATAATAAGCTGGAAGGGAATGGTCACACCAAATTTGGATTAAAAAAAAAGTGAAAATATACTGGGGAGGGAATCAACCTGTAGTGTCTTTGCTTGCTGGTTTTGACATTAAGGTTCTTTACAGGCAAAAAATGAGCCTTCCAAGCAAGCAGGTGGAAAGATGTTTTTTTTGGCTGGGGTGTGGGGAAGGAGAGGGAAGAGTTGTTTCTTTTTTGGAGTGGATTGCTTGCTAGAAAGATCTGATCAGCAAAATTATGCTGGCATAATGTTACTGATCAGTTCTTATAGTAGCAGCCCTTCTATTAATAGGAATCTAGCAACTTAGAGATGCTCAGCAAGAGACTCGGAAAGGCCCATGCTTTGATGGTCTGGTATGCTGAGTACATGGCTGCACATCGGTATCACACCTACAAAATACACCCTTTCAAGAACCAGATACACTGAAGCCTGTGGTTCCTCATCAAGCAGGCATGCAAAATACACCGATGAAGGAGCAGTTGGTGAACATGTGGGAGGTCCATTTCTCTTCTAAAAAATAATCGAACAGTTTCCCTTTCTTTTCCTCTGTTGGACTATAATGATACTGGTCGATCTCAGACTTAACATCATTTTTTTTGGGGGGGGGCTGTACATCCAGAATGAAAAGTAAGAGTGAGAGCAGGAAGATACTATAAGAAATTTAGGAACCTGCAAGTATCCAAAATGCTCCCAACTGAAAGAGAGCTGTCCAACCTAAAAATTTTTATCCTTATGTCTGTCTTTTTTCCATATTTCCCAAAAAATTTACCTTAAAAATATCTTTAGACCATTGTCATTACAAAAACATTACTGCTACATTTTTAAACTTCTCCATATAGCAAAAATGCAATAATAGTAATTAATATTAACAGTGGAGAGAGGCACCCCCAGGGGGTCATTCAGCCCACCTAAAATCTGACTGGAAGATGTAGTACAGCTACACCTGAAGTTATCATTCTGTAGCAAACATGATTAAAACAGCATTCAGAAGTAGCCTATGAAACCTGACCCAGGAAGTTTACTGTCTCTCCTTTGGTTTGATCAATTTTAACCCAAAAGAAGAAAATACATTACACTGCTGAAAAAATGGAGCTAAGCCCTATACATCCAGTATTTTCATGCACAAGCTCTAGTCAGGGCTGTGATCTGTCATCAGTGTGGTGTGTCGATACCCACAGGTATGGTGTTTCTGTCAATATTTGTTCAAGTCTGCAAATAAGTGGATTACCTGCATGTATTTGTCTCTGTGGTAGTTTGCATGTTAAATTTGTTGTTATCGGATCACAGAGGGCGTAACACAAATTTGACTGCATTTAATTCCAAGAGCTAAGCTCCTTTCTCACCCTGGTGATTTACCACAGACTTTCCACAGTAATAACATCTCCAGGACAGAGACAAGATCAAAAGATACAAAATAAATGACAGAACAGGAAAAGAATTCTACTTCATTTACTTTTCTAGGTATAACATACAATAACATAGTTCAAAGATTTCTCATCAGAGTCAGTTTTAAGGATAAAAATGGCTTTTTGAGTAAATGTGAATTCACTTTAAAAAAAACCTCAACAAACAAACCAACCTCAAATAAAATTAAGAAACTCAAGTGAAATTACTTTTTTCCATTCTCATTTTCATAAACATCTAAGAGGTCAGGAAGAAGAAAGTGCTGAAAATGTTAATTTGACCCCTCTTACACATCTTTATTACATATCTGGTGGAAAGACGATTTTCCACCATGATTTCTACTACAGTTTTTCTTACAGCAGTGATTCCTACTTTAAAGTGAGCAGAGCTTCAAGGGGAAAGTGCCACAGAGGTGAACAGAGGATTAGATATTTTTCTATTGTGCATGCAAAACAACCTATAGCACCTACCTTACTAAGCTGTCATGGAAGCCAAGATTGTGTTGAGTCATTAAACCAGGGTCTTCCAGCCAACAGGAGAGTTCATGTTTATTTGAGGTTGCTGTTTCATCATTCGCCTCCCTTTTCAGACAGTAAATGGTGATGTTTCCTCACTTCAAAGGAAATAAGTATTTAATTCACATCCTAGAGCAAGAATGCATATTCCATTGATGGGGAGGAAAACTCTATTTGGTATTGGCTGTGAATTCTTTTGAACCTATAAAGGGGACTTACAGAGATGCTCTCAGTCTAAATACTTCCTTGAACAACACCTGCTCTAACTCAGATGTAAAGCCAAAAAATTTGGCAGTTACAGGTAAACTGAAATGCTGCACAGGAAATGAGAAGCAGGTTGAGACATCTAAGTTCCAAGTGGGTGGTGAAGTCCATTTTTAATGCTACACAGCACTACAGTTAGAGTTACCAGTAGTGGGCATTTGGAGAAGCACTTGCACATGCCTGTACTATATTATGGTAGCATTGAAAATGAAAAAAACGATTACACACTTCAAAAATAATCAGGTGAAAGAGGTAGATAAATGGGGGATTGTGTAAGTCTATAAAATAAAAATAACCATAATTATAACTACCATCTTTGCTCCTGTATGTTATTTTTATATATTTGCTTTTAGTTTTTCTCTGCTTCCTGTTAATATGAAAATAATGTCTTTTACAAGCTACTACCATGATTTTTGTTTCCAAAGGAATTAATTTCAAATTAAACTTTATTTCTACTTCTTTTACCCTTTTTGTTTCCTATGTTCATATTTTGCCTTTAAAAAAAAATAAATTGTTTTTCTAATTTATTTTAAAACAGGCAACTTTCTACTTGATATTTTCTAGGGTAATACAAATTAATTTTTTCCCCTCTTCACTATAAGCCCCTTTGTCTTTGTATGAGCTTCTGGCTTGCTTTCTTCTGATATACATATATCTGTCTCAAGCCCTTTATTGTATCATTTATTGATTTCATATATGTGTACTTTCTTTATACCTTTTTATGTCCTCTTTAAAGGAATGTACCTCTCTCTTTATTTTTCCACATACTGCTAACATTTTTATTGGATAGATAGAGAATACGAGTTTTACTTTGACACATTAATGTGTCAAAGGGAAGAGGAAATGAGTTTGCTTTTATTAGATATTAAATATATCGGAAAATAAATAAATAAAAAAAGAAACGGGTCTACCTGTTTCTTAAAAAGGGGTTTTTTCTTAAAAAAACTTTTTTCTCTATACTGTATCCCATTATAATTATCTATGAAGTGTCCATGCCGCTATGGCTTCATATGTCTTCTGGTTTTCTAACATGCAATTCTAACATGCAGATAGTCATACAATCATCAGCTGATTCCCAAAAATCAGGTGAAACAACTATAGCTAGTAGGCAGCATGAATTCTATCTTTTCAGAGTTATTTTATCACATCAGCAAGAAAAAGTGTTCCATGGAGGGAACATGCTTTAAGGTTTTTTCTGCTTCGTGCCTTCCCAATACTGGCGATGGAACCATCCTCCTACCCTGGACATTCACACAGAATCCAAGCAGTAGGCCCAGATAGGGAGCTATTATGCATAAGCTCCACAACCTCTAGGAAAGCAGAAACCTGTCACTAGATGCTGTGCCAGCGAAGAGGCTGAAGTGTTGCTTCTGCTCCTCTGCACAGTGAGTACAAAAATACGGTGCAGCCTCGATTCCTTGGGAACGTAGAACTGTTTTATCCAGACTCTAATTTTGAGAAATGCAATGATGAAATCACAGGGACTTCAGACTTTAAACTGGAGTGTGTTACATCTGTTAAGGTCTATGCATCTTTTTGTTCCATGGAGTGTTACTTGGGGCGGGTTGATTAGTGCAAATTCCAAAGGGATGAAACCACTTCCAGAAGTCAAGCTTCCTCTCTGAGATCTGCATATGATCCACCGCGCAATTGCATATGCACGGGACTAATAGGAAAATAAAGACCTGTTTTGACATGGAGTATGGATTCTTATTTAATCCTAGAACTGATATAATGTTATTTCAGGAAGCCACTGAGCAGAACAAGGATCCCATGCAGTTAGTTGGTGACCTCTGACTGTATCTCTGTATACAGGTGGAGAACAGTTATTTCTTTATGAGCCATTCTCATAATTATTCTTTACCATCAAAAGGTACTGTCAGACCTGACTGGTCACCAGTGAACAAGATCATTGCACATGAAGGAGCCGAGTGCAGGTGCTCAACCAAAGTTAGCTGTGCTAAGACTCTGTTAAGGTAAGAAGTCACTGTCACAAAAATTCTGGACTAGGAGAGGAAATGATAAGTCATGTTCGGAGCTGTCTTGAGATTAGTTCTAGGGACCATTAAAAAAAAACTGGGGAAGAGAAGAAAGATATGTGCCAATTCTTCACTATTACATTCATGATCTATTGATCTATAATACATACTGAGAACTCTAAACATTTTCCTGTGAGCTGTGTTCTGATATATCAGGAGGTTTTTATGTGTTTGTTTCAAAGGAGAAATATGCTGTGTAACTGGGCTCAAGAAAAGAACACATAAGCTTAATATGCAAGGCTTATGCCTAGGAACAACTAGCTGAATACTTGTCTTAAGCCAGTCAGAAATGTAGTTGATTGTTAGCCAAAGATCTGTGATTTTGAAATATTTAAAGGTGTAATTATGAAGGGCAACAATAATTTGGAGTAAGACCTGCTTAAATATTAGTAATCCATGAAACTTTAGAAATTAATCATAAAGCCTTCCTAACACTAGAACTTTTTCTACTCCTTTTTTTGTGATAGTATGGGAAAAATGGACTAGGACATAAGTAAGGAGAAAAAATTTGGAAAATTATGTGAACTAATGGAGGTAACCACACTAGGAGATCTGCAGTCCCTCAAGAATTTCACCACAGACAAAGAGAGCAAAGAAAATACTACATGACTGCTGTTTCTTAGTGTTCATATGTAGTCAGAGTGTGAGTTGGACTAGGGAGGGACTAAATTTCACTCTAGGTGTGTGGTGTTCAGCATTATAGAGTTCTAACCTGCAGGCCTTTAAAATGATAATAATAAAAAAAAATCAGATACTGTTATCCTTTTTACCTGAACTGAACGCTGTTATGTTCCAGTTGCTGTTTCAGATTGCTAACCAGCAAGATCCAAGAGCTTTTCAGCAACTTATTTAGAGCTTCTCCAAAAGATTTTCACCGGTTTGCCACGTTCACAACTCTTCAAACAACCATACATGGAAAACCAGCAATTTCATTTTCGTTGTAGCTTTGTAATCCTTATTTTCATTGTCCTAACTGAATGTTTAAAGACATATCAGTCAATTCCACTACACTTAAAAAAATTAGCAATTTTTCTGTTATCTTTCTTAAAGCACATCAGTTTTCCTACCTCAGTACAAAAGCTGCTAATTTCCAACCTTTTTCATTGCTGCTACATTCTTCTCCTTCTTATTCCTTCCAACCCAGTCACTGCTTACTTCTTCCCTCTCACCTGGCTATCTTCCCTTGAGCCCAACACTCCCCCTGCTCCTCTGACCTCTGCAAGTTCACTGCTGCAGAAATTCTGGGAAGCCTGGGGTCAATCTCCCAGCCTGCACTGAGAAGACCAGAGGTGCTGATGTTGAGATTGTTCCCTGCTCCAAATCTCATCTTTCCTGTTGACACAGCAAACTTGTTGGGAACTGGTGATCTGTGTAACACTGTCAAATCTTTTTTTAAAAAAAAGAATGTCATTATCAAGACCATTATCCATTGTGAACGTTGCTCTCTGTTGACATGGCTGTTGAAGCAGCAGTAAACAGTGGCTATTGGTGTGAGAACTGGTTGAGAGCCTCTTCCATCAGCACCATGATACATTGAATACATCTTGAAGGAGGTCCTCATGGACCTTCTCATTCACTGAAGGACTGATTCTACAAATGGTACCTGTCTTGTCTAGCTAAGATCTGTCAGAACAGAGAGAGGAAAAAAAAGGAAAAACATTAGCTGTGGGTGACTGACTGAACACAAATAACTGGAGGGTAAAGAGATTTAAATGCTGCTCATTTCTCCCCTTGACCTGCTCCTGGCCTTAACTGTAACATCTTGTAGGTAAATGTTCAGAGGGGGCAGACGTTTTTCCTGCAGGGTATTTTCATTTTGCACACAGTTTCATGAGTTTCTCCTTTTATGAGCATCTTATGCAATGTCATGGGCCTGGCAGGACGAGCTGTGGCAGGGTGTTTTGGCATTTCAGTCTTGCACTTTCTCCTTCCAGTTGAAGGAATGCCTCCAAGAAAACAGGTGTGTAGTGGCTGAAACTATCAGCTGATTTCACACACGTCCACTTTTATTAGACCTGGATAAATATCTGCAGTAATTCTTTGCTAATATTTACTCAAAGAGTTATCCTCTGTACATATTCCACATAACAGTTGCACCATACCCTGGTTCCACACTTTCTAGCTTTTGCACTTGTTTATAACTCAGACTATTTTTCACATTTTTTTAATTTATTTTCCACTATTACTTGTGTGCCATCCACAGCCTGGTTTTCTGTCTGTTTTGTTCTTTGGTTGCAAGACCTTTGTGGCAGAGAGAAATATTTTGCTCTGTAATTACATATCTAGCAGAACAGAGGTTAGGCCTGAGAACAAGAAGGTCATATATATAGGGACTGCCGTTCAGCTTCTCTTTATATGTTCTCAACTTCATACCAACTTCTACAGCAACTTACTCAACACTGGATGTATATCACCCGATTACTTCTCTCTTGTTCTCAATTCATTGTTCCTGTACTGGACTATCTTCCCTCAACTCCCAACACTTCATTTTTACTAGACACATGGTCTGGGCCATAAAACAACAGATCCTTGCCTGCCACAAATGTGGAACATGGAAAGCCCAGTCTGTAAGCAGAGGTAAGAGAAAAGAGTGTGATCCAGATCCAAACTTTCTTAGGCTTTTGGAAGACATAAATTATTGTTTCAGTGTTAATGTTCAGGTGTACATCTGAATCACCACAGTGGAGGGCAGAGAATCCTAGTTTAGCATCTCTCTCAAAGGTTAGGTCTACTGGCTCTGTGCTCCTCTTTTACAGTACATCATGGACCAGACTCATAATCAAATCAACAGAGCTAGATTTAAGTATGTAGAAGAGGGCTGGTTTGCAGTACCCAAGAATTTACCTCCATTAATTTTTGGTAACAGAATAAAAATTTTCCAGTCAGATGCTTCCAAACAATGGTTTTCTGTGACATTTGATGTAAATATTTAAATTAATGTCAAATTTTCAGGTCTTTTGGGACAATTTGTACCAGAATAGTATTACAAGACTGCAGGCGTGTCACAAGTGTAGGAATAACATATGCTATTCTCATTGGCTTAAATTTCATTGTCATGGATAGACAGAGAAGAAAATATGTCCTACCAGAATCCTGCTTCAATTTAAACAGATAGAGGGCTTAAGTGTGAGACTGAAGTGCAGCACAACCTTTGTTTTGAAACATCATTTAAGTGATCAATGTGATCCCCGAATCAGGGAGATCACATATTAGAAATATATGTCTTCTATAGCTAGGTGCTTACATCCACTGAATTTGGGGTAAAGGCAAGAATTTCTATCCATTTTAAAGCATTATATCTTCTTTGAGTGGTTTAAAAATTGTCTATACACTGAAATAACAATCATTCCCCCCTACAGAGTAGGCTAAATGCAAACCTACTTCTATGTGCTTGTAAATCACAGTCAGTGGATTTATGCTCATATACCAAAAATTTGAGCTGTCCAGTCATTGCTCTGCCAGGTACAACTTGCAAGTTTAACCGAACTTTACCGCAAGTCCTTGTTTGACTTACTTTATTATTTTTTTCCTTCAGAAGACATTTTTTTTTTTTTTTAGTTTTCCTGTAGGACTTATCTAGGTTATAAATATCTTTATCTTATTTTTACGTATTACATTATTGCACAATTTAAAACTATATTAAATACTGTCAACAGGATTTCCTCTAAGTCACACTCTGTAAAAACTTAACAATGGTCTCAGAGATGACAGCTTTTCAAATGTTACTGTCTCTTGCCTTACTGGCTGCAGAGCTAGTGCAGTGGTCAGATATTTCTGGAAGGCTGTTTATCAAAGGGGATATTAAATGAGATCAGCAAATGTCACAGGAAACAATTTCACAAAGGAGCCGGAGGGTCCGAGCTGGCAGAAAAAGCCAGTGTTAGCTGGTCCAGATCACTGCTTTCCTTGCTTCAGCTAGTTAAGGGTCAATAATCAAACAGGTGAAAGCAAAAACTTTAGGAGTTCTGCAAAACACTCTCCTTCTATCCCACCATTCATACTAAAAACTGCATTTCTATGCATGCGTTTCTATGCTTTCATATGTAAAAAGCATTTCTCTAAGGTTTTGTGTATCCCCTTTGTCTTATTTGAGACCAAGATGCTTTTCTTCTTCTTCAACCAGAGATCACCATGACTGATGTGCCTTCAGGCAGCCTTTCTTGTTGCCTCACCATTTGGCAGACTAGAGCTCTCCTAGTCTTTGGCAGTACTGACTGCTACATGTAGCAAGAGCCTGAGGTGCCTTGCCAGAAACACTAAGTACTCCAGTATCTGTGTCCTTCATTGAGTGGAGAGATGCAGCACTTTCAGGCAATTCACCTTTTGCCTTGGAAATTTCTGCTGGGTTTCTCTGCTTCTTTCGAGTTGAATCTTACTGATGAATCCTTTTTCCCCCTCTCAAGCAGCATGAAACATGACTCTCTTATATGAAGCCAAGATAGCATTATAGTGTGCAAAGCACCACTTCTACTGATTTTCCCAATGTAAGAATCATGTTAGAAATGTAACCTAAAATGTTTTCCATGATAAGATAGGTGTTATTTTCTGTACTTAGCAAAAGCCATTTCCCAGCTGGCACCTTGAACAAATATGGAAACTCAAACTAATAAAAGTAGACAAATATTCTATAAATTCCAAATATGGCAGATACAAATAAGTGATCAGCAAGATGTTCATTGAAATAAATAATTGTCAGAACAAGCACCTCTAACCACAGCCATCGATCATTAATTAATGTGAATGCAGAATTTTCTCTTTCAGTGGTTGTTGAAAATGAAACCAATTACGATGAGAAAGTTGAAAACTTTCCTCCCTCGTTTTTTGACCCTGCTAACTAGAAAAATGGCCTCCCCACCGCTTTGTGTCACAAAAGGAGTCTGTTTCATCCAAACTGCCCAGTTCCAACTCCCTCAGCATTATCATTCTGTTTTCACATGAGCTTTGTTCCACGAATCTCTACTTCACTCCTTGTCAGTACAGAAAGTAGCTAAAGAGAGACGCTGCCTTTCCTCAGTTGCAGAGAGTCTTTCTGCCTCCCTGTAGCTCTGCTAGGAGACATAGGACTCATCAGCGAAATATCTGCCAAACAAGTGGGAAATGGGACTTAGAACAAGGTTTGATTTGGACAGAATTTTACTGGGACAGTATCAGAATAATTTCCGAATTTAATGTACTACTTTTCCAAGCAATGAAAATGTGCGATCTTGTCAACAGGAAGTCACACACTGCAGGTAGTCATGTTCTCAAACAGCCAAGCAAACTATCAGAAGTCACAGGATAATTACACATATGTTTGATATAATTAATTACAAGGACTATGGGGTCAATATATTTCATTACTTCAACCGTAGGTTTTGCTACAGATAAAGACAGAATACACTTCAAAATCTGGGGTTTAACCTGATGATGGTGTTCTGGTTCAAAATAGAGTTAAGTTTTGTGACTGAAATCTGTTGATCTGCAATGGAATGTAATTATGGAAAGAACATGGGGCATGCGCAGTGGCAAGATAGATTTCTGAGCACTCTTAATTTCCTGCTGTTGCTGCACCATAGCTATCGACCAGAACATGCCCTTTCAGATGTGTTGCTCCCTGTTTAGTCAGTCAAGAATAAAGCTCATGCTGATGTCCGGGGTTGTTTCCAGGGAAATTGGAATAGGCATTGGAATACGCTGCCCAGGGAAGTGGTTGAGGCACCATCCCTGGAAGTGTTCAAAAGATGGGTTGACATGGTCCTTAGGAATATGGTTTAGTGAGTTTTATGCTTTTTTTTTTTTTTTGTCAGAGTTAGATTGATGGTTGAACTAGATGATCTTTAAGGTCCCTTCCAACCTAGACGATTCTATGATTCTATGAATCTATGAAATGTGACAGATACAGTAACATTTATCTCTTCTATTGTCTAGAAGTTGCTGTATAACACCCCGAGAAGCCATATGTAAACTGGCATGCTTAGCATACATGCTGGCTGAGTGTGATATTCAGCTCAGTATATTTAAACTCCTTGTTGCTCCAAAACACCCACCAGGAGTAAATTGTTCTTCTATTTACTTTAAATTGACCAGGAGACCCCTTTAGGTAAAATTGCAGTTTTGTTTTTTGAAGTCATTGCAGAAACAAAGAGATTTAACTTTGTAGTGCTTCACATGTGAAATTTGGCTGAACAAGAATTCCAAATTCGGGACCTGGATGGTTATGGGCTGTATGGTTACTATCAAGAGAAAGCCTGGTATTTATTGAGGTAAAATGAAGTGGGAGATCTGTACTTTTTCGTACTGAACGTGGGAATTTTTTTTTCAGATACCTGTCTGCACAGCACAACTTAGTATTCAACAAACATTTCTGGGTTGAAACCAACCAATAAATGGTATACTTTGCTATTGTTCTTGTTTTCCTAGATAATGGTTCAGACAGGTTAGTCTGTTTTCACAGATGCTTGGCTTGAATTTGTTCATTTAGTGTTTTGGCACCAGAGAGAACAACTGTTTGGCAGTGCTGTGCATCCTCTATGGCTGTGTACTTGCTAAATATTTTGTTTAAAAATACTGTCATGACAAGAATACACTCTTCACTCCAGTAGAAGATACTGACATATTCAAACTGCACAGGTCTTGCACTAATAACTAACAGAATGGGAAACTGCTAAGATATTTAGCAGATAATTTCATAAATTAAAAATTTATTAAACTAATATAGAGAATTATAAGTACATATTATACTAATATCAGAAATCATTCTAGTTCTTTGTATGAACATGTAAATTGGTATCTGTTCTGTATGCAGTTCCGTTCAATGTTTCATTGATTTGGATAATGGCATTTCTTTATTATATCAACCTTAGATGGGCAACAAGTTCTCCGGAAACAAAGAATTGGCATCAAAATTATCCAGATAAAAGGGAAAAATATCTAAAATTAAGACCATAACATTAAAACTACTTGAGGAGTTTTTTTGAGTTGTCAAAAGGAATTTAGGAATTGCAGAGGGAAATAGATGCCAAAAGCTATCCAGAAAAGTGGCATACAGTCTGCTATGATTTCCAGTTAGCAAGTTAATAAAAAAGCATCATATTACTTCCATTCAGATATTCTCTGTTTACCATTAAGTAAGTTTGAAACTCTTAAGCTTCCAGAGCACTGCTGCACAACCTTACGTATGCAGGTTGCCAGGAATTTATACTGCACCTTCACCATTATTAGAAAAATTCTCAAAACAGACTTCAAGCTGTAACTAGCAGTTCTTCTTACAATGATTACATTTCCTGCTAGCAGTAGCAGAGCATCAAGAATCACCATCAGACTTATGACTATACTCAAATAAAGCTGTCAAGTTTATACTAATGAGACTCAAAGTGTTTTGGACACGAGGAGCAATTGCCAGTAAACTGTATAGCTGCATAACTCTATAAACACATTATTAATTGTAAGGGTAAACCTCTTTAAGCTCAAAGATGTTACTTGCAGGTGATGGTAGTGACACATGAAGGAAGAAAACTATTCACAAAATCTTCAGTTCAGCTCAGCCCCTCTCAATTTCAAAAGGTGCTCTTTTAGCTCACCTTAACCAGTGTTGCAATACTTTGGAGAAACAGTAAGTTGTAAGCAAATCTCTTTTGTGATTGGGGCCAGAGCTTAAGGCACAACGTTACCATGCTAAAAGATACTAATAACAACTACCATTCCTTCCACTTTTCCTCCTTTATCACCCAAAATTCCCATAAGAGAGACAGAAGAAAATTCTCTGCATGCCTGCAAGGCACATTCTGTGGCAGCACTTCCATCAAGGGTAGTTTTATTCTTTGTGGTTATTGGAATGAAGAGAAATAGAAATGCAGAGGAGATCTTTATCTGGAGCTGTTTCTCTAATAGCATGTATCACACGATTTCTTCCCTGGTTTGAATAGGCACATGTCAAGAAGGCTGCCAATAAAAGCATTGTTTCAGACTTCCAGTATTTCAACAAATACTGTTTTCACACTATGAAATGTGGCTGTGAGTTTTAAGTGCTTTATTTTCAGAGAATGGCAAAGGTGATTGAAGTTGTGCAGCAAGAGTGTGGGCACTTAAAATCATCATCAGAGCCATCGATCTGGCCTCCACACTTTCTTAGCACTTAATCTGCCATCCTGTGTTATTAAATGCTGAACTTTGCTAGACACTGCCCTGTACAGTTGCTAGACTTGTTGAGTATCTTGTATGTTGGAACTGCACAATGTACAGTGTAAAAGAGTCATTGCTCTTTACACAGCAAAAGTGTCCTTAGACCCACTTATTTACTTGTAAATTTACAATTGTGCCTCTGGCCAGGTTTCTCAGGTGTTTCTACCCTATCCCTTTATTTTCCAAGGTGGGAACTAGGACAAATCACCATCCCTTCATTAGCTTTGATTTTTAAACTTATAAGCTATAAGCCAACTGTGTTTATCTATTTTTACTTACGACACACTCAAAAAAACCCAACAACCAAACCACCTCTTGTGGTTTAGAAATTAAAAAAGACTTGTATTTCAAGTCCACGGAATTTTCCCCTAGCTTCTCTAGAGGAAAAATGGATTGTCAAAATAGATTTCTTATCAAGGTGGATAGTATCTCAGGACCACTGAATTTAATGGATTACACGACACAGAGGTAATCATTACTTCCTGTAGCCTTGAGGGCAAGCTGAGCAAAGGTTTTGCATTTGACTTTGAGAACAGCATAGTAAGTTTTGTGACTATCTGCAAAGGAATCCTGCAGTGGAGAAAGTTCAATTGATTCATCACGAGATTTTATAGGTCAGATACAATGAAACCCGTTTCTACTACCTAAGAATCTAGGTTATTATAATGTTTCATGAGAGAAAATGTACAAAATTTGCATTATGAACTCTTAGTAAAATTTATAACTTCAGCTTGGAACCACTAGAAGGGAAAGTGATTGAAGTAAGAAAAAATCCTGTATTTCCTCAGCTAGCTTAATTAGTGTAAATGCAATGAATTCATGTGAGCCATGACAAGATGGTTCAAATGGAGACCTAAGCTGATGGAGCTTCAAGTCATAACATGCATAAATACCTCAGTAATTACTAAACATTAGACAAACTGTAAGACAAAATACAAAATCATTCAAGCCTTTTGATACGCAGTAGTCACAGCGAAGTTGAAATACACCACAAAGCCTAAAATAGTATGCTGAAGTGACCATTGTACAGCTCCAATGTGTTCAGAACGTCTCTGGTTATATGCAACCCAGATTATTACTAACACAGTGAAGGGCTTCTCACTTTTTTCACCTACAAGCAGTATTTTGTCTTTATCTGAGTCACTTTTGCTTGGTGTGGGGCAAAACTGGACTGGGCTCCTGGAAGATGAAACTCTCCATGAAAAACAAGGCAGTCAAACCTATTTTAGCCAAATTTTGAGGCTGTCATTTAACAATGTTGAGTATGTAACAACTAGAACAGCTTATCAACAGATGTAGACAATACTCTGTCATTGGAAATCTGTGAGCCAAGAAGGCATGTTTGTCTAAATGCTTTGCACTAAATCAAATATAAATTGGTAAGTTACATGAAAAAAGCACAGGATAAAAAAACCTATGAGACTGTAGTCTCAGTTAAACAAAAATGATCACAGTGATCTCAAATGGCTTTAAATATTTGAGTCTTGAAATGTACTAGAAGTTGTTTGGAATATCATTGAAAGAGCATGGAACACACATGCAAACTTACTTCTGCACAGCTCAACTGAGTTATGATGAACTACTTTAAAAGTACACCAGCATAAGAGACCTGAGCTTCCTGGAGTCTTGAATTCAATCCAAAAACTGTAAGAAAAGAAAGCACTCTCCACCTGTTTGCGAGAATGATTCAGAGAGAACAAATGAGCATACAAAGGAGTTCCAAAACTGCAGGATCCACACCATAAAAGCAAACTTACTTTTCCTGTTTCTCTTCTTGTTGGACAGAAACAAAAAATGGAGATGGACAGCCTTCTGGATTGTGCTTGTTTCAAAAAGCTTAAGAGCTTACTGTCTGCCATGAAACATAGGTAAATTTTTTTCTGTTTCTTTCTAAGGATTGTAGTAGGCTAATTTATTTGTTCCTTCTTGTAAAGACAGAAGAAATGACTTCTTATTTCATGACATTTTCTCTATCAAAAAGTTATTGCATTGATAAGGATAATAATGGAAGACAACCCTTTGTGTCAATATTAATCTCAAAGAAACTTCAATAGGAAACTCTACCGCACTTTCAACTTCCAAGAAAGTCAGTCTTTTACAGACATATGTTTTGCAGCCATTTGCAAGATCATGTAATTAATTCTACAATGGACAAGATTTCTTCAGATCTCTTCAGCATTCACTGCATAGAGATCGTAAGATTTTCAGTTCAGATTTGCATTTCATGCATTCATTATTGCATATCTTACTTGCTCTAATGCAGTATTTTCTATCTGTAGTGTCCAAAACACTCTCCAAAAACATTAACAACATTCCTGTTTTATTAACAGGGGAATGGAGAACAACATTGAGTTTAGTTTAAGTCAACAGTCAAAGGCTTGCTCTCCACAAAATTAATTGAACTTATTCAACATCAGGGCTTGGTGCTTTCACCAATAAGCAGGATCTACTCTTATTTCAGTCACGAAACTGAAACATACGCAAATAATATATTGCAGCCAATAAGTTAAATACATTCTAGCATGAATTACTCTTGTTCTATCACATACCATACTCTCAAAAAAAGGAAAAAAGTACTGAAGACACGTGAAGAACTGACAGAGCAGTGTTTCCCTAAAGCTAGTTGTGGGGCAGTATAAACAAGAGATAAATGTGTTTTGGGGCATTGTACAAAAAGAATCATACTTCTTCTACCCTGAACTTGTATAACGGCTCCAGTCCACAAGCATGTATCAGAACTAACCATACACAGAATAAGCCTTAAGATAACATAATGTAGGACAAAAGTATCAGGAAGATAAATTTTGACAAAAAAAATTTCACATATTCCACCGTACCACAATCGCCACTGTCTTAAGAGACAGATGAGATATAAAAGATCAAGCGTCTGAAAATCTAGAGAGGCAAATCTGTCCTCTAGAAATTAAGTACTTGAATACCACTTTCATTTTGAAAACTAGGTGAATTTGGCACTGTCTAGGGAATACAGAAGTATCATTATTCTGATTTATAGAATAACTATAAACAGTTTATAATTTAGTCTTACTTTCCTAATCAGCAGCTCACTAAAACCTGCTTCAGATCTGAAGTCTATGTGGGATTCTCTCTGTTCACTTTATTACTAATAATGCAGATTATGCCTTCATTCAGTCAGAAATATTGTTAGCAAAGGTGCTGCAAAGTTAGAAGATGTACTCTGTCAAAATTAGTCAATGACTAAAGCAATCACTACCAGCTTACAGCATCATACTTCTACTGAAGACTGACAGTCGAACTGCCTTTGATAAAGTTTGCCTGATTATGACAGTAGAAAGGAGCAGAATCATCTTCTACTCATCTGTAACTCCAGCAGTCATTTCAGGTCAAGGGAATAAATTTCAGTCAATACAGTTCTTATGTACAAAACATGAACATGCAATACTAGTTTTCAGTCACTTGCAGCAACAGACCAAAGCAGATAAGGATTTTCATAGTTTTCAGATCAATAAAGCCGAAAACTGACTATAATAGAGGTCAACAGACAGACAATTCATCCACTGACGTAATGAATGTTCGATACAGTACAAGTCTAGCTGCTCAAGTTTGACAGCATTCTTGTTTTATATCATACTTTGACATTCCAAAATGATAAGGCAGCTGACAGCTCAGCTTAGCAAACCATGCAGACAAATTAGTCACCTCCATGATGCATATTTAGAGAATATATCTTAAAACCACAGTCTACGATAACTTACAACATAGAGCCCAGAGAAATGAGAATTTCTCATGAGAAGTTCTCCTCTACCCACTCAGATTATATGACAAAGGATTACTTACATGAGTAATGAGTGCAGGCTATCTGAAGTCGTAATGTGCCGTATTTGTGTGTATGCAGTATTACACAATCTCTAAGCATATGATTGGATCCTGCTGTTCATCACTGGGTTCCTATTTCACTGGGTCATATCAAGCACCTGCTGTAGGGAGGGTGAACCTGCATTTGAGGTTGAATGAAAGCAAGTTGTGAACGTGATGTTTGTCCACAGTCCTCTCTCTCATTGCCTGGAGAATTTGGCCGTTGTGGAGTGAACATTGAAATGGATTCAATTTCAATCTACCATGTTGAAATGGATTCAGTTTCTTCCTCAATTTGAATAGTTCTTTTTCAATGCTGCACATATGTGTTTAAAGTGCCATTTTCACAGTCAGTGACTTGTTTTCTTCTAGATGCTGTGCTGGGAACTTCAGCATCTCTGCTGCAAAACTGTGGGACCTTCACAGTTCTACCTGAAGTCTACACTCTTAACATGTAAAAATCAATCCTAGGAGCATTAGGCTGTTCACTCAAAATCTTAGGATACCCATAACTTTTCTATACCTTATCTAGCAATATGTAAAACAAAGACAATAATCTCCAAGTATTTCCAAACATATTTTCAAAAGCAATACATTACCATTGATGAACTTCTCACATACTCCAGTGATGGGCATCACAGAAAAGTAACTGAGGAAATTGATGAGTCTATATTCAGGGTGAGGTTTAAATAACAAAGTGTCAGAGGACACATAGTTAAAATTAATTGAACAAATGACTGAAGAGATCCTCATTATCTAAGCTGTCTCTAAAAAATGCCAAGAACCCTTCATAAAACATAAGCAGATCAAGGGAGGTTATTCTGCCTTTCTACTCCACTCTTGTGAGACCCCACCTGGAGTACTGTATCCAGCTTTGGAGACCCCAACATAAGAAGTACACAGACCTGTTGGAATGCACCCAGAGGAGGGCTATGAAGATGATGAGAGGGCTGGAGCACCTTTCCTATGAGGACAGGCTGAGAGAGTTGGGGTTGTTCAGCCTGGAGAAGAGAAGGCTCCTGGGAGACCTCAGAGCAGCCTTTCAGTACTTAAAGGGAGCCTGTAGGAGAGATGGGGAGAGATTCTTTATCAAGGAGTGTAGCAATAGGATAAGGGGTAATGGTTTTAAACTGAAAGAGGGGAAATTTTGATTAGATATTAGGAAGAAATTCTTGACTGTGAGGGTGGTGAGACACTGGAACAGGTTGCCCAGAGAAGCTGTGGATGCCCCATCCCTGGAAATGTTCAACACCAGGGTGGATGAGGCTTTGAGGAACCTGGTCTAGTGGAAGTTGTTCCTGCCCATGGCAGGGGGGTTGGAACTAGATGATCTTTAAGGTCCCTTCCAACCCAAACCGTTCCATGATTCTATGATATTTCAGTCATTTAATTTAAAATTTTCTCATGAAACTGCATTGATGGTCTTAACACCAATACCTCCCAGTGTTTTGACTTTCAAACTTAATAGCGCTTTATAAAAATAAATAGAAGTTTTGCATAAAATTTCCTAAGCTAAAAATAAAACAATGGACGAAGACAATGTTAATTTAAAGCATTTAACCAATGACGACATGAATGAACATCCGGATTGTCTTCAAAGTACTTATGGTCCTTATCCTTGCTGCTGCAATAAGGTCTTGCAGAATGGGTGGCAATTCTTTGATGCTTACAAATCTTATCCACATTTCCAAGTGAAATTAATTTGTGGCCAATCTGTACCTCTCTGTATTTTGTCCAACATCTTCCATTAGTTTAACTCTTTCTGCTGTACTGCTATCTAAGTTTGAAATGTTAAATATAGAAAACGAGCTCTTAAAAGTTATTTTACAATAGAGATTCAATACACACACACAAATACTCCCCATACAATATATTCTCCCCTTGAGGAGGATGACACAACAGAAAATTTAATTAATAAAATGAATGGCAATATTTGAATTGAAATACTAAAGAAGTCTCTGCTAAATTTATACCACAACTCTAAATTTAATTCATTTCTCAGAGTCTTGAATCATACATGGACTAAAGAATTTTGTTTCCGTCTACATGTTTGTTTACATTCATTTGATTATATTTTCCATATGCTTTTTGGATAAAGAAAGTCTGCTACAGACTTAAACCAAGGATATATATGAAAGGGTTCAGTGGACAAAGAACCATACAAATTCCACTAATAAAAGGACGTCTCACAAAACTCACTAGTGTTAATAGTGTAATATATATAGTGTAATATAAATATATACCTGCTTCTTACACAGTCTGTTGTTAATATTATTACAAATGTTTCTGACTGACAGTTCAGCAGAATTATGTCTACCAGAACATTCTAGTATATAGATATTTTTTGAGGTTGTGCACGACTAATAGATCCCCTTGAGGGTTTAGATATACTGCTCAGCTGAGCACTCCATTTCACTCACTTTGTTACTAGTTGTACCATTTATTTCTCTGCACCTGCAAATACTTACAAATTGCTTGTGAAGACTGGTTTTTTTATTATTATTTTGGAGCATTATAGCACTACATAACAGAATCCAGCTATAGCCATATGGCACAGTATAGCACTGGTGGAGGTATCAGCTCAGATCCCAAACAGAATGCGGCAGTGCCAGTGCCTCAGAGAAAGGAAATTCTCTTAGCAGCAACTTCATATCAATGTAGAGACACTATTTCCTATTATAAATTTACTTTGGCTGCTGCTAGCAGAGGATCTCTGCAACACGCACCACTGCACAAAGTAAATATGTCCCCAAGCATGTGTGTGTACATCAGTTTTTTAGTCTATAATACCAATTGCAAATATTGGTATGCACAGCTGTGGTGTCTGTGTTTACAAGCTATAAAGAGGCTTAAGTGTTTATCCCCTTTATAAACAGAGATATCCTGGACGTGTTCAGGCAACATGGAAACCTTACTCTTCATGGTACAGGATGCACATTATTTTTTTCTGCAGAACCTTCTCCTAATCAGAGCATTGCAGGAATCTTTCTGATAAAATTGTCTTTAAGATTTCCTGCTTTGTTTGTTTATTTGTTTGTCTGTTGCAGAACTTAAATTTGAAGTCACTGAAAAGAGCAAGGATATTATCATCAAACTGCTTGAGTGCCACAAAGTTCATTTGTGACGTCAGTTAAAAGAACTATATCACATTGTAATAGTGGTTTTTAACTGTGCATTCTTCATTTTCCTGACAGCTTGAAATACTGAGACTGAACATACATGGTGCTGAGCATTCAGTTACTGCTGAAACCAATGGGTGAACATATAGCATTGTACATAGCACCAAATACTATGAGAAAATCCCAGGTCCCAAGTTGTCTTCAATGGCGTATGTCAATAAGAAGATAAAGGACACTGGAGGAAGAGAAGGATGCAGAGCAGCATTGATTGCAGGTAGATCTGAGGCAGAGAAACAGAAATGGTCCAAATGGCAGAAGCAGCCAGTCATAAGAAGGGTTATTCTCTGTGTAAATATCTTGGGAATGACAACCTGATATTTGGCACTAGAGTTGCGGAAAAGGTGTAAAGGAAGGCATGGGCTAAAACAATGCTGTTTGACCTCTGAATGTTTTATTACAGGGAAAACACCTCATACCAATGCAGGGTTACTCTGGGAACTTGTGGTAGTCTCACATTATTGTGCTAATACTAACACTATTGTCCACTTGACCCAGTCCATGCCACACATGACATTTCAGATCTTTCCCAGGGAAAGGAACTTGGTTAATATAAAAGCATGGGTATATTTGACATGCAATACTTATGAGGTCTCTACTAGCTTTGAGCAGGCCTCAAATGTCTCAATACAGGACTGTAAGGTGTTCTGTGACTGGATTTCTTCCCAAAGGAAAAAACTGTTAAATAAAATGAGATAGTATACTTCCTAGTCATATTGTTGTAAATTAGGCTCTTACGTTGCAGCTAGATATCTTCTAATGCCTGATTTAACTTGTTATGCTTTGCTTGGGTTCTTCTAAATGACACTGCAACCTTTGAAATGAACAGATAATAGAAATAAAACCAGAAATAGATCCTAATCATATTAGACATTACCTGTTTTACACTAAAGCATAGAGGTTGCAATGGAGATCAAAGCATTATGTAGGAGAACTACTCATGTTAATGAAATAGGGTTTCAGGTCTCAGGTATTTATGTGATTTGAATTTTAATTAATTAGTTTTATCTAAGCTTTTAGAAGTAAAGGAATGGCTCAATGGCACCGTGTTTTACTAAGAGCTAGCAAAGGACATAAAAGGAATTGTATGCCTATTGTAGTCCTTAACTATAGCTTTACTTTAGCTATATTATATCGTATCATAATATAAAATACCTACTGCAACTGTTTGAAATGCAGTTCATCTTCACATAATTAGGCGAACATCTATAATGTTAATGAACAACTTTTGAGTAGAAACCAATCAGGTGCCTCACTTTTCCTTCTAAACTTATATATAAAAAAGGTGGGTTTGAATTTGCACAAATTAAAAATTAGACACAATCAGAATGGTACTTCGGCTGAATGTAAATCCAGTGCCCCAGAAGCAATATGGAGCTTAAACTCATCCTCAGAAGTGGGTAAATAGCCAGCCAGAGAAAAACCCAGTAGACAGATCCTCAGATCCTCGTTAACTTGCATTTTAGTGCTGGCACAGAGGAAGTTCCATAGTTTCTATCAATTACAAATGTTTTCATTCTTCCCTCAAAATGGAGCTATTCCAGTATAGCACTAGGTGGACTAGACACCTTCTGCATGTGTCTATAAGTCCATCATTCTACATCTTAGAAATATAAATGGAAATATATAAATACTTACTGCACCTGAAATTTAATTAAATTTGCTATGACATTTAATTTTGCATCTTGCATAGACTATATATGAAAATAAGATATGAAGGTTTCATTTTTTTTCTTATGAAGAACCAGATGCAGAAATCATGACTAAGATGTGTTAATATCATCACCACGGAGAATTTGATCATGTAGGATTTAAAAAAATGAATCTGACAATCCTAACAACTCTTTTACTGAAACATTTCATTTCATTTAATATTGCAGACACTTAGAGTAGGAACACAATCCTGTGAAAAAGAAAGATTAACTATAGAAAGAAGTGTTGGGGTTTTCAGATCAAATGCAGTGTCAGAATCCTGTCTCTTGTCTGTTAAAAAAATAAAGTATGTACATCAATACATTTTTCAAATATATTAATACTTCTGCTTATCCAGTCAACTGTACACTGATTTGATCATAAACAGTTACACAAATATGGAGATGTTGCTCCAAACCAATCTTAAAAAAATAGTCTCCTATGTCACCTGTGTAGGTCTATTGAGTGAATGGACAAATTATTTCTTTGAATAATTAGTAATACTACTAAATTAATTTATCATATTTGGAAATATGATATTTTTTGCATATTTTGCAATTCTCATATGTTTTGACACATTTTATAATAATTTCTGAAAAGAATTCTCATATGTTTTGACACATTTTATAATAATTTCTGAAAAGAATTGACACAAGATAATCGAAGTTAGCATGGCAAGAGGATTAATCAATGAAGTAACAACTTAGAAGTCTAAGGATGTGATCCATGACATATAAAAGACTTGAGACTTTCAGCCAAAAATGCAGGGAACCACTTCTGATGATGCCTTAAAGCTCAGTCAAAGGGGTTAAATTTAACTGTAAACCGGTCTCAGCCATACAAAAGGAATCATCGGTCGTGACCCAACTGGGATCTCTGCGAGGTCATACTACTTCCCTGAACATACAGGAAATGTTAACCTGTGTATGTAAAACCACAGCATAGCAACTGTTGATATGAATTGGTTTTTCAGCGGTAAGCAATGTAATGATTCATAAAGCATATTTTTCTTCTCAGAATCACTTAATAAGCTTATGTGTGTTACCCAGCTGAGTTTACCATGCTATTTTATAATTCCTTTAATTACACACCACTTATATCTGTTAGAGTATTTCTTTTCTAGATCTTTATGCTGGATCTTTGATAATAAGTTCTAGCAGAGATAACATTTTCCCTAAATTTTCACTTCATGTATTTCTGTATATACAAGTATCTTGTAGTCATCTTCTTTTTCTCATTTAAATAATACCAAGGTAAATTATACAAACTTATACCTCAATGAAGTTGCCAGAGGTATAAGTCATGACTGAAATCAATCAATTCTTTTCCTCAACACTTCCAATTTTATTTAGTTTTGTCACTTTTATTTAAATATTAATGACCAGTTGTACTTTTAAAATATTCAGGAAAGACAACACCTTTGCTTGTTTCTGTTTACTGCTTAGGGAAAAAAAATGTGCCTTTTATTTCTCTCTTGATGTTGAAGTTACCTCCCCAAATAAAACTGCTCCAACAGAAAAAATACATATTATTTTTCAGAAAATGAAGGAATTTCAAATGGCCATTTAGTGTATCCTGCTGCCCCAGGGCACTATCAACACCATTCTCAGGCAGGTGTTTTTCTAACCTGTTCTTAAAAACCATTGGTGATGGAAATTCAACAGTCTTCTTGGGCAACCTGTACGAGTACTTCATCATCCTTGCAAAAAGAAATTTTATCCCCAGTGTCTAACCTAAACTTCATTCAAAATTTTAAACCTGATTAAATCTTGTCCTCTTGTCAGAAAATATAGAGTCCATCCCAGTACCTTTGCAGTAATTGCATAATCCCATGTGGGATTATGAAATCCGTGTTCTTACTGAAGACTATGTTTCTCTACATCCCGGGGTAAAACAGTATAAAAGGTTAATTCACTAAAGTAAAATAGCTATAAATAAATATATTAACATATTCACAAAACATCGTTCACTCTCTCATTGTTCCTAAGACACAGAAGATTCCAAAAGACATTCTTGCAAATCAGACTTTTTATGTCTTTAGGAATAGTAATCACCAAGAAAATCTGTAATTTTTTAATTGTGGGTAGAATCAATCTAATATGTTATGGTGGAACCATGTTTACTCAGAAGGGAAACAGGTGAAGCAGTGCTAAAACTGCCCATGTGAGAAGATGAATCCCTCAAGGAAAGGTCCATATTAAAGACTCTCCAATGCTGAAGGATTTTCACTGTGTTGTCCTGTGTTGTGTCTGGCCTGTGGATAAATGCTGACCTTAGATGGTGTTTGATTTCTCCATTTTCACAGGCAAATTAGCTACACTGACATGTGCAAACTCATTAAAAAAAATCAGTGTTAGACCAAACTTCCTTGGGTTTTCTGAGAAGTTGCCATTATTTACCATAATGAGGAAAATGAAAAAGTAGTAAAGTAATTAATTCAAAGCTCCTGATCAAAAGTCTCTCACAAGTCCCTTAAATTTTATTTATCCCATAATATATAACAATTAGGAATACTAAACCTGGGCAAAAATTCATCCTACTCACTTCTTGACATTACTTTAAAAAGACCTGTAGAAAGAAGACTCCTCCTAGAATGCAAACAGCTGAGGGAAAGTCAGAGCATCCTCTATTTACCTGTGCACCTGCGAAGGAAAACTAAAATGTCTGAAGCCCCACCTTTTAAGAACCTTGTGAAACAATCTGGGAACTGAGCCAAAACCTACTCTCTCACTATATAAGACTCGGGAGCAGACAGGTATTTCCTCAGAGGCAGGTTGTTCGGTAGTTTCTACCGGACTCCAGAAGATGGGCACAGGTGGTGGGACGCGAATACCACTATGGATATCAATACTAGCACTTGCCTTCATAGAGATCAAAGGTAGGAAGATTCACTTGCTTGGTATTTTTAGCATTTTAAAGAATTTATAACTTCCTTCAGAGGTTGAAACTTCTTTTTTCTTGGTTTTGTGAAGCTAACAAACCTGTTACTTTTATGCAAGATTATCTTTTCTATTATGAACACTTTCCTTCCTAAGATGAGGAAATTACCTGTCTTGAAAATTTGTCTTGTAGCCCATGTTCTCGTCCTATTTTCTCCAGTCGAAATCTGGAATAGCTCCACTGAACTCAGTGGAACTCACTCAGAACTCACAATTCTGCTAGAACCCTCAAGATTTGCATTTAGCTTTTTATGTCCACTTCAAGGTGGTAAAACATTTCTAAATGCAAAACCAAAAGGTGCAAAAGTGGCTTTAGGAAGGAAAAAAAATCAGTGGAATCTGTCTGCGTGTATTATTAAAGACTTTTTGTTGTTTTATCAGCTGATGATACAGTATTGAAAAAAAGAGGGATTTTGCTTGAAAAACATTGGACAACAGTTTTTAAAAGTTCATCTATTTTTGCATATGTGGTTGCATAAAAGCTTAGAGCATAGGGTTGGATTTTGATGGGGTAAAAACACGTGGAGTTGCCTTAAATATTCTAAAAGGGCACTAAAAATTAACAGATGAGTGGAAATCTTTTTTATGTATACTTCACCTGTTAATTTCCCTTAAAGTTTAAGGTAACGTCAATGTTAGTTTTTACTGCATTTTGATCTCAGACACAGAGATCAAAATGTATTGCATTATTTTACTTTTTTGTACTACCACAGAATTGCATGCTAACTTGCATTAAAAAGTGGTAGTGTCAAAAAATAGCCCATCAAAAGACTAGCTGTAGTATTACGACATTGTGCAACGGAAACGAGAATCTGTGATGTATAAGGCATGAAGCAGGGTATTGGAGCCATACAGTGCATGCGAGAGAAGCAAAAAGCTCTCTTAAGCTAGGCAGTGAAGAGGAGCCCAAAAGCACTGAATGGCTCGTGCCTTTGAAATGAGCACCATGCGTTCTTCCAACATCAGCTGCAGACCCCCAGCTGGTGCAAAATGGAAAGGGTTTACGGAGCTCCCCGCAGCTCTGATTTCAGCATGAGCCCCTCTAGCGGTGCTACCCACAGACTGCCCTTGTTGTGGGATGCAGCAGAGGGTGAGCCTGCCTTTTCGGTTTTCTCCGACCAGCGTAGCCTCCCCTGCAGCCTGCCCTCTGACAAACTCTCCCTCAACAGTGCATTAAAATCCCCTCTGGCCCCTGCAGATTTCGTATGTATTCCTATTCTGACGCTGCAGTGGACTGGAATGAAAAAATGGTTTCTTCGTTGGAAACAGAGAGTTTTGCTTTGCAAAATCAACATTCACAGATGTATCTATTGGAAAGACCTGTTTCTTTCTGCGTGGCTTGTGTGTTTTTTTTTCCTTCTGCTGCTAATTATAAGAAGTGCTTGAAACTAAAAAATACAGAATAACTTTGGATTTCAGTAAGAGGACAGAGATCAGTTCTCTAACTCTAAAATTAATTACTCTTGCGCAAAAGAGACCTATTTTTAAAGGACTCTGGCTAGACAAAGGGTTTTACTGGTGCTTAAAACACACAGTGATCACAAGAACTAAGAAAATTAAGTCCTCTATCTGAAAAGCTTATAAGGTTATCCAGAGGTACTGTGACAATAACTGAACAAGGATTTGCTCAAATTACCACATTATCACAGGCGTGCTTTTGATAGCTTCCCTGCAGGAATTTATTAGGGGAAAAAAACCAAACCAAAACAAAGCTGAATGAGTGATATATGGCCAGCATGGTTGCATGTAGCACAGGTCCTGATGCAAATCTGACCTCCTCTACATGAACATAGCTTTGCTGATTTTTTATATACTGACTGTTGCATGTTTAAACAGATATAATTGAGAAATGCTGAGGGAATTCAAGAAAATTACACATTACCATTTTCACATTTTCCTCCTCCACTCTTCTTGATGCAGTTCTAGCCCAGGATGATGAACCACAAACAAAATCAAACTATGTTTTTCCATCCACCCTGCAACGACAAAAAGGTAAGTATTTTTATGCTGATCTATTTCTAAGATTTTATCCCAAATAAAATTGACAAATAATAAGATTACTAGAATAGTCTTATTCCTAGCCAGAACATACTTTCCCTTGCTCCCTCACCTCCCTCTTCCTTCACACACAGACACACCCCCCAAAAAAAAGGAGAAAGAAATCCTCTGTACAATATATCCAATTCCCAGCCAATCTCTGACTGCTCTAAACTGGAGGACATCCTCTGAGATCTGGCCCAGTGGATGTGATGTGATAGAGTTATCTAATCTTCAAATTTATGAAAGGTACATACCTTCCATCCAGAAGTGTATTTTCAGAAGAGGCGTGGATATACATACATATGACAAAGGCACTTGATAGTAGGAAAGATGTGGTTTTTTAATGCTGTGTCAGCATGACTGTATCACTCACAAGAGAATAAGAGAACTGTAACTACCTTAAATACTAGAATAATTAAGAATTACAAGATCATGCATGACTCATACCTGTACAGAGCAAACAGCATAACTGTATAGAGCAAAATGAGGGTGGAAGGATACAACGCTGATGGGTATATTAGTGACGACAGGCTGAAACAATTAATCATTAAATCTGCGCTGCAATCTGTAATTTGTGAGGTCACTAGTTGGCAATTAAAATAGTTATAAACCCAAACTGGAAGTGTACCACGAATTATTTAACAGTGAGAGCATTTAATTATTGGAACAGATTGTCGAGGAACTTAATATCTGTGCTTTCCCTTAAAATCCTTACATCAAGACTATATTAGATTGTATTTCTAAAACATGTATTTGTCTTAGTGATATTTTTTGGTCTAAACACAAAGTCAATGACTGATACTGCACAATCTACAATTTGGAAGTCATCAGATTCTACGATTTTGATACTTTCAAGGGAAAAACCTGCATCAATTCCTCAGACTCTCATCTTAAGAAAATCATATTGCAGGTTCTCTAAGTATTCTATCCCTTTCATTGCTGAACCCAAAGAGTAATATATTGGATTTGGACATGGAAAATTTAGGGCTGAATGCTACCAGTAGAACTCTTTGCATGAAAAGTACTTGATGAAATTTTCACAGCATTTAAACTGCTTTTTAAAAAAATACCTGCTTAGAGTTGGTTGTGCAAAAGTGCACATCTCAGCACAAAGAAAGATATGAGCTTCAGAAAAAAAACAGCTCCTGTTTCTCATCCTCAGTTTCTAATACTCTTCAGTAACTTTTTGCTGAGAAGTAAAGGTTTACACAGACATTAGCACTGCTTTTTTTTTTTCATCACTACTACAACACTGTGCTCCAAGGCTCAGATTGATGCTTTTGAGTTCAGAACATCAGGGCCAACATCAGGTGGAAGTCTTGAAAAAATAATGGAAGAAAGTACTACAGCCAAAGAGCATGGTCTTTGGGATTTGGCTGTTAGTGAAATATATATAAAGATAAAACACAAAGCACTGTGTAAAAACAACAATAAAACCTTGTGGAAACTTCCTCCTAGAGTGTAACTAGAATTAGGAAATGTTAGCAGCTAAAGAGACTAGGCAATCTCTATCAATTTTTTATGACCTCTAATTAGGTTAAATTTGATCGTTTTTTTCCCCCTTAGATTTTCCATCAGCTTCAAAATCCCATGAAGTGACAATCATTCCACCTTTTCCAAACACGCTGAAAGTAAAGGGTAAGTTAAGTGGCTTAGATATCTATGTTCTTGTTGATCACACAGGTAGAACACGGAGTGACTGAAAAGATTAATAAATTGAATAAGATCCTTTAGCATCATAAAATTAAAAATTAACAAAAAAGTAGTCAGTTCATCAAGTAAAAAAGGTAATTTAAATGTGACCCCCAGTACTCAGCCTGCATACGTAAAAAAAAAAAAAACAAACAAAAAAACCCAACAACTTTATATTTCTATATATGTATAAAAATAATACTGGGATAAATCATGCACAATATTTCCAGTAAAGAGAGGGAAATATTAATGTGTTCAAAGCACTGGTGGGACACTTTTTCTAGGGTATAGGGTACACTTCTGACTAGCCGTGCTCAAAGGTGAGTGTAAATCTGGAAGAGACACAGAGAGGGACTGTGAGGATATTCAGGGAGACAGGAGAGCCTACTTGTAAGGAAATGAAGACTGAAGAGAGAGAACTGATTTCTGTAACAGATATGGGGAGGAGGAGGAGGTGGCACATGGACCCCTTTCAAGGTGAAGTGTAATACTGGCATAAGAACATCCAGGCACACATGAGACAGGAATACATTTTGGAAGATGCCAACATGAGTCTTCCAGCCATTCAAAGGGTGCGGCTATGAGTGGCCTTCCCTAGTAGGAGTATCAGCTAGTTTTAAATTAACTTTAAATTGGTTTTATGGTGAAACTTTAGAATTTCATACTTTTAGGAAAGGATTTATAGAATATGGCTGTCAGCAGAACCAGAACATTGCACATAGTGACCTGGGAGGTCTCTCCCAATCTTAGATAATTCATCTCTGTGCAAAACAGATTAAACACAAAAGATAACTGAACTGTATATATAACAAGAAGGAAAACAGAAGATGCTGGTTTTGGACAGAGGCTAGTGAAAGAAACAAAAGGGGAAAAGCAACTAAAGGGAGAGTATCTACAGAAAATGACAGAAAATTCTTACTGCTTTTTTTGAATTCACAGCTGGCAACCCCTCTCACAATGGCCGTGTGTGCAGCACATGGGGTAACTTCCACTTCAAGACCTTTGATGGGGACATCTTTTACTTCCCTGGGGCCTGCAATTACATCTTTTCATCCAACTGCAAATCTCCCTATGAGGACTTCAACATCCAGATTAGGCGTACAATGGTGGAAAATGCTACCATGATCACTCACGTCATCATGAAACTGGAAGGAGCAGTGATTGAACTGACCCGTGGCTCTGTCCTGCTTGATGGCAAATCGTATGTTCATAACTTGAAATTTCCATCATTGCTCTTGCTTTCACTGGGTTCTTTGAGCGAGCATTCCTTTCCCTCATCTGATCTCACATTGCTCCCAAGCAGCTGATGGGCTCATGTCCTTCATGAAGCATCAACAATTTAACAGTCCTGATAGTGAGCTAAGTGCCACTTCTGCAGAATATCCCTGTGTCCAGTTTGTTCAGATGAGCTATATCCCAGATGCTGCCCCAATGCTGCAATTGTGTATGTATATATACCCAATTGAGTCTATAAGCTGGATTCAGTCAAAGTGTTAGGTTTTAACACCCTTTAAGTTTCTACTTTCCACTAATTTTACCAGAACAGGATCCTTGAGAGGAAGTTTTGATGGCTTTTATCCTTGCGTTGAACAGTACACAGTTAAGCAGTGACTGCAGCTTGTACCTGTGCTCATTTAAAATTAGCCAGTCTGGAAATTTGCTACCTCTGTAGCAATGGTAGCACTGACTTTGGCATAGGGTGTGAAACCTGTCCAAAAGGCTGGGTAAATATTTGGGCAGCTATCCCACAGTGAGTTGTGTATTATAGCAGCTACATATAGTGAGCTAGTCTAAAGGTTATCTTGGGTACACCTTTGTGAATGGCACTCATGTCACAGAAAGCCTAAAGAGTATATCCTTTTATTATAAAGGGTTTTAAGGAGTAAATAGCAATGTCCTGAAGCATACTGCCCACAAAACAGAACCTCCCAGCACTTTTTTGAACAATACAAGCAAAGACACATGTCAACATTTTACCTAGCAAAACTTCATTAACGGAGATAGCCAAAATGAACAGCAGGGAAAGCAAGGCTGATCCATTTGACAATGAGAAACAATTGCACAGGAAACAGCCAAAATGGAGCAAACTTGCGCTGTCTGTATTTAGTTATTGCTCTGACTCATTTCATCACCCATGTATGTTGAAGCTTTTCGAAGAGAATGAGAAAAGCTATCGGTGTGGATATTCAATGGATATTCTGTTCCTACCCCCACTGAATTATGGTGATCTTTCCCCAGAGTTCAGATGCCCTACAGCCATATGGGAGTCTTCATAGAGAGAAGTAACAGCTATTTGAAAGTTTCTGCCAAGTTAGGACTGACCTTCCTTTGGAACGAAGAGGATGCCCTCCTGGTAAGAAAACAGAAAAAAAACATGGTAGAAAGCCTGTGTTTTAAAAACAGTCTGTTTACATCTTTGCAGTCTTAATCAGCCAGGCAGACATTAACTACTTTTGGATTTGTGTTCATTTTTAGTATATTGTTCTGTCTTCCAGTCTTCTCCTAATTTTCCTTTTTTTTTCCCACGAACCTCAGCACAGGATTGGTAGATGCCCAATTATAACATCCCCAACTCACAGTGAAGTTTTCCTCAGATTCCAGACCTGACAATGTGTTGTTCACAGCCCCAGAGCTGCCATAAGACCAAGTTTTTCTTGATGGTCACTGACCTTCCCAATAGTGCCTACTTTGTTACCACATGACAATCTGCACAGCACACAAATGTCAAATTTAGAATACATAAGTAGTGTTGATGCAGGCTGTGTTGCTAACCATCAAGGCCAACATTACTAGTAACCTAAGCTCTCTTCCCTCGTTTCTTTTAGGTGGAACTAGATAAGAAATATGCAAATCAAACTTGCGGACTTTGTGGGGACTTCAATGGAATTCCAATTAGCAATGAATTTATTTCAGAGAGTAAGTAATAAAAAGCACTATTAAGTATTGGCACTTTGGCTTTCTATTTTTTAACAGTGTACTGTAACATACATCATGGGTCATATTAACTTTAAAACTAGTGATAGTTCTTCATGTATTTCTATGATGTCACTTATTTATAGAGTCAGGGCTTTGAGATGTGTTAGGCTGCTTTCATTACTGTTAGATATTTTAAGACCCAACACAGGCAACTTTCTACTTGTTTTAAATAGTTAGAATCCAGTTCCTTGTATACCTTCTTTATCTCCTTTTGCCTTTCATATTATAGTCATATTATTTGATAATCACTGTTCATGTCATAACGGCTAGTGTCACAAAAGAAAATATCTCCATGCAAAAGCCAGTAAACCAGTAAATGTTATTCTGATATTTGGACTGCTTTTTACAGAGACAAAACTGACTCCCATACAGTTTGGAAACAGGCAGAAAATGGATGGACCAACAGAGCAGTGTGCTGATCCTATTCTTCCTGATGTTGTGATGAACTGCTCAGCTGAATTTGTAAGAACTTTTCTCTCAAAATATATTTTCTCAGTGTAAAATACATTATTCCTGTCTTCAGAGAAAATTTGTTAGAATTGGAAAAAAAATAGCATGAATATGACTCAACCATAGGTCTGGAAAGAAAATTTCTCTAAATTTAATTTTTTATTCTTTACTAAAGTGAATGCTAAAAAGTTGCATTCCCCTTCCAAGATAAGACTGGATATTTTCATGAAAGAGAAATTCACTGAGTATGTCTTAATATAAAGAAATTCTATAATGCTTGGGAAGTCATCTGAGCTGAAAGCAACTCAAGTTATGGAAAGATATGGCAGCTAATCAAAGAAGTTCTATATGTACTTGCCTTTTTGTTATACTTTTCCCTAACCATCTGCTTATGGCTGCTGTTGGACAGGCTTCTGGGCCAGACGGACCTTTGGTTTGTTCTGCTACATGCCTTAAATAATTAGTTTCATATTTTCTGAACACGTTTTACCTTCTCTCTTTTCCCTCCTAGGCTTCTATCTGTGAAACAATATTAACCAGTAAAGCATTTACAAGCTGTAATGCACTTGTGAATGTTCAGGACTACATTGAAACTTGCATACAAGACCTATGCCACTGTGATAGTTCTATGGCTGACTTCTGTATGTGCAACACCTTTGCTGAATACTCCCGGCAGTGTGCTCATGCAGGTGGTCAGCCTCTGAATTGGAGAACCTCAGAACTGTGTCGTAAGTATCTCAGGAAGGGACTTTTACCTGTGCTTACTGCACGGAGTATACTTCAAATATGTGATTTTTTTTTTTTTCCTGAAGAAGACAGCTGTTTAAAGATGCATGTAATTTGAATAAAATTGGTTTTAACCTGAGCATACATAAGACTTTGGGAATATGGAAGTTTACAGGATTTTGCCTTACTAAGGATTTTCAATATGTATCCAAATGTTGCAGCCTCCATTCAGGATTCCCAACTATAACTTGATAGAAAACATCCTAAATTGCAAATACCATTTTCTTAACATTTCAAAGGAAAAGTTAGCATTATGATATTTTTTTCTACTTTCAGCCAAATCATGTCCTTTCAACATGCAACACCACGAGTGTGGCTCCCCCTGCTCTGACACGTGCAGCAACCCGGAACGATCTGCACTTTGTGAAGATCATTGTACAGATGGCTGTGTCTGTCCTTCAGGCAAGCTTATTTCCTGCCCTTTTCTCATAGCCAAAACTGCTAGAACACTTACCTGTACATATTTAACTACTTCCCTACTGTGTTATCATTCTCATCACATCATTGCTGCTATTATCATCATCAAAGTAATAATTTGTTCCTTGATACTCATGCACCATTCCTATTCAGATTACTAAAAATGCCCTTTTAAACAATAAACGTGCCTGAGACACGTACATAATGACTGAACTGAGAATAAGATACTTTGCTCTTAACAATAAGGAGAAAACTTCTATTCTCAGCATCCATATTCGGTTCACAGAAAGTATGTAATGTTTAATCCCATTTTGCCCAAAATGATAACTCCAAGTGTTAGCAAACTGGGTTTGGTTCTCTTATTCCCCAGATTACAAAACCCTTCCTGTCCCATGCTGCATGTCTTAATTAACAACAAGGAGCTGAGAGAGCACTAGGCAGCGTGGTAAATGTGGTGCTTCAGAGAATTACACATATGAACTGAATATCAGTACAAGACAAACAATGCAATTGTTTTCTCTTTGTGCACACTTACTTCTGGGGCTGAGAATTGTTGATGTTGTGAGTGACTGATGGTAGAATCTTCACCTCTTGTAGCTCTTCTGCACATCCTCCATGATGTCTCACAGAATTCACCATTGCTTTTTTTGTTTAATATCCTTGATTTCTCGTAGATTACCCTCTGCCTTTGAGTATAAAAATGTTTACTATATGAATATGTCCCTGGGCAGTCTTACAAATCATTCATCTATTTCACCTCATTATCTAGCAAATTTAATCCTACTTCCAATCTAATGAAGTCCATAACAGAAAGGTATTTCCCTAGAGGTCTCTTTTGATCACCCTAAAATTTTAGATAGGGTTCAGGGAATATAGCCCTTCAATGGCATCCTATTATTTTAAAGTACTTTCTATCCTTTTTCTAAGTAATGCAGAAGAAATGGAACATGCTTTCCGGTATCTGCCAGATATGTGCACAAAAACAGGTTCTGCACTGCACAGTATGAGTAACAGACCATTTCTTTCCCTAGGAATGGTATTTGATGACATTAATGGTGCTGGCTGTATTCCCCGTAAAGAATGCCACTGTACCTATGAAGGTGAAACTTATGCTCCTGGTGCCTCCTTCTCATCTAAATGCAGATCATGGTAACATACTACCTTTCTCATACTTTTTTTTCAGATGTATTACCTGAACACTTTGAAGACAGGGAAAAAGTACTAATTTCCCTTCAAAAAGAAATAAGGAACTACTTATCAGCTGAATTACCTTGATTACAATTTTTTAGATGATGCTTACATCTCTGTTTTCTCCTCACACTTGAAAGCAAAAATTTAAGTTCAGATATACGCACCCCAATTTCAAGATCAATCAATTAAAGGAGACAATCAAATTCAGATACTAGAGGTGTTCAAAAATGTGAATTACTGTATGTCCTTTGCACCACTACAGTGTAATGCTAGGATAGTCATGAAAATACTGTGGAGGATGCAACATTTAGTGACATGTTACATTAGGCAGAATGAGAGATCGTGTTTGAGATGCATGTTTGACAGATATGATATACATTTTTTCAATATCACTAATTACTGAAGTATTATTGCATAAGTTTACATAAATGCACCTATCTATCTACGAATACCAGAGCCACAAACATGCATTCTGTTTTCCAAGAAATACTTAACATGTTTGAAGCCTGAGCCTTGCTAATGGAGATGAGGGGCGATCCTTCATATGTCGCAGAATGGATGCCAGGTTCATCAGGACCAAATTAAATCCAAAGACAAGATATGAACAGCAACATATAAAAAATTATCACTAGTAAAAATGCGCCTACCCCATACTTATTCTGAGATTTCAAAACAACGTTCATTTATTTGACAGTATGATCAATGCTTCAATAGGAAAATTAAGGCATCAGCTGCCCTTATTGTCTCTTATTTCATTTGTGTTTGCGTTACCCAAAGTTACTGAATGCCTTCTTGATTTCAGTACCTGTGTTGGAGGCGAATGGTCTTGTGTGACCCAGTCATGCCTCGGGACTTGCAGCATTGAAGGAGGCTCCCACATTTCAACATTTGATGAGAAATATTATTCCTTCTTCGGAGAGTGTAGCTACGTCCTAACCAAGGTAAAAATGAGTCACCACCCTTGCTAAAGCAATATGCTAAAGGAAAATATTGTTATTACATATAATGCTGTTTAATTAAAAATACTGGCAACCATATCAGCTTTCTGAAACTTAGAAGGTCAACATGGAGCCTTAAATGGATTTCAGGGGGCTTTCTGTTAGGGTAATACTAAATAAACATATTTTAGCAGTTTTGCGTTTTTTGATCATCATTTAAGAATCGCACTGAGTTTTTAGGTTCCATGAAGCAATCTACATGCTTCCCATTATTTTTTTAATTAAATATTGCCTGTCTGGTGTTTTATAATTACTTCTTTCTAAGCAATGTGCTTATTATATCCATTGCTACTGTCCTTTTGTCACAGTTAATATATTTCAATGGCTTATTTGATTAACAGTATTCAGAATGCAATTATTATTATACAGAATTCATGGGAGAGGGTTTATTTCATTAAGATGATCAACCTTCCAAACAGTAAACATAGACTCTAGAGTTTTAAAGCAAAAAGCTAAAAAGTTATACAAGTATTTTAAAACCTGAATTAGAAACTGATGTCTTACAAAAATACCTACAATTTACTGGAGTTTTTAGATTAGTAGGGACTGAATTCTGAGTAGATATATCTGAAATAATGACTACAAATTTGCAGATTTCAGAACCTTAGGTATATTGGTGTTTATTTGTACTGGCTAAGTGATTGAAATAATTTTCATAAAGACTTCGTATAAAATGAAATCTCTTCTCAAAAATCTCAAACTGAATGTTACAGAGAAAGAGAACCATAAAAACTTAGAAATGAGCTAAAGTGAGGGAATTTAGAAATAGATTAAACTAAATCAATTAAATGTTCTGATGAGATTCACAAGTTCAATTCACAATGGGAGCATAGATCCGACTTATAAGTTAAATTCCCCTTTTAGCACTAGCATATAACATTAGATTCTCAGAGGCTCTGGAGGTTCAGAAAACCCCTAAACAAAAGGTCAAAAAGCCCAGACTTTTAACATTAAATTTCCAGATGGCTGTATTCCGGATCTCAGCTGCCCTCAACTTAATCTTCATTATGCCAAGAAAGTGATAAGACATGTTCAGAATCATAGCCTTCTGTGTGTTTCCCAACGTTTTGGTCATTAGGTACACTTTGAATATAGGTCACAGAACACAGTCCATTGAAAATCAGAACCAAGAGTAAAACTGAATTTTATCTTTATTCAGTAGCTTAATAAATAGTGATTTTAGCTTAATTTTCTCCTATGAGAGGATATTTAAATGCATATTTCCTATCTGTTAAAAGTATGTCCAAATTACCAGGCTCTTTATTAATCTATTCAGTACAGAAGAGACTCAAATCAATTTGTCTTCAGTCCCAGGTAAACACCATAATCAATGGGCAAGAAAGGCACACTTCCTTCTTCTTTAGCATTTTAAACTAGCATTACCAAACATTAAGAAGTTTCAAAGTTCAGCGTAATATGTTTAACTTTCCCTTGAATGTCTGAAGTAATGGATAACTTCCACTGTGCAGGCTGCATGAATGCCAGCTTACTCGGTGACTGTGTACTTATATGTAAGAACATATGAGCAGGAAGAAAAGAAATAAACCACATTTTAAAAGATTCACTTTACTAAAAATGCCATTTGAGTGTGAAACATTTAAATTTAACTATTTTAACATAACAAATCCTTTTAACAATATATTTTGTTCTCTTCTAGCTCTGTGACAGCAATGAATTCACTGTTCTGGGAGATATCCATAAGTGTGGACTGACTGACACTGAGACATGCCTCAAGGGTGTAACCATCAGCCTAAGTGGAGGACAAACTGTAAGTAGCAAATGTAGACTGCTAACATTCTGCAGGGATGTTTTCAAATCTTAATAGACTTAATAATTTACAAAGGACACATAACAGCACAGATAGGAAATCTGCACTGATTTTTAAATTTTATTACATTTGAAGATTAGTCAAAGAAAAACTAAGAATAAAGTAAGTACATTGGCCGTCAAGTAGTTTTGTTGTTTAGTATTATTTGGGCTTTTGCTTATTTTTTTGACAGTCGATGGACAACAGTCATAAAGACTAAAGAAATAGTATAGGAATGAGAATATCATTACAGTCTCCCCCTACATTTTTTTCCCTTTATCCTGAACAATACTAGACAGAAAACATTTGGAAATTGTTTTGCCTTTTCTAAATATGCTTGACAATCCTTGTCTTTTCCTGGGGGCAGAACATTGTGATCCAGCCTTCTGGCAGTGTATTTGTGAATATGATCTACACACAGCTGCCATTCTCTGCAGGTAAGTTCCCTTGGAAGACTTCTGTGACGTTTCTCATTTTTTACTTTAAAATGTTATTACATTGGTTGATTGAAAGCCATAATCTACCTTTGGTTACACTACAGCAAACCCAAGGAACCCTAGTAGAGCATAGTCTCTCATTTTTAAAGTAATAGGGTTTGCCCATTCAACTCTCAAAATTTTAGCAAAAATATGGTCTAATTTTAGCAATATCTACATTCAAGATATTTAAGCAATTCAAGCAAATAGTATGATTGCACACTTCCAGATCCAAACAGTGCCATAAGAGAGGAAAGAAAAATTTTAATATGCAACAGAACTCCAACATCTCAAATTGTTTAGGTCCCTGCATTCCCTCTGTCCCTTTACTCAGTGCACATTCATCACTGGAGAGTTTCTCTTACACTGGTTCTTCTCGGACACTACTCTACCCGAAGAGAAAGCAAATCATGAAAGGACAGAATAGGTCCAGGTTGGAGTCTACCAGTAAATCATGCTATATCATTTTCATCAAGCAAAGGTGGTCTTTTAAATAGCAACAGAAGTGTGTGTTTTTCCCCTCATTTCAAAACACTTGAAAGAAAGCAGAGGTGTTTTATACATTTGTTGTTTAGGGCAAAGACAGTCTGTTTTGGTGCTGGATTTTAAATCCTAGAAGAATCATTTTTCCCTCAGTTCTTCAGAAATTAGCACCATATCAAACATATCTGTAGAATCCCTCTATATAATGAATAGTCATTTCAACTGCTCATCTCATATGAAATTATAACTCTTATATTCTAATGACCCTAGCAAATGTCACCATCTTCAGACCATCATCTTTCTTCATCATTCTGCAAACAACCTTTGGTCTTCAGCTACAGGTTCAGCTTGTGCCTGTCATGCAACTATTTATAGACTTAGACCCATCACACAAAGGGCAGACCTGTGGTAAGTGATATTACTGTAACAACTACCTTCCTCAGTAGGCTTCATTCTGCAGAAGACTTTCACAGCCCATCTGCTTCTTTTTAGGTCTCTGTGGAAACTTCAATGACATGCAGACAGATGATTTCAAAACCACCAGTGGTGTAACAGAGGGTACTTCAGCTGCCTTTGGCAATACGTGGAAAACTAGGGCTGATTGTCCTGATGTCAAAAACACCTTTGAGAACCCCTGTACTGTCAGCATACAAAATGGTAAGCTCAGCATATAATAACTTCTTCTATTCTCTTCTAAGACGGAAAGAAAGAATAAACTGGTCAATCACCAAGCATTTATCCAAAATAACAGTGGACCATTTACATACATGCTATTTTACTCAGTTGACACTAGAAGTCTTCAATTAATAAATAATAACTAGGATAATATTTTGGATCTTCAACAATATTCCTTTGGATAAAGAAAGCAAGTGCATTCCCCAACTTACTTAAGGGAAACTGGAACCATACAGTATATCAGGGATCCATTCCTGGAAAGGACCGATTGTCATCACCAGGAAAAAAGCTATGTATAGCCCCACTGCAGGTTGGACTAAGTGTGGTCCTTCCACTGTTAAACTGATAACCAGGCTTACAATTCAGAGCTTCATAGCTCTCAGGCTCCATTTCAGCCAATGAAACGTAATTTTTGAGCATTCACAAGCTACTCTTGTTTTCCAGGGTAAACTAGTGTATTTTTAATTCACAATGTGAACCTTCTTTTTCAAAATTCAGCTAAGACATGTTAAGAGTATTCAGCTTATGAAGAGTTCACATTTCTGTACAGAGGAAGTGAAAGACTGTTTGTTTTTCAGCAAACGCAGAGATGAATTGTATTGTAAAGTTAAGCTTCTGCAGGAAGTATAGTTACATTGAGACAAGAATTTAGACAGTGAAGTGCAATAGAAAATCTTACTGTGTTTTTAATTCACAGACCAGTATGCTCAGCACTGGTGCGGAATGCTCTCCGATACCACAGGACCTTTTGCTGAATGTCACTCAACAGTGAATCCAGAAGTTTACCAGAAGGTATTTGGCTCTTAACTTTTCCCCATTTTAAAGAAAAAGACTCGGATTTCTGATACTAACACCTGAGAAAATAGCTTGCCAATTGGGAGGAGATGCATTCATGATAGTTCTTTTCAAGCCAAGGGTTCATTTTTATCTACATGACATAATAATTACTGCTTTGTAAAGGTATCTTTTTTCTATTCCCAGGAGGATAACTTACAGTTATATGCCTGCTGCCCATATTTTTAGGTACTAACCTAAACGCCTAAGCTAGGAGCTTGGACTCCCTGGACTTCTTATCAAAGGAAAAAGCTGTAAAAGTTATAAGGAAAGCTTTAGTCAGAATTTTAACTAACATTTTGCTCAGTAGCTCTGAACTGCTCTCAGAAGGCTTCTGCATATATCCAAGACAAGGCAAGAAATGTGTGTAAGAAGCAACAAAGAGATTTAGATAAGATGTGAACAAAAATGTTCCAGGAATTCAAGGTGATGAAGCTATGGATCAGACTGTGTGGGGACTTTACAAAGTCTCCCTGCTATTGGAAATCTGTAAGATTATGTTCAACAAAGATCTTCTGAAATGATAACATTATAGTGACCTTGCCTGGCCTGGCAACACATTAAATGAGTTCTTGTTTTCTTCACTCTGATGCAGAGAGCCCAAGCTCCTAAGCCCAAGCCCTAAAAGTTGGGTGGCATCAAATACCCTCTACTTGTTCTAAGAAACCTACCAACACCTGAAAAAGTGAAACAGAACAAGAAAAAATAAAAATAGTTCAAAGTTGTGGCCCTCTAATTACTTACTCTCCTTTCAAATAATGTTTATTGAAAGTGCTCAATGAAATCATCAAATGAAAAACAGGCATATGTTTACTTACACATATGGACTACACTCACTTTTAGCTCCAACGAACATGACACTCTAAAAAGTACAGAGCACTGTGGTTTTAATGTGACAATCTGATGATCATATGTCATCCTCTGACCCTAGAACTGCATGTTTGACACATGCAACTGTGAGAAGAGTGAAGACTGCATGTGTGCTGCCCTTTCCAGCTACGTCAGAGCCTGTGCCGCTAAAGGAGTTCTCCTCGCTGGATGGAGGAGCAAAGCTTGCAGTAAGTTCTATTTCCCTTTGCCTCCTGAAAATGATCACTGAGAAGTCCCCACACAGCAGTTCTCAGGGATTCCCATAGTAAATTGTGTTAAAATATATTTTAAGTACAATTTGCGGAGGAAGGGAATACCACAAAAGACAAGCAGTAAGCAGAGAAATATAAACAAGAAGTTTTGTTAGATTACTAGCTCAGAACCAGCAGAAGCAACATGGACCTCAATATCCTTGCAATAAAAATAAACTAAGTAGAATGTTTCTTAATTTATTTTCACAAAAAATATAAAATTAACAATGAAAAAAAAGATACTATGCATTAAAATAATTGAACTATTTTTTTAACCTGAACAAAATATTTGTATTCATGACACATCTATAGGGGAAAACTCTGCCCTAGCAGTACAAAATAATTACACTATTGAGGATATCAGTAAAATACATGTACATACATTGCCGTGTTTATGATATATACTTTATGTCAAGTACTGCATTTATACCTACATAAATTCTTAAACGAACTGCAAACGTATTTCAACTTTTTACTCTCAAGCAAAATACACCACCTTGTGTCCGAAATCCTTGAAGTACACTTACAATGTCGATTCCTGCCAACCCACCTGCCGGTCTCTGAGTGAGCCTGATGTCACGTGTAGCATCAAGTTTGTTCCAGTCGATGGCTGTTCCTGCATAAATGGAACCTACATGGATGAAAGTGGCAACTGTGTGCCTGCTTCTAGCTGCCCTTGTTACTACAAAGGAATGCCTCTGTCTTCTGGAGAAGTTATTCATGATAATGGTGTTGTCTGGTAAGAGATTTGTAAACAAAAGAATGAGATTGGATATAGGCAATCATGAAACCACATATACATTATTCAATCTATTCAAATCTAATGCATTTCTCTCCCTAATAATTTCAATACAAAAAAACACATATCCTTAAAAATTGTTATGGCTATTCATGTTTAGAAGATCATACTTAGACTACCACAGGAATTCAACTAACCATAGAATCATAGAATCATATGGGGTTGGAAGCGACCTCTGGAGACCATCTAGTCCAACCGCCCCCCGCCAGAGTGGGTATACCTATAGCACGTTCCACAGAAACTTGTCTAGGCGGGTTTTGAATGTCTCCAGAGAAGGAGATTCCACCACCTCTCTGGGCAGCCTGTTCTAGTGCTCTACCACTCTCACAGTAAAGAAGTTCCTCCTCATGTTTAGGTGGAACTTCTTAAACTCAAGTTTGTGCCCATTTCCTCTTGTCTTGTCATTGGGTACCACTGAGAAAAGACTGACCCCATCCTCCTGACACCCTCCCTTTAAGTATTTGTATGCATTAATTATATCTCCCCTAAGCCTTCTCTTCTTAAGACTAAAAAGACCCAAGTCCCTCAGTCTATCCTTGTAGGAGAGATGCTCCAGGCCCTTAATCATCTTTGCGGCCCTTTGCTGTACCCTCTCCAGCAGTTCCCTGACCTCCTTGAACTGGGGAGCCCAGAACTGGACACTACTCCAGATGGGGCCTCACCTCTCCAGCCTGTCCAGAGCTTGCCACAAAAGCACATTGATGGCTCATGGTCATCCTGTTGTCCACAAGAACTCCCAGGTCTTTTTCCTCGGAGCTGCTCTCCAGCAGTTCAGGTGCTTGGGGTTATTTCTCCCCAGGTGCAGCACCCTACACTTGCCCTTGTTATATTTCATTAGGTTTCTCTCTGCCCAATTCTCCAGCCTGTCCAGGTCTCGCTGGATGGTGGCACAGCCTTCTAGGGTGTCAGCCACCCCTCCTATTTTTGTGTCATCAGCAAACTTGCTGAGGTGGGTTAGCCTTGGCTAACAGCAAAACTCCCACCCAGTCAGTCACTCACTCACTCCCCACCACACACACTGTTCTTATCCATGGCTGTAAAATACTCGTTCGCTGGTGAAAGATACTTGATAATCCCATTAAAGATTATTCCCATTATGATGGAATCTGAACTATTCTGGAGGACATTTTTTAACCAGGCAAATGGACAAAACAAACCTATCTTGATATAGAATATACTTGTATTTTGGTCTGCTCGAATATAAAATATTTTTGAATAGTACAAACTATTCTGATATAGGACACATTTTCACTCTGTGTTTTATCACAGTAATTTTTCATTATTTCAAATTCATTAGGAAATGAGGAAAAGCAAAAACATATCCATTTGCTTTTTTTTTATAGCACTTGCACCTATGGAAAGTTGAGCTGCGTTGGAGAGAAACCTGAACCAGGTAACATATCACTTGAGTTTTTTAACTCTCTGTTTCCATTTTCACTCTTTTCAGGTTTTGGTTTGGTTTTGTTGGGTTTTTTTGTCATAATGATGCAAATTGTACAAGTCTGAAATCAAACAAGAAAACGAACTGATGACTTGTGTGATGTAGAGGATATTCCGAAATATATAAAGAAACACTGTCTTATATTTCAGATGGCTGAAACAAGTTATAACCCTCTGCATCACCATGGGAAAAGAGTAGTTGGTCACTTCACTGAATGTGAGGAGAAAACTGACCACATTTTAAATAAAAGTACTAAAACAAACAAAAAAAACCCACCAAAAAACCCCACAAAGTAAACCATTATCTTCTTTTTCTTGCTTTTTTTTTCTGAAAGGAAGTTTTTCAAAAAGCTGACTAAACACTAATTTCCCTGAGTATTCCAAGAATAAACACAAAAAAGCAGATGAGCGTAACTTCAAAACATCATTCAGTTTCTGCTCAAATGCATTTTATTAAGGTACACATATCTCAGAAAGGAATCTTTTTTGGTTTATGTTTCTTCAGTTTGCATTAAGGAAACACAAAGATACAAGTACATGGTTGATCTCACCTATCTTATGGCTTTTCTTTCTTTCAGTCTGCGTACCTCCCATGATCTACATTGACTGTGGCAATACGACTGCAGATATGGCAGGAGCAGGATGCCAGAAAAGCTGTCAGACTCTAGATATGGAATGCGTAAGTATAGATTCTTTATACCTAGTTGAAAGCATTTGAAACTAGATCTCTTCTACAATTACCAGCTGCAGCTGGACTCTTCCATCAGGGAAATCTTTCAAGTCATGTTTTCTATGTGGTCCTTACAGTACAGAACGCACTGTGTCTCTGGCTGCGTATGTCCTCATAACCAAGTGTTAGATGGCAAAGGTGGCTGTATAGCTCCAGAAGATTGTCCATGTGTTCACAATGGGAATTCCTACAGTGCAGGGGAATCAATCAGAGTCGGCTGTAACAACTGGTAAGGGCATACTGAAAAACATTTTCAAGCATCTGAAAGGGAATAGTTTAAGCTCTAGGCGAATTACAGCATTTCACTCTAGCAGTATCAAGATTCATAGGAAGGAATCCTACATAAGTTGATCCACTTACCTAAAAAGCAACTCTACCTGTTTTTTATAATAGCACATAATGCAGAAATTACAAGTAGTCAGAAGAACAATATGGTTTGGATATTGTCATATTCACTCAAGTCAAGAAAGCTTTTTTTTCTTTCAGGCAATCCCTACATTTTAATACATCCAACAAGATTTTGAAATGTGAAGGATTTAAAGTATTTTCTAACCAAAATTATTCATGACATCAGGAAGTAACACAATCTTTGAGTAAATCCCAAAGCCTCTTGAGCTATGCTGCATTTCTGAGAATAAACAAATCTTGTTTCTTCATTATAAGCTTAAAGAATTTTAAAATCAGTTTGGCGTACATGCAGGAATCTACATATAGATACATTGTGTGTGTGGTTTTTTTTTCACATTTGGAGTGCTTTTTGTCTTGTGCAGTACATGTAGAAACAGAAAATGGCACTGTTCCGAGGAACCCTGCCTGGAAACCTGTTCTGTTTACGGAGATGGGCATTACACCACCTTTGATGGCAAACGCTTTGATTTTGAAGGAGATTGTGAATATGTTCTGGTCCAGGTAACACAGTATTTCCCAGATATTTGGACTATCAAAGTACCTTGCATTTTACATATGGCTATGTAGCAAGTTAACACTGAATATCATTCCATTGTTTCAGAACTACTGTGGTCAACAAGGTATGAATCAGGGAACCTTCAGAGTCATCACTGAGAACATTCCATGTGGCACTACAGGAACCACCTGCTCTAAATCTATTAAAGTTTTCTTGGGGGTAAGTATTTGCTTTAATAAGTTGTATGCCAGGCCTAATGTGCCAGAAGGACAGAACAAACTGTCCCAGATAGAATGCATCATGAAAGTGTCCTCCAAGACAGTGAAAATGTTCTTTGCTCACTGCAAATGATTCTGCTCTCTGCAAGAGAATAGAAAGGAGGGAATTCTAAAGAGAAGTTGCTTAACATGACTTTGTTGAATATAATATTTTTTATGATAATAGAGTTATTATTTCCATAACAGTTACTGGCAATATATAAAACCATACCCAATAGGTGACTTTTTTAATTGGCCTCTAACTTTTTCTTTTCCTGTCCTAGAACTATGAGCTGGTACTCAGTGATGGACACTCTGACGTCATCCAGAGGACACCTGGAGGAAAAATGCCATTCCAAATACGTTCCATGGGCATCTACCTGGTGGTCGACACTACTGTTGGCCTGATACTCATGTGGGACAAGAAAACCAGTATGTTCATCAAACTTAGTCCCAGCTTTCAGGTACATTATAAAATCCAAAACCTGGATAAAACTATTTCTGAAAGATATGCATGTTATCTGTCAAAGAAAAAATGGAAATTTAGGCTGTAACCAGAAGACTGAAAGAGCAACAATTGCATATTATTATCCTTGTATCCTCATTGACTAACATTGTGTACTACACATTTTTCCCAAAGTATGTTATTCAGCAATAGCATACCAGCAACTACATCAATAGCTTTCTTCATGAAAAGTCTTCACTGAAGAAGTATGTTCAGGATTAGACAAAACTAATTAGCTCAATACTAAAAACAAAACCCATTAATGTAGTCTGCTTCCTAACCTTATTCTTTCCAACAAGTTAGAGACATGTCTTCATGAAAGGTATTTTATGAAAATGTTCAGGTCTGTTACTGAAGAATCCAAGATAATTTTGAATAAAATTAATCTTGAGAGTAGTTGTTACTCACAGATACTGAGAAACTGTACCTTGCTGATCTTTGTCATTTTGTATTTATCTCCATGCAGGGACATGTCTGTGGACTTTGTGGAAACTATGATGGCAATGGAAACAATGACTTCACTACTCGCAGTCAGTCTGTGGTAGGAAATGTGCTGGAGTTTGCCAATAGTTGGAAAGTGTCTTCTAGTTGCCCAAATGCCAATGGTACCAAGGACCCATGTACTGCAAACCCATACAGGAAAGCCTGGGCACAGAAGCAATGCAGCATCATTACCAGTGAAGTGTTTGCGAAGTGTCACTCCCAGGTATGACAAAAGCTTCTGAAATTCTCTTGAGCCAGAGATTATATTAATTTTTATGTGGGATAGATGAAAACCAAACTAAAATACTCTTTGCAATGCTTGAGAAAGTGAAGTCAGACCAAGTTCCAGGAAGACTGCACAGAGAGTATTTTCACTTCCATTTTCTCAGCTTGTGTCTTGAACTAGTATGCTAAAGAAATAGATAGTTGGGTTGTTTTTTTTTAATATAAAGGACAATCACAGATAAATATCAGGATACTTTTATTTTCTAATGGCATCGTTTTCTGTTAATATCAGCCACCCGATATATAGGGCTGTGTGCTAGCTTGTACTAATGGAACAGTATTCTTTTTGCAAATGTATTTTCAGCATGAAATAGCTCTTAGCATTATGACTTACTAGTAATAGCTTTGTTCTACATTCCCCTCTTGATTGTTCAAAGCATTCTCAGGTTTCTTCCTTTTTTTATCTTTCTCACACATACAGAGTTGTCAGTTTCAGATACTTTATTCAGCTTTTTTAGGACAGTGAATGCCTTTTCAAAGAGGACAAATCCATGAAAACTCAAATGTTTTCTACAACAGGTTGAACCAAATGAATATTATCAAGCATGTGTGGATGACGCTTGTGCCTGTGACACTGGAGGAGACTGTGAATGTTTCTGTACAGCAGTAGCTGCCTATGCTCAAGCATGCAATGAGCTGGACATCTGCATTTCATGGAGAACCCCATCAATTTGTCGTGAGTCTCACCCTACTATTTTTTGAAGGAGTCCAGAGGGAAAGAAAACAGAAGAAATAAGGAAAAACAAGTAGAATGATGAGAGAAAGGATAAAATTGTATTTGTAGGAGGCACTGCTATAATCTAAAAGCAGCAAAAAATACCCACAAACACAGCTGGGTAAATCATTGAAAAAAAAATTACCTTCTTAAAATGAAACCACTGATAGTAACTTTACCAGTGGTGTCATTAGTGCCTGATTTACTGGTCAATCATGATACACAACCAGTGAACTATAATATTACATTACACTCCCACCTGTCTACATCAGGCTCACTGTAAATAAATATTAGTGCATACTAGCTAAAATCGGTGATTCAATTAATTGATTTTTCATGTTTAATGTGTAACTCTGTTCTATGTTTTATAACTTTATTGGTTTCAAAAGGTGGTAGAAGTGTAACAATTCTATTAAATTAGAAGTAAGACAATATACTATTCACCGCCTGTGTGCTTATACTGATCACATGGGATTTTTACCCAGCAAAACTGAAAGACTAGAGCAAAACCGTCAAAGGTCTTTTTCTGTTGTTTCTTCTTCTGATAGCTCTGTTCTGCGATTACTACAATCCACAAGGAGAATGTGAGTGGCACTACAAACCATGTGGAGCCCCTTGTATGAAAACCTGCAATAATCCAAGCGGGAACTGTCTTCATGAGTTGAGAGGTTTGGAAGGTAAACATCATTATGCATGTCTCATTCCACTTATAAAAAGCTAAAATGCAATATGATTAACCCAATTTATATTGCTCAGTATATGACATGTATGTATTAGAAATTATAAGAAGAGATTTTCTACCAAGTATCTTACTCCCAAATGGATCATGAAATTGTTTGGAGTGAAGATAAGGACAGAATGCTCCGAAGCTTAATGTGAAATCAAAGAAATAGCACTAACAGAGTCTGAAATTCAACTTACAAATGAGGGAGAGCAGATAGATATAAGCCGAGCATAGAGTTACTTCTGCTTGTGAAAGGCTAGTGTCAACATAACTCTTTTTTTTTATTGCAGGCTGCTATCCACACTGTCCAAAGAATAAACCCTATTTTGATGAAGAAACCATGACTTGTGTTTCTAATTGTGGCTGTTATGACAACGGAAAAAATTACAAACCAGGAACGCAGATGCCTTCAGAGCAGAATTGTCAATCATGGTAGGATTAGTAAAGATTTTTAAACATTGAGTTTAAAGTTGTGAAACATAATTCAATATGCATTCAGGTTTTTTGTCTGCCAACAGAAACGATGCGAGTCACAGGCTGCTGAATGATGTCTAATTTTTCTACATTCCCAGGAACTTAAATGATGATATAGTGAAACATTGTACCATAGAGAGATTAATTTATTATTGTTTGTTATTTATATACATTATTTTTTTACTATTAATTATTCTGTATTCTTAATAAAGTACTTTTAAATTGTTAATTTAAGTAAAACCAAATTAAAATAGTAATAGTTGTGGCAATAGTCTGAGAATTTTTGTTAGGATATCCCTAAAATCATTATGTGAAATTATTCAGAAGTTAATAGACAAATAATCTGCATAGTTTTGAGCTTGTTTCTGTTACAGTACTGCTACTTGCATATTTGTAACAGTCAGCAAGTATTCCCACACATTCTGTCAGAATTGATGACATTCTGGGACAAGTGCTTTAAGCCTTCTATCAAATAGCATGACGTTAGCAGAACCAGTTGTGAAGCAGTTAACACCTGTACCAAAATACCTTTATAATAGCTACACTTGAATACTTTAAGCAGTGCACCCAGAGTGGCAAAGAGCTTAGCATGAAGACCACCCAAGCTACCCTACTTTCATGTCATGATTTTCAGTCCACAGACAGCTTTGCCTGCATCATCTGTGTCATTAACAGCAATAAACCTAACCTGTTAAATAAATATCTATATTTACTTAAGCTTATTCACTGTACAAATGCCTTTAGTCACTGTAAATAAATATGTCAAGATTCATTTCTTAACAGATAATAGATAAATTCCATTAAAAAACAGAATGCATTCTTGCATCTTTTGGAAGTCTGATGGAAGTTCTCTATGTAGACATCAACATCTGTGATACAGTGATCCTTTCTCAAATAATACATTTACTGCACTTTCCCTTCTAAAAAATAAGTGTACTTATCAGGGAGATAACATTTCAAATCACCCCTCCCTACATAGTTGCCCAGCCTCCAAAAGCACCAATAAGGATAATGCATATAAACATGCATTTAAACACATAATGAATAGCAAAAAAAAAAAAAGAAGAGACAATAAGATAGTGTCATGAACCTATATATTGACATTCATCTTCTCCTTTTTTATCTTTTCAGTGAATGCACAAAGCATGGGAAAACATGCAAATATGATGAACATGGTATGTTGACAAATTTGTTTTTATCTGAATAGGATGCACTTGAGGTACTCTGCTCTGTGTTTCAGATACCAAGGAATAACACTCTCTTTTGATTTACAGAATGTGTCTGCATTTATGAGGGACAGAAATACAACTATAAAGATGTGATCTACAATACTACAGATGGCACAGGAGGGTGTATTGTCGCAGTCTGTGGTCCCAATGGAACAACTACAAGGATTGTCTATGAATGTCCAATCTCAACATCACCCACAACAGCAACAACATTTCATTTCAGCACTACGCCACCTGCCACTACTTCCACAGGTACATCCTTCATAGCCCATACAAGTGTGTTCTATTCATTAGTGAGTAAAATACAGCTACAACACCATGCCTACACTCACAACATAAACGAACTAATACATCTTCAAAACAGATGACAGTAAGTCTCATTTGTTATTAGCGTTTTGTTTCAGTCAGTATCTGGTAACCAAATAGATACAAGGAAATAAAAAGAGAAAATAAAAACACTTCTGTAACACCAAAATGGAAAACACTGCAGAATGGTTTAATACTATTATTTTGCTTATCTTCATAGTGGATGATAAAAACAGTATCAGACTTATTATCTGTAATTAGAACTATTGCTATACCAGGAATAATCTTTACTGAACAAAAAAATCATTATTTTTCCTATTAAATTGCAGAATTATTCTATTCTGTAAAATTCCTGGTATTTATAATTACAGTACTAAGTGGATTGCTCAGATATTGACATTGAGATACTGAAATTTTTATTTCTAGAATTTCTGTTTAACATTCTTCAGGCCGATAATCTCTAATTACTATGGGCACATGTTAAAATTTAGAACTACAAGTTTTGAAACCACAGAAAGCAGCACCACTGCTGGAATTCATTAGTTTTTTTCCAACCATTTCACAATGAGAATTCACCTATAGAATGTTGTGGACTGTTCTCCGAGCAGTAAATGGTTTCAAGAGTGACAACGGTAGACAAGAGTGTAGAGGTGCTCATAACACTGCATTAGATGTCTTTTACTTCAAATGGAGGAACAAAGACAATGCACATATTACATGAAGATTCAACTCATTTGGAAAAAAAAAATGTACCAATGAATCTTGATGCACAGATGAAATGTTATTCATTCCACTGGATTTGAATCTGGGCTTTGACATTCCAGAGTTATTAATAAATATGAAAACAAGATACAAACCAAGCAATAACACTAAATGAAATCTTAAAAAAAAAAAGTGAGATTTTTTTCTTTTCCCATTGTGTATAAATTATGCCCAAGACTTATTTTAGCACTTTGTAAAAGATAGCTGACATTCTCTTGGGAAGCAACAGTTCCAAGAACGTCAGCACATCAAATTGCTGGTTGATGCATTTTCTGTGCTACTTCATATTAAATTATAAGTACGCTAAACTGATGCACTACAGGATCACAATGCAAGTAAATGACCTTAGCGAAATTTTCAGCCCATATAATATTATAAAAATTACAATATCTATGGGAATTAATTCTAAGTTTCATAGTCTCTTCTTTTTCTCTTTCCCAGTGTCACCAACTACATCAGTATGTGTTCATGAAGTCTGTGAGTGGTCAGAATGGTATGATGGGAGTCTGCAAACCCCTGGCTACGATGGTGGAGATTTTGAAACCTTTGATGATTTAAGAGCTAAAGGTTATGCAGTCTGTAAAGCTCCACAGGCTGTTCAATGCAGAGCAGAGAAATTCCCTGATATACCACTGAAGGACCTTGGCCAAAAAGTAGAATGCAGTACAACAGCTGGGCTTATATGTTACAACAGAGATCAAATTTCAACAATGTGCAACAATTACGAAATCAGAATTTTATGCTGTGTTTTTGTACCATGCTCTTCCACAACACATATCAGCACATCAACACCAACCACAACACCAACCTTTTCAAGCACTACATCACTAGTTACTACAACTTACGAAACAACAACTTTCACACCTTCATCCCCTCATGAGACAACTGTTAGCACAACAGAAATGACACATCCTACCACAACTTCTCCTTCAACTCCTCTTTGCATTAAAGAAGAATGTTACTGGTCAAGTTGGTATGATGTAAGTTATCCAGGCTCTGGATACAATGATGGAGATTTTGATACAATACAGAACATTGAAAATACTGGACACAAAGTCTGTGATAACAGAAAGGCTGTGGAATGCAGAGCAGTAAGGTTCCCAAATACACCATATCCCCTACTGGAGCAACACATAACATGTAATACAGAAGAAGGGCTGAAATGTTACAATAAAGACCAATTACCACCCATTTGCTATAACTACGAAGTAAGATTTAAATGCTGTAGAAACATAACAGTACCATGCCAGCCAACAACAGCACCCCAAACAACTACAGAAGAAAGAAAAACAACACCAATTTTCTCTACGACTCCAAGTACAACATCCACGGAAGCAACAACAACACCTCACTTGCAAACAAAGCATAAGACAACAACAGAATCAACACCTCCACCAAAAACAGACTATATACATACAAGAACTACGTCACAACCAACAACACATACACAACATGAAATAAAAACAACAACACCTTCCACAACGTACTCCGTCGAGACCTCCACCACCACCCCCACCACCACATCCACTACCACCTGTGAACCCGAAGTGTGCTCCTGGAGCGAATGGTTCGACGTCGACTTCCCCTCCTCGGGGCCCAACCAGGGAGACTTTGAAACCTACCAGCACATCCGGGCCGCCGGCAAGGAAGTCTGCCAACATCCAAAGGAAATCGAGTGCCGGGCGGAGGACTACCCCGAGGTCGCCATCCAACAGGTCGGGCAGGTCGTGCAGTGCGACGTCCACTTTGGGCTGGTGTGCAAGAACGAAGACCAGACTGGCAAATTTAAGATGTGCCTCAACTACAAGATCCGCGTCCTCTGCTGCAGGCCTAACTACAATTGCCACGTCAGCACACCCTTGCCCACCACCACCCTTACCACTTCTACCACACCTTTTCTATGCTGCACCAGCACTACTTCTACCCCTGTCTCAACACCATGTTTCTGCAAAGTTGGGGATGATATTTTTTCACCTGGTTAGTTTACATTTTTTTTCATATATAGTATCTTGATTTTAATGCTTTATTTTTCTTTACAGTTTCTTGATTCTTTTTTATGATATTCCCCAGGTTCTCTTGCAAATTTTTTACTACCTTATGTATTTTGGTCTTTTTTCTTTTTTTCCTTTTTTATATGTTACTCCATTTTCTTTTTTTTTTTTTTTTTTTCAGGCGATTTGATTTACAACAGAATGGATAGTGATGGATGTAAATTTTATGCCATTTGTAGTCCAACATGTACTGTTGAACGACACACTGCATATTGTAACATTACTACTCCTCTAACCACTAGTTCCCCTGAATGGTCCACCACTACAACATCAGTTCCTGTTCCTACCACTTCTCAAAGAATTCCATTTCCTGGTTGTGTTTCTGCTACTTACCCTCTCCTACAAGTACGTAGTTTCTGTGTTGTGTTGTGTTATGATTAGTAACATCAATATTAAGTTGACACCAGAAAGAAAAATGTTGCGGTCTTTAAACTTTCTATGTTCAGGTCACCAGAGTACTTGTTACTGGTGATGATCAACGTTCATGTTAGAAAATTTTTATGTGCTTTCTTTATAATTTTTTTTTCGTACTGAGAAAGCAACCAAAATAATCTTTTCTAATTACTTTATTTCTAGTAAAGCACTTTCTGATGCACTACACTAATAACAAACTTTTTTAGTGTATTAATAGAGGAAGTTTTCTTGTGCATTTTTTTCCTTTCACTAAACAGAAAAATTTGAGGTGTTGTCAGACTTTTATCTGTTTCTCTTCTCCTACTTTCTTACCTGTATTTCTGTACACATCTTTTTTTCTCTGTACACATTTTCTTTTTTGATGGTGGTGGTCTGTCCTGACAGCGAAGTACAGTATACATTGCTAGTTTAAAGGACATTAGTTCCCTTAACCTAAGATCTATCTCCCCAAACTCCAGAAGAGCTCCTCATGCAGAAGAGACAGCTGAAATTATGGTTCCCACCTCCTTTTAGCATCAAAAAATCAATTGCGTAGAATATTGACAACCTTGTCCTACCAGTGAACATTTTCATCTTAATCTTTGGTTTAAATTTGGAAAATAAAACTTTTTCTGATCCTCCATATCAGGGTCAGACTTATGAATACCTCTCATCAACATTGCAAATCATTAGTTCCACAACTGGGAAGTAATTATTAATTTCCTTTCCAACATCACCATTTCTGGAAAGAATACACCATCAAACTAAAAATTTGAGTAAACTTATTTATCTGGTTGCAAACTCCCGTGACAGCAATTTTTGTTAATTTTTCAGATTGGACAAAGATACAAACTAACCAACTGTACAGAAGTCATCTGTAAGGGAGACAACAAGGTAGAAGTAATTACAACGCACTGCCCACCTGTAAAGGAAATTACTTGTGCAAACAAATACCCGGCAATACTGGTACCTGATGAAAACGGCTGCTGTTACCATTATGAGTGTCAATGTAAGCACCAGTAGATTAAGGAATAACCTTTTTTTGAAAAAAGCAAAACTTTTCACAGATTATATGGGCATTTTGTTTTCTTAAGGTTGCTCTATAAATTGCATAAATTCAGTTCAGTTTCTAAATTCTTTCTTCTACATTAATTTTCTTGTTAATCTCTTTAAAAATTTTCTCTCTACCAGGTGTGTGCAGTGGATGGGGTGATCCTCATTATATTACTTTTGATGGAACCTACTATACTTTCCTTGAAAACTGCACTTACGTTCTGGTGAAACAGATTGTACCAAAATATGACAATTTCCGTGTTTACATTGATAATTATTACTGCGATGCAAAAGATGGACTTTCCTGCCCTAAATCCATTATTATTTTCTACAAATCTGCAGAAGTGGTGCTGACCCGTCAACTCATGAATGGTGTTATGACCAATGTGGTAAAATACAGTTTTTTATTTCTGTATTTTTTCAAAAAAGAAATAAGGTTCATAGGTCTTAGTGATTCTTATTTGAAATACAGTCTGTTAGAATATGCTATCATGGAGGTGATGACAGCAGAGGGTATCATTAGGATAAAAAAAAAAGATTTCACTGTTTTCTAAGAACAAAACGTCAGAAACAGCTTAGCACTATGCAGATATGAATATATTATGTGCATGTATGTATATATAACTAACATAAGGAAACAGACTAATACAGCTGATAGGGACATAAGACAGAAAAAATGTTTACATCAGTGCTTGTTTCATGTTTCATGAAAATTAGTACATTGTGCCATTCACTTATGTAAACAAAGACATTATGAAGAAACATGAATGTGTATCACAAGCACATTTCTTCTCTCACGGTGAAGATGGCTATGTGTCCGTTATCAGCTGGATGACTAGGCACTGTTTCCTCTGCATAAGGAACTTTAGGCGCCAGAGCCATGACACGCTTCCCCCTCCATTGCTTGCTGAGAAGGGACTTATAGCTGAAGAAAAGGGGTAACTGGAACTACCACTTCACCTTCACAATCCTACACTACTGCTGGCAAGTCAGTGAAAATGAGAAGTCAGTCCCGCTGTTACACTAGGGAATTTATTAGTTGATTAGAGAACACAAAGAGGTAGGAGGAAAAATTTGTCCCAATATGCACTGCTCCCCTACACAGCCATGCCAAGTTCTCCTTACTTACAGTGAGAAAGGTATGCTGAAACAGTTATTCCAGTGAAAGAAATTCCTGTGAAGGAAAACAGTAACTGAAAGTTTTAAATCTTACTTTATCCCAATTCAATGAGAAGAAAGTTGCAGAATAATTCCTGACAAAAAGTTACTAAGCAAGTATGCTCACCTTCATTAGCTCTTATCAGACACAGGCTGCAAATGGAACAGCTTAGATTAACAAATAAATGGCTGCTACATAAAACTGGCACCAGGGAAATTTTGCTTCATTTTGAATTCAGATAACTATTCCAATGCCAAGCAACATGTAGTATAGGGACAGTGTGACTTTGCAGCAAAGTTATTACATAATAATGGCAGAAATATTTCTGGGGTTAAAGAAAACTACCAGTCATTTTGCTATGAAAAATGTTTACAATAAATGAAATGATGAGGGCTACAAAGAAAATGCTGGCATTTAGAGTGCTGTGCATTACCACACAATCGGCACAAACACAGTACATAGAGGCCACTTAGATTATTATCACACTGTAACAATATAGCAATACAAGCAGCGATATGAATACATATATATGCTGGTATTACAATGCCAATGGGTGTTGGATGTGATGCACAATAATATAGTGTTATGCATGATTATGAAGATTATAAAATACAATATTTAAAACAATCAGCCAGAAGCAGTGCTCATTTTGAAGTTGTGGTTTTTTTAACCCCGCATTCAGATGTACTTCAACAAAAAGATTGTCAAACCAGGCTTCAAAAAAGATGGTATTTCTTTCTCCACACTTGGCATCAACATGATTGTTGAAATACCAGAGATTGGTGCAACCATCACCTTTAGCGGGCTGATTTTCTCCGTGAAACTCCCATACAGCAAATTTGGCAACAACACCGAAGGACAGTGTGGTAAGAGAGATGCACTCATTGGAGGTGGGACTCTTTCCCCAACCTGCTGTGGTTATTCTCACCCACTCTAGCTACACAGTCTCATTATTGACAGAAATTTTTAAAGAGCAGTAAAATGGAAATGAAAACAGTTCTGCTTTTCAACTTCTGTAGATCAAGAGCTCAATATTTCTGGTTGGTTTTGTTTTCTTTGGGGTTGGGGCTTTAGGTTTTTGTGTTTTTCCCTAGCCTAAATTAAAGTTCATGTAACTGTAAAGAAAGAACTCCCTATGAAGCAAGACATCTTCTACATTTCACAAGTACATCATATCTAAACGTGATATCAGCACTATCACATGGCTTATGAGACTTACATAGCTTGTCTCTTCCAGGAACATGTACGAATAACAAATTAGATGAATGCCGCTTACCAAGTGGTAAGATCATTTCTTCCTGTCCCCAAATGGCTCATCACTGGATTGTTGATAACAACAAGTCATGCCATGGAGTACCAGTACCACCAGTTATAACAACACCTTCACCAAAGCCTCACTGTGAAACACCTCAACTCTGCAAGCTTATCTGGAGCGAGTAAGAAAAAAAATGAATTCACTCTTTCTAGACAAAACTATCTCCGTGTCTTACAACAAGAGTAAGAACAATAGCCCTAGCATATGATAATAGTTGAAAATGTCAGCTTAATTACAGAATACATACAGTAAAAGCCTTTGCAAAAGAAACCACTCTTCTTTAATGTGTTGCATGCCAAAGATAACTGAGCAAGGAGAGGTAGAGTCAGAAAATCAGGGATGTAACAAGCACTAAAATCCACAGTTGCTGGGTTGCAATCACTCAGATTTATGTTATCTTTCTCACATTCTACCTTCCAGAGTATTCTCACCCGCTCTTAGTCGGACTATTAAGTAAAGACTGAACTCTAAATTTGAAGTGAGCCTTCAGTACAAACTGTAAAGTACCTGGTTACTAACCAGGTTAACAAGCAGACAGAAACATCTCAGCCAAAAAGCATTCTTCATTCTTTGTACATTTTATGTAAAACATGGAACTCTAAAAGCACAAAGGCTTGTTTCCTGCATTATTTCCTGTACTTGTGTGAGCTACAACAAAAGCTTTTTTCCAACTGGGTCCCTTACAAAGACTTATTACACATGCTTGTTGTAGTGTCTAATAAGTTATGAGCTACTGTATGTGCAATTTTTCTCTCTTTTGTCTACTTTTATCATCCCTTTTTCCTCAATCTGATGTAGTTGCCTTTTCCATGAAATTTCTGGTGTGAGACTGAAGAAAACTTGTGTATACATGCAGAAACACTATGACCATTAGTGCCTTCAGAGGGGAAAGAAAAAAACAGGAACTTCAAATTTCCTAAACTTTCCTTTCCTGAATCTAATTCTTAGATTATTGGCCATTCTTAGGGTTTTGTTTCTCACAATACACTCCTTCCTGAAGCAGAGTCTCACGTGCCATTAACTGGGGAGTGATGGATTTTATATAATGACTAGTTACCAGAAAAGATCTTTGGTTTCTTCTCTGTCTACAGGATTTTTGCAGAATGCCATGCTGTGATACCACCAGAACCATTTTTCAAAGGCTGTGTTTTTGATGGATGTCGCATAGATGATGAATCTATGCAGTGTTCCAGTTTGGAGATATATGCTACAGAGTGTGCTTCCAGAGGTGTCTGCATTGACTGGAGAGGAAAGACCAACAATACATGCCGTAAGCATTGCAGAACTTAAAAATGTGTGAGAAAGGGTAGCAATTAGTGTTTTATTCAGTAAACACATCTTACATCTAACACTTGACTACTGTCTACAAAAGCACAGCGACATCACAGAAGCTGCATATGAAGAAGGGAAAACTGTAGTCACTTTTGCTGTAAAAGTGCACCTAATGTCAATTTTTGATCTTTTTTCTTCTTTTTCATACAGCGTACAACTGTGCAGCAAACATGGTATACAAGCCATGTGGGCCCATTAATCCTGCTTCCTGTGAACCAAGGTATGGAAAGACCAAAAAAAACCACTCCCGAAACAACTGCTTATATTTTCCTTTTTTTTTTTTTCCCTATTTTTACCTATCTGCTTTCCTTAGAAAATGAAGTAACTTCATAATTAAATATCTGGAGAATTTGGATAATTTATTCAAAATCTATATATATCAATCAGCTCTATGAATATGCACTTCCTGTTGCACTTCCTTTTGTCTCCCTTATATCAGACATGGCAACATTCAACATATGATGATCTCTCTCTCTCCTGCTTCACTGCAAAAATGTTGTACTCAAATACATACATTCCTCCCACTCTAGCTTTGTTGAGCTTCCTGGCTACGGAGTAACTGAAGGATGTTTCTGTCCTGAAGGAACAACACTCATGAGTGCAAACAGCAACATTTGTGTTTCTGAATGCTGTAAGTAATCTGTAGCAAGTTTGGGGTATAAATAGACATCAGGATTGACAGTCAGGAGGCCTGTGTTCTACTGCCCTCTTATACATGGTCAGATCATGGACATCAGCCTCTTTAAGCTCCTTTAAACTCCCCATCTAAAAATCAAATAACAATCAGTATTACCTTTCTTCCATCCTGACATGAGACTTACCAAGATGGTAGAATTCTGCATTTCAGAAAAACTGGACTGCATGTTAATTTTCTTGTTAGTTTTATCTTCACAGTATTTCTATTTGAAACTGCATAAATTTATTCCTTTATGTCAATTTTCAGTGATGTAGATCTTGATTTCATTTTTTTTTCTTACCAGCTTGTAGGGAACCAAATGGAGTATCCAGATCGGTGAGTATCACAGTCAATGTGGTTTATCAAGTACAGACAAGTGAAGCAAGGGGATATTTAGTGTTTCACAAAAGCAAAGTTTTGCTGAGATTGGAGGAGACTTTGGGATTTTTCCAAAAGTTCATTTCATTTTAGTCTTAAAAATAATGATAAGTGCCAGAGCAGAAACCACATTACTCGCTAGGAAATGTAACAGTGACGGGATATTCTTTCAATAATCATCAACACACATACTGAAAAAAAAACACAAAACCAAACAAAAAAGAGAAATAGAAAAGAAAAAGAGATAGACAGTAGTAGTGGAACTTTGGCATATGTACTTTTTTATTCCCACAAATTTGGCTCACTAAAGTTACTAGAGATGAGGGGACAGATGGAAAACAAAGTTTACCTGTTGCTGATAGTGTTGATAGTCTGCATTCTTAGTTCCTCAGCTGCATACAAATTAGAGAAATTTCTCTCTGTAACCCAATGTGCAAGTATGTCGTATGATAGTTTCTTATCCAAAAATGCATGCAATGCTCAACCACTTCTCCTTTAGACCTCTTGTATCCCTCATACTAACACTACTAGTTATAGTTGTGTGAACATGCTCAGAACCCTAATCTTCCCCTAATTAGCTTCAGTTTCTTATAAAATCTAAAATTACTAGAAATATAAAAAAGCTGATATAATCAGGTGTCACTGTATCCATAAATAAGTCAGCTAGAAACAAATCGAATTATTTTGGTTTAAATTGATATATTTTTTTTTTTTCTTATTTTATTTTTACTTTTTATATAGCCAGGAGAAAAATGGACAAGAGACTGCCAGGAATGTGTCTGTGACAAAAACACTCTTAAAGTGCACTGTACAAAACACAAATGTTCTTTGACACAGCAAGTATTTTGTGATGAACCAGGTCACATCCCTGTTCAGATACAGATACCAGAAGATCCATGCTGTACCAGGACTGAGTGCTGTAAGTACTGTCTTAGTTCTTTGACATGGGGAATATACTGTATTTATTTTGTAGAACTACAGCAAGTATTTTTTTAATACTTTGCATCAATTTCATAATGTTGTTCTCCCTCATCCCACTTCCCAGGATCTTCTTGCAGAGCATTTACTAGATGCATGAAGAGAAATAAGTTCAAGATATTTCACGTAGTTAGACACTGACAAGTAAATGTAAATTAACATTGAAAAACTTTAATGTTGCTACCATCTGAAACAATAGTTAAAAAACATTCAAAGCTTTTTCTGTTTCAAAGACCAGCATAAAAAAATATCTTAAAAAAAAAAAAAGTCTTGAACATTTAAAAATTGCTCAGAAAAGTTCCCAAACCTCTGAAAGTCATCAGATTTCCCAGTTGGCACAAATTTCTCTTTGGAAGTATCTCTTTCCAGCAATCACCACTCTATTCTTCTCAGGCAATACTTTGTTTTACAAAGGTTAAGCTTTAAAATATCCGGGCAAATATACTGAACTAGTCATTAAACTAGCTTGTGTAAACAACACCATATTTGCCCCATGGGAAAACTTCTGAAGTTCATGCGAAACAAAATTACTTTCATTTAAAAATTCTGAGTTCATTATTTCCTATATTCTCTTGCATTAAATAGACTGCAACACTAGCCTCTGCCCTGAGGTCACACCCCAGTGCTTAGAAGGACAGGAAGTAGTCACAACAATGCAGCCTGGAAAATGCTGTCCTACCTTTGAATGCAGTAAGTACTATGCACCTTCATATGTTATTCACAGCTATATTTCTCTGAGTTTATGAATACAGAAATCTTAAAAGAGAAAGATGCAAATTATCTGTGTTATCATATTGGGCCAACAAAGCTGCAGTTTTTTCATGTACTTGTGGTTCTTAAAACTTACTCCTCTATAACATCACCTTTCTTCCTTCTTTACAGGACATGGCTGTGTAGTCAATGAAACCTACTATGCAGTAAGTACACACAATGACTCCCTATAAAAATACACCTTCACATAGGTTCACAATGCAATATTTTTGAGAATCCTACCATGGATCATATTTTGCAGAAAGGCCTGAGATAAAACTTATTTAATTGAGGTCGGCATATAACACCCTTGCTCCAAGCAAAAGCATTTTCTGCTTTCCTTTCTGCATTAGCAGAATTTAATTCCAAAATTGATATTAACAACAGAAACTCTGCTTAAATAAAACAATCAAAATTATATTTAAGGATAGTTTAGCCCATACATCATTCAGCTTTGTATAGTCTGTGACATACGTAAACAAAGTAACTTGCTTTTACTGACTAATAACGACTTTTTTTCCTGACTTCCCCTAGCCTGGAGGTGTTGTTCCATCAGGCCCTTGTGAAGAATGCACCTGCTCTGAATCCTTTTACCCAAGCCCTCACCACGCCACTGTCAAGTGTAAGCCTGTTATTTGTGACACATTCTGCCCAGAGGTGAGTGATATTTTGTTGTCAGTAATTCATACCCCAACTCTGCTCAAACATCCACCAGTTAAGGTCAATGTTCTGACTCAATGTCATTTCCTCCCTATTTCTTTCAAAACAGGGCTATAAGTACACAAAGATACCTGGACAGTGCTGCGGCACGTGCAAGGCAGCGGCTTGTATAGTAACCATGGGAGATGGCATTACACGCGTGCTCCAAGTAACTATCCCTGGTTTAGTTCACTTTTGGTGAACCCTGCTAGTCTTTTTACTCTTTCCTCTTCCTGTCTTTGTCATGTTTATTTGCTGCATCTTTTCTCATGTTAGTCAGTTCTCCGCTTGAGTAAGCATTTGTCTATCTCACACACCTTGAACAATACTTTGAGCCATGAAACTCCAGTTCTAACAAAGACTTCTGGAAGCAACTGTGAACTGAACAATGGCTTTCAGAATTCAACGTAGAAAAATACATACGGGCCCCTATTTTCCTTCAGCTCTGAAAATATAGCACCCATTTTGTTCAAAGGATAATTTTATCTGTGGAGGTAGATTTCTGCTCCAAACTGTCCATCTCAAATTAGCTGAGAGCTTAGGACAGGGTGAGTCGGTGAAGCCAGCAAAAATTCTGACATGTATGTGAATGGACATACCCATAAATTCTGATGACAAAACCAGTGAAACACAAGGTACTCTTTCTAAAAGATACCATATACTTATCCTATTTGTACAAAAAGCATGTCCTTATCCAGATAAAAATACAGTCTCTTCACTTGGTTAATGAAAAAGACAGCAGTATGATAATATGATAAGTAACTATCAGCTAAAATTCAAGGAAATTGTTCAAACTGCAGTAGGCAGTAATTATAAGACACTGGACAGGCGGTGGACTGGTGGTGGGAGGTATTTCTGTTTTATCTGAAAAGTTTTTTACTTACTTTAATTTTAACTACTTTCAGGTTGGAGAATACTGGAACCTACCTGGTGATAACTGTACAACTTACACATGTGAAAAAAATGACGATCAGTTCATTCAAGTCATCTTAAAGAAAAGCTGTCCTGTCTTTAACCCTGACGACTGTGATCCAGTAAGTACTCTTCTACCAGTTCTCATGCTTGAAAAGATTACAGTGGCTAACACCACTAATAGAATGATCATGGTGTCCAAGGAAAATATGGAGCAGAAACATCACACAGGACGTAGCTCTCATTTTACCCTCTCTGAATCTGGTGCCCATTAAATTTCATTTCAGAGAAGCAATTCAAAATTAAAATGGGTGATATATCATTCCTCACTGACAACTGGGCACTAGAGAAAAGGGTACAGCATAATGTTTTGGATTCCCAACAGTGTCAGGTGACCTAGAAACAAGAATCTTATTGAAAAATAATAAGACTTGTATTCTTGAATTATTTAAGATTATAAATTCTGTTTTAGAATTCATTTATTGAGAGAAAAGGTGAAGGAAAATAAGCTTCTTAAGTTCACAACATCATTCAACTTAATACAGCTCAGGGTACATTAGAACCAGCCCCACACATCTGTGGAGTCATTTATTTCATTAATTCTGTTACCCTGTCTGACATAATCCTTCGCCTGTACTGACTTTGGTCACTTAAAATATCCTAGATGTGCTACAAGCTTTATTTCTGAAATTTTACTGCTGAACTCTGATGAGAGAAAAACAGTTTCAGTCCCCCTCAATATCAGCTCTCAAAGAACTCTTATTAGTATTGAAGTAATATTTAAGTATCCTTAATATTTAACCTTGCTTGAAATTAGATTCCATGTCAAGACAAAGAAATTTCTGGTGCCAGAGACACTTAGGAAGCTGGGGAAGTCTCTGTTTTAGTATGCAGATATGAAACCTGAGGCTTTTTTTCTGTTTTCCCACTCAAGGATGACATCATACTATCTGACGATGGCTGCTGTAAAAAGTGCCAAGGAAATCTGAAGAGTAAGTAATGATAATATGTGCCTTATTAGGTATATTAGTCCATCTTGCATGGTAGATGCATAGACAGAAGAGGTAAACAGATGTGTGTGCATTGAGCAGTTGCCACAGTACTGCTCTTTATTTCTGCAACCTGCAGCAAAGTTGCAGAAGCAAAATGGAATTTTTCTTCATTGATAACACAAGCAGCAAGAGTCATTGTTCATCCCCTAGCAATTAAAAGAGAAATACACTCTGACCTAATTTCATATTTCAGCTCCATCCATTGCAGTTTTCTACTACAAACTGTCATACACAGATATCTATTTATATGAACTTATATCTTAACCTGTTTTCCCTTGGTTTGTGACAACCTCAGGTTGCAAGAAGCACAATACTACTACTGTCATCAAATATCATGGATGTGTGTCTCCTGCACCTGTTGAGATGACATACTGTGAAGGCAGCTGTGATGCTTCCTCACGGTAAGTGGTACAAAAGAAAATTGTGATCTCTTGTCTTCTCTTACACTATGTTACATAAAGCAAATCACAAGTGATTTTCTAGTTTGCCCAACAACTACCCAGTCACCACCTGTTTCCATTACGCTAAGAAGAATTTTTAACAGACAGATACAACAACAAATGATGTTGTATTAGCTTAATTACAAGACTCACAATGTTTTAACAGCCTGTTTGGTATCATAGTGAATAGACCCAAGTTTTGATTTTGCCCATGTAAAAGTGATGTTATTTGTTTCTCACTATTCTCCCATTTTGAACTGGCTTAATATGTGATCTGGATTAAATAATTTACTATTTCTGCGCCTTAAAGAATTGCTGAATCCATCAATTTTTACAAGGAGGAGCAACTTAAATTTCACCACAATACTATAAGAAGGTGTTATTGAGCGATAGTCCTACAGGCAATCACACAGCTTCTGGTTATATGTAGTAATGGGTGGGAGGGACAGTGGTATTTCTCACATAATTTCTGAATCTTTCTTTTCTGTTGGTTTTTCAATCAGATATTCTCCAGAGGCAAACATGATGGAACATAAATGCTCATGTTGTCAGGAAATCAAGACCAGTCAAAGAAAGGTCACTCTGACATGCAGTGATGGAACCTACCTTGATCACTCGTACACCTATGTGGAGAAATGCAGCTGCGTTAACACTGAGTGCATTCCCCAAGACAGCAGCCAACAGGCAACAAATCAGATAAAGGCCTCTCAGGAACAAATGAATGTCAAAAATTAGAACTAGAGAGAAGTTGTCAAACAAGAGTTGAAAATAAGACTAAAAAAAAACTTCAAAAAATACACAAGTGTCAAAAGCAGCTAAAATTTTTGATGAAGAGATGATATTTTCTGCATACAAACTCAATATGTCTGAATACATTATTTCAGTTTTCATTACCAATATATCTCCTGTTGTTTTTCATGTTTTTTCTTTTATACCTTGAGAGGTACAGCATAAGGTCCTTTTGACATTTTCTGTTTGTTTGTCTTCTGAGAAGTGCTGTACCATAAGACTGAGAGTTGGATTTACACTTGCACAAAGTATATTATGAGAACAACATTCTTTTCTAGCTTGAAGCTTGCCTGGAGTGGCATAATATAGAAGCTTGACAATATCTAATATTTCCATTCATGTAGACTGACCTTTTTTATAATCTTTTCATTCCAATTTATTGAGACAAATCAAAAGCTAAAGTCCAGAAAAGAAGCAAACAAAAGCCAAGGAAAACTTTACCTGTCTGTTTCTTTTCTTTTTTTTTTTTTGCATTAAGGAAATCTTAGACTCCAAAAAGCCATACCTTCTCAAAACTATAAATTTCAATATTTTGAACAATTTATGAAGGGCATATTTCCCTATATGTGAGAAAAAGAAAGTAATCCTATAATGAGAAGCTGCTGCACACTACTCTTTGTTTACATAACACCATCAGCATAGTAACTGTATGAATCTATGGAATTCTTTTTGTTTGTGTTTAACTGTTTACAGAAGAAGTATATATATATTATTTTTTTTGCCAATGGGGGCATATGAAGGATTTTTGTAAACACAAGATAATAATAATAATAATTAATAATAATAATATATGTAAATTCTTTCCTAGAAAGCTTTTAAAAGTTGAACCATTGCTATTTATTTTGTTTTTGGAAAATTGATTTATTGGGTCATTTCTTTCAGAATTAATGTTATTTCATTTCTTAGTCATAGTCATGTTATCTGGGTGTGGTATATTTCCTTCCTCTATTTTGTTTTGGAATATTGTTTTATTTTTGTTCTTTATGGAAAAAAGTAATGATGATTAATAAATTTTAAGCATTTTATAGCATGTCTCCTTTGACTTTTCACTGAATCCCCCACATGAGAGTTGCTGGCCGCATAAAATATTTGCTTCCCATCCTACTACAGCCATTTCTCAATAGCTCCAGGTCAAATGTCATAGAATGGTTTGGGTTGGAAGAGACCTTAAAGATCATCTTCCAACCTCACTGGCAGGGACACCTTTCACTAGACGAGGTTCCTCAAAGCCTCATCCACCCTGGTGTTGAACATTTCCAGGGATGGGGCAACCACAGCTTCTCTGGGCAACCTGTTCCAGTGTCTCACCACTCTCACAGTCAAGAATTTCTTCCTACTATCTAATCTAAATTTCCCCTCTTTCAGTTTAAAACCATTACCTCTCATTCTACTGCTACACACCCTGATAAAGAGCCTCTCCCCATCTCTCCTATAGGCCCCCTTTAGGTACTGGAAAGCTGCTATAAGGTCTCCCAGGAGCCTTCTCTTCTCCAGGTTGAATAACCCCAACTTTCTCGTCCTGTCTTCATAAGAAAGGTGCTCCAGCCATCATCTTTGTGGCCCTCCTCAGGACCTGTTCCAATAGGTCCATGTCCTTCTTATGTTGGGGACTCCAAAGCTGGACACAGTACTCCAGGTGGGTCTTATGAGAGACGAGTAGAATCACATCCCTCACCCTACTGGCCACATATCTTTTGATGCAGCCCAGAATGTGGTTGGCTTTCTGGGCTGCAAAGGCACATTGTCAGCTTATGTTCTCATCCACTATCACCCTCAAGTCTTTCTCCTCAGGGCTGCTCAATCCAGATTGTGGTACCTAGTCCCCTAAAGAGCTTTGATACTGCTTTGAATGAAAGGCACTCAAAAATAAATACTGAAATTGTTCCAAGCACATCACCTCAGATGCTGTCAATTAGTGGCCTTCCAGTAAGCAAGTTCTTTACCTGACAAACAGACTATCCAAAGTATTCCAAACCAGTTAGACTCATATTTTAAAGCCCACTGCAACACACATAAATCTCAAACCTGAAATTGCACTGTTGTAAATCTACATGTTTTGACAGGTTACTATGCAGCTTTAATTACACTGTACTTTGAACCTGCCATCACAGATCTGACTGTAGATTGTATAATGCCAAGCCACATGTTTTACACAACCTACAAATGACTGCCCTATTATCAGAAGGGGGAACAGCAAAAAAGTAAAGGTGATGACCTTTCTCCTAGTCTACAGTTTCAACAGCTCAGTAGAGGGAGTAACAGGGTGTTCTGGTTTGAGGTAAAACTGAACCAATTTTCTGTTCAGTAATTCTACTTTTTAGCTAAGTCTCTTCTAACTAGTGGAACTCTCTGAGATTAACAGCATATTGTCCAGACACTGTTAGCTTCCACAGAGATAAGGCCTGACTGTCCCTAGTTTATGCCAAGGAATGGTATAGAGAGAGGCTCTTGCTTATACTTACTGCTATGACAACCAAGGTCAGCTCACTTTGTTATTTGCCCCATTGAAGGGTCGGAAGCAGAAAAGAGTAGCGGGGTCACACCTGTGGGAAGGTGCAGACAGGACAGGTGACCCAAAACCGATCAGCATGGCGTTCCATTCCACTTGCATCTTGCTTAGTGTAAAAGCTGAGAGATCAAAGGGTCAGCTCTGTTTCTTCAATGGCCAGCATCCAAGGAGGACCCTGTCTGTTTTTCTGCCTTTGATCCCAACCCATGCATTCCTGAATCCAGATCCAGAATCCAGTTCCTGTCTGCCACCAAGTCCAGTTTGGGAGTTTCCCAGTACCTGCCAGTGGTGTGAACGTCATCCTGGGAGCTTGGTACAGTTTTGTATGTATTGTATATATTTCATTATTTTACTTTTTATTATTTTATTAATATTTTCATTTAAGTAGTTTAGTTTCTTTTTTAAATTCATAAGTTTCTTTCTCTCTCTCCCTCCTCTCCTTGGAGAGAGAGAGGTGGGGGAGAGCATCTGTCATTCATTTCAGCAGCCAGTCTGGCCCAAAGCACCCTGTAACAACACGGGCTTTCTGCAGGTGCCCTGCAGTGGCTTAGGCTACTTTCTCACATGCTTTTATTTCACAAAACAATAACAACCTATATCCTCCCACACACAGAGGTGAGCACTGAGTTCTCCCTAAGGACCACTGGTAGCATCATACTTCCTGCGGGCAAAAACCCCTACCTCCTCCCAGCTTCCTGTTGGCAAATTGCTGCTTCACTGCCTGTTTTTTCAGTCGTTGGGCTCTTTTTCTTCTCATTGAGACCCCAGGTGGCACAGTGCTCTGTTCTCTTCTTTCCACCTAATCCACCAGGCTTCCCAGTGCATTGCTACTACTGAATTCATGACCAGTTCAGTGAATAACAGATTCTCTGGCCTTCCCAAGAAAGGTAGGAAATTATTATTCTCCAGCTCATTCTGCAGAAGGAAAAAGAGATTGTCTATAACATAAGATCAATTATTATGCATTTTGGTCCACAACAGCTCCTTGTCCACAGTTAACCCACTGAAATAACAGATTCCCTGTGTGTTACTTCAAGATGATTAGTTGTTTTTCCATGCAAAGCCTGTATCTCAGTATCCCAGTAGCTACCCTCTTCCCTGGAAAACTTTATGTGTACTAAATCTGTGCTACCAGCCACTTCATATAACTCACTGAAAGAGAAAAAAACAGTGCTGGGAAAGAGCAAATGGAAACCTACAATTGAAGAAAAGGAGAACAGGGGACAACATGCTTTGCGCATGAAAGAGCAAGTGGAAGGACTTGCAGGGACGCCTGACAGAAGACACAGAATAACTGGGAAACAGAGAGCTGCAGTGGATGTAGTAGATCAGTCTTACAGGCTTCCTAAGTTTTCCTTTACATAGAACCTTCCTTTGTTCTGATTTATTGCTGACACAGACTAGGCAATAGCTCCAAAGTAAACCTTTCTGACAACTGGGATGAATGACATCAGACATCTCTCAAAAATAAATTTAAATTTTTTTAAACTATAGATAAATAATAAAGTCAATAAAAAAATTAGGTGGAAGAAAGGGATTGGCTTGTTACTTCTTCATTGACACAGGTCAGAATACTGTGCAGGTCACACTGAACTACACTAGTGTAGGGAATTAATGTCTATTACACTAACGCTAGAGGGCTCTAGGGTCACAGTTTACAAGCCTATATAAAAAGGCTTTCTGTCAAAAGAGATTCTTTCAAGGCACTTCAAGTTGACCCACGTAATAACTATTGCTTTATTTTCAAATCAGTAAGATAAGCTTTGCTCTTAACTTACTTTTGAATCTACAGGCATCCATTCCATATAACTTATCAAGACTTGTTTATACATCGCTTTTTTCCTCTTTCTTATCCGATCATATTTGGAACACAAATAAATTGCAGCAGAGAAATTGCAGCAAATCACGCTCTTGGGACAGATGGAGCAAGTGTATAAATACTACTTGCACCTCACTCAGGACTCTTGTTAGGTAACCTAACTACTGCATGAGCAGCTAATTTTTCCCCCATTCCACACAGCATTTTAAAACTCTGCAGTGCAAATAACAAATCACTAATTATCACTTTTCAACTATGCTTGGTAATTATCAATAACATCTAAAATATAACCTGAAATTACATGTCTATACAGATTTACTGCCTAGGAGTCCATTTCAAGTAAGTAATTTGACTGTTAAAGCACAACAGCCAGCTTTTAAGCCACATCTCATTCTGACAATAGCTATGTAATTAGCATTGTTTGTGGCACAACCCAGGAGGAGTGCTAATAAAAGACAACTCAAGAATGGAAACCCCTCTCGATAGTAGCAAAATCCAACTCAAAGGAGGGAGCTTTCTTCCCCTTCAATATGTTTCGTTTGATCATTGCATAAAAGCATCTCTGTTGCCACCAGCCAAATTAAAACAGTTTTAAATTAAAACAGAAGACTAGTTCTGTTTGAATATTATTAATGTAATAATAAAACAATTATAAATACACAGAAAGTACATTTTTGCAAACGATGCAGTGCTCATGATTGTAACATTTTCCTTACTGTTTCAAAAATTTTCTTCCTTCTTGAGTATCAGGTTTCTTTTGGTGTTCATTATAACTCTTATTTATAACTACAATTTCGGTACAAGGAACCAGCAAATGTTTGCAATGTTGCAATAATTGCTATTACTAACAATTATTCACATAGTTAATATCTTTTAAATAGACAGAAACTTTGTCTGCTAACTCTTCTCCTGCCGTTACAGTCATGCATGCAAATAAAATCCCACTTTTGCCTCCCTCTGTTTTAAGAAAGCAAAGGCTGTCCAGGCAGTCAAAAATGAAGTTGTTAAACATAAACAATTATAGATATCTCATGCACTAAGGCTCACAAGACGCTACAGAGACCTGCATGAGTCTAGAAGCCAGTTCTGAAACTAAAACACTGCTTCTGCGCTTGCACCAGTCTAACCACAAGGATATCCCCACGGCTGTTACTGGTTTTCACTGGCTTCAAAATATAAATGCTAGAAACATTTGAGTGGAGTCTGATTCCAAGGCAAATTTGGAACTGGCCTAAGTTTTGCAGAACACCACATGTGGACTCGGCAGCTGTTCCCTCACTCAGCAAGAAGCCAGTCAAAACCTCTCATTCCAGTTTAGCTGATCTCAGGGGAGGTTTGGGGCCAAAACTGAGCTTCATTGCTTTGCTCAATGTCACACCTACTGGGGCACACGACTGTTAACTGCAGCAGAGGCACAATTTAAGAATCAGCAGACAAAATATGACAGTAGGTGATATATAATCTGTAGAAAAGACATAATAAACATCATGGACTGACCCCACCACAGCAGAACTAACCTTGTTATTCATGTTAGTTGGTGTATCTCTGCATGTTGGCAAATGAGATTATTCTACCTGATGCAGTTCTGTCACTTGCTCTGCTATTAATGCTTTCATGCTTTAAGACCTCATTCTAATGGAAATTCAGGTCCATTATTCACATATCTGCTATTTTACAGGAAATAAGCATTATAATTGCACTAAACTCATGTTGACTGGAGATAATGCAAAACAATACTGAATCACGGCAAGGTGCAGCATTCATGAAAAAGAAGTTGTATCACAGTACACTTGATCTAACAGACACATGTAAAAAACTTTTAGCTTTAGCAAGGAAGCTATGGGATCAATATAATCCATTCCTCAGTAATCCTAGACTGGATTTGAATGACCAATGTTTCAACAAACAGTTTTCAATCTCAGTTGAGATTCCATCAGAAGTAATTTTTCAACCTCAATCATTCTCAGATTTCCAATATCCTCTAGGCTTTTATAAAAGGAAAAAAATTGTTAGCCACTGTGAGTGTAGAGTACCTTGTTATAGATTCTATATTTATTTATATATACGTGTGTGTGTGTGTGTAAAGACCATATACACATGTGTGTGTATATATAGGACAAACTCACCAACCATCCTATCTACCATTTTTCTTTCATCTTCAGTCTGAAATGGTTAGCACCAGAGGCTTCACACATACAGCCTGTTAATTCAGAGCAATTACTAACCAGAAATAACAGAGTGGCCTGTTTCAACCTACCAAGCTGAAGGTCCTGAAGAAAAGGCATCTCTGAAGCAAGCTTTCCAGCAGAATACAAACATTTAACAGAAAATTCACACAATTCAGATTTTTACATAAAAAAAGAATAACCCCTTACTATGTTACCTTATCATTGAGTTATTAGATCTACTCTTAAATTCTTTCCTGAAGAATTCCTCTATGTCACTATCTTGGGGGAGGAACAGTGGGCTTGAGGGAAAAGGAGAAATGCCACCAAAAAGCATATGAAATTCAGTCAGTCATCAGACCACATGGATTCACATGCGCCTCTCCACTGGTGCAAGACCTCACCCATGAAAAGGAAGCCATTCCATAGCAGTGGGCAACCAAGGCCTTAGTTGTATCTACATAAAACCAGCACAGTCATTCCTGAATCACACCCAGGAAAAGAAAGGAAACTTCAGTGGGATCATCAAAGAAGTCAGGTAGCAGACAGTACACTATAAAAGAGTGCACCTCACGGGAATGTTTGGTTTTACATGTTGCCTTTACATGTTAAATACAGAGATTTATTTGTGAAAAAGTATGGGTCAAACCTACGTTTATGCTTATATACCTGCAAGTTCTCCTATGACAGAGCTGCAATACAAAATTAATTTAAATCATCAGCCTCTTATTTGGCACCAGGAAGACTTCAACTGATTAAAAGCTATATAATCTACTCTAATCCATCCCTTCTCTGCTCTCCAGGCTTGAAGCATACCACAGGGACATGCCAAAGAATAGCTGAAGTCTGCTCAACTCCTGTGAACTTCAGAAAGCTCATGAGCTCTTCTGCCTCAGTATCAAAGAAGCCTCTTCTCCCTCTCCCAAAGCAGCAACTCACAAAATAGCAATCCTAAATCACAAGGTGATCAAAACTAGCCTGCACTCCAAAAGACACAGAAAAACCTGACAGCATTACACTGATATAACCACAGTGGACATGATATTAGCAGAATCTCAATTTTCCTCACAGAAAAATACAAATATGCGCTATTAATAATCTCTGAGACTTTCAGGAAACTACAAAATTGGCTTGGAGACTCTATTTTACAGTTCATCCACCCCAACTGAAAAAATTACTGACTGTCTCAACTGCCTCAGTAAGCATACCTCACTTACTGAATTGAGGAATCACATTTGAGCAACACACAAGGGTTATAAATAAATAAACAGACAAAAGTTACCAGAGAGAGACAGAGACTTGCCCCTACCTTGGTTCACTTATTCAGGTGTGGTCACACTGGTGTTATTCCATGATTTTTCTAGTACACAGGACAGGAGTATCCAGCCTTCATATGCTGGGAATCAAACACAAAACAGAGCGTAAGGATTACAATCTTTCTTACATTTATGACAGCAAGGATAAAGAAGGGGCCATCTTTCTAATGGCAAGTTTATTTTTTCAAGTTGTCAATTCTCTTTAAGCAATTTGAGATTAATCTGATCAGGTGATGTGGCCAAGCTAAGCATTCAGAGATTGCCCATAATAAAGCCACCTGGCAGCACAGTGCTTCAATCCTAACAACTGTTTTTTAAAAGCTTGTCTCAAAGACAGAATTAATACAGTGCATTACAAATAATTTCTCGCACATAATTTAATCACAAATGTCACTAAGTAATAGAGAATCAAACCACACTGTGCCCCAAACAGCTCTTTTAACAACTCCTTCTATAAGGGCTCAGAATAAACTGTATGGGATGGAACAAATTTATTTGAATGTGCCACAAGCTGTTCATCAATGATGTAAGAGCATTTCAGGAGGGAGGAACAAGAACCGCCAGAACACCTTCTGCCTTCAGAAAACTTTGCCCACCCAAAACACCACCACAGCTGTCACAAACCATTGAAGATAACACTGTAAAAAGGTGGCAGCACAGGAACTGCAAGGGGTGGAGCAGAAGGAGGTTGTGACCTTCCCAGGGCCTAACCAAAAACTCACTAAGCTCTAGGAGAAATATTGAGAAATACAATGGAGAGAGGAACACGTTCCCCCAGGTGACCTTAAATTATGCCATCTTAAACTTACAGGGCCGCTATAGGACAGTGGGAAATGTCTTGCTCCTGGGTAGCTGGCAGCTGAGCAGCTAAAGTGGCTGGCCTGAGGCATGTGATACTCCTTGGCTGCCATCGAGGCTGGCTAAAGCCCGCAGGGATGATGTCCACCCAAATGCAGGGTGTAACCCACCTTCCAGAGAAAGTGCAGCCCTTTGCATGGGCTGTTGGGCTTGGTTTACCTCAGCACAGCTGCACAGCCAGAAGGGTGACTGGCACCACCCTGTACCACAGACGAAGGGCACCTGCAGCTCCAGGGATGGCAATTAACCCTCATCACCACTTAAAGAGACAGGCAGTGAGGTATGTACCTGCAGTGCAATACTCTTACCTCTTCAGAAACCCATTCTAAGAGGACTTAGCAAGTTTGATGCATTTTTGTTCCTGTGACAGCTACCAAAACTGTGCCTGAAAGGCCTGGGTCTTTTTCTTTCCCTTTCTTTTAATTGTTTTTGTTTTTTTGTTTGGTGTTTTTTTTCTGGCAGGAATTTGGAGTGGAACAAACCCATCCCCTCGTGCAAGCAGGTACCACCAACAAAATCCCAGGCTTTACCCCAAAATGACTTAGTGGAGCAAGGTAACCTCAGGTAACAGGTAAGGTAACCTGTTAACTCAGACCCAAGATTACATGTAAAGGATGGAAAAGCACTGGTAGCGAACTGCCCTCAGGCCCCAGTAGGGCTGCCCTGGCCCTACTGCAGACCCAGGGCCAGCCGGCCTGCCTCAGCCCCTGCAGCCTCCCTCCTATATCCTCTGTGGCAAAGCACACAGCATGCAGTATTTATACAGGTGGTATAAATATACAGTATTTATAGACAGGTGAACAAAGCAGGCTACCCCCCTATTCTCCATAAAATCCAGTTTCTAACGTCACTGGGATTAAATATGGGTTTAGCTTCTTTAAAGGTTAAAAGAGAAGAGTGAGAAAGCATGTCCTTTCTCTAACCCCTTTCTTTTTATCAGCAGGTTTTGCTGGTTGATCCTCGTTACCTGATACAGCAAAGTTGCATAGGTACTACATTTTACAGCGATCTGTGTGCCTTAGAAAATGTTCCCCTGTCTCCACCTGCTGCATGTTTCTGCTCTTTTCACAGAGCCTACAGGCAAGGCTCAGGGTTGTGCTAGCTTAGACAGTGGACTGGATCAGGACAATATAGGAAAGGCTGAAAGCTGTACATGTTCCTCTCTGTAAAGTATGCCAAACTCTATTCTGCCACTGCTGAGAATCTGGTGTGTCATACAAATGAACTCAGGTATCCTGACTGCAAAAGTAATAACTGTCAAGATCAATCAGGTCTCTTACAAGGAAACAGCAAAATGTATGCAAGGACAGCCTGTTTGCCACCTTGCTAAAACAGCTATTCTATCCTTGCTTATATTTCTTGAGGCTATGTCTGTCTTGTTGTTTATTCTTTGTTTCCTTCTTAATATCCATTGTATCATGCAGCTTAATGCATATTTGTACTGACGATTATATTGCAGTTCTTCTGTTACATGATATAGGCTACTGACTTTCATTCTGTTTACTGACATGTATGGTTTAAGTCTGAATTTATTTTTTAAACAATAATATATATTTATATTTTAAATGAAATTCATAAACTTTCACTTCTCTGAAAAAACTATGTTGTTAGTCTCCAGGAAATAGAACTGGCTGCTTTCAGAATCACACAGGAAGTCTCACAGAGGCGCTTTTGATTTATTCACCTATCAGCATCATCATAGAAGATGACTGGTCTATCTTGTCAAACTTTTGTACAGTACAATAGTAGGCTGTTTTGCTCAAGGCAACAGGTTATTTTGTTCCTTTCTCCCCAAAAGCTGTGTGTCATCTAGGATGTAACTCAGATTTTCAGCCAGGTTAGGCAATCTGCATTGATCCATATATATGAACTCTCATGTTAAGAGTACTTTCTGTGGTTAGTGCACAAGGATCCCAAATAAGAAAGGATCTACAGGGAAAGTGCAGATTTGTTGTCTACCGCTGTTTGCTTTTTCACCCAATTTTTTCCCTCTTATTTTAGCAATATGTTGAAAGGCTTGCTTTCTCCAAGTACTTCTATTCCACTATGGACACTCCAAAAAATTTGTACTACTACTGTAACACATATATGTTGCTAGATATAAAAGGGACTTGTAGGACTCACTTCCACTAGCTGTACTGGTGCAATGCTGTTTTTTTACTTCAAGAAGAGCATACTGTAGCATTACATTTACATGTCTCTACACTGCCTATAAGACACATACATATGCATCAGCCACACAGACAAATTCTAAACAGACAGTATTTTATGTGTAAACACATTCCATCAAGGTTCCTGGGTCTTCAGGGATTGTTCCCAGCAGAAAAGACTGGTCCCTCTGCTACTAACATTGGTATGTTTGGGGCAGATGGTTGCTTGTTTCACTGTCTGGTTTCATGGTAGGTTGTTTCAGGGTCCTCTACTTCTATATGTGTGCGTGACACCATTAGTTGCTGGTAGCGGACAAAGTCCTCCTTCTAACAGGAAAAACTGCTTTGCCCTTGAGTTCTGTAAAGGTTGAGAGTAGTTGTCATTTTATCCCTGATAATAAATCTCCTATTCATTTTGACAAAGGCATAGATATTTAACAGACGTCACACAAACTGAATCCATACAGAGCAAACAGTCAGACAGAGATTGCCATTGTGGATGAGTTGTATTACCTTCAGCCTTGTGCCTAAAAATGTCCTTGAGGCGTGGTCTTGGCTCTACCCCAATACAATGCACATACTGACAGATCAGAGCCCTGTAAAATAGTTGCTGGTAGATAAAGTAAATCCTCATCAAAATGTACTCTCTAATGAAAAGATCAATATAAGAAATCAAAACATTCTGTTTGGAAGCCATGTGATGGCTACAGGAACGCAGAACAAGGACTGGGAGTTTTAGTTGAAATATTTCTGTAAAAGTCATGCAACAGTATAATTAACATTCCTTTATAGGAGGGAATAAGTAGCAAGGAAAGGGTGATTCTACTCTGTGTACTGTCCCTCTGTTTTAATTCCCTCCCTCCCCCCCCAGCATGGTCTGATTTTTTTCCTAGTTTTTTGATTGCATTTCATTAAGAATATTTCCATTTGGGGGCTGTGGGGTACTGGTTCTTAGCTGTCAATTCAGAAACATTCTTGAGAATTATAACATTCCGAACTCATTAATAGCTGTGTTGAAACAACTGGGTTACTGTCTGTAAAGTAAGATCACACTTAATACCCAATTCCATTCCACATACCTACTGAGAAAGGTAGTTAAAGAACACATGCATTTCAGAATAAATTAAGTGCTTGCTTTGGCATTAGTGTTACCCTAACAGCTAAGAACCCCACTCACGTGAACCAGGATTTTCCTGTGCTAGGCACTATAATATACTATGGTCTGAATCAGTTCTTTGAAATATGCACATACATGCTTTGCCAAACTAAATTAGAGTTTCATTTTGCTTACATCTCTCTGCATTGTCCTATTATTATTTATCTAGATATTTATTAAGCCATGGTGGTGGTTGTAGTAGAGTGGCATAGAATTACTCTCTGCTGCAGTGTACAAACATGAAATGTGAGAATTCTTAGAGATAAAAGGTAATATAAAGACACGGAAGAGAGGACAGAGAGGGAGAACAGGCATAGGCATCTAAGGTTACCTATGCTGTTTATGAAGCTTAAAGGAAACAGATAACTGCCTGAAACTGAGATTTTTGCTAGTAATTTCTGTAGTATTATGGCTCCCACTCTGCTAGTTTTAGGGCAGTAGTCACAGTGTTCATGGACTGAAGAGTAGTCACCGGAGGTAAGGGATCAAAGTTGACTAGGAACAAAAACTTTTCTTGAACTCCAGCAAGCAATGTCATTTGAAGGAGACTCTGAGATACAAGGATGTCCGCGCACCACCTCCAAAACAAATAAAATTCAGAAGCATGACGTCCTTCCTATGGCTTGCCCAGAACAGTAGCAAAAGGAATTCTTTATAACATGTTGCTTAACTCTTTCAGTCCCAAAGGCCAGCCAATATCTTTGGTTGTGTTTAATTTAGTTTACCCCCAGGATCTTGAGGTATAAATAATATTATCCTATTCATTTTTTCACTTGCTAACTCACACACGTTTTCAGCTTCCTCACTCATCCATATGTACCCACTTCCCTCTGATATCTTTCTGCATTCTGTCTCCTCACTCATTCCTTCTAGCTATTCTCCCTTTATGATCCCCAAGTACCACTTCTTTCCTCTTCTCTCTCTCCCAGCCAATGCTCCACTTTCCATCTCCCTTTGGCTTCTGTAAGAGTCACACTTGTAGTCCAGTAACAGCAACAGCAAAGGGCAAAAACCAAAGGGTCAGTGAAGAGGAAGCTCATCTGCCGGCAACAGTTGAGCTGCAACAGAAAGTCATGCTCCAAGGCCTTTTAACTTGTATTTTAAGTTTTCTGCTTCTCCATACTGACTGAAACCATGATCCATATGCCCTTTTAACTTAATAACAACAACAAAAACAGCAACAGAGTCATAGAGATATCAAACCCAAAGGCATCACATCAGGCTACCTTGAGCCATGTATTTGTGGAGTATAGGACGGTATTCTTCAGGATTATCACTTTGTGCTTGCTCAGCTCTTTCCTTGATGTGCTATGTTGGCCACTGCCATGGATAAGGTGTTGGGATGGACGGACATTTCCTCCCATCTACTGTGGTCATTCTTATACTAAATGAACAGAGTGGAAGCAGTGCTCATCTGGGTAAAACCAACACCGACTTACCTAATGTTCTTGTTTTACGTTAGCGTTGGGGGAAAAGCCGTCCAACATATTAGCAAAGCAAACACGTATTTATCAGAAAAGTTTGATTCTGTTTCCCAGTATCTAGTTTACTTTCTGCTGAATTACAGAAAGGTTAAGAGTTTGATTTGGCATCCATTAAATGCTTTACCACACAATAGAAATACCGGGATCTCTCTGAGCTAAACATATCACTCTGGGATAGCAACAGCAGTTGTACAAGCAACTTGAATTCTGCTAAATTCTAATGAACAATGTTTTGCTTTTCAAGTGTATTTGTCAAGACACACTTTTCAAACAGAAATCAGGTCCCCCCAAATTCCCTTACAGTGCAACACACTGATTTGTTAAATGACATCAAGCAATTTATTCTCTTACCACATTCTGAACAGATGGACAATACTGATTGAAATATTTCCACCTCCTTCTTCCAAAAATATTTGGCACAAGTAGATCAAAAGTCTGTAAAATGTCAACTAGATGATTAAAATCTTGACTAAGTCATAGCAACTGAAAAGAAGGTCTTAGCATGGAAAATGTTGTATAATCATATCTGGCAGTGCTATAAGGTAAAGATACAGGAGCAAATCAGAACTGGACTCGATCATGTTCTAGCTAATGTATAACTGATGATTCAAGATAATAATTCATGTCAGTAGATGTGCAGTCATTCAATTTCACAATTCTGCATTATACATTGCATTTTGCCCACTTAGTAAGCCAGCATGTGAAAGGATACAATCATTATCAAAGTACACATTATTAAAGAATTAATAAAATTTGTATGAGTTTCCACAGAAGTCTCTTCATTGATTTCAGTGGGAGGTGAATATTGTTCTACATATATTAAATTCTTACCCAGCTGTGAAGAATAGAGGATATCTAAGGTTAATCACTAAAAGGTAACCTCAAATTCTTATGTTTTTACAAATTACCATAATTTAAGAAAAATATGAATTTGCATAGTTCTTTTTCATTCTTTCATTATCTGGATCTCTGGACCACACAAAAAATATCCGAAGACAGTTCTTTTCCCAAGGTATTCTTCACTAAATCAGTTCAGATAATCTTCCTGCCTGTAAGCCTAGAGGAACAACTTTCCCATGTTAACATTCAAGGGCCAATGGATAAGAAAGATCTGAAGAAAATGATTTTTTTAAATAAGTTTTAGTGTAGAACTAACTAAATTACATGAATAAATATGCTTACATTCCTTCCTCTTTACTAGCAAATATTAGCTAGAATAGTGACTAACTAGCGGGTACGCCCAAAAGAACAACCATGAGTTTCCTGACGTTCTATTCTATTCTGTTCTCTTCTCCTTGGTTTCAAAATATAACATATCAAACATTTTGCTCCATTCGCAACTTTTATAGGCTTTTGATCCACAAATATCCTGACAAATAATTGTAGAGCCAGATGTCGTCTTGGGTACAGCTAATGTCTCTGACGTACAGAATGAGTTCATTCAGTTCTTTCATGAGTGGCCAAACTGGAAATTCTTTCCCAAAGTCCTACTTGTCTTTGATCTTGATACACAGGGTGTTGCTTTTGTTAGAACCAAAGTAGCACAAAATGGATAAACCCACTGGGTTGTCCAGGGTTTATATACAGCATGTGCTCTGGTTGAGACCACCTTAGCCTTCACAATTAAGGTGTGTCAGATGTTAATCCAACAACATGTTTTATCACATACAATAGTCCCTAAAGGTTCCCTCACTGTTGACATGTTTATGTTCAAAGTCAATGAAGTGGAAAAACTCCTTATCAACTTGAAAGGGAGCAGAAAAAAGTCAATTTATCTCACAAATGTAAAAAATGTGCCTAGAAAGTCCTTGAGTAGGTCAAGTTTGTGGCTTGAAATTTTATGTGTTACTTTGAAATTATCATTTGAAACGTCACAGAACCACTGTACCAAAGTCAGGGCTGGTGTGATACTAACCCATGAACCACAGAGGATAGATATAAGGCATTGCATATGCCTCCATGTGTGGAAGGCATGGCAGAGCACACGTTTGGCTTCATCTGAGCATTACTCAATACAGTCAAAGCAGGAGGTGGAACACTTCTTCCATGAGTGGAACAAAAGTGGGCTAGTTCCTTTGCTCAGATTGGGACAACCTGAAAGATACTTTAATTTGCTCCTAGTGCCAAGATACAACAAAATCATCACAGGTGGAAGAGCCCATTTCTACTCTATGCACACCAAAATCTGGTGAAAAAGGCTAGAATTTTTAATTAGCAATTTTCAATACTTAGGATTTTTACTCCAATAACAGTCATTATCAAGTTCCTATCATACTAGTATGTAAATGTAAAATTTGTTACTTCCTTCTTGAGACATTTGTAATAAAATTATTTTAGCCAAGAGAAAGATAGAAGGGAAATCAGACACACAGAGGAATTTTGTACATTGTCAGTCTGCAAGGAAATTGTAAAATTTAAAATAAATCCAAGGAGTCCTGACATTAAGCACACTGCCATAGCCACTTCTGTAAGAGTCCATAGCCCCACCAGATTCCTGTTAACAATCACACCACTACTTTGATTCTGAATTAGAGTCAATTTATTTTGATACCTTTTCTAATAACATTTCTTGCAATATACATCAAGACTGTTTCCGTGAATTGTATCCTATCCATGTCCAAACTCACACATAAGCAGAAATACCCAGCTTTTGTTTCCTGAGTACTCTGAATGAGTTGCAAGTGGTTTGAAACAGTTAAACTTCTTTGCCTACCCCATCAACAGATGAGTTGGGAGATCTTGACAGATTATTTAAAATGCTTCATCTTAGTCCTGAGCACTAGGTATATGAATTTAAATATTATGCTCTACTTAGACAATGAGCTAAACTATTTCAGAATAGTATGGGTATAGGATATCCTAAGAAACATGTAATGAAAATATCTGTATCCTCCTTTTTTCATTATGATGGGAAATTTCAAGCACTTCTATATGCAATGCTATTTAATAAGCTACTTTAATATTTACTCATGACTTAGGTGCTATCAAAAGAATAGAGTTAACAGGTTTGAGTGGTTATTTGAGCTACAATAAGCTGCAACTGGGAATTGTTGTTATCAGAGCTGGAAGATATATCTTTATGGAAGAAAAGCTATACTTCTGCTTCTCTAATTCCTTTCCTGATATTTCTTCTTCTTTTATATGCATATTATGCTCCTCTCCACTTCCCCTTTTCAGAAGGTCAAGACAAGCTTCTGCAGCCAGAAACAGTGATTGAGAAGAGAGGCTGTTTCAGGAGTAGATGGCAAGCATGTATCCAAGGATCTTATTTCCATGACAGGTCAGAAAGCATGAGATGCTCATGTGTGGAGGGGTTTATAAAACAATAGGCAAGGTGATTACTGTTGTACAAGCACTGGTGTTGCAGGCAGCACAGGCTGAGTTTAAAAGGAAGTTGGTAGGCCATTTGGAAGGACATTTAGGTGAGTACAAACAGCTTGGAGTTGCAGAAGAGGCTGTTTGCTGTCTGTGGGTAGCAATGGGATTGAGGAATTAGGTACAGAAGTGAGCTTCTGTAGAGTATGCGGCTGAGGTGCATGGAGATGCATCAGCAAAGGAAAAAAGAGAGTAACAGAGAAAATTCACAGCAGTGTGTAGCCCTTCACACCATTGCCTGCTGTTTCCTGGCAGAGAACTAACAAGCTCACCAATGGGATGGCAGCAAGATTTTTATTCCCAGGGACTGGGTTTCATATTAAAGTCTACCCTTCCTACATAGGATCCAAACAGTTCATACCTTAACCCACAAATTTGAAGAGATCCTATGTGCAGTGACACAAGTTTCATAAATAGCCTGTGATGGACAAGTAGTTGGATGATAACCTTTAGTATCTCAGACAAACCTTGTCAGCATTGTATAACCTCCTGTCTTCACTAAGCCACTTTACTACCATGCTATCTGCATTTAATCTGATTCTCAAGCTTCTTCTCTGAAGGCAGGGTACTTGAGTACCTTTGGCTATGACATACAAGAATGTAAATGAGATCAGAATTTTGCTCATTATGTTCAGAAAGCTGCAAAAACTCTTTGTAGAGTTTCCACAGATCAGTCAGAACCATTATTCAATGTGGTCCTAAAATACAGTTTAATTTGGATGAAATAAAATTGCTGAAGACTCCCTTCTTCTTTACAGATGTATGCCACAGAAAGGAGAAGAAATGAAGCCTGATTAATTTCAACTTCTCTTTGGGAATTTGAAACTAGAAGTGAAGAAAAAAATCCCCTTGCAGCTCTCAAGATTATCTCCTTCAGCAGCTGCAGTATATCCATTATGGTAAACTAGCAGAGCAGCATGCATAAATGTGCATACACCAAAATGTTATAATGTACAAATAATAAATAAATGGGTGACTTGCATTCCTTACCACAGCAAAGCCTGATTGCATGAGATCCATCAACATTCTGCTTTGATTTACCCTTAAATACCATATGCAGAATGGCAATTAATTTAAACCAAGTGTGAGTTGTTCTACATGTTCTGTTTGTAAGGAACAATACTTAAAATTAAAACTCACCTTAGCAGTGAAAGAATAACAGTAATTAATACAGCTCTATTACTCTGAAACCTTTTGCTGTAACTAGAAGCAGTTAAACAGTGCAGTCAGAGAAATATCAAGATTCTTATCATTAATTGTGTCCTATTCATGTTCATACTGAGACAGACATAAGTAGAAATACCCAGTTTTTCTTTCCTCAGAACTTCGAATGAGTTGCAAGTGGTTTGAAACTCAGTTCAGCTGCTTTACCTACCCCAGCAGTTGCAGGAAGCACTTTGCTGTCCGCAGTTCTTGCTAGGTCTTCAAGGATGCTGCTGCAGTCTGTGGAAAGCAGAAGCTTGCTTATCCCTATTCCTGCCTAGCTTCTTTGTCTGGTTAGACTGGGGCAAGAGAAGTAATACAAAATTCATATCCATTCGCCTCTCTAATTCTGTTTGCTGGCTTCAGAACATACTCCGAGAGCTACTCACCACCAGGCTGGACTGTGTTTTAAATATCTAGTCCTTACTAGTGTTTTGACAGATAACAGATGAAGAGCTTTGTACGAGGGTAATATAGCCGCAGCCACACAGCTGACAGCCCCTTTATTCCATAGATATGCAGTGATGTCTTATGTACAGGACAATACCTAGGGATTCAGAAAATCCTACTTTTAGGAAGCATTTGATGAAAGACAACTATAGAAAAAGGAATTAAACTAAAGCACTGATTCTCTGCCCCTGAGCAGACAGAAGGGCATTTATCGTGGTGACTTTTAAACATTAAAGAGGAGCTCTGAAATTAAAATAGAAGTAAGTAAGGAGAAGAAAGACTGAAACAGAATTAGTAGGAAGAGGAAAAGGCTTATAGGTGCTCCTGCAGCATATAGATTCGCTACAAGAAGAGGAGAGCTTATATGAAGTCCTAGAAGCTCCTTTCCAAAGTTTCAAGTCAAAAATACGTTATCTATAAAAGGTATGTTTTTAGTTCATGTATCCAAGAATTTGGAGAAACAATAGATCATAAACCACAAAAAAAGGTTGACTCCTATAATTGTCAAAACTTTAGAAAATAAATAAATTTGTGATCAATAATCTTGAACAAAAAGGTGAAATTTTCGAGCCAGATCATTCATTGACCACTGTGGGCGTCCAAGGCTGGAGCAAGGGAGGAAGTGGATGTGTGTAGCCAATGCAGGGTAAAATGAGATAGCAGCAGCTTTGCTTTAGGTGGGTTTGAACTTCTTGGGAACTGCTGATGGGATCATCTTAGCTGATGGGATAGAACAGGATGTCACAGAGGAGAGCAGGAGGAGGAACCCTGTGGTCATCTGCAGTGACCATTGGCATCAGCCATCCCAAAAAGATGGATTCTACTGCACACTTGGTAACCCACAATGAAACTATCTATGTTGAGCTTTTATTGGGCTATTGCAGAAGTTAGTCTGCATAAGACTTTTCTCAGCCTGTAGATTTGTCTCATACTTTTTATTGGTGATAGAGATGCAAAGAGGGAGCAGAAGTGTCATGAACTGAAAACTGAATTGTTGCATTTTGTTTGTCTGCTCAGGATGGATGCCAGGTAACTTCTGTTACTTTGAAGAACAGAGAAGACAAGGAGATAAGGGATATTAAGCTTGACTCATTAGACAGCAGTTCAGCTGAGTCTCTAACTTCAGTCAGCACTGCAGACAAGAGTTATACTTAGAGCCTGGTCCGCACATACAGTCTTCAGACTGAACTTAAAGTTACCTACCAATATGGGTATAAATTTAATCTGTCAAGCTTCGAGGATATGTGCGGCACTAATAAGCATACTCAATGTGAACAGTCATTTGTCGAACAGATGCAGAAATGATTCACCAAGTATCACTGAGGAAGCCTCACAATACAAGGAAAAATACACCAAAATGCGTTCAACAGCAGATTCTGAAGCAGACAAAGAAATGCAAATGAATATCTGAGAATGCTTTGGAAAAAAAAGAATCATTAAAATGAGCGGCTACTTGTAATTATTGGGGCAGGAGAAAAAATTATGCCAAGCTTGTGGAGAACAAAAACAAAGGAAAAAAATGAACTGTATCTAAGGCTCCCAGCAAGGATACAAAAGGCCAGATTTGGCTCATGTATGTTATTAGTATCCCACAGAAAAAGCAACTTACTAAATGAAGAAAAGATATACAGGCAAGGCAAAACCACAATAAAATATAGGACATTGAATGGCAAACAGGTAACAAAGCATCAGTGACAATATTAGTCCAGAAGGGCATTCTCAGCACTGTGCAGAAGAGGAAAACAAATCTGACATCCAGCCAGACAAAGCAAATGAGAGCTATAAACACCATCCTAACACTGTGAGAACCAAAAAAATAATGAAGGTGAAACAGTATAACAGATATTTCAGATAACATGCAATGGAAAAGTTATGCTTTCAGCTGAATTAAGTGTATGATGAACCTAAGGACATGAAACATTGTAAAAATGATTCCCTACATACACATACATATTTTCCCAACTTAAAAAAAAGGTACCCAACAATCAAAGGTACTGAGATCAGACATGGCAACTTTCTGGTAGCAAAGCTAGTGAAAGTTTTTCCAGATATTTTAAAAGGCTGGCAATTAGATTAAAAAATTATTCAGCTAGTACAGCTGAGTACTCACACAGTTAAAGCCTAGGAGCAAGAATCACAATGAGAAAGAATGTGTTGAGCTCAATTGGGTTATATACTGACCACAAAGAAGTCAACCAAGCTGTGCACTTAAGAAGAGCTATTACATTTGAAAACCTGAACACAAATGACCACATTTAAGGATTCAGAGATTCATGGATTTGACAGAGTTGAAAAGGACCTCTAGAGATCATCTAGTCTAGTTTCATTAATTCAATTTGAAATGCACAGAAGCCATTGTTGCCAAGGTATCAGACATGAGTTTCATTTCTTTTTCTTGCATCTTTCATTCCCCTTAGTTAAGGCGAGCAGAGCAACAGCTCTTCCTTGCCTGCCAGCAATTCAAGATACCAGTTACAGGTTCCTGTTTCAAATCCTTTAAAACAGAATCAAGAAAAGAGATGACAGCACAAGTGATTTGAAGTGTCACTCTGTAATTAAGGAACTATGACTAATGTCACTGACAAATGAGGCAAGTTATTTAATTTCTTCTAATCTTCACTACTCTTAGCTCTCACTTGTTTTCCATTTAGATGATCTAATCTCCACAGCCAGAGTTTTCTTCCACAATCCGTAGTACCTTGCATAACCAGTTCTAAGTTATTGTAACAAACTAAAAAGCAATAAAACCTGTGTACAACACAGAGCTCATTTGCCATTCACTGTAAGCATTTAACACCCTTTCCATATGTTTTTCACTGTGAGGCTGCGTGCAGCTTTGTTTTCCATGGAGAAACCTCTCTGAGATTTCTGAAGTGGTGTGACATGTTATGCTAAACAGAAAACAGACTGCATCGTCTATTTCAAGAACCAGGGAAAGGACCCTATGGCCTCAGTGTGTCCACCATTTTTTCCACAATGGCAGTGCACACCTTTATCGGGGTAAGTTAACAGGCCGTTGAAAAAAAGGGTGGAGAGTAAGTGTGAATCCCTGGGTAGGGCTGGAAAGCAAAACTCTGGTGAGTCACCTGTAGACTGATGGAAGGAAAGAAGGGTTGAGGCTATCAGAGAAAGGTGAGAGAAGCATGAGCATAACAAGCCAAGGAGACCAACTAAACCTCTACAGAGCTAGGTGGACAGGGTGTGCCGGATCCTCTGCTTAAGTTAAAGCCAGCTTGGTTTATATTGATTGCAGACCGTCATTACTTTACGTTACTTTCCACACCACAACAAATACTCTCTTCTCTGACCAATACAACTATTTATTCACTTTCCCAGTTCACATGGCAAGCAAGGACTTCACAGATCTGAGGCACAATGCAGTTTCACCCAAGTCCCAACTGTCTTGGGTTTATCATGCTTATGAGGAGGTAGAAGTTCTTAATACTAGTGGAATTGTAATTTGAACACAGAAGGCAGATGAATTTTGGCTTCATTAATAGTCTTAATACTACCACTTCCTAATGTCTGAATGCTTGCCTTTGCTGCCCTCATATTATATTATCTGCTTTCAGGTTGTAATTATAGTATTCATAGTGTATATGTGATATGCACATTTTACCTGGCATTTGAAATTTTACATTAAATTGGTATAATAAATGTCTCCAGTTTTGTCCCTACTTCTATGCAAAACCAGGAAAAAAAGGTAAAATTGGAGATATTATATGCATTGTCAGAATTATGGATCAAAACCCACATATATTGGATTTACAAAAGGCACTTTTAGTGACCAATCCCTTGGTATAGATTTTTGACACAAGATCAAAATAAGAGTCAGAAGAATATTTGTCAGCCAGATCCATGGGTATTGTAATTAATTTCTAATAACATCCTATAAAATGAGCTGGTCTAGATCACCTCTAGATCTATCCTAAATAAATGTGCATGTTATTTAACACTGAGATGTCAAGATAAGTGTCTGGATTTCACACAGCATTAAAACTGAGAAAAACAGACAAAAAATGCAGGAAAGAAACAAAGATGTTTTCAGCACCTCCCTGAACATTCCCTCCTGTAAATAAAAGTGCTTTGTTTTAGCGCCAAGCAACACCAAAACTGTGCCCCCTTAGTGGATTCCTGGTGTATGTTAACAATAAAGACAACTGTTTAAGTTTCTGTTATTAAAATACTTCAAAACTTGCTTCTGGGGTTTCTTTTGCCTCATACAACTGAAGAGAGCTTGTTTCTGCTTACCTATGTAGGTAAACTTTTTTCACTGTACCATCTCGGAAACTCGAAAGTCCTCCAACTACTTTTTTTAATCTACAAGAACCATGGAGCAAACACCCATCTGATCAATGAACGTGTTCACTTAAACCCTTCTGGGTTTTGTGATATTCTCATCAACAGATATGATTTCCACAGCAATCATTAAAAACTCATCACCTGATAACTTTCAACCTAACAGACTGACCTGCATTTTTTCTGTACCTGTTTTGTTATTACCAATTTCACCCACTCCTTGTGGTGAAGAGGGAGGAAGAGAAAGAGCCTGTTTGGTCAGATAAGCTGGACACTGGGACATCATTTGAATGTCACTACTCCCTTGAGAACAAAAATTTCAGTCTGAGCAGTAGCAATCATAATAACCCCAGAATATGTAAAGTTATAAGAAAAATATCTGAGCAACATCTTTTGAAGAACACCTTCAAATACAACTGGTACAACCCCATCCCTGGAAGTGTTCAAGGCCAAGCTGAATGGGTCTTTGAGCAACCTGGTCTAGTGGAAGGTGTCCCTGCCCATGGGAAGGGGGGTTGAACTAGATGATCTTTAATGTCCCTTCCATCCCAAATCATTCTATGATTCCAAACAGCTGTATAATACAGTGCACTTATTAAATGCTTAGTCAAGCTTGAATGCATATTCAAGTTTGACATACATTGTTCTAGTCACAAAGAGTTATAATAAGTGAAAACCAAAAACTATCTTAGTAGAGGAAAGAAGTGCTTGATATTAGCACTCTGCTTAGCAACAACTCCAGTAGAATAGACAGGGCAAGGGAAAAAACAGTCTGGACCCCACTGGCATACCTAGTCATCCTAGGTACAGACACCCTCCTCACCTTCACCAGATGAGTATCAAAACCACTAATTGCCCCCTCGGAAATCTCCTCCCTTTATCAGTAATGCCTTGCTCTGGTATACCCAATTGGAAACAAGAAACTGTCTCCAAATATTTAAAAGTAACACAAGAAGATCCCGGTATTCTGTTATTCCCCTCTTGCAGAGGTGGGTGTAACTGGGAAGGGTAGCAAGCCCTTCTACTTCTGACCATCACATTTAGCCCATTGCTAAAGGTATATGCACATTAGTTGCTGAAAGCCTAGTTTGTTGGGTGGCTTTTTTAATTGCTTAAGTGAGACTAGTGTATATTTATTTAATACAGTTAACTGGTCGCGTAAACAAGATAGCATTTGCCTTCTTTATGTACAGATGAATTTACATTCATTATGAGTACTGGCACAGAATAAAACAACGTTCTATGGGCAGGAAATCCAGTCTTTTCTTTTCTTCTGATCTGCTGAAGCATGAAGGTAGAGATCTAGGGTGTGTAAAGAGTTTACTACTGATTATGAAGATGTAACTTCATTAAACATCCTGGATATTTCGACAGGGACCGTGTTTCATACTATATCAGGTCAATATGTTGACTTGAGTACCCCAGCCTTGCTATAGTAAGCTACCACAGTCCAAAAGTCGAATCCAGATAACACTTCATAAAGGAACTCTTCTTTTGTTTATTTTATAATACTAAATGAGTGAGAATCTAATATATTTGGTGCTAAAAAAGAGTGGAAATAAAGGCTGAACTGAAATAAATTGAAAAAAATGACAAAATTCAATTCAGTAACACCTAAAGGGAATATTGTATTAGATTCTCCTATTCTTTTTGGTAATATGTTTGTATTTATAACTACAGGGTAGGATTTTGATAAGAACCTAAGGGAATTATGCATCCAGATGTGATCATATTTTACAATTAGGACACCTCCCTGACTTTGTCCCCTTCCTCTGCTTCAGCAGAAATGACAAACATCATTATAGACTGCTGAATTGAATCTTACCAGACATGCAAAAGATAATACTGTCCCATTTTACACAAAGAAAGTTCTTTCTGCATTTCTACACATCCTAGTATACTTTTTTTTTGTTGTTTTTTTTTTTCCTGTGGCTCCCCAGCCCCAATTATACCTCCCAGGTGCTTCTTGCTAGATCCTCCACCAAGCAGCAGCTCTCATTCCATTTCTTATGATGAAGATTTTTGGATCCATCAGCTACCTTCGTTCTTGTAAACTGGCAGCAGTATGAAGAGGAAGATGAACTGAGGACAAATATTATGTGTATGTCAAGTGCTGGACTGTGCATCATTTTTGCCAAACCTAGCAGTTTTAAAACAAAGGTTTCACTGACTTTAATATGGTAAAAGACCAACAAGAATGTTCAAAGTAAGGTCTATTGATCTTCAAAAGAGATAGAAATCTGCCCAGAGCAACTCATCCTACCTATCTCTGATGCCATGCTAAAAAGGAAGGATAAAGTGACACGAAGTAGCAATACTGTCTGTGCTTATTGTCATATGCATTCATTCCTGCTTTTAAAATAATAATCCCTTAGAACTGTAAAAAAACAATACTCAGAAAATAAAGCACACTAAACATTTACTGGCAAGCCTTATAGGACTGATTCATAGCCTGTTTCTCTAATTTGTGGTCCTTATAGCTCCTTGGATGTGAATGGAATTACACAGGAATGATGCTGAAACATCATGTGATCACAGCCCATAATCAATCTAAATTTTTTTTTCTCCTACAAAGCTGGTGTAGGGCTGACTGTCTGAAATTACTTCTGATATTTTCTACGACAAGGCAAAATCAGACTATGCAGAGAAGTAATAAGTAGATTTCAAGGTTTAAGCCCTTCTCTAATAAGCGTAGGATAGTCTAGGTGAAGCTGGCTTAATGTTCCTCAGACAAGTGTCTAATGCTTGTCACTGCCACACAAATGGGTTTCCACGGCATATACTTAGTGTGACTGTGTGATAGTACAGGACCCTTCAAGGTTATTAGTCTGTTCTTTTTACAAGAAGATTAGCTGCTCCAAGAGGCACAGAGGGATTTCCTAATGTTGGGTCCCCACATATGCAATACTCCACACCTCTTCAGACTTCAGAAATTAGCGGGGTTTTTTGTCAAGGAGCTCTCTGGCATCAGTTACAGTATTGAAAAACTTAGAATAGTTACTTGCATGCCATCTGCTTAACTGTAAAGCAACACCAAATAAAATTTCTTCCAGGACCTGTTATTTGTGGAAGAGAAGTTAAGTTGTATTTGCAATCATGTAATATTTCTTTAATAGACTGAACCTTAACAAAATATACGTAGTTATATGTATATTCTCCTCCCAAAATGCAAATACCATTGGCTAGTTTCTGAGGAAGGAAGAGCATCTTCTGTTTACCTGTTCATTTGCTAAAATCCCCCAAACCGCACCTTTCTAGATTCTCTGAATCAATCTGGGCCTGAAGCCAAAGTTACCTACTATATAAGACTGACAGAACACAGCTGAACTAGTCCTCCTGACCAACTTTAGACCTGACATCCTTGTGCCAGACTCCACTCAAGATGGGGTTTGGCAGGGGGATATGGGTACAAGAATGGGCTTTCCTGTTAGCAGTTTGTTATGTCCATCAGATAGGTAAGAAGTTCTCTTTTTTATTAGGAAAAGAAAAATTACTCTGTTTAGATATAGTAATATATTTTAAACAACTATACTCATTTTATTGCTTCACTTAACAGATGGTTGCATTGAAACAAGGTTTCTTTTCTGTTTTTTTTTTCCCTTAATTTTCATTAAATATTTAATATCTGTCTATTAACTGCTGATTTAATTTAATATTTCCTCAAACCATGGCATATAACTACATTTGGAAGGCAGCCTTGAAGATAAAATCAAAAAGAACCATTATTCATGTCTTAAAATGCCAGTTTTTCATTACTGCTTATGCCTTGCAAAAGCATTTTATTCCTGTTGCATTTTGTGTTGGGATTGATTATGAATGTTATTTTTTAAATGAAATTTAAAACATGACATTTTCCAGTTACCAGATCAGACCACTGGTCAATCTTTTCCAATATCTTGTCACCTACCAGGAGCTAATACCAAATTCCTCAAAATTTCTTGCAACTTCTTTTTCAAAAGAGACTGAAAGGGAATATTCTTGTGGCAATAATTTTCAGTAACTAAATGTGCATTGATAATACTATATGTAAAATATTTATATAAATTACTGATATTGAGTGAGATCAGGACTGGGAGATTTATCTGACACATGCAGTCCATCATTTCGCAAAATACAACAATGAGAGTATAGGCTTATGTTTAGAGTAACACAATGTCAGTCAAAAGCATTTTTGGACATTCATTGAACAAGAAAGTTAGTTGTACTGTGCAAGGTTAATCTGATAAATTGCTTTGAAAAATGAGTAGTGGTTACACAGTGTCCAGCAAACTTCTCTTTATTTGAATCACAGTCTGTCGAAAATATTTTCAGATATCCTGAGTAACTAAAGAATATTGGCATATTCCTATGCCAACTCCACAAACATTATGTGCCTGACTCTACAGGGTCAAATACTAACTTTCATAAATTTATTGTAATTGTAACTGCATGTGTGGATTGGCAACTGGATATAGACTTAACAAGATGCATCCAGAAATATTATTAATAATTAGGTCAGATCCCAAATTATTGAATAGTAAATTATCTTGACTATTCTTACAACTAAGAGACACTTATTTTTATAATGGTCAACAGTGTGGTATTGTGCAACTGCTAAATAAACCAATGCAGCTAGAATTTCCCGGGGAATGATGTATTTGCTAAGTAAACAAAAGCCCCTGCTGTTTCCTTGAGAAAAATTAACAGACCAAAATACATGTATATACTATTTTGCTCTGTTACAAAGGTTCTCATGCTAGAATAAACAAGCATTCTATGATTCTATGCCTGCTGAGATTCATGTAGACCTGTTGGATTAGAGCAAATTCTGGTCTATTAGTAAGACTTACAGAGGCATTTGTCTCACCTGATCAGTATCAGCTTTTCTCATTTGATCAGAATCAATTATAATGATAAGAATGCATTTACCTAATGATATTATCTGTGACACTGAAAGACTAACAGGAAATGGAAAAAGGTTAAACTCTGTCCTAAGTTCCTTCTTTGTACATCCCTAGTGGTCACACGTAAAGTTAAATGAGAAAAGAATTAAAAGCTGCAGACTCTGCAGCAACTTCTAGATATGGCGAGGCTTCCCAGAACCCTCTCCTCTAAAGCCAGGAGTCTCTTGGGGACCTCTTTGTGAGTAGGGCCTTGAATGTCTTCAGACAGACATCCTTCAGCTCTGGGATCAAGTACTCAATCTGCTTACATGGTAAGCACAGCCATAAGTTATATTAGAAAAATATTAAAATAAAAAAGGTGCTCCTGATCTCATTATTTTTAAGGCAAAAGTAGTTGTCCAGCTGCCATGGAGGTATCTGAGCTGAGGTTCTTAAGTGGAGGAAATGCTCAGCAAGGAATGTAAGCACGTCAGCATTTCCCCCTCTCCCACCACTGTGGCTCCCTCTTCAGTGAGATGGGTGTTATGGATCCAGTTCTGACTGTGAACCCTTCCCATCTAATGTATAAGGAAAAAGAGGTCTTAATTTAGGACTAAATTACATAGGCAGTTCCTCTTTGACAGAGAAATTTTCCAGGCACCTAGAGTGCTCATTCACGTAATTCTGATCAAGATTCAGATATTAGTAATTTCATCACCTAAATCCTTTGAGGATTTAGACTTGACAGATTATCGGTATACGTTAGTCAACATGTTCCAAGCATGGTTATCACATGATAACAGGATATAGTCTTTCACAAAATTTATTTGTAGCCATGTTTCTTTTACATGACACACCTACCATATTTACTCATAAAAGACAAGACCTTAGAGCACCGACCTATGAGCTCAGGGTCAGTCTCTTTCTAGGCATCAAAGTGTTCAGGTCACTATTTGTCATCTCTCAAAATTCTTTACCAGTACTTTCTCTGGTACTGCTGGGCCATGCATGGAAAGGAATTGAAAACTTATGGAGTTGCAACAGAGAGAACTCATTTGTAAGATAGTTCATGTAGTTGATCCAGTAGCTATTTAACTGGAGGTACAAAAATAATCCTTGAAGTAAGGCAGAATAGGACAGTTTTGATGTAGCAGAGCGCCCTAATCGTATGGTCGCATGCTGATGGCCTATTTTTTCCTTCTTTGTCACTGTTCCACTGATTTCAGCGCTGTGTCTCAGCTTCAGATGGGGGTAGCAAGAACCCTTGGTTAAATAGACTTCCAGTATGATACTTAGAGGTTTCCTCAGAGAAGATATGAATTTGAACCATCTCAGAGTGAGAAGAGGGGTAGAACAGGAAACCTGGTTCTTTTGGTTACTTCTCCTGGGTCACTGCTCAGGGACATGCCCTTGTATTATCACTCAGTGGTATCTTCTTGCATCCAGCTGTAAAGCAAATCTGGATCCCTGATTGAGGCTTTAGATTTGCTCCAGAAGAAAAGGCTCTATGCTTAGGCACTAAAGAAATTGACATTACTGAATCAAGCCCTAAGTGTCTTGATTCTTTTAACCAGTTCTTTGCCTTTTCTTATTATTACCTAGCTACTGCACAGCAATTTTAATAAATTACTCTCTTACATTTTGTGAATTCTTCCTGTAATTGTTTCACATACTAGTGAAACAGCACATCAGTGAGATAGGGGCTGTGATCCTGTCGTTAGAATCCCTTGTAGTGAGTTTTAAGAGAAACAAAGAAAGCAGATATACATGAAATGTTATTTGGATTTCAAACTCTACGTATTTGTAATAGAAAGTCTCTTCCTATAATTACATTTTACGTTTTGGGGGGACCTGTTTGATTTTTTCTGATGTGATAAAGGACTTTTCCCTTTGTCTTACAGAGATGTGTCTGGGTCCTTTGATCCTATCTAAATGCTTTGCTTTAGAAATTCAAATACAGGGCATGGTACTTAATATGATTTTTACAATTTCTTCACAGGAGCCCAGACTGAAATCCAACAGGAAATAGGAACTACGTACACAGGGGTTGTTCAGCAAAAGCAAAACAGTACGTTCACCTATACTGTGTACTTGTATTTGTATTTATTTCCTACAGCTCTAATAAATTATAAAAATGCCTAAAAAAAACCCCTTAGCATATTGCTGGTAATGTCAAATAAAGATAAATGTGTATTAACAAGCCCCTCTCTATATAAGAATAGTAAGATCTTTATTAGATACCAGTTACAAAACACACACAGTATGGTTATGGTTGAATAATACCAGCTAACTAAGAAAAGAGATGTGTGTTTGTAGAGGCTGTATGCATATGTGCATGAATATGTAAATCAAAGTGGAATATAAGTACATTATGTTTGGTTTCTTATAAACAAGGAAATGAGACCACTTTGTCCAGCTGTGAAGTTAGCGGCTGATGTTAGGAAATCTCATTGATGTAATGATTTGCGATCATGCTGTACAACGGATTTGTGGTCATTTCTAGGAGTTTTCAGCCCCTTAACAGAAAAATATTGAATAGAGAGCAAAGGGGATAATTATAGGGTTTATTCTGTCCTTAGACAGAGGGGGCATAATGAGGAGGCAACGATGCTTTTGTACCAGTAACAGGCTAATTTAGTACAACTTAACCCCTTGTATCGTTCAGCATGTCTGAAGCACTCCAATATGCAGGGCTGTGAATTTCTGCCCTCCTGAAGTAATACAGAGCTTCATAAAAGAGTCAAAATTAAAAGGTAGAAAATGCAATCATCACGGTTGAACGAAATTTCTTATGATTTAACTATCATGATTTTGAATTCTAGTATGCACTTTTAACCTGATCTGTGGCCTGTGTAAAACAGAACAGATTTAACATTTTGCACTGGATCCAGCATATTGACTTTCTAGTCTTTTCTAAGTCAATTTTGGGTGCAAATCTTGGTATTGTTATACTAGTTTTTGTTTCCTTTCTTTCCTTTTTCTAGCTTCTGCTACAGTTTCATCTAAGGTCAACATCATCCAGCCAATTCTGACAAATCTAGTAATAACACGTAAGTAAAAGAAATTAAATATATTAAATGTTTTCTATTTTAGGGGAATTCAACACAAATAGCAAAAGGTCCTGGTAAAGGAAGTCATGGATTAGTAAGAGGAGAAAGAGGGTGGATAAGAAACATAATGAACTGTTACCTTAGCTGAAATGTGGACAAGTAATAAAGCTCTAGCTGAACATAACTATAACCACTTATAGGGGTGCATAAGTAATAGATATGAGTGATGAATGAATACAGTTTTATAATGGATAGATGGACAAAAAATAACAAATGAAGGTAAGCAGGTGAAAACTATTCAATGACAAAATCAAGCTTTGGACAAGTTGACTTTCACCATGTTAAGGCTGGGAATGTTAAGTCATTTTTTTACAGCTATTTTTAATTCACAGCTTCCAATCCTGCTCACAATGGCCGTGTATGCAGCACATGGGGCAACTTCCACTTCAAGACCTTTGATGGGGACATATTCTCCTTCCCTGGACTCTGTAATTACATTTTTGCATCCCATTGCAACACTCCCTATGAGGATTTCAACATCCAGATTAGGCGCATAGTGGAGGAAAATGCTCCAACAATCAGCCGTATCACAATGAAGCTTGAAGGTGTAGCTGCTGAACTAACAAAGGATGCTGTCATGATCAACGGCAACAGGTAAGTTTATTCATAACACTTGTTTGGTAACCACAGACATATTTTTTTTTCAAACTTGTGAAGTACTTTTGTGTATTTAGGGGGAAAAATTATATGTGCTTCAATAAATCTGAAAATTTTACCAACATAAATAGCGAATAAGTTGCTATTGATTCCTTTTACAGTAAATAAATTCTTACCTGAAAGATTCCCCCAAAAATAAAATTTGGATGAAAAATCCTGAGAGGTTGGATCCAAATTCAGATCCATATTTGATGATGTTGGACCATCACATTTTTTAATCGCTTTTCTTTTCATACAACTGTATTATTTTAGAATCCCTACTGACGCTGGATACCACAAGCTATTTTTTTTTTCTTTATGAAACATTTGGATCAGAAAATACCCAGCATTCTTTCTGCCTTTTCCCAGAGTTCAACTGCCATACAGCCAATCTGGAATTACAATAGAGAAGAGCAGCATTTATATGAAAGTTGCCAGCAAAATCGGTATTATGTTAATGTGGAATGAAGATGACAGTATCCTGGTAAGAACTGTTCCTGGACCTGTATACACCTTCGGAGACCAGAGCTAATCTTCAATGAGGCCGGGCCCTATCTGCTTAGGGGCTTATTATTGCCTTCCTATCTCATATTGTTGAGCAATTCTTTCTTAATAAAGATAGGTTTGCATCTGGGTAGTCTTATAGAAAGTCACATGGATTTACTTCTAGTGGATAGCAGATGTCTGCTTAAAATACGGTGAAAAATCATTTTCGTTATATCATTAACATATTGGCAGTGTAATAGAGTCTACTTATTGCTTCAAATACCATTTTCTAGCAGAATTTCAGTCTCTTAGAACTTCATTTTGCTGTGGATTTTCTTTCTGAAGAGTGGATAGAGAGAAAGAGGCTGAGAGCAATAAAGATATTGCAGTGAAAACTTAAGTCTGCATCAATAGCATCAAGACTTGGACTCTGCACTGTAAATCAGCTCCAAGCCAAGTCTTCATTCTATCCCCCAGATTTGAATTAGATTGCTAAATAAAATTACACAGATCGGATGAAAAATACTTACAGGCAGTGGTGCAGTTGCTTTCAGTGATCTTGAATATATTTCAGACTGTTTTTACTAACTTCTATCAACTTACTCTCCATTGTTTTAGCTGGAATTGAATGAGAAATATGCCAATCAGACCTGTGGACTTTGTGGGGACTTCAATGGCCTTCCAATTTACAATGAGTTTTATTCAAACAGTAAGTTTTTTAAATAATAAAAATTGGTTTCTGGAGTCTTCAACACGCTTTTTTTGTATTCTTTTAACTCTAACATCATCAGCATTCCGCTTTCCTAGCTTGTTAAATGATTACCCAGAAGACATGATTCAATCTCTGTTGAAAAATTTGTATTACAGAGATCAGATAACAAGATTTAATACTTTAGGTATAAATATAGTTCTGGTGCTAATAACTGATTGCGTATTTCTTGTACGCCAGGATTTATTTATCTAATCAGCTAAGCCCACAAAAATGACTCAGATTTTTACTAATAACATAGATAAATATAGAAATATATTCAATAAAACAAAAGGTAATTGTATTATCTCATCAGTCCATTTATTGTTTCAGTTCTGTCTTAAAATTGGTATATCCGCATTTGCCTGCTGAATTGCATAGTCTTTATAAGATCTTATCTTCATCATTCTTTTTCTAAACCTTGTCTCACAGCACCCTCCATTGTCCAAATCCCTGTTTAGGTTCTTTTCTCTCTTCCCTGCATGGGCTCAACATAATCTGAAAACAGTTCATTATTTTTCTGGTAAAAATCTTAGTTTGCATCTAGATGTAGTTTTCTAATGTTTACTTTTTCCAAGGTGCTGTGCAAGGTAAATTGAGACAGTGTTTTCTATGGACCAGATATTCATCAGATTTAAAGACATAAGGGAACTAGATGGGTTAGCCAGTCTTGAGCAGAATAAGGTAACAGGCTGATACATTGAACAACACCCCCCCCAACTTTCATTATTAAACATCTTTTGTACAGATATTAAGATGACAGCCTTGCAGTTTGGAAATATGCAGAAAATGGATGGCCCAACAGAACACTGTGAAGACACCACTTCTACCCTGACAGCTAATTGCACTGATAATTCTGTAAGGATATTTTGACTATTCTTTTATTTTTCTTTCAAACTTATCTGTACCATTCTACACCTTCAGACGGGTCAACAGGAAAAACCCTTGGGCAACAGCAACTTAAAGAGGGCCATAAGATTCCATCAAAGAATTATTATTATTGTCACAAAGTGACAATGCCAAAAAAAATTGCTTCTTTCTATTTTCTGGAAGCTGTTTAATTTTTTTTTTCTCCCAAGGATGACATATGCCAGAAAACATTGACCAGCTCTGCATTTGCTGAGTGTAATGAACTAGTTGATGTTAGAGAGTACATTATGGCTTGCCAAGAAGACTTGTGCCGCTCTGAAGAGTCTAAAAACGCCTCATGCATCTGTGACACCTTTGCTGAATACTCCCGGCAGTGTGCTCATGCTGGTGGGCATCCTCTGAACTGGAGAACCTCAGTACTGTGCCGTAAGTATCACTGGAGACAGCCTTACTTTATGCTCAGTAACTAACAAACAAGCTCTCAAATGATGCTGAGGATGCGTAAGAAACCACAGGCCACTCAAGATTCCAGAGGGTTCTGATGTACAAGCTCCAGCATGAAGACTTCAGCAAAAGAGCTAAGGGTTTTAGTGCAAACTAGATTAAACACTATCAAACACTTAGATAGATACTTTAATTGAGAGTCAAACTGTTATTTAATTAAGTGGGACAGTAGAGGAAGTAAATAAAGGAGAAACAACGAGGCATGCTAGCTTGTATTCTTGTTTCTCTCATTTTCTCATGGTGGCTACAGCATTTATTGTCCTCTTGCTAGGTAGTAAGGAAGTTGCACTACTGTAATGTTCACAGAGATTTGCACCGAATTGAACACATACTAGATTATGGGGTTTAGCTGTGAATACTGTCACCAGCATTTGCTCCAAAATAAAACCTCATGAGGTACTATTTGACCTTCCAATAGTATCTGAAAAATGCAAATATACTAAAACTTTAGGAATTTAAGTCTTATGTTTCACTAGCAATACAGGTGATCATGAGAAGGGTGCCTTCAGTAGAAACACAGAACTTGCTGACTTCTTGGGGTCGTTACCTTGCTGTCCCCAGAAACCCAGTCATTTAGCCAGCTCAGCACCAGACAGTCATGGAAAGAACACCTCAACAGTGAAATATGGATCTAGGTTACTAAATCTGCAAATTTTGAGAGCTAGCAGTGGATCTGCAGTTTAGTGTGGCTTTAGATCTAGCTTAAAAACTTAAGTGAATATTAACATTTTCATCTACAGTGAACTAGAAATACTTTTGACTGAAAAAAATTTCTCCTCCTTTAAAATTTCAGCCAAGAAGTGTCCTTACAACATGCAGTACCAGGAATGCGACTCCCCCTGTGCTGACACGTGCACCAATCCTGAACGATCTCAATTTTGTGAAGAACACTGCATGGATGGTTGTTTCTGCCCTCCAGGCAAGTTGTTATGTACTCATATCTCTGATCTCAAAGAACAATAGCTTACCTGTAGGATTTGGGCGGGTTCCATGGAGTATAAGCCTTCTGTATTTGCATTTTTCACAGCTGCAAGTGATAAGCATTTGTCATGTCTCAGGTGATAAAAGATATCTGAATTAGTTGCCAATGCACAGGCTGGTATTCAGAAAGCAGGAAAGCAGAACAGCAAACAGATCAAGACTGCTCTCTCAACAAGCCACCTGTGCTACAATAATTGCCTGTTTCAAAACAGGTGGATTTTAAGAATACAAAGGTTGAATCCTTCACTGTACAAACTGATATAGTCCTGCTGTCCCCAGCATAGGTATGTCCATTCACAACAGCTGCAGATCTGCTCTGCGTAGGATTTGTAACAAACAAAAAAGGTGTATAGGAAACGTTTCTTTAATCAAGTTTTTGTCTTTTTTTTTTTTTTTTTTTTAATCTAGGGACCGTATTTGATGACATCAACAATTCTGGCTGTATTCCCCAACAGCAGTGCTCCTGTATTTACAATGGCAACACCTACGCTACAGGAACTTCTTTTTCAGAGCAGTGCCGTTCCTGGTAACCTTTGTTACTTTTCTAACTTCATATTTCCTCTCACGTATTTAATGAGTGTAATGGTTTGTTATATGCAATTGCACCATTGGTAATTGATATGTGTATTTAACTGACCACTACAGTTCAAAAATAACCCTAAGGAACATTCTTTGTTTTATTTAGCAACAGCCTTAACTAGCTTTGCACTCTAACTCAAGGTGATCAAAGCAGGGATTAACAATATTTAGATTTCTCACCAGTCGATTAAAATACTTCCTCTTTATTTTGTTCAAACATTTGGACTTCTCTAAGGGGAATGAAGTTGCAGTCATTTATGTATTTGCAAATATTTATTTTCTCTGGAGAAAGCAAGGGATGATACAATACAATCTTTATTTCACAATTATTAATCCTGTACTTGTGCACTACCACATCACCTTAGAAAAGAGTGCATGAGGAGTAGACATGGGGTTACATTTCTTTTAGTTTCTGATATATTTGTATTAAAAAAAAAATAGAGGAGATTTTAATTTGTCCTTGTGCTTTATGTTAGCTGCAAAAAACAAGTAACTACTCATCCAGTACCTATTGCTGCAGAGTTCACCTGTTCAAAGAGGGAAAACAATTAAATAAGCAACATGAATGTATACCAGAGTCATTCTTATCATGTGTGTTCACAAGGTTTGGAAAGTCTTAAACCTAGATTTACTATGTGTCAAACTACAGCTCGAAGGGAAAAGCAGTAGCAAAATAGGTGATGTCACTGTAATTCCTTTTACTCTGGACCACTGTTACTGATTTCAGCTGATGTTATTCTCTCTCTTCCAGTACCTGTAATGGAGGCCAGTGGAGTTGCCAGGACACATCATGCCCAGGAATATGTTCAGTAGAGGGAGGCTCACACATTACCACATATGATAAAAAACATTACGATCACCATGGAGACTGCACTTACGTCCTTTCCAAGGTGGGAGTCAGATATTAATAAGTCATAAAGCTTTATAAATCTATAGAAAGAAAAGGTAATCTCAGTCAACTCTTTTAAAACTTACCTCTTTTGGTATACAGACATTAACTTGCCTCTCACTTAGCCAGATGTTTACTAGAACATATACTGCCATTCAAATTACAATCACCAGTTAACTATTAGGATGTCATGGAGCAGTATATGGTGTTTACTGAGTAATTTCCAGTTCTGTGATGTAGTAATTTCTGAAGAGCATTGACTTTTTTAAAAACTTGCTTAGTAGTCTACATTCTTCAGTGTGATTAATCCAGCTTTCTTACTGAGTTGCATAATTTTTGCCATGTTATCCTATTACATGGTATTGGAACAAATGGTACAAATCTGAAAAGTTACACTAACAATCCTGAAAAAAATTTTTTTTAATTCGTAAGACTAATATTTTTATTTCATTTCTGGGAAGTTCAAATACAGAAAATCGGTCCTAGTCAACAAACACATTTCATTTAGGTTTCAAACATTTTAAAACAGATTTAAAAATAAGTCAAAAGGAATAGAAAAATTAAAAGTTAATTATAATAAAAATATTTAGTTACAGCAATGTGTAAGTGAAACGATTTGATCTTTTGGGGGCTTTTTCTGTTTGTCCTTTGCTTTCCTTTTTCCCCATCCATACAATTCAGTAAAAAAAAAAATTGCTGTATGATAATTTTCTCCTGAAAAATATTTTATCTGAAATTTTTGTCTACCATTGATACCAGCTACAGAAAGATAGTAGATACAGTAGAATTGAATCAAACAGAAGTGGCCATGAATAAAAATTACAAATATGGATATCATCAATAAAATGCAAAACCAGATTCTAATTCTCTCATTATTCCTAATCATTACACAAGGTAAAACTGAATCTTAGGCCAAAGAAATCCTGGGATTTGGGAAAGTCTGGGTCTTCTCCAGAGACCGAAACATGTTACTCAGAGTTGAGAGGAAACTTTACAGGGAAAGCTTCTGTAATTAGCCTTCCATGAAATAACTCTTGGCATTTTTTTCAGCACTGTAATGATGACGAAACCTTCACCATCCTGGTAGAACTACGCAAATGTGGCCTGACAGACACTGAGACATGCTTAAAGACAGTGACGCTCAACATGAATAAAGGACAAACTGTAAGAATGTAAAACGAACATGGGAAATTACTATTAAAAATACAGGGAGTAAAGCTTCTAGGCCTTAGTCAGGGAACTGCATTTCTCTCTCAAATGGTCAGCATATGCGATAAATACATATTATTTTTTGATCAGGTGAAAAGAAATTGATTTTGTTATGAAAATCAGATCAGGCTCAGTCTTAAATTTGGCATTGTGAAAGTTCATTAAGAAAAATGTTTTACTCACAAAGCAGAAAAAAGCTATTTTCTCAGCCAATTAGATGGAAAAACCACGAGGTTTTACGTTAAGAACTATAAGTACAACAGTAAGGGGTGTAATTCATCACAAAGATGTATTCAAAGAAACCACGATGATGTAATTCCCTAAGGTGTAAATTGTACAAAGTGGAAAGAGAGGCGAACTGAAATCACAAAAAAACCCTAGCTTTTTTATTTAGTACCTTTTAAATTAGTATCACTGGAGTCATCACCATTATTATTCTTTGGACTATAGTTATCCTTCACACAGTTGCCTGTTCTTTCTCTTATCAGCTCATCGAGGTCAAACCTGATGGTGGTGTGTTTGTGAACTCGATCTACACCCAGCTGCCCTTCTCAGCAGGTATTTTTTTCTTTAACGTTCCGTGAACAATAAGCTCAGAATTTCATCTCTGCACCTACGTATTTTCTTAAAATATAAAAGATAAAGTGATTGTGATTTGTTCAGAACCTGCATGTTCACAGCTTGGTTCTCTTTGGGTTATTTCCTAAGTCAAAAAAGTGCTATTGAAGTAGAAGTGGGAAGTTTGTTGTCATAAAGGAAAGGGAGACCATAAACACATATGCAAGAGTTCAAACAGAAGCAAACGGCATTTACACTCTCCTGATTTGACCACTGTAAGGTTTACTTCCTTCTCATTGCTCAAAATTGAGCACAGAAGATATCTTTTTACCTCTTCTACCTCTTCTTTTTTTTTAAACTTACCTCCCCTGTTCTTGCACTTCATCAGACAGAAATTTGATTTTTGCTCTCTGTCACAATAACTAATAATTCTGTGTGATATTTCTGACCTCCACATCTGCTTAGTTTCCCTCTCCAGCAGATTGAGGGCTCAAATGTATGCTGTACAAGCTTGGAAACAAAACCAGAAGTATTCTTTTTAACAGTCGGTGCCATACAGTTTTTCCTTCTTATTCTCTTGGAATCTCCAATTGCTTAACTTTGAGACAGCAAATAAAGTTAACAACTTGGTAGCTACAAGCAAATTCTGAACTGTAAATTTTTATTTATATTCTGATCCATTTTCATAAAGACTGGTTTTATTTCACCTCAGAATTTGCAACAATTGCAATAGAAAGTTAAGAAGAATAGTATCATGATGCACTCTTTCCAGCATTTGACCTCATTCAGAAAGCGATCATTCTGTCTTTCATCTGTAGCTAATTCCACTGTGTTCAGACCTTCATCATTCTTCATCATCGCGCAGACAAAATTTGGCGTCCACCTTGAAATCCAAATCACACCTATCATGCAAGTATTTGTGCAACTGGATCCTATTTTCAAAGACCAGACCTGTGGTAAGTGAATAAATATAAGAACACCTTGCTTAATGTCTTTTGTCTAGTATGAGCAGTCTAAACTTTTCACTGCTTTTAAACAGGTCTCTGTGGAAATTTCAATAATATCCAGACTGATGACTTCACGGCCATAAGTGGAATAATTGAAGGAACAGCAACAGCATTTGCTAATACATGGAGAACTCAGGCTTCATGCCCTAATATCCAGCGCAGTTTTGAGAACCCTTGTGCACTCAGCATTGATAATGGTGCGTGCTTCTTAGAATTTTTTTCTAGGGTTTTTTTGTTTATCCCTCAGGAAAAAACATTTGCATTGGAAAGCAAAGATAAGAGAATAAAGACATATACTTGGCAAATGCATACATCTGAAATCAGAAACAAATGTTCAAAATGAAGGCACTAAGGATTAGTAACAAAGTAAAGGAATAGTCATAGAAACATAACTGAAGGGAACTAACATCGTTGAAAACAGAGGGGATATCTAAGCTGAAAACATGGTGTCAGAAGAGTGGGTTGCAGGAGTTATCTTTGGAAATCTTTTATTCACTCCCTTCAGCAAGTCCTCTTCTTTGGTTTTAGAAATGATAGCCCACAAGCTGAGTGAACAAAACACGGAAGAAGGAGAGATTTGATGTAATTTCAGAACTGGCTTTATAGACCAAGGCAGTGTGTTTTTGTGAGTAATAAAATACAGAGTAATAGCGTGTATTTGTACTGTTTGTTCTCTTCACAGAAAAATATGCTCAGCATTGGTGTGGACTACTAACTGACAACCAAGGACCTTTTGCTGATTGTCACTATGCAGTGAATCCCTCTGTTTACCACACGGTACTTTGTTAGACTCTTTTTCCCTTTAGAAACAATAGAAATAGTATTACAACTAGCTACCAAAAAAGGGCTGTTCCAAACATGTCTTCTTTTGTGTTATACAACGCCTGTATTTTCAATTCTGCACTGCAGCACTTCCTTCTTTCAACATGCGTTTCTGTTCATTTCTGTCATGATGATCATTTCTGTCTAATGATCATTCTGTTCATTACATCCAGGTATGGACACTGGTGAAATGACGCGTTTAGACTGCGTACTGTGAATAGAGTTTTGTATGCTACTGTGCAGCATATTAGTAAATATGGTTCAGAGGAACATGAAGTTTACATTCTTAAACGTATAAGAGACTTTAAAACCACCATTTCCCAATAATAACTACAAACATTGACCAAATTTACATTACCTTCATTCTCCTCTGCCAGGAAATTTAGACAAAGACTGGAAACGGATAAAGCTATGCTGGTGTTGTCTATGAGTGAGCATATCTGAAGAAGGATTAGTGCATAAGACAAAAGAGATAGTGTTCATTTTTTTTAGATTGACAATATTATCAGTACCAAGACTTTCTTTTTCTCTGCGTTCTTAGAACTGCATGTTTGACACATGCAACTGTGAAAATAGTGAGGACTGCCTGTGTGCAGCCCTGTCTTCCTACGTGAGAGCATGTGCTGCAAAAGGAATCCAGCTGACTGGATGGAGGACTGATGTCTGCTGTAAGTGCTCTTAACTATGCCCTTTCCTAAGAACACACATCAATACAACCTGCTGATCAGCAATTATTTTATACTGATTTCTAGACAAATACAGTGAGTGTTGAGGAAGGGATTCTGTGAAGTGCACTCCTGGAAGTAATTGTCTGCTGTTCCCTTGGAATCAATCCATTGCTAGCAAGAGCAAAGATGAATAGATGGGAGACATAGCTTGCTTAGGAAAGAGACTGCTATTATGGAAGTGCTTCCACCTGTTTCTGTATGACTTTAAATTCCACTATAGCCTTATGTATCACAAGTTGTTGTACAGAAAAGGTAACATATTAGAACAGCAGTACTAATAATACTAACCAGAACACTTGCAGGTCTCTAAAGCTGCATGCTGGGTTCCTTTGATCCAGTATGTCTGTTTTCAGCACACCAGGAGACATTCAGGGAAACATCTTGTCTCATACGTCAAAAAGTTTAGAATTCTTGGCAATGAATGGCAGCAAAAAAGGAGGGTTCTTTCTGAAATTTCATTTGAAAAAATATTTTATTATTTGCATATTTCACTTATTCCACATGTACAGTAGCTTTTCAGGTCTAACTCAGGATGTATTCAGAAGTACACTTATATGAAAGATGCAACATAGGCAGAAGTGTACAGTATTGTTTATATGTTATTTCTACTGCATGTGGTTTCTCTTTTTCCACCAGAAATTACCATCTGTAATTAACAAACCTATTTTATTTTCCTCTCTGAAGCAAAATACACCACCTCATGTCCCAAATCCCTAAGCTACAGCTACACCATCTCTTCATGTCAACCCACTTGTCGGTCTCTGAGTGAGCCTGATGTCACATGCAACATTAAGTTTGTTCCAGTCGATGGCTGTACCTGCGTAAATGGAACCTACATGGATGAAAGTGGCAAATGTGTGCCTGCTAATGAATGCCCCTGCTACTATAGAGGATCTCCCATCCCATTTGGAGAAGTTGTCCATGAAAATGGGCTTGTATGGTAAGTTAATCTTTTGCAAAATACTCCAGCAATAGTATATGTAGTTTCTCATTAAAATATGCTACATTTGAACTGGTCTCACCCTACCTTGCCCAAATTTCAATACAATGCTCTCATTTTTTAACTATATTTTCAACTTCTAAGAATGATATATATTTCCCTGAGTTGGAAGACAGGGATGGGAAGCAGAATGAAACACCTATAATTGAATAGGAAACAGTTAGTGATCTGCTACACCACTTAGACACACACAGATCTATAGGGTCAGATAGGACCTTCCCAAGGTTACCAAGGGAGCTGGTTGATCCAGCCCAGTCAGCATTGGTTTAGGACAGGCAGGTCCTGCTTGACTAACCTGACAGGGAAAGGCTTATTTACCTGGAATTTAGTGAAGCTTTTGACATCATTTCCCAGAGCATTCTCCTGGAGAAACTGGCTGCTTATGGCTGGATGGGCATATGCTTCACTGGGTGAAAAACTGGCTGGATGGCTGGGCCCAAAGAGTTGGGGTGAATGGAATTAAAACCAGGTGGGGGGCAATCAAAAGCGGTGTTCCCCAGGGCTCAGTGTCAAGGACAGTTCTGTTTAATACCTTTATCAATGATCTGGATGAGGGGATCAAGTGCATCCTCTGTAAGTTTGCAGACAGCACCAAGTTGGGCAGGAGTGTTGATCTGCTTGAGGGTAGGAAGGCTCTACAGAAGGATCTGGACATGTTTGATCCATGGGCCGAGATTGTATGAGATTCCACAAGGATAAGTGCCAGGTCCTGCACTTAAGTCACACAACCCCATGCACTACAGGCTTGAGGAAGAGTGGCTAGAATCATAGAATGGCTTGGTTTGGAAGGGACCTTAAAGATCATCAAGTTCCAACCCCCCAACAAGCAGATACTTACGGTCATTTCAACCCATGATTTTTCCTCTTAAGCAGTAATTAGTATCATATGAAAGCCACACTACTAGTGATATTGAGGGAAATTCTTTCCTGAGACTGCAAAGCAGCATTCTGGAATTCCGTCACAAATTCTGACACTTGACAAGAGAGAAGTAGCTCTCAGTTGCAATACAAGGTCTGAGAGGGAAAAAAATATGTTTTTCCTTCTTTTACAGCACTTGCATCCAGGGAAGACTGAATTGCATTGGAGCACCCAGTCCAACTCCAGGTAAAATAAAGTCTTCCACTTCTCTTTTTCTCTGTGCCAGGTTTTGGACAGAAATAGCTGATAGAATTGACCTTTCTTAATGGATTTTTAAATAATAGAATTATTTCTCAGTTACAGTGTAACAGTTATCATAAAAGGCAGGAGTGAACCTAGATTAATTATAAGAAGTCTTTTTCACACAGATTTTTTTCTTAAATACAGGGGGGGTGTCTGGAAATTCAGTGCTATGAAGTTAATCTATTTAGCAGATCGAATAGGGACAGAAATCCCTACTGACTGAAATATGCACTTTCCAAAGAATTTCTAGATGTTTTTAATGGCTACAGCTATGGGATAAACCATGTGCGTTTTCTTACTGCTTCCACTTCTTTCCTTCCTCTAGTTTGTGAATCTCCTATGGTTTACTTCGATTGTGGAAACATCACCGCAGGAATAACTGGAGCAGAATGTCAAAAAAGTTGCCAGACTCTGGATATACAGTGTGTAAGTATGTCATGGCTGGATGAAATGGTGCTTCCAGGTTTTGTCTGTGCTTTTGGTGCTAAAGTAATTGACCCATCTGTCTGATCTACTCCAAATCTACAACACAGATACTTTGTTCTTGTAGCAAAACCCTAAAACCATGTTATGAAGCATTAACAATGGGACCTTTAGACCAAAGTATAATAAAGTAACATCCAATTTAATTCATAAGATCACTGTCTACCTAACTTCAGCCACTGCAGGTAACAGTAATTAGTAGTGAAAATACCTAGGGATCAGCTACACATTTTAGTTCTTTAGGAGAAAATAACTGACTACAAACTGGCTAGGAGAAATCATTCTTTCTCACAGCATGATGCAATTGTGAACTTCTTGCACACCTAATTATCACAGACATTAATCACAGAATCTTCATGGTTGGAAGGGACCTTTGAGATCATCGAGTCCAACCACAAAAAAACCCAAACAAACAAACAAAAAACAAACCACCACAAACAGACACAAACCACCAATCTTGGGCACTAGAGCATGCCCTGAAGTGCCATGTTTACACGTTTCTTAAAAACCTCCAGGGATGGCAACTCCACCACCTCCCTGGGCAGGCTGTTCCAATGACCAGTCTCTCAGTAAAGTCATTCTTCCTAATGTCTAATCTAAACCTCCCCATATTACTTCACATAGGTGCAAGGTAGCCAAATGCCATTTCATGAATAAGTACCATATGAGATAAACAGATTTCAGTGAAACTTAACCAAACCAAAAAAAAAATAAATTACTTATTTTCTTTTTAAAGCTCCATTCAACCACAAATCAACCACTACAAAGTGCAAGGGTTTTTCACCTAACACAGAGCAAGACTTAAGATTAATGTATTTCAAATTTCTCAGGCTCCAGCACAGCAATCAGAATTCACATACATAAAACATTTAACAGATTTATAGTCTATTAAATCAATGGCTAATAACTTCCTTTTTATTCCATTGTCCTATAAGTACTTCATAGTCTTCTCCCATTTAAGCTGGGCAGAAATAAGACCATGTAAAGACATTTTATGATAATTTAATCTTCCTTTTTCTATTTTGATTATTTCATCATGAAATTATATCTTCCTCTTGACTTTTCCAGTATAGCACACAATGTACATCTGGTTGCGTGTGCCCAGCTGGGCTTGTGTTAGATGGGAATGGTGGCTGTATTTCTGAAGAGGAATGCCCGTGTATTCACAATGAAGTCATGTATCAGCCTGGGGAAAAGATCGACGTTGATTGTAACACCTGGTAAACATTTTCTTGGAAGCAGTGTTCCTGGTTCCATCATTTGCCTTTCCAAAGATCTTAAATAGTACAGCAATGAGGACAGATTTTGATTGCACTTTTCATCAGTTGATGTGTCTTTTAGTTTTGAATTAAATAGTATGAGCATGTTTCCTTCTGGTGGGAGGAAAACTTTGGGACTACAGCATTTATTAAGTATTATCCTGTTTTGCAGTTAATATGCTCAGAGTAGCAGAACAGAATTTTACTATAATTCTTTACATGAAGAACGTAAAAGATTATTTTAACTCCAAAATCAGTATAACATTTAGCAGGGATGAGTTGCCAAACAAATACTGAGTTGTTGGGATATTGTCTACAATTGTCTACAGTGAGTTGTTTTATTATTAACATGTTTTATTCTCATTCCTAGTGTATGCAAGAATAGGAAGTGGGAATGCACTGAAGATGAATGTCTGGGCACTTGTGCTATTTATGGAGATGGTCATTATAATACCTTTGATGACAAGAGGTTCAGTTTCAATGGAAACTGTGAATATACACTAGTCCAGGTACTGGGAATTAGCAATAGTAAATGAGACATAACCTTCGTCATGTCTACAAAAATAAAGTGTATTTTTAAATGTTATTTTCTACCCAGGACCACTGCGGGACAACCAATGGGACATTCAGGGTTGTCACTGAAAATATTCCCTGTGGCAACACTGGGACAACTTGTTCAAAATCTATCAAAGTTTTCTTAGAGGTAAGAAGATTTTGCATATAGACCGGTTTTGTTCTGTATCTGTTCAGGGCTTGGGAGAAGCCTAGATATCCATTGCTTCAAGGAAGTTGGAAAAATATTTTAAAAAGCATATCAACTTGTAAATTAAGCTTAAATCAGATTCAAGTGAATTAATTGGTAGAGCTTCCCAGCCTTCTATCTTCTCCATTTTCCAACCCATCTTACTTCATTCTTGGGCAAACTAATGATCTACTGGAACATTGTCTTTAGCAGAAATTTAGCCTGTCAAGTCAGATTATTTTGTTCTGTGCTAGGTAGTTCCTCCACGACTACCAAGACACTCTTTTTTGACCTATACAATTTAAAATACCTTTTTATCACAGTTTCAGGAACCTGAGATTTGAACTATATAGTTTTGATTTATCGTATTTGGATTATTTGTTTTCATTACACAAACTATTCATAGCACTCTTAAAAGCAGAAAAAGATGTTTAAGAGCACAGCTTCAGTTATTGATTTCATTTCTAATCACCTTTTCCTCCCGTTTCAGAGCTATGAACTGATACTTGGTGAGGAGCATGTCAGTGTTGTAAAGAGAGGACAAAATGATGAGGTGCCATACACACTCCGCTATATGGGTATGTACATAGTAATTGAGACCACGAGTGGACTGATCCTCATGTGGGACAAGAAAACCACCATCTTCATCAAGCTCAGCCCTGATTTTAAGGTATGAAACTAGCAGTTAAATGGCAATTTACAGTCCAGACTTGCACTGGGTGTGGATTTTGTTGAGATCCTGCCAAGATCCCAAACAGGTGATGTCTCTAGCATTCCTGCAGGACATGCCATATTGTTTTTCATTCCTCTGGTGCATCTGGAAGCCATGTCATTATCCTGCTGCTGTTCTGAGCTCTGAAGGCAGCTTTCAGTGCCTATTTGGCCTCACAGAACTTGAGTTGGCAAACCACTATTTTGGACTTTGTTAAAAATACCCACTGAACTTTGGTAAAGGTTATCAGACCTTAATAAAATTACATAGCTACATCTATAGAGATAAATAGAGTAGTCTTGAACTTGAAACTAATCCTTTGTTTCCGGTTCTCATTGATGCACAAATTAAATTATCGTCCTTCAGTAACAAGGAAGTGAAATATTATGAGTGAAACCCTTTTGTAAAATGCTAATATGTATTTTTCAAGTATATATCTATACAGGTGATAAGGAAAATGCATTCCTGTTCTCATATTCCTTCTCCTACTTTATGTTATATAAATACTAAAAACTGTAGTAAATGAGGAATTGGCTACCTTATTGTATACAGCAGTGACATATCAATTAGGTATATAAATTTAGTGTAATTTAGAACTAGATATACAAATTTATTTCAGTGTCATGGATTCTTTTGCTTCCTCACCCACTGGCACTTTATAAAAATAGCAGTAATATGGAAAATATGCACCTTAGATTCATAGAGAAAGCATAGCATCTATTGTAGCCTATCACCGTTTTACAGACCATAAATTTAGAATGAGGAATATTTCTGCATGTGCAAAAAAATGACATTTCTTTTCACATGTGTAAGCAGTCATATCAGTAAAGACGTGAGTAGACTATGTGGCTGGACTGGTAGTATTTATTACAGCTTTGTAAGGCTGGCTTTCATATGTACATATATTGTATAAAACAAGGCTTAAATGAAAAGCTTAGCTGGCTGTGAGTCCTCATTTCATTGTTAAAGACACACCTCAAAGAAAGTTACAATGACAAAGATGGTTTTATTGTTCAGATTTAAAAGAAGAAAAGTCAACAGCAGTATCCTTCTAGCTATAGTGGTCATGTTCTGTTGCTGAGGAAACAAAGGATGAAGATGTTCAGGAATGTTAGAATGGAATGGCACCATTCTAAGAGCTGAATTTCAAGTATTCTTTCAGTCTTAGATGTTTGAGGTTTTCTCACATTCATTATTTTTTTACTTACTTCCTTTTGCAGGGCCAGGTCTGTGGCCTCTGTGGAAATTATGATGGCAATGGCATCAATGACTTTACTACAAGAAGTCAGTCTGTGGTACAGAATGTCCTAGAGTTTGGGAACAGCTGGAAAGTATCCTCTACGTGTCCTGATGCTTATAGCATAAAGGACCCATGTTCTACCAACCCTTATCGAAAGTCCTGGTCAGAGAAGCAGTGTAGCATCATCAACAGCAACGTCTTTGCTGCCTGTCACTCTCAGGTATTACCAGGGCAGAAGTTTACTGTGTGAAGACTAGGTCTGTGTATTATTGAAACTGCTATCTTAGTACATTTTAATGTGGTTGCCTAATTCATTAGCATGTTTTACTTTGAGTTGTGTCAGGAAAACTTCAATCTGAATTCCACTCAACAGGGCAGATTTATAGTCCCTACCTATGACAAATAAAAGGACATTTAGTTCATAGGAAATACTGATCAATTACAAAAGAATAATGATTTCATAGTTACTATATATTTTTTTGTATTGTGACTTGACTGAAAATTCTCATACTACATACAGAGCACAAGGTCCATGAAATAATAACGTAGTAATGAAGTATCAGCATAGCCTTTATCTGACACTAAGTACACACCAAACAATGCAGGGTGACTGTGCTCTTCCCATTACCTTACTTCTTGCCACTGGCACAGACCTTCAAGTGCAGTTGCCTAACAGTGCTTGGAAACACAAATCTAATCTTCCACTAGGACACAAGTCTGGGTGTCTAAAAATCTGTCAATATGTGATTTGGATGTATCACTTGGCATCATCTCTGTTTTTTAACACTATACACAAACAAAAGAAGAAGAAATTCCTCTTCTGAGATAAAATCTCTTTATGAGAGATCTCTTCTGAGATATTACCATTTTAAGAAAAATTACCCTAGCAAAGCTGAGAAAAAAAATCAGAAGGCAGGATGTAAAGTATTACATTTCTTTTAAATAACAGGTTGAACCAGCAAAATATTATGAAGCATGTGTGACAGATGCTTGTGCATGTGACACTGGAGGAGACTGTGATTGCTTTTGTACAGCAGTAGCTGCCTATGCTCAAGCATGTAGTGAAGTTGGTGTCTGCATAGCCTGGAGAACCCCATCAATCTGTCGTGAGTTTTATGTCATAAACACTTCTTCTGAGAGTGTAGTTAAACGTACAATGCCTTGCTGATGTCCTTGAATACACACTCTAGGTATATTATGTATGTGCATTATAATCTCACTGTGTAGACTCTTCTCTCTAAGCTGTTTTGATGGTCACACAATTTCACCAATTCACTCACCGTTTTCGAGACTGTTCAACAAGCATTGCAGGGATATGATGAACAGACATGAGTCAAAAAAGCTCTTTTTTTTTTTTCCCCTGAACATGTCCATATTTCTGTTTCTCCTTAGCACTGTTCTGTGATTACTACAACCAACAAGGGGAATGTGAATGGCACTATAAACCTTGTGGAGCCTCCTGTATGAAGACCTGTAGGAACCCAAGTGGAAAATGTCTCCATAACTTGCCAGGTTTAGAAGGTAAAAAAAGCTGCAAGTACCTTTAAGTTGGTACATTTTACTATTTTTTTAATGGAGTGTATTTCCCCTATCAGTTGCATTTGCACTATTCAATTCTCTTCAACATCATTATATCCACACAACTGGACGCAGAGTATGGAAACTGGAGTTAAAAACATCTCTAGTCCTTGTAGGTGGGCGCTTCTGATGCTAGTATTCTGCATTACTTCCTAGAATTATTGGAAAAAATTAAGTAGTAAAAGTTACGACTATTAAAAACAAGACCTGCAAAAACATTCTGCACAAATAAAACTTTTACTGGCTGTATCTTGTTCTCATCTTTTCTACCTTTTCTATGCCCTTTTTCTCCCTTCAGGATGCTACCCTAATTGCCCACCAGACAAGCCATATTTTCATGAGGATCAGATGAAATGTGTCAGTCTCTGTGACTGTTATGATAATGAAGATGGAAAGATATACAAACGAGATGAATGTAACTTATGGTAAGACTTAACATACCAGTATAATTGTGTACAAGAAAAAATGATCAAAACAGCAGTGGGAAATTGCATGTCCCTGTTACACGACAGGGCTAGTTTATGCTGCCTGTGTAAAAACAATGCCTTCCTATCTAATGCCAGGTATTCTTACTACATTAGTAGTAAGAAGTTCTTAAGTAATTTTATGTTCTTTTGAATTTGTTCCTGATTATGTTGTAAATCCTCAGCATAAAGATACAAGAACAGCAAGTCCCTTATGACCAGGCTTTCCCTATTTCCCATTCCTATGGCAGGAAAAATATTGTTCCAGGATTATAAATATCTAATAGAGGTCTACTTGCAAGGATTTTATTACGTTCTTACACTGCTTCTAGTTTCTGAACTCTTTCCCTTTAAAGCCTTCTTTGTAGTACAAAACCATTTCAAGTGCAAGGAAAGTGATAACAGGAAAGAAGGAAAGTCTTCCTTAAGACTTCTACCTGTAGCTTTGCATAATATTTAGCTTCACTACTATTTTGTAAGTTTGGGTTTAATATGAGAAAGATTTTGGAAAACAATGGCAAAAAGAAGCCAACACAAACCGGACGTTCAAGGAATAAACACAAATAAAGTGTCCTGTCTTTTGATGTTAGTATCTGGCAGAAAGATGACTAATAAAATTACCTCATAATAAAAAAGATGTGTTTTTTAATGTTTTTTATTACAGTGAATGCACATCAGAAGGTTTACAGTGCAAGTTCGATGATAAAGGTAAGACAGCTAAGAAAAATACTTAAAATGAAATACTGGGTATTATCTTTTCATAGATGCCTGACAATAAACTACTTCTGAATTACAGCATGCCACTGCATTTATGAAGGGAACAGCTATAAATACGGTGAACTCATCTACAACACCACAGATGGAACTGGATGGTGCTTCAGTGCAACATGTGATGTCAATGGAACAATAAACAGAAATATCTTTAAATGTGGCATCTCTACAACAACACCATTTACATTCACTACAAGTCAGCCCACAACTACTGCTTCAGGTAGGAATGAATACTCTTTAAAAAAAACCCTGAAAAATCTCTGGAAGAGGCTGAAAATTGCCTGAAAGGAGGGGGCTTTTCATCAGTTAATGGCATATAATTTTACTTGAAACTGTTGACTTTGCTGGAGCCACCAACTCATCTGGCAGCTTCTGTTGCTAAAGTAGACCATAATCAAGGACGTAGAAATGAGTACTCATTTCTTAAAAACTCACTTTGTTTCACCAAGGTTTCAACATGATTTTTCCAGGGAAAAAAAATAATAGAGCTTATTAATCATTGCACCCTCCGTTTTAGAAAAATATCTGAAAACACAGAAGACAATTACCAATCTTTGGAACCTGTCCTAATTGTATTTAGTTACCAAATCAACAGTTTCCTTATACTCCTGGAGTACATTTCTACATTACTTCTGAAGTCATTATAGTGACTATGTAATTCTGAAAAATTGTGAGAAATATTTCCACAAAATTATACAATACTACAGCAAGAACTAAACGTTCAAGTCTTCCATTAACTAACATTCATATGCAGAAAGTGCTATATATTCCACATGTTTATCTCCATAATGCTAAGAATATGAAAATAAATCTTATTAAATAAGTAGAAAATACTTATTAGATTATATATTTCATATATATTGTATATGTGTATTATATATTATATATGTATTTTATATAAATACATTATGTTAAATGTATTTTTTCTAATTTATATTTATAAATTTATTACATGTCACAATATTAAAATAAGTAGGAAAGTCATTAACCTGTAAATATATTTTAAAGCCTGTGTGATTATGCAGTTAAGTTTAAATAAGCACAGAGATAATACCAAGGAGAATTAAAACCTCTGCTTACTTATACTATAGCAATCGTGAGATCATATTTTCCTATGTATTGACATTCCACACAGAGGATATCATATTAGCTATATTTAACTATAGTTTTTAAATAAATTTCACATAAAATACCTCTAGAAAAATAATAGATAAAATATAAACTAATATAATAATAGAAAAATAATACTTTGGGATGAAATTGAAGACTGTCAAGCAAATTCATTAAAATTAAAATACTACTTTAACATATATAATATTATGTAGAACATTAAAATGTATGGAAGATCAATAATTTTTAACGGTACTTTCCTTAATGAGAACAGATAAGACTTATATTTCCTCCTTTTACTTGCAGAAATGGCAACCACAACACCAGTAACAACTGTATGTGTGAAGAATGTATGTGCATGGTCAGAATGGTATGATTCCACACAGCCTGAAAACAAAGAGGAGAGTGGAGATTATGAAACATTTGAAAAACTCAGAGATAAAGGATACAGTGTGTGTGAAAACCCTAACGGTGTTCAATGCAGATCCAAAGAACACCCAGACACAGATATAAACAATCTTAACCAAACGGTAGAATGTAGTCAAAGCAGAGGACTAATATGCAATAACAAAGACCAACAATCTCAGCCCTGCTATAATTATGAAATCAGAATATTATGCTGCAGCTACATACCATGTTCAGAAATAAAAACTACAACACCAAGAACCACAGAAGAATTCACAACGACTGCTGTAAAATCAACCCCCTATACATTACAGACAAGGATAAAACCAACAACACAAAAACAAGAAACTGAAGCGCAAAAAACCGAAGTACCTACAATCTCACCAAGAGACAGAGAGAGCACGCCGTCTGTGACTGAGACTTCAGTTACAACAAAGACGTCACAAGTCTCAACAACAGGTTACCAGACCAAGACCACCTCCAAAACTACTGCAGAAAGCACCACAATGTCCACGGTTACTTCTGCTCCAGAAGAAACCTCCACCNCCAGCATCACTACCACCACCAGCACCAGCACCACAAAGACCTCTCCATCAACACCACAAGGCACAACCATCGTAATACCCACCACACCCACACCAACAGTGTCCACCTCAGCCAGTAGCACGACCACCACCTCCAGGATGACAGCAGAAAGCACCACAATGTCCACTTCCATGTTTTCTCCAGCAGAAACCTCCACGGTGGCAACAGAGCCTCCTGCATCAACCACAACGGCATCCACTGTTCCTGAATCAAGAACAAGAACCACTGCTGGCACCACTGCAATCTTCAGTTCTTCTCCCAGCACTGGTGTAATACCAGAAGCCACTACATATGTTACATCGAGCAGAACAACTCCATGTTTTTGTCATGTGTTTGGCAATTTGTTTTCTCCTGGTAAGTGTCTTATTTTATGATTATTAAAATTTTTATAAGCAATAAATATAAAATCTTAATCTCTATTCAATTAAAGATAACCACTCAAAATCCTCTATGGAGAACTTTTTATAAATCAATACACTTTATATTTTAACAATATTTTCTTGGTTTTTTTTCTGAGGTATTTTCATCTGTCTTAATTTCTCCTCCCGTTTTTCTTTATAGGGGAAGTGGTATACAACAGAACAGATAGTGCTGGCTGCAATTTTTATGCACTTTGCAGCAAGGAATGTGAAATTGACCCTTTCCAGGGACCCTGTCCTTCGACAACTCCTTTCACTTCAGTTGCCTTAGAAACTACAACAGAAGCCGCCTCATCCCCGGAACGTGTATTTTCTTCTGTCTCTCCAACCACAGCGACATCCCTCACAACTTCAGTAGAAAGAAGCTGTTCTGATGTCAATCCTCCAAGAAAGGTGGTTCTGCTCGCTATTTCCTAACATATCACCATTGCAAAACCAGCCCAATTTCTGTCCTCTGATAGGCAATTCAAATCAACTCATATGTATTTCAATAACAAAATTGGTCATGTTACAAATGACCTGAGAACGCACAACTCTTCAACCTAGCATTACCAGGCTTTTAAGTAATGTGGAGATGGAAGAGCTCGCTAGTAGTGTAGGAGAGACTTTTTTTAACAAGAGACATTTAGATGTCATAGAAATAAGTAGACTAGCTATGAAAGTGTTAAAATCCCATTCTTTCTGCACAGAAGAAAATTCTGTAATTGTTCTCAGTTTGTCTGCTATTGAGACCTGAAGTCATCTGCTAAGAATGCATATGACTACCTACCTACTTTGAGAGTCTATCTCAAGTTGAAACAGAACAACTAGCATGAGAGAGCACTTAAAAATAAATCATCTGTGTGTTTTCAGCCTGGAGAGAACTGGATAAGTGAATGCCAGAAGTGTGTCTGTGACCCACTCAATGCTACCGTACAATGCCAGCCGCTCTCATGCCAAACAGTTCAGAAACCAGTTTGTGACCTAGGATTTATTTCCATGCCTGTACTACCACCAAAAGACCCATGTTGTCCTGAATTTGAATGTCGTGAGTATTAAAAATACCTATATACACCCCAGTAAATTACATTTATCTAAGCAAGTTCTTCACGTATCACAATAACAGCAAAACCTTCTTTAAATCATTCTGCATTAGAAGTTTATTTAAAAACAAAATGTTATTTTCAGTTAAGTTTGCTAAAAGAATTGGATTGGGTGGGAGAGCAGCATAACACTTTGAACCTTCAAGTGGTCTGTGTAGCTCAATTATCTCCATATCGAAAATCATAAAGGTTATTAGTGATTTCATTTAATGTCACTAACATAACATTAGAGCACACTGACATTAGTCCAACTGCAGCTAAACTAAGATGCAGAAACATAAGAATAAGCCAGCAGAAACCTTAACAAGCTACAAAAGCAAGTAACCGCAGCACTAATACAAAGTAATAATACAAAGTGTAATCAGTAACTGAATTGTCAATGTATGAAAAATAAGTTATACTGCTGTTGAATACTCATGAAAATTTAAAAATCCAAGTTATATATATTTATTTATATACATATTTTTTTATATACATATCTTTTTATGCACATATATTTATACAAAAGAGTAAAAAGAAAAAGGTAGCCACAAATTAAGCCCAAAAGAAGAAGGTCAAAACAAAGGAACAGCAAAGTTTGAAGTAGTTCTGTGAAAGACAGGAATAGGCTCTGCCATGTTGTCAAGTTATTTATATAACCACAGTAAGAATACCTTTTTCCATTCAGAGTCAATCTTCCATCCAAACCATGTTCTGAGAGGTCTTAAAGAATTAATGACAAACACATCTTTGAAGGTTACTGTAATTCTAGGGTTCAAAGAGGAAACAACTAATTTAATTTGAAGTGAACCTAATATTGAAAGGGTAAAAAAGGGATTTTTCATGCATAGCTCACATTCAAAGCCATTCCTCCTCAACTCTTCCAGATAATTTCGAAGATGAAGCTACTTAAATATCCAACTATACTAAATATGAGGCCTAAGCATGTAGGGGGGGTCAAATTCAAGTTCTCCATAATCTCTGTGTTACTAACAAACCTTGATAACAACTTGACTTCTCAGAAAGCATCACAATTTGAGTTCACTCTGGAACTATTTTGTTGTTGTTTTTCAGAACAAATACCTGGCATCTGTATGATTGACGGTACAATGTACTCGGTGAGAATGCTATACTTATAGTGGTATATTGCTGGAAGTGAAATGTACATGCTTTCTACCAAAAAAAGCCCTTGAGAAAGTTTTCCCAGTATATGTCTTTTTATCTATAGCCCTTAACTGGAATGCTTTGGTTGATTTTTTCTAATGTTAAAAACAAAATTGTCACAGAAGAGTTCCTCAACATGTAGCATAAAACAAGAAGGTACCATATTTAGTGATGTATTTTCTTCTTAAGCTCTCTCCCACTTCTAGAATTAAGGAATTTTCCAAACAACTCCTCTTTGAAATAAACCCAGGCAGCCTTCAAAAATAAAGCTAGGATTTTTGCTTTAATAGATACCTAAATCTTTTGCTAAAATTGATACTTAGGTCATTTAGTCAAAATTTAAGAATTAGCACTTGAGCCTTTGGGGGATACATTTCAGAAAGACTAAAATCCATGTGTAAATTTGTATCTCTGCATATGTACCCGATTATTTTAATCTCCATTTGAAATTTATAACTGTTTTATAACCACTGAGCATGACTTACAGGGAAAAAAAATTCTTAAATGGAGAACTGAAAAGCTGGTAAAATAATGAGGTAGTACAAACCAGTCTTACCTACATTTTATTAATCCACGTTTCTCTTTTTTTATTGCTTCATTTAGTTTCCTCCAAATGTGTGCTTTCTTGCAAAGCATAAAGCCAAACAACTTTATGTTCTAAGAGGGCTGAACAACTTATTTGCACTTGCATTTCAGCAACCGTAATGGTTCTCAGCAATGCTTTCAACTCTGCCTATACGTTATATAGAAACTGTTGCCATTTCAATTTTTTTTTTCCATCTTCCAGGTTGGGATGTCAACAGTAATCGATTCATGTAAGAAATGTACCTGCAGTTCTGAGAAAGATCCAGTGACTAAGGCAAACATTGTGCATTGTGAAACATTTCAATGTGAAACATCTTGCCCAGCAGTGAGTTCAGATTCTCTAGGCTGCCCAGTCAGCCCTTAATTACAGGAACACTAGAATTGTCCATCACCAACTAAACATACTTTCTCTTTCATCTCCTTGTGAGTAGGGTCATCAATATATGATTGAAGATGGAGAGTGCTGTGGGAAGTGTATTGAAGTAGCTTGCACAATCAAACTAAGTAATGACACTCTTCATGTGCTCAAGGTAAGTATTCCTTTCATTTTCAGATCTGTCTATTAGCCAGTACAGGTTAGAACAGCTAAAAGTCAACTCGTGTCCCTTACTAGTAAAAATCTAACACTGAAATTACTCTAAAAAAAACACGCGACTTTTCTGAATTGAACACTTACTTAGAATAACAAATAACAAATGTGTGGTTAACTGGGCAATGGTTTCTAATTTGTGGCCTGAGTCTCCACAATCAGGATTTAAACTTTCAAGCTAGCCAGAGTTTGGAAAATTTCACTTTTGCCACTTGAAAGAAGTTCAGAAGCATCTGAGAATCTTTGAGGTATAATAACTTAATTAGCTTAGACATTTTTAAAGTAATCATAGTATACCCGATCTCAATGAAAAAAATAATTGTTTTCTTTTCTTATAAAATCTTAGGTTGATGAGATCCTGCCACTCGACCAGTGCAGCCATTACAAATGTGAAAAAATTGAAGATCAATTTGTTGCAGTCCAAACTAAAAAAGTTTGCCCTGAGTACGACCCAGGAGAGTGCGATCCTGTAAGTTTCAATCAATTCTTCATCAACTAAATGCAGCTTAAAAGAACAAGCTGGGGGGAAAGAAGACGATAAATCACTTTCACTAAAGTTGCAAGCATATTTTAGGAATGAAATTAATCTTGCTGTAATGTTAGTAATAAGAAAAACTTAGTATTTTTATATGAGGCTACAAGGATTCAAGGCTTTTATGGTGGGGATAGGAAGTCACCCATGGTTTCATTCAGTGTTCATCACAGACGAGACTTCTACCCAGTATCAGTAATGCTAACTCACATTCATACTCATGATTGTCATCTGTGCACTAATACAAATTCTCCTTTACTTTTGCAAAGGATGAAGCAGAGACTACTCCCGATGGCTGCTGCAAAATATGTAAACGTAAGTAATGCTGTGTTCATGTTTTCTGCTTGAAGAGTGCTGTATTCAACTTCTAACTATCTTTAATTGATGAAAAGATTCTCCTCTGCCCCAGTTTTCACTTATTCTATTTATCAAGACCTTGTGTTTCACTATTTATTCAAAATTAAAAATCAAATTTGTTTTCCTGATACTGAATACCACAACCCAAACCACTAATGCTCAAGCATCTGCATTATCTTCCAAAGATAGTGTACAGCTGAGATCAAAGAATAACCTGGAAATTCCAGATAGATTACTCAGTATCTCCCTGCCACTGTCACACACTGCAAATGCTCAATAACCAGGCATCATGCACTTTGAGATTGTTTTAGCATTCATGTAGTTCTGAGCTAGAGATTTGAACTATGTTTTTTCCCCTCTCTTTTTAAGCTACAAACTGCAAACCTTACAGCAAAAAAACTGTGATCCGCCATGGTGACTGTGAATCTCCTGAACCTGTTGAGCTGGCATACTGTGAAGGAACTTGTCCTGGCTCCTCAGTGTAAGTTCAAAAAGTCTTAATTTAACACATATATGGCTTCATTCACACTTCATTTATGCTAGTCTCTGAAGTTAGTCAATTACGCAAGGGAACTCAGTGAGATGGCAGAAGTGCTCACTAAGCCACTTCCCATCATTTATCAGTCATCCTGGCTAACTGGGGAGGTCCCATTTGACTGGAAGCTAACAAATGTGATGCCCACCCACAAGACAGGCTGGAAGGAGGATCCAGGGAACTACAGGCATGTCAGTCTGACCTCGGTGCTGAGGAAGGTTATGGAGCAGATCACCCTGAATGCCATTACATGGCACATACAGGACAACCAGGTGATTAGGCCCAGTCAGCACGGGTTTAGGAAAGTCAGGTCCTGCTTGACTAGCATGATAGGGAAAGGCTGTGGATGTCATTTACCTGCAATTTAGTAAAGCTTTTGACACGGCTTCCCACAGCATTCTCCTGAAGAAACTGGCTGCTCATGGCTTGGATGGGAGTACGCTCCACTGTGTTAAAAACTTGCTGGAGGGCTGGGCCCAAAGAGTTGGGGTGAATGAAATTAAGTCTAGTTGGTGGCCGGTCACAAGAGGTGTTGAGGACAGTTCTGTTTACTACCTTTATCAATGATCTGGATGAGGGTATTGAGTGCACCCTCAGTAAGTTTGCAGATGACACCAAGGTGGAAGTGTTGATTTGCTTGAGGGTAGGAAGGCTCTACAGAGTGATCTGCACAGGCTGGATCAATAGGCCAAGGTTCAACAAGGTTGAGTGCTGGGTCTTGCACTTGGGTCACAACAACTCCATGTAATGCTACAGGCTTGGGGAAGAGCAGCTGGAAAGCTGCCCTGCCGAGAAGGAACCATGGGTGTTGGTCAACAGCCAGCTGAATATGAGCCAGTAGTGCACCCAGGTGGCCAAGGCCACCAGCAGCACCCTGGCTTGTATCAGAAATAGCGTGGCCAGCAGGACTAGGGAAGACATTGTCCCACTGTATTCAGTACTGGTGAGGCTGCACCTCAAATACTGTTTTCAGTTTCTCACCCCTCACTTCAGGAGAGACACTGACATTCTGAGGTGTGTCCAAAGAAGAGTAGGGGAGCTGACCAAGGGTCAAGAGCACAAGTCTTATGAGGAGCAGATGAGGGAAAGGGGTTGTTTAATCTGGAGAAAAGGAGGCTGAGGGGAGACCTTATCACTGTCTACAACAACCTGAAAGGAGGTTGTAGAGAGGTGAGGATTAGTTTCTTCTCCCAAATAGCAGGTGATAGGACAAGAGAAAATGGCCTCAAGTTGCACCAGAGGGAGTTTCGATTGAATATAAGAAAAAATTTCTTCTCTGAAAGGGTGGGGAAGCAGGCAAAGGAAGTGGTTGACTCACCATCTCTGGAGGTATTTAAAAGAAATGTAGATGTGGCACTGAGGGAGATAGTTTAGTGGTGGACTTGGCAGTTTTAGGTTTATAGTTGGACTTGATCTTAAGGGTCTTTTCCAACCTACATGATTCTATGATTACAGAAGAGTAACAAAGCTAATGTGTTTATATGATTCCACTGAGTGGAATTAGACTTAATGTAAGCAAGAACAGTTTCACTGTTAAAGAGATAAGTAATTATAAACACACTCCTAGGTGTGTGTGGAACGGGCAAAAAGATGATCTTAACAAAAATCAAACAAACACCACCCCCACCACCCCCCCAAAACTCTCAATAAATCCCCAAACAAAAATCACTGGGGGGTTTATGTGCATCAGTTTTTAATGGAAACACATCTTTTCTTTTCCCGGTGGAACACAGGTATTCTCTTGAAGCAAACCAGATGCAACATGATTGTAGTTGCTGCCACGAGTTCAGCACCCAAACAAGAGAGGTGACATTAACTTGCCAAAATGGAACAAGCATAAATTATAACTATGTCTACGTGGAACGATGCCAGTGTATGAATGCATGCACTTCGCAAACTTCTGCACCATCTGGCTCCCAATTAAAACAAATTGCAGCATATAGTTCACAATTGGAAGTCAGTAGAAGAAAGAGATGATGACTGGAAAGAGAAAGCAGAGACCCTAAGGAAGCTGGAATCACATTTTCCTCCAACTAACTTGTACTCCTTCCTTAACAGATCTTCCATCAGTTTCTGTTACCACCTTTTGGAAAAGTCATATAACATGTTTTGGGAAAAAAAGGTTTAGACGGTCTCTGAAAAACAAAACCAGAAACCATTGTAGCTACATTGCACTTAACTCTTGTGCCTAGAGAAAGCTTTATTACATATCATTTTTATGGATGTAATAGTCCTGACAGACACCACAGTGACAAGAAGATGACTGTTTTCTTATGAATTTTTTCTCTTATTTGATCAATAAAGCTTTCAGCATTTTTCAATTTTGGTGACTGGTGACTGTTTGATACCCATCTTTATTACCTAAATGACAGAGAGTCCATTGGCATCAGGGATTTTTCTAACTCAGACGGGTATATTCTCTAACAGCCTTGGGAATGAAGACATTCTCAAAACCCTTTTCCTGGATGAGGTTAAATTCTCTCATCCAGGTCTAAATAGCTCTGCTCATTGGCATAAAAGATAAAGAGACAAAAAAAACCCCTCATTTGCTCACTGTATTCTAGTTGCCAAGCTGGTGGGATAACAGGCAGGGTGTAATTTGTTTTCCCTGTAATTAGTGGAAATGCCTAGAAGACAAGTGTAAAAAACAAGCAAGGGAAAACTTCATTCATCACTACGATTTCATGTTTTAGATAAAAGGTGAAGTCAATTAACTTAGTAAAATCAGAAAATTCTCTCACCCATAATTTTCACTGTATTCACAAATCAGTTCAGAATGTTTTTAAACTGTGCATTTGTTTCTTGTGCTGAGATTTGGAATGGATTTACATTAGTGAGAAAATTGGCTGCCATAGTTCATCATGTTTACCTGAACTCTTTGGAGCACTTACCTTATCAGTAACTGTTATAATACAAAGCCTGAAATCTGCCCTGAAGGCTTGGCTGAAAAGTAACAGAGGAACTGTTTGATCAAATAATTGCACATTTTATACATGCTTATTTAGAAGTGAAATTCAATCCCCAAGTGAAATCATTAGAGCCCTATCTATTCGCCTTCACAGGTATGACCTGATACCATATTAGTATTAAGCAATGGGGAGAACTAGGCAGTTACTAGCTATGACAGTGGGAACAGACACCTGTACCAGTCCCTACAACTTCTCTGACACAGTAATAAGCCACTTTTCATTGGGAACTTAGGCAGAAGCACCACCAGTTTTACAATTTCACCACTGCATCCTCAGACCCTGAACATCAGGTATTGCTATTGAGAAGACATCCAAACAGTCCTGAACAGAGTGACCAGTGGGTCAAACAGTTTACCATCTTCAGTATAACTTCCCAATTTCTGGCTTCTGGAGGTTTAGCACTTTGGACATAGCACCATGAGAACAGAGTGTGTCTAATGGGATCTAGACCTGTACCACAATGAAAAATGGGCTCTAGAACTGTACTGCAGCAAAAACACAGCACTGCTGGCTGAAGAAGGGCTTCCTATGCAACAGACATTCGCGTATGCCAGCCACATTAGGCCTGATGTTACAGTGCAGCACTAGCAATATTAAACTGAGCTAGACAGACTGATGCCTGCAGAGTGGATAGGTCAGGGTGCAGATTGTAAAAACACAGTGACACTTATGTAACATAGAACAAAAACATCTGTAAACGCTTCTAAACTTGGCTTTGAGGTCAGACTGAAGAGATGAAATCTGTGTGCTTTCCCCCTCTAACCTCCTAGTCCCTATATTCTGAGTGCTTACTGCCATGTTCACCAGTAACAAAGCTTCTCTAACATTTTCCAGTCTGCGGGTTTTCCTCAATTATTTTAAGCATTGTATGAACATGTTAGCAGTCCATTCCAGTTTAAGTCTGAAGCTGCCCTCTAATGGTCATTATTCACTTCTTAGAGGAAACTAAACCCAAAACTATTCCCTTAATTCTACTGGAAACTTTAAGCCTTGCAGAGCATGTTCACCCAGAGATCAATTATATTTGCATGTAAAATTATTTTTTTATTTTAAATTCCCAAATTACAGAAGATGTAGAGGCCATTCCTCAACGCTGAACACCACATTATTTCCAGGTTGCTGACTGGTTACCCATGAATTTGAAGATGCCTGTGCAATCATCAGGGCTTATGAAAGAAAACCCACGCAAATAATCAGCACCACAATTCACTACTTAGAAGAAATAATCTTGATTAGTAGGTTTTGGGGTGCATCGGGTTGTTTTATTTTGTTGTTTGTTTGGGTTTCTTTTTTTCTTCGAAAACCAGCCCACTGCAAAATGCTAGAAACCACTGAATTTTCTCCATTCTCCTTAAAATACAACTTCCAGTTTTAAGGGAAATCTGTTTTTGTACCTTTTTTATCCCAAGCCTACACAGAAGAAAACCCAGGGGATTTGCACTTTAACTAAACGGGATTCAGGAGGAGACAAACATGTAGATTTCTCTTTGGAGCAAACACAGAGAAAAAAAAAAGCAGAGAAATTAGCTAAATAAGAAAACATGAAGACATACATTTGCTTGATATACAAGAAGTTACCAAGTATGTTAAAAATATAGCTAGCTATTGTGTACTATATCAAGCTCCTTAGAACTTGGAAGTGATAAAATTCATGTACACCATAAATTTCTAGCAAAATTTTAAATATGTTACATGTATAATCACAGCAGCAAAATAGTTCCGGTTATAGAACTACAGATTAATAAGACTTAAAACAGTATTAATATAAAATGAATCATGAACTCTTTCCTGTCATTTGCATGGGGTATCAAATTAAATAGAAAGTGCTGACTTTTCATCCTGTGGTATTTATCATAATCAAATATACTAATGCTTCACTAAAAATTACCATAGAAAAGCATTTTTCTACATCAGGAAATAAACCACTCATTTTTCTATTCCACCAACTACTCAACTACAGGGACTACTGCATTAGAGAATGTTACGTAGTAACATGCATATATATCGTGAAACTACCCAGTTAGTGCATTTTATTTACGTTTAAAAGGCATTATGTTGACACAAATCTGTTGATCATACCAGTGACAGCTTTTATTGTCTGATGATCTAAACTGGGGAAATATGCTCTGTAAAAGTCAGTGCATTTATGAAACTGTTAACCACATGAAATACATTTAAGTTTTAATTAATATCTATAATATATATATACCCAGAGTTAGAGTACATAATTTAATACCACTGAACAAACTAAATTGGGTAAGATATCTGTACAACATTCATACGCAGGGCCCATTGCCTCCCAATTCAAATTAATGACCTATACTTGCTCTAGGCTTTCCAAAACAAAAAATAACAAAAACATTCAATCAGGTGGAGGACTGGAAAAGAACAAAATAGATTAACAGCAATTTGAAAGATTACCCTGTAAACTGGGAAACAATAGCTCCAAATTTATTTGGTTAATAAAGAACAGTAAGTCCCTATTTATCAATCTTTCTTTCTCTAAGTCTTAAACCATATTTTGGAAAATGTGAGCAATATAGAAATACTAAACAACAAGATAAATACTTCTCCCTTCACAGTAGCATTTCAGTTTCCTCCTCGCCTTTCAGTCTAACTTTTTCTGTTTCCTTTTCTTTTGAACCAGCACCTCCGGATAGCAACTTAAGGAGCTATTTCATTGATTTTGGCTTCTGACTTTCATTTGCCTCCCTTAACCTCCCTTCCTCTATTGATAACTTGATAGCACTTACCATGTTTTAAATACAGTAACATTATGTCTAAGGAGTTTGACGTGTTCATTCATGTCACTCATCTCCCAGCAATCCATGGAGCTTCTGTATTGTTATTTTTGCCACTACACATAACGCAATTCCATCTGTTGAGAGAGCAGAAATTCTGTTCTCTAAAAGGCAACATGCTTCTTGGCAATGCATTATACCAGAACATTCTAATGAATACTTCTACATCTTCTGTTTTCACCCTTTCATTTTCCGACCCTCAAGATTACATTGCCAACAGGAGGATAAGTCATTGATTTAGCTTATTAAGCTCTGCAAATACTGAGTAGCTACCAGAAGTATAGAGAGTTCACTTACCTCCTATTTTCAGGATTACAGTATGTGCAAAAGGGCTTGCCAGATGTATAATACAGAGCCCTGATGGTTTTTTTTTTATTTTGGGAATCTACACCTTTATAAGGAGTTGGCTACGAATTAAAGAATACCTCCTTTCTACACAGTGTCATAAGGGACCGTTAAAACATGGCATGTTGACCCTCTTTAAATGACCAATCATATTCCGTTTATTTTTGTTACAAAAATCATAGATACACCAGCTTGAAATCTAAAAATTAAGATATTGCAGACCTTGAATCCATTTTCACTTATTCCTCTTTCTAAACCCTATCCCATTTCCACTCTAAAGAAGTAAAAGATTCTTAATTGGATTTTGCCTCCAGTAGAAAAGGATTGAGAATTTCTTTTGCAAAAGCTTCTTTCACCCCATCCAACAAGTCACGTAATAGCACAAACAGGCATTTTTATTTAAAACATAAAAGCAACAATCAAAGAAACAAAAATGCTGTGTTCCAACATCTAGTATCACAGCAGCCTCGTGTCACAACATAGTCCTTATGGTCATGCTGTTTGCTGACAGCTGACTATACCACAAACCTAAAGTAATTAAGTTCCTCTTATTTTCCCAGCTGCTTTCACTGTTTGTTTTGTTTCCCCAACTGAAGATAGCAGTAATGGATCACCTTCAATATAAAAATGTTCAGATTAGCTCAATGGGCCATTTCTGAGAAACGCACCATTTCTGAGGTGCATTTTACCACTTCTGCTACATTTCAACAGTAAAGACACAGATCATGTAAATTCTTCTCAAACATTCACTTGACATGAAGGCTGAGTCCTGGTCCTGAGGCAATGAAGCTCTATATCACGTTAATTTAAGTCCAGAAGTACACCAGAGAGTATTTAGCTACTTCTTGCTTCCATGCTGTGTGAATATGTTGAAACCCTAAGAGACACATAAAACCTCCTTCCATCTCTTTTGAAAAGAAATGTGCTCCAGAGAGATTATCAGGTTTGTCTTACCAGGTGCTTCAATGGAAGTATTGAAATATATAACTTTAAAGTATTCCCATAAAAAAATAAAATTTTAATTTCTTTTGGCATCATCCTGCTAAAGTTTTCTTACTCAGACACCCACATTTCTGTAGTTTCAAGTGACCTTCAAATGGACAAAAATAGCACTCGAAAATATATTATTCAGGATGAAGAGGGAAAGAGTTCTCAAACCTCCTGCTACAGGCCATATGCTGATTCCTAATTTGAGCTGGAAAAAAAAAACCTCTCCCTTCACAACTTCTTACCAATACTGTAAAAATATCCAAGCAGATACCTTGGAGGTTGATTTTCTGTGCAACAATCTCAGTACCAGTTTCTGCCAGCAGCAACACACAGCTTAGGCTAATTGATAGCCCATGACTGTTAGTAGGACTTGAATCAAATTGAAACATCCAAATGAATATTATATTATAGTTTTATACAATTAACAATCGAGTAAATGCAGAGTTGATGAATAGAAGACATCTGAAAATGTAACAATAACCCAAAGCCTCTCATACTCTGGTACTTACCGCGTGACCTGCAATGAAATGGAGTCTGATCTAAACCACTGAATTCAGTGAAAACATTCATGCTGATATCAGGAGGTTTTGAATCAAACCCCACATCTACAGAAGTTGAAAAAAATAGCACAGACCCACCCCACCAAATTGTTTAAGAGTTTCTCTGTGTTTTTAAACATGATTTGTAAGTTAATGGGAATTTTTAACTTACTACAAAATTCTATGCCATTAAAATTATGGTTTTCTAGCCTTTTATGCTTTGTATTTTCTTCAGTAGTGCTATGGCTGTGCTGGAACCACACATCTGATTTCCGGTGTTTAACGTTCTTCAATGCCTTACTGTCTGCGAACAAACAAATCATTATGTGTAGCAACCAAAAAAACCATGAGACAGGCTGATTAACAACAGACTGACTACAGAAGGTTTTAAGCTTGGAAACACCTACTAAAACAAATAGAGTCATATTTTCATTCTTCAAAATGATAGAAAATGAAATGAGCAAGCCCAGATAAGAAGTCACTACAAAAGTTTGCATTGCGAATTCATTAGAAGTAGGATAAATGTATAAATCAATCTCCCTTTATAAAGCTCAAAACCTATACACCTTAACGTTGGGGAGCTGAACTGATACTGTTCTCAGCTATCTGAATCACTAGCTTCCCAAAGATTTATTCCAAGCACACCTGTATTTCTTTTTTTTATCACTCCCCTAGTCATGGTCTTCCAGCATGGGGCTCTGGGGGTCTCAAGATCCATCATCAGTGTTAAAGACAGCAGCAAAGATGGCATTAAACATCTCCCCTTTGTCTACATCACTCATTTGTGATATAATCAATTTCACCAACCAATGGCCCAATGTTATCATCTCTGATCCTCCTCCTCTTGCCATTAACATATTGAAAAAAGCATTCTTGTTGTCCTTCACAGTGCTGGCCAGCTTGAACTCTAATCAAGCTTTGACCACATTAATTTTCTCCCTACAGTGGCAAAGAGCATTTGTAGTCCTCTCGTGTCACCTGTCCTTATTTCTAATGCCCATACAATTTCCTTTTCTGCCTAAGTTCCAGAAGAGCCCTACTCAGCCAAGCTGCCCCACTTGCTTGACCTCCAACACCTTGGAATTGCCTGCTCCTGCTCTTAAAACGTGACCTCAATACTTTCAAAAGCAGATTCCCAGGGGACCTTACAAACGAGCTCCTCCAGCAGCCTGAAGTCTGCTCTCCCCATACCTGGGGTCAAAGTTTTACTGGCAGATTTTCTGCTATCACCAATGAATTGAAACTCAACTACTTTGTGGTCACTGTGATCAAGACAGCCACCAATCACCAGTTTGCCCACAAGTCACTCTTTGTTTACAAACAACAAATCTAGGAAGGCACCTTTCCTAGTCAGCTCCCTTAATACCTGCATGAGGTTATCTTCAATGCGCTTCAGGAATTTCCTGGGCCTGTTTGTATGATAGCCCCTGATGAAGCCTGTGAAGTTAAAATCACCTCTAAGGATATGGGCAGCTGATCTAGAGATACCCCTTAATTCCTTTTAGAATAATTCATTGATATCATCATCCTAAGTGGTCATCATCCTCCCTCAACAACATCTCCTTTATTTGCTTTCCCCATGGATCCTTACCCAGGTGCCCTCAACCACATCAGCACCAACTGTAAGCACCATAGAACTAACTCCTCCCTTATATACAGCACCAACCCCTTGCCTCACCTCCTCTGCCTATCCCTCCTCAGGAGCCTATAACCATCCATCATGGCACAACAGCCACAGGACACATCCCACCAGGTTTTGTTTAAGCCAATGATGTCATAACTCCAGGACTGGGTAAAAGCTTCTAGCTCCTCTTGTTTATTCCTCATGCTGTGTGTATACATAGAAAGACATTTCAAATATGCTCTAGTGTACTCAGCACATTGTGGAGCAGATCAAAGGATCTTGCTAACCCACCATCCCTCAAACACTGGTGCGCTGCCCCCAGGTTTACCTCTGGTAAGCCTGCTTTTATCCCTTTCCCCCTCCAAACCTATTTTAAAGCTCTTTCAATGAGCCCTGCTAACTCTTGCCCAGAGATCTGTTTCCCCACTTTGAGACAGGTGTATGCCATTGGTCATCAGCAGGCTTGGAGTAAAAAAAAAAAAAAAAAAAAATCTTAAAATTTTGTCGATGACAGCAGTCTCAGAGCCAGCTATGGATGAGCTGGAACTTCTTGTTTTTTCCCCTCATCATTCCCCACAACTGGAAGGACAGAGGAAAACACTACTAATCCCTTAACCAGTTGGTCCCAAAGCCCTGAAGTCTCTTTTGATCACCCTTGGACTCTGTATTGCAACTTCTTCACTGCTTACATGAAAAAGAAATAATGAATAATAATCAAAGGGCCACACCAGGTAGGAAGTTTCCTCATCAGATCTTTAATCCGGGCCCTAGCAAGACAGCAGATTTCCCTAAAAAGTGGGTCAGGTCAGCAAATCAGGCCGCCTGTTCCCCTCAGAACAGAGTCTCTTAATCTGTCTTTTTGTCCTCATCTTTGTTTGGTTTCACTTGCAGAGTCTCATACCTACTATAAAAAGGCACTTGGGAATGTGTGGTAGTCATGGAGGAGGTTTACCTGCTGTGCTTGGCGGGAACTTTTTGCCATTCCCCCCACTATGTGACTTTCATAATTACTTAGTGTTTCATTTTTAAAATAGCATTAAGTATTTCAAATCAACCTGAATACCCCACATTACGCTGATTACCACTGCAGAAATCATGCATTTAAGATGGAAAAGCATTGTCCTGTGACAAATTCCTGAATCTAAGCCATAAAGAAACAAGGACAGCACAGACATGGAAAACAAGCTCAGTGTACTTTTCACTCACTGTAGTTACTTTATAATTTGAGATAATTTTAAAATAAATTGTATCACCCTTCATTCTCTTCCAATGGCAAATGCATTAAAATTATAATGGTTGTCCACTTGTATCTAGTCTGTTTCATATTCCAGATTAGCACACAGTGTTTCAAAAATATGTTCTAAGTGAATTCTTTCAATACTCCAAAATACAGTACTTTCATGGTTCTCCCACACATGAAATACAGACATAGCTAAGATCAGTTTCAATCTACTTGCTTTCCATAAATTCACTTTTCCCATCTATATGCAAATTTTACTTCAGAAGTTATGGTATATCATGAGTACACAAGTCTATTTGTTCTTAAAAAATTAATTATGCTTTTTGGCAAAGGAGTAAAGAAAATCCTTCTAAAATATACTTTAGTACAAAAATAGATCACCTTGGGTTTCTAAACAACCTTCCTGAAGATCTAGGAGAGAAAGTTGAAGTCTTCAGTAGGCTACAACTTAAATCTGCAGAAGAGAAGACTGTTAATATGGGCTTTCATTCTTCCTACTTATTCTAAGAAAACACATATTTGCATTTCTTCCTAGAGGCCGTGCTCTCATTGATGTACTTCAATGTTTTAATAATTAAAAATAAACTGATTTCTCTTTACACACTATCACTGGTTGATTAGCATTGAAATGAAAAAGCTAATAAAATATTAAAGTGCTAAATAGATGCTTTAGCAGCCACAAGAATGGCAACATTTAAGTACATTAATTTTCACTTTTATCTCTCACAATGCACCGGAGAAAGCACTGAAAGCAAATTGTAAGCTTTAGAACATAAATTGCAATAGAAACTGACACTCAAGGGCTAGAAGAAAGCATAATTTGAACACAATTTCATTATGTAGTAGGTACAAAGTACATTAGGGAAATAAATCAGAGGAAATTCAGTTGTGAAAGATTCTTCCCAGCTATTATTTGTTAATAAAAATTAATTCCTGATTAAAAAAAATGAACTGGACAGTAAAACTCAAAATGTTAGCTTGATAACACACTGATACTACAGAGCAGCAGTTAATTAATAATCACTGAGCATAGCAATGCTGTTAAATGAGAAAGAGGACCTCAGACAGCATACCTTTTTAATTTTATGATTGTGAAGCTATGTAAACCAAATCTTTAAATTTCATTAATTATATATTAGCAGATAAAGCCAGCTCTTACTGTAGCTAAAATAGCACATAAGAAGGATTTCTCAATTCCATTTTCTTCATATCCACACACTGTTCTTCCCTCCTCCCTTGCGCTCCAATGCTGTCCTTCAAGCAATGCAACCTCACTTCTGCTTCACTTTGGCTTCTAGACCTGCAATACTGTAACATTTTCTAGAGAAAGTAGCACCTAAAAGAGTTAGAAATTAGCATCTACCTAGATATGAATGCTTAAAATACTTTTTAGTGTTTACTGTACCAGTCCCACCAGATGACCACATTAAGAACCAGTGTAACTTGCTAACTAATGAGCAAGACCGATACTTGAATTCTAGATCAGAGACATAATACACTTTCATTTAGATGATACATTTATTAAATTAGAATGGAAAACTTAATGTACTTTAGAGTGCAAGAAACACACTTGGACAGTGGACCTCAATACAGAGAAACAATGTCTTCAGAATTATTACAGCAAAAAACATCCTCTGTACGGTATTACATAACAACCAAACAAGCAATAACATTTGTAAGGGAAAAAACATTCAGTACCATCAGCAGATGCAAAGACAGTAGAGAAGAAAGTAGCAAGGATCTAGCTAGACAAAAAATGTTCCTACCTTTAGCAAGTTTAGGCTCTTGGCAGGACTCAACTAGTACTAAGAGCACTAACTTTTAGCAGATGCCAGTCTTACACAGCTGGCTTTTGCTCCAAGCTGCTTGAAGCTGTTGTGCATAAAAGCAGCATCAAACACAGGATTATCCCATTAGCATTTTGTCAAAAGCTACAATCATAAGTGACAATTTATTTGTTTTAAAATCAAGAAACAGACTTTCAGCTCCAATGCCTTCATTTCACAGGCCCTAGAACAACTAAACACTCCCTGACTTTTTTCATCTCTCTCCAATTCAAACCTGACAATGAACAGTTTGACTGAGAGGATATGCATGCTGAAAAGCTGAGTAGGCTTATGATCAGTGTTTTGCTCTTTTTAAGATGATAAAGTAGCACATCTTGACATAAGATTTTCAGCTATAATGCTTAACTAAATCAAGACAAATAATCCCCAGAACAATATTTAACTATAGCGTAACATGCTGAAATCCATCTACTGGCCACACTGCTCCTAGATATCCCATCTTCAACTCATACAGCTATCCTGTTTTGCTTAACATTTGCCCAGAACAAAACAAACAAAAAAACTCTAAGAACAGGAGCCTGCCCCAGAGGCCCAGCCCAGAGCCTAGTTTATGAATAAACCTGGCTAACCTAACATTTGCACTTACCCCTCCTGGTGGTTAGGATTGAAAGGTGTTTATTCTGTGCTTGAAATTGAGCTGTAATAGGATGCAGTACAATTTACCAGCCGTTAAGTTAACCATGGCCACTTGCTTTTATAAAAAGCTGTATTATGGATTCCAACGTTTTAATATAAAAATTTAAGTATATACATTTTCCCTGAATTGTTCCATCCCTAGCAATTCATGCTATCTGTGTAAAAGTTAGAGCAAGGGACTCTTCCTGGAGATATCGAAGCATTAAATCCTTACCAAGATTTACCTTTTTGGGTGACGATGTCACAAACCACTGTGCTATAAAGACCAAATGCCTCTACACCTACTCAATCACAAAATTTACCATGATTGTAGGGAAGGGGCAAGACTAGTTTCTTGATGAACACCCGTTTTATTTTAGAAAATAAAAATGTGGTGACTCTACAACTAAAGGACATAGAAACTATAGCCTTGAATCCCATAATTGAAAACCCAATTCGAGGATATATAAAGACACGCTTTCAGTGGTAAATTTAAGATGGTAAGGGATTCATAACAAAACTTAAAATCATACATTACAAAAAGACAGCTTTAAAAGGTCAGAAACTGGGATGATTTTTTGGTGCTGTATTTAAAAGTTTCAGTATCACTTTTAATCATAAAAAAATAAATATTCATATTCTACTGCCAGTCCTAACTAATGGCTTCTTGAACGTAAGTGGGGAAAACAAAAAATTTTAAAAATCAGCTTTTCAGCAGATAAGGAAAATATTTTAAGCATGGAACATGAAACAAAGTGTGGGGAAAAAGACAATACGGGTCCCAAACCTGGCTTTAATGTTCTCATGAATCACTCAAGAGCCTAGATTTCAAGTGTACATTCATTCCAACTCTTGAAAATATAAAGGTCTATGGCTATTGTAGAAAGTATTTGAAATCAAACATTAAAAAGATACAACAGCAACATTGCACATCACTGGAAAAATAAACCGGTGCATACTATTTAAAGTGCATTACTTTACCATCTACAAAAACAGACACCGCAGAAATTTATCCAACAGCTGTAACTGGTGCATACTGTAAGATTCTGCAGCTCCAAGATGAACAGTTATCTGAAAAAATAACACTAACAATAAATATAAGCAACCTCCAACCTCCTCTGAGGGTCAGACTGCAACTCAGATATGTTAAGTTTTCTCTCAAAGAATTTATTTCCATCTGCATCAAATAATAATTAATTGACTACAGCACCCGTAGTTCAACAAGTCACTGAGCAACTCATAATGCCATTCAAAGATTCTGAAGCTACTTTTCGTGCTTCTTATTTCAGATTACGGGGAAAAAAAACACAATAGTTTTTCCACTAATATAAAATTATAATTTTGCTGAAATATGCGTAAAGAAAGAAGCCTTATAACCAGATCATAGATTTCTGCTTCTTTAATGTAAGACAACACCTTAAATAATTGTTTACGGCTTCAGTAATTTTCCAGGTATAAAAATTTTTCCTTCTGCAGTTATGCTTTGAAATAGCCATGGGAATGCAGAAGTAGTAGTTAAGAGTGCAATTAACTGTGGGAGTACATTAGGGCTCAGTCATGTTCTCTGCTACAGCAATACATACTGTATAAGTTAAAAGTCACCTGTTAAGATTTTACAGATACATAACAATACTATACGGGAGGATAAAGCCCCAAATGCATGCCAGATAATATATTGCTTTGGTGCCCGATAACTAGATTGAATAGAATATGCTTATTACAAATATCAACAGCGCAACCTAACGAGTTTAGCTTATTAAATTAAAAATCCTCAATCAGAAATAGTTGAATATATCAAAGCACTACAGGACAAAGAAAGGGTCTTTGTTTTAATTTCTGGCAGAAACAGGCTGCCTGATGAAACTTGAATACTTCAACAAATCAGTTATGTTTAAAGAGCTAAGCCTCCACGGAAGAAAAAAAAAATAATAAAATTCAATCTAACAAACAGTAGTAAATCCTGTACTGCATAGAGTTACTTTGTAAGAACAAGTTTATGTAAGGGCATAGAGAAAGAAAAAAAGAAGCAGCATTACTCCCCACCCCATCAGAATATAACCACACAGGGCACAGCTGATAGTAAAGATGCTTCAATGCTATATTGTAGCACGTAAGCTAAACCAAGTACGTGCAAATCAAGAAAGAAAGTGAATAAAATCCAGATGTCCACGAAGAAAAGGGGTATAATCTTTCACACAGGATGAGCTAACAGAAACCCGCTGGGAAATTCTTCCTCTAGCTAAATCCCTGGCTTGGCAAGTAAAAATAACTGGCATCGAGGACGGGAACTATGCAGGAAGTAGGTATCTATGACTCTTCAGCCATCTGAAGCAAGGAGTTGATAGCTGCATCCTTGTTCCCCCTCTGAGCTTCTAGGACTGAGCGGATTACTTCCCTGTCCATGTTGGGAAACATGTCCTGGATTGATTTCAGGTCCTCTTCATTACACAGGTGCTGAGGGTTGACCGCAGGAGGTGGTATTGCCACTGGTACCATGCCTGGATTACAGACTGCAGGCATCCCTGCAGGCAAAAAACAGAAGAAAAAACCCAACACATTTGTGAGAGGGAGGGGAAATTTAAAAAAAAAAAAATAATCAAAAAAATCAAATCAATGATTTTGTAGAAGAAAGCGGCTCATAACTTGCCCCAACCCAATTTCTTCAGCATTTTATTTTTTTAACATGGCGGGGGGGTGTGTGTAGATTGCACAGAATATACCTAGACTGTTACAATCAGAATACACCTTTCTGGAACAAGTTCTCTGCCCATGTTCCAGAAGTGGTATTGGTCCACAGTAATTCAAGTATCTTTATGTGTAGCAATGACCAATCAAGAGATCACCACCAAATATGTTTTAGTTAAGATTTTTCTTTATACATAATAATTTAACACCAGCCTTAACACAAGATTTTACTTCCCATTTCCTACAATGAGATCCTTCTGCAACCTGTTGCAGTCAGAGAGACTATATTACTCACTTTCCCTCAATTAGTTTTAAAAAATGTGATGCACCCTACCAAAGGCTTCCCTCCATTAGGGGATGACTCATAACTTACTTTTATCTCTTCATCAGTTTTTCAAAATAGCTATTAAACCACAAGAGGACTTTTACTGTATCATAATATCATATGATAAGGAAGAGTCAATAGCAAATAACATTTTCAAAATGCAGCTGACAAAGTGATATACACGGACCACATCATTCTTACCCACGTACTCATACACCTATAATTCTAGTGTATGAATATTTCTCTACATAACCATGTCACCTCCTCCTAAAGTTTACCTAGTTAGTTGTTTGTTTTAAATCAGCTCATTCTAATATCCATAGATTTTAATCAGTTTATGGAACAGGGAAAACAGTTACTTCAGAACGGTTTTGAAAAAAAAAAACCAAACATTTGCTATCCCCCAGGCCTCTGAAAATAAGACTAATTAAGCAATAGGTCACATTTGGTAAAAACATCCCAAATACAAGACTGGAAATAAATGTTATCTTACCTACATTTTCTTACTAAATATATTAACAATTAAACTCTAAAATTATAATCTGAGGCTCCTTCTCCATTAAAAAAAACCACAAACACCCACATTCCTTCCTAAGAAGGGCAAAATCAAACACTTTCTTCCCCCTCCCCTGCTATGGTCTCATGTTCCCACTGTTGCTTTGGAGAGGGGATGGTGGTTTTGTTTGTTTTTTACTCCCTTATGTACTTATATCTTTATAGTCACTAAATTACTTAAGTGATTCTAGGTTCTCTGCTTCTTTAAAATAAGTAGTTCTCAACTACTTACACATTTGATCTTCAAAGGTTTTGTCAGCCAACCTTATTACCAGTTCAGCTTTTATATATAATTTAACTCTCTTGTATCCCCTCATTTGGTCAGGCTACCAATTTTTGGCAGAAACCTACTTTACTGTTTTACCGCAGAGATTNTTGGTCAGGCTACCAATTTTTGGCAGAAACCTACTTTACTGTTTTACTGCAGAGATTTTTTTAGGATTCTCCAAAAGTGCCCTTTTTTTTTTTTAAATTTGGCATACATTTCCTTAGAGCAGCTAAAAATTTCTTTTAGCTTTCTCTCTGTGACCTTAATTACTTCTCCTTAAGTTACACAAAGGATTAATTGAATTGAATTTCTTTTATTGCATTCTAACTGCTCAAAAAACATAGTAACATAAAGCAAACCTATAAACAACCTCATTTTCAAGGACGCCTCTTTGCAGCCTCATCTCTCTGACGAAAAAGAGGCAAAGTGATCAAAAGTATTGCAACTATATTATACTACTTCTATTCAGACTTAACATCTCCTAAAAAAAAAAGCAAAGTGCAATTTCAGTACTTACCTTGTTTCTTCAAGATTTTCTTTAGCCTGTAACTATTTAATCAATGTCTATTCTCACTCTAGCTTGCACAAATATTTAGTGTGTCAGTTATTATCTTTTTTTCCTATCAGGTTTAAAAATGCTATATTAAAACTCACATTCAATGCTGGATCAGCTAAACACATCTTAATTTTTATCAACTCCAGCTGACAAGGTACTGTAATTGAATATATTCTGATCATGTGCACTGCAACCTTGATTTTACCTAATGTACTCCTTGCTATTACTTTCCTCGATTTGTACTTCTGTCCTATCTGAAGGGATGCATTACTGAATTGTAAGCACGTTCATACTTATCAATGTTCTCTAATTTTGATTTTAAAATTCCCTTTGTAATCACCTGAAGTTTTATTAGAAGCAAAAAAAAGGAACCTAGATCTAATGTACAGGCTGCATTTATTTGAAAAGGTTTATCCTGACAACTAAAGAAACATCCCTCTCACCATGAATTTATTACCTACGTGCTCGAACCATATCTCTGCCCAGCCATTTGCATCACACCACTACAAGGATCTCCATCACCTCTTCCACAACCACCTAAACTTTACCTTTAGAGCTTCTTATGTCATTTGGACCACAGTCCCTGGAACGAATTCTGTCTGACCCTGTATGTTTGAACATCTGACAAAGTAGACCACATGTGCACCCTGGAGGCAAACTACTGTGGAGTCCTCACCAACACTGCAAATGCACTTTACCCAAGAATCACATCCAGCAGCATTTCAGATAGCCTCTTCATAGCTTCTATAAGCCTCAACTCATTCCTCAAGCTTCCTACAAGCGATCTAGGCATTTACAAGAGGTGAACAAAGATGTATGGCCTGAAAAATAAAGTTGCAAAGTACCTGAAGAACAGAGCAACAGAAGTTATGTCTTATTTCTAAAAGAACCTTCCTAATATTCTTCAGTGACTCATCAGCATCCTAAGATCATCCATCCAGCTATCAGCCTAAGTTATATAGAAACTGTGCATACAATATGTCAGTTTAAAATACTCATCCAAATGAAACACGAGGCTCACTTCGAGTACCACGGCATCCGACAATTTACCAATAAAGTCTGAGTGTCATGTCAGTGTCAAAAAGATCAAGACCAGAACACAGTTTTTCTTACTGTTTTCATCAAAACAACATAATTATGAAGCCAGACATCTGCACGGTCATTATTTGAGAAGTATTTTCAATCTAAATATTCGATTTTAGAGACAAGAAATTTCTTGATAGTATTGCTTTTCACTAATGATTTTCAAAATCCATTTTCTCAGCTTACAGTTCTAGAATTAGTTTATACTGTCTCCAACTATACTGTACACAATGGAAGTTCAGATGACAGTGGTTTTTAATAAGTATTTCCATGATAAATGCTTACTTTTCATGAAACTCAACATTCAAGCTATACAAATATGAATTCAAAGAGTACCTTGATTTTTTGCTTTGTTCCACATTCAGGCTAAAAGCATCCATAATTGCTGATTTACAAAATAGCAATCAAGACTTAAGCATAAACTTAAAGAACTACACACTTAAGTTTAGCAAATACATATATATTTATATGTATATTATATTTATATATTTAAAATAAACATCAAAATCATCCATGTTCAGTAAAAAGATGCTTTAAATATTAAGCACCTCATTTTACTAACAGGTGAGAACTGAAAGTAAACCCCATAAGAATCCACTATAAATGGAATTTCACGCTCTCGTGTTGCTCTCAGATATTAGGCAAGTGTTATAAATCAGAAAAATAGGAGCACTGTTTTCCAATTCAGTGACATGACAATGGCAAACGTGCTGGCAGAAGCTGTGACATTCCAATATATGAAACGAGTACGTACAATAGCAAGACAATTGCTAGGAGCAGCAATGGAAGCATCAAAGCAGTATTAACACAGGGCAAACTTCTAACTGCACACAAGGCATTACACACTTTTTATTTTCTTGTTCATCCCAGTGCCCTATGTTTAATTTCTGAACTCATTATTATTCTAGCCTATACATAGACCCTTTCAGAGTAAATTCAGGAACCTTCTCAGCACAAATTCTTTTATTTAAAGGATGAAATCAGTATCAACTTTTTTAAAAACACAAATATGTCTTAATGATATTGGCTTCCAAAAAAAATATAAATATTTAATGCATGCCATCATCCCAATTTTGATGAAATGTTGCTTCTTTGCAAACTACTAGAAAAGTGAAGGGTATAGACCCAGAGAAAAATCCTTCACTTCCACTGCTACGAATAAACCAAATACGTTGCAACAACCACATCAGGTTTATTTCCAGCATCTTTCTGAAATTCGAAGCATCAAGAAATTACATTTTCTCTCACAAGGAGTAATTATAGATTTTTCTGAACATAATTGATTGAAAAGCTGAGCCATTTTTTGTGATCATTAAGGTCTGAATGATATGAAATAATTAATGCATCGTCTTCAGAGTGACTTATTTCTGCACTGTCCACATACTTCATAATCCTCAACTATTTTAGAGCCACAGAGTTAGAGTTGGAGGGGACCTTAAAGATCATCAAGTTCCAAGCCCCCTGCCATGGGCAGGGACACCTCCCACTAGACTAGGTTGCTCAAAGCCCCATCCAACCTGGCCTTGAGCACTTCCAGGGATGGGGCATCCACAGCTTCTCTGGGCAACCTGTTCAAGTGTCTCACCCCCCTCACAGTCAAGAATTTCTTCCTAGTATGTAATCTAAATCTCCCCTCTTTCAGTTTAAAACCTCTCCTCCTATCAGTATCATCCTGTCACTAAAAGACCAATGCTTTTATCAAAGTTAAGGATGTCACAGTATCTTTGTACAATTCAAAAATCACAGGTCTCATAGTAAAGTCAGTCTAATTGAAGGAAAACTGATTTCCTGTAACAATCTGCCTTTAAAGTTCAAATCAGATACTTAACTTGACATGGATCTAAAACAGATGTTTATGAAAGATACACACTGATGAAAAGAAGTGTTACATTTTTTAAAAAAAAGCTTATTTGAAGATTAGCAGAAGGCAGTTGGCAGGCTGTCATCTCTATGTCATTGCAGAATTGAGTTCTTTCCTTTTAAGTTTACAGAAAGTCATGACATTACCTGCTCCTCCCCTCATTAGCAAAACTACAAGACTGAAGCTTCTCTTCTAGGAAACCAGTACTATCACCTAGACTAGCTCACTGACATATTACAGTTTTAGAGTACTACTATCACATTTTATCCATCCACACCACTATCACCAATTACTTTAATCATTACAGCTTGAAGCTGAGCAGATGCCTTTAAAGACTTTCCAACAGGTTAGAGGGGCTTTAACAATTTCCAGGAAATGCATTAAATTATTCTATTGTGACATCCAAGTGGCAATACCTTGTGATACAGTTTGCTGTAACAAATAAAGCTGAGTTTAGATGAGTTCATGCAAAGACTCTTGAGTCAATGAGCATGGGAGTGAGAAAAGAGCTTGGAAACTTACCGAGAGCAAAGTACTCAAGCCCTAAAGATAGGTGAAAATGAAGGAGCAAGGAATAAGACATGGGAAAGAAATATTAATCTATTTTTAGAAGGAAATGAACCATTTAGTTTCCAAAGGTGAAAATTGGATAAACTGAGGCAATTGGATAAAACCTAAACTACCTAATATCAAAACCTAAATGCTGTTTGGATTCAGCCTCCCAACTAACTTTCTTCAGCGCTCTGAACAAGTTTCCTAAATGTGCTGTTTTTACAGAAGTAACAATTAGAGGAAATGTTTTCAAAATAAGTAAGCCCCATGTGTTTGCAGCTAGGATTACATTTTATAGCCCAGAAAGGACAACATACATCCATGGTTTTCTGAACAAATACCAGTAACGTCACATGCTAACCCATGAAACTCAATACAGACACCTAAAGGAGTAATGTACATATACACACAACTTTGCCTCAACAAAAAATTATATTGTGGGCTCTCACAGAGCCTTGAAACACATGGGGTTTTAACCTACTTTATACACAGGTATTTATAAACCAAGTACAAATATATTTCCCATTTATCCCACGAATACTTAGATGATAAAAAATATAACTTGCTTCATTGAACTAACTTCTTTTAGCTTAGTCGTTGATACACCATCAAGATCAGCATGCAGTGTAAGCAACCAGCATGCCACAAAAATCTGCAGCCTAAATTAAGTAATCTTTAGAAAAAGAAACAGAAAGAGATGGTAAATAAACTGCAATTTTAGAAGAGCAACAGGATAGACAAGTTCAAATTTACCCAGAGCCAATCCATAGATACCATCTATGGCAACTATAGTTTGTAGCAACTAGTGCTACTGTCTAAATTTTTTAATTTTTAAAACTTCTGAAATGAATTAACAAGGTGCAAGAATACTTTAAGGCCATTACTGCTTTTGTCACAATTCTGTAACATCTACCATCAAGCACGGGGGGAAAAAAGCATTACTTATGTTGACATTTCAAGCGTCATCTGCTTGCCATAGTGACTAACTGCTTGCTACTACTATTTACCTCTGTATGAGAGGAATTAGTTGCTTCAACCTTAATTAGAAGGTTAGTTACATAAGTTTTGAACAGAAATTTTACAGAAGAAAAATCAGCTTGGCCTTTGTGACACAGCTAAATTTGACTTAGAACCATATCTCTTTAAAGTGCAACTATTTTGGACAGTTAACAAATAACCGTTAAATTGTCTGGATAGGCATTTCAGTCTGCCCACTGTATTTCCACCATAGATAAGACTTTGAATCTAACAGCCTTGCCCAACAGCAGAATGTCCTCCATTTCAGCTGTAATAAACTATTCGGTGCTGCTCTTCTGAGGGAGACTTGCCTATTGACTACAGTCATTTAATGGGATAGGTAAAAAACCTGATCTAAGAAGATGGGAAGAAGGTAAACATATTATTGTGGAGCATACCAAGGTCCTACCAGCCTCAAAAAGAGATAAAACCCTGCACATTGTTCCAAAGAAAATGTACTAACGGTTTCCCCAGAAGATACAATCATTTCAGATGGTAAGAGAAGGCCAGTAGTTCACATGCACCTTTCTGAAGGAGTTTATGAAATCCGGGAGGAGCATCTGGTTCAGTATATAGAAAACATTCTGACAATACTCCATGTCTTCCAAGATGAACTACTGGTTCCTTTTATTATTCGAAATTACTTTTATTAAGCCATACCACTAAATGTATGAAACAGTAGAACTATTCTGAAGTCAAGTCACTTTCAGAATCCAAACCTAACCATCCATCTAACCATTATGAGTGCGTCATTGCTTAGGGAATAGGCAAAAACTTTAAAACCCAGTGCTGAGAAATTTTAATGGTGCCCACAGAAGTTCTAGAACAGCAAACACATAGCACAGTAATATTTAAAAAAAAGTCAGAAAATATAAAAAAATCTAAATACATCAAAGGTGGCTTGTAATAAGTTTGGCATTTATAAAGTCAAAGAAGTGCATTTAAGCCTTCCCAGAACACAAGAAAAGTTCAAAATAAGGGGCAGGACTTCACAGTGCTTTAAAAATACAAGTCACAGAATCAGAAAGAATTTTTAATACAGAAGATTATCATAGCATTAATTAAAACAAACATGCTGGATCTTTGCAGAAGGGCAATGCTCCAACATACAGATCAATAAAATTGTTACACAAAGGCAAATTCTCATATGCTAAAATGTCACGCATTACTATCACTAAGTAGTAGTTATTAAATCTACCTGAACAAGTGAAGAAATAATATTACTGAAAATATTCTCAAGACAAATACCTAATTTACTGAACACCGAGGCCTGAACATCAAGAAACACCACTGTACTTGTTTTTCAACTTTGAACATCTAGTATCAGTTTTATCTATTCAGTTCTGTGTCTAGTTTCAATTACATTGGAAATTAGTCTCTCCACTTCTACTGTTTGTACTCTGACATAGTAATTTTGCAATATTAATATTCACATTTTGATCTGTTCAAGAAATTCTATTGCAACTTCTAATACATTGCTGTATGTACCACCCCAGCTATCGTTTTTCTTTTAACCACACACAAGATAACTATGTTTGAAGTTCACTATCTGCTTCAGTATATAGGGATGTGACAAACCTACAAGTAAAAATAGATATGGCATCCAATTCAAACACAGAAAAGCTACAGAGGAGCCTGGCTGACACAATGGAATCACACTTCAGTTTCAACTTGTGTGTGCATCCTATCTCACTGGCAAAGCAAGGAAGACTTAAATCCTGAGAATTAAGCTGTAAAGACAAAAGTATGTTAGAAGCAGCAAACTGCATATTCTCAGAGAATAAAATGTAACTTTTCCATGTTTTGATCTAACTTAACTCTATAAAAATGAAACAAGAGGTATGATTCATTAAGTTACACGTCAGTCTTCTGTTGAGGAGGTTTGTTTTTACAGAGTAAATTTTAAATTCAATCAGGAATGAGTCTTTAAAAAAATTTAAAAAAATACATCTGTTGTGTCAGCCCTTAGTACTGCAGTTATGAGCCACATGCTCTATCACTCATTCATACAAATGTATGCACTGAAATTCAAAATACGTGTATATCTTATTTTCCCTAAAAATTACACATATTACTGAATAAATGTCCATAAAACAAACTGGAGCTTAAGAGCTTTAATTGAAACACAAAAGAAAACCCCAAGTGAACTTTAGTTATCAGATATCTAAGGAGGACAAATTCAAGCTTTTCTTCTTTGATAGAAGAATTACAAAATCTAAGTTAACACACCTTTCCACGGAAGTCCAAAACTTACTTTGCACAGACTTAGCTCTGCTTGACATACTTACGTAAATAAAGTGGGTATTCTCAGTTGTCTATCTCAGAGCTCCCTAACATCTTTCATTCACTGTGCTACACACTTCACATGCTGTGTAGCAAGTTTCCAAAGCAGCATCTTCAAAGACCACATAAGAGTAAACAGCCCCTTAGAGGCTATTTAAGGTGCAGTTCTGATAGCACAAGTCAGTTAATGGACTTTTTGAAGCCTGAACAGTTTCACACGTGGATTGCCATCACTCAACTAAGCACACATTATATTAGAGTGCACTCAGCTACATATTTATTCAGTGACCTGATGCAAGCTTAAAATAAATACTCAAAAAGAGAAGTCTTCAAGCTACTTGTTCCAACTTCAGTCAGTTTAATCCATTTAATCAAACTTGTGCATCCCCCTTAAACAGCATACAAGAGTGAAAGCAGACCTATACTTAATTTCCTTACTCTTCCCCAAAACGTATCATGGGAAAAGTGGTCACAGACAAAAATCATTTATACTTTCTTTTACAGTTGAAAAATCAGGAGAATTTGGTAGTTATTTCAGCAAAACCTTTCATCTGAAAGTTTTAAGAGTCTTCAAGGGGAAAGAAACATACCTGCTATAGGCACATATCCAACTCCTTGCTGATATACAGTGGGCATCAGGACCACTGGCTGAGGCTGCATCATCATCGCAGCTGGCAATGACTTGAAACAAGAGAGCACAGATTAGAACTACTCAGGAAACAGAAAAGACTAAACCAGCAATTAAAAGAATATTTGCCAAAAAAATCATAACATTGTAAATTCACCTTCCACGGTCGATATTACAACATGACTATACTAAGTGTTAATACCTAATAACTGAACTACTATTATTTGAAAGGACTATTAATTTGCCTGTAAATCAATATAAATACATTGTGTCAAATTAGCCTTTGCAACAGTTCGATACAGTTTACCACTGTAATTTTGCTACTGAAACGAACCATTTTAAAATATGGCTTTAATCAGCTTTCAAGCCTGTTCTTGTGAAATGAATAGACAACGTATTCATTGTAAATGAAACCTTAGAGCAAACTTGCTTTTTATTAAAAGCATTATACTGTTCCTAAAAGGAAATTTTAGTTCAAATCAATTATTTTTCAGGTAAAGCAGTACTTTAAACAAAATACGAATTTAATTCTATTCACTTTCACTACCACAATTCCTGTTCAGTTTGATCCTGGAAAATATTGAAAGGCCAGATTCTATGTACAGTACATTCATGGGCAGATAGTTTTAAAGGTTAATTACAAATTCATTTCTCCTAGAGGTAATGGAAAAATTGTTCACATGTGGGGCAGAACGTGAATTTCAAACAGCAGTGAACATCTGTTCAGAGTTGTGCACTCAAAAGCAACTTGGAACTTCTGATCATGTACAAGGGTAGTAGGAAGCATTCAGGGTAGCACATGCTACATACTCTATCCAACAGCTACTTTTGACAAAGGTGACAGATGAGAGAAGAGTTCACAAGCTGCTAAATGGACCAGTGTAAGTCAGCAGTTCAGAGCAGGAGCATCAAACAAACCAGAATGGAAGCAAAAAAGAAAGTCATCAGAAAGAGCAAACAACTATCCAAGAAAGACCTGAGACAGAAAAGTTTCCATTATTTTTGCTTTTGAATTGACATGACTTTTTATAGATTTAGGGGAAAAAATTTAATGTTAGATTCTAATAAGCTGTTTTTTAAATTATCATTATTAAATTAGAAATTACAATGGAGCATTTGACTGAGGATTTCTTTTTTATAGTTCTATTAGCACAGAAAGAAGCCGAAATTTTGTAATCGCAAAACCAGATAGATACCCACCGACCACCTCACCAAGAAGCATTTACTGCCTTAACTCACATTTTTGACTGCTAATCCCCAAGTTAAGTATAATTATTTTAAATGTTAACACTCACAATCACAGGTGTGGTACAATGGAACTACTTCTATCTAAAATATCTTTCCTCCCACTACCCAAGAAGCTTCTGTCCCTTCCTCCTCCCAACCTAAACTTGGCTTACCGTGTATGACATGACCAGATTAATCATTCCTTCCTTGTCATCACCCTGCCTGCCACTGAGGCTATACCATTCATCCTCCACATTTCCTTGTTTCAGAGACTCAGGAATTGTAATGTGTGTCCAAGCGATGCGGTCGTCCATTGAAAAGGCCCGCTGGAATATAATTAAAAAAATATTACCAAGTTAATTGTCCTGAAAAAAATAAATCTTAAAATTATTTTTGACTAACACTACCTTCAGTTTGATGCTATTCCATTTTGCCAATTTTATTTTTAAATGATTCCTTTCGAAACTACTAAAGTGTCAAGAAATATTTTAGCAATCTCTTTTCCAACAAGGATGAATGATACTTTAAATGGGATTATAGATTGATGGCAGATATTTAATAATAAGAAATTGAAAACCTGAAGCAGAACACTTCTAGAAATTCAACATACAAATAACAGCATAGATTGTGAATCTACTGACTTCATATCAGAGGCCATAAAATGACTGTAAACAGCTTCTGTTTACACTACTACAACGACAGGCTGGGAACTCCAGTGATTCAAGAGCAGATATAAGTACTGATCTGCCAGCCCTGTTACAGCAATGGAACAGACACTTTAACCACTCAACTAAGCCCACAAAATGGCATCCAAAAGCCTCACCTGTGTGATGACCACACAGCTGGTGTTTTACTGCACATAGGAAGAGAGGCAGAGAAAAAAAAAAAAAAAAAAAAAAGGCAAACCACAGACCTTAGCCTCAGTTATAGCCTGTTAAAGGCCAGGTTGGATGGGGCTTTGAGTAACCTCGCCTAGTGGAAGGTGTCCCTGCCCAGGGCAGTTGGTTTGGACCAGATGGTCCTCAAGGTCTCTTCCAACTCTAACCATCCTATGATTCCAAATTGTTCAAGAAAGAATGTTTGTGCTAAGTCAAAGTCAATATTCTGAACTGAAACAGCTGAGATGCAGACACGTATTCCCTGCTGCCAATAGTAACAATATCTAGTAGAACAACATTTTAGAATTCAAGATAGCACTCTTCCAGAAAAGCTTTGTAGAGCAGATTACATACCAGAGCTGCTAATCAGACCCATTCAATCTCTAAGAAAATGAAATTATTCAGAGGCTAGGTATTTATTGCCACTGTGTCTAAGTAAAGCATAGACAAGTGCCTACATGCCCACTTGGAATGAAATTCAGGCAAGGATAGGTTATGTTTCTGCTAATAAATCCTAGTGACTACACAGTTTATGTTTGACGGTTTTATTCGCAGCATTGGAGCTTGGAAAAGCTTCCAAGCTCCTCCTGGGTTAGAATAATACTGAAGAATTTCTGAATAAAACAGCATTGTATAAGTAAGCTATTTTTAATAGGGATAGTACAGAATATAAGGCTGCCGGGCATTTTGACAGTGAAGAGGAGCTTAAACACCACTCAGACATATTGGCTTCTCCATCTTTGCAGGGAGCCCTACTAATGCCCCTTATCAGCTTCCAAAGGAAAAGTAATAGCTCTGACATTACTGGGGAAGAGTGAAGCCTTATGTATTGCTGCTCTTTGGATTTTGAAACATTTTATCATCTCCCAGAGAGCACAGCTATGAAACAGCCCTGGGGTTGTTTCAGCCCTGGGTGGGGGGAAGTAGTTCTCACCTCATCAAATATCTCTAGATAAAAAGAGTCTACACCCGGGGGAACAGTGCACTGAATAACTTTGTTCCAGCGAGGGTTCTTCGCTCCATTATGTGCTGTTGGAGTTTCATACACAGCATAACCCAGCCGTATTCGACAATATGGATCCATGCGGGTCATTCCATAGTTCTTTGCCAGTTTTGCCTGGAAAGAAAAGAAAAGAAAGTCTATAAGTGTATAATACTTACATGAACTTGAGAAGTTAATTACTATTAGTTCACAAAGAAAATCAGATATTGAACAAAGGACTGGATTCAACTATGAGGTAGACAGAAAAACAGCATTCAGATTAAAACATAGAACAGCCAATGACACCATTAAATGTCTGGAAAACCTTAAAAAGGGAATCTCTATTTAACCTGTCTATTGTAGAAAACATACATCTTCACCACAGCTAAAATAAGTTAGCCCATAACAAACCAAAAGATATAAGATTACAAGGAAATAGTACTAAATTCAGGTTTTGCCTGCTCTCCAATATACAATCATAAACTTAATGTGATAGGTAGCCTGTTCTTTTTCACTGAAGTACTTTTAAAGGATGAAATGGAGAAATCCAGTAGCTTCAAGCATATCACACAATACAAAAGCACAAACCGCAAAAGCAGTTCAAGTGCTAAATCTAGGAGCTAAAATCTAGTAGACCATACTTTTCAAAGCGATTAAAAAACTTACTTAACTCAGACTGTGCATTTGGTATTACTTAATTCGGTGGGCATCTTAAGATCTACATTACTATAAAAACAGATGCTGCATAGAATCAGAAGATACGCAACATACTTTGTTGTATTCCTCTGATGTTACAGAACAAGTAAGTTGATGACAGTCCTAAAGATAGCTACGCCAAAGTTGAAATTGGATATTTTGGAAGAGCTGTTTCTCTGACCTTTACTAAGTAGCCTACAGTTCTTTTTACAGTAAGACAAGTGGTGCCTAGGATGCCTCCCGCTTACTGGACATTTAAAGAACTGGAACAGTTGAGACATGTTTAAGATTTAGTCACAGTGGCTGTATCTCTGACCTGGAAAGCTCTTTTCCCCTGCAGGCCACACACTGGTTCAGGAATTCACACAATAGAGCTAGACAGGAATGTGTCAAACTGTTCCTTGTAAAGGTGGGCTTAACAATTAAAGTAGGAAAGCTGGTACCTGAATTATGCACTCTAAAGTCCTCACATTAAGCAGTTTACCATACAACTTCACCAAAAGGAAAAAGTGCCTATAAATTGCACTTCTAGTAATCTAAGAGGACACAATCAACTACACTCAGACAAACTGATCACAATTCCTATAGGTTTACAAGAGAAAAAAAAAAGTAGTAAATTATCTTCCCAAAAACATTTTCTGATCTTCCATCAGTTCATTAGTAACACAATTAAGGTATGCTGCTCTATATACTGTATCAACACGTATTTAAATACAAAAGACTTCAACTAGTGTTTCATGTTGCTCAGGTTAGCTGTGCCAAGTTTCCTAACCAGAATATCACATGCCTTGATATGGAGCCAAGATTCCCATAGCATTCTTGTATAAACTCTCAGACAGGTACAGAAGACTATCTCTTGAGACACCACAGGGTTGTACTGCCATTCAGAGGAACCTTGACAGGCTGGAGAGGTATGCAGACAGGAATCTCAAAGTTCAACAAATGAAAACGTTCTGCCCCTGAAGAGGAATAACCACATGCACCACTACATGCTGTGAGCCAACTGGCTGGAGAGCAGCTTTGCAGAGAAGGACCTGGGGGTCTTGGTGGACACCAAGTTAGAAATAAACCAGCAACGCACCCTTGCGGCAAAGAGGCTGCATTAGGAAAACTATCACATCCATTACATAAAATTATGTAGTGGAGAGACCTAAAATGAGTTCCACTCAAAATTTTGAAAGCTCTTATTGCCTCTACATATGCTATTTAGCCTTGAGAAAAAAAAAAAAAAAAAATCTGTCACTATAAAAGTACCATGAAAGGCACAAAGCATTTCATCCTCCTTTGGCTTGAAACACTGAGTTTCCAGCCCAAATTCTTACTGCTTTTCCAACATAATAAATTTGGAGTAACCTAATTTGAAACATTGGGATTACTCTGCAGAAAAACCTGTGCCTGCAAAAGAGGAATCACAGTTCCTAACATCTTATTAGAGAGTGAATTTTAAACATGAATCTATTGGGTAAAACAGTGACAGGTCCTTATATTTTTTGGTTTAGTATCCTATATGGCAAAATAAATTAATCAAAAGCTTGCATAATTTCTACTTCAGCTGAAGCATTATCTTCGGTCCTTAAATGAATGGGTTTTCTGTCATTTGGTGTAAATCTGGAGTATGGTAAATAACATTGAAATCACTGTCATGAAATCAATAGAATCACTCTGGGTTTACAGTTGTCTAACTGAGCTCACTATGTGGTATAGCCATATGTCTTAATACACAAAGCAGCTAGAACAGCAAGGCATGAGGCTAGCATTACAACCACTTGGGCTTACAAAGTTGCCTCATTAAAGAACATGAGCTCTATACTTAATGAGAGTTAACAGAGAATGTTTTCCAGTTGCCATGCCTGATTCTGCAGAACTGTATTAATTATATCACTTGTGGAAGTGAAAGTTGTTAATTACCAGTAATCATGTTCTTCTTGTTCTACAAACTTGCATGCCAATACCTCCCAGGAACATTAGCCACAGAGAAACTTGTAAAATGCACACAACTCATCTTCAGGTCTTTCTGCCAGTTGGGGATGTTTAAGGAGGGACTGATGTTTTTAGCACAATTCTCCTTTGCCTTTCTGGTCCACAGCTATTTCTACATCCTGAAGTGTTGTGCTGGTTTTGGCTAGGATAGAGTTAATTTTCTTCACAGTAGCTGGTATTGGGCTATGTTTTGGACTTGTGATTAAAACAGTGTTGATAATACAGGGATGCTTCAGTTACTGCTGAGCAGTGCTTACACAGAGTCAGGGCCTTTTCTGCTTTTCATCCCACCTCATTCACGAGCAGGCTCATGTGCACAAAAAGTCGGGTGGGGACACAGCCAGGACAGCTGATCCCAACTGACCACAGGGATGTCCCATACGACATGACATCACACTCAGCAATAAAAGCTAGGAGAAGAAGGAAAAGGAGGACATCCAGAGCGATGGTGTTTGTCTTTCCAAGTAACCTTTAGGTGTGATGGAGACCTGCTTTCCTGGAGATGCTGAACACCTACCTGCCAATGGAAGCAGTGAATGAAATCCCTATTTTGCTTTGCTTCCACACATAGTTTTTGCTTTACCTATTAAACTGCTTTTATCTCAACCCTTGAGTTTTCTCACTTCTGTCCTTCCAATTCTCTTCCCCATCCCATGAGTGAGAAGGAGCATGGTGGAAGTGAGCAAGCGGCTATTTGTTGCTAAGTTGCCAGCTGGTGTTAAACCATGACAAATGTGTTTAGAAGTGGCAGCATATATGAATAGTACTCAGGACAGAGGAAGCTAATGGGCAAGACATTGGTTACTGTAAAGTTTTTTTCATAAGTAATACCCTAATGTTATTAAAAATAATAATTTGAAGACATTCTTTTTATATTACCCATACCATTTCACAGGCCTTCAGGAGAACAAAGTTTTCCCAAGCATAGCATGTCTACAGAATGAATCTACTTGTCTCTCCTTATGTCGGACAGTTCACCGTGATAGTATCTCAGGCTTGCCTGACTTCCCTAGGTCTTTCCCATTATGCTTTCTTTGCCAAGGGTCTTTGCCACTTGGGCTGTATCTTAGGCAGCATAAGGAAAAGCACAGCTAGCAGGTCAATGAAGATGATCCCTTCTACTCAGCACTGGTGAGACTGTATCTGGAGCACCGTTCTCTTTAGTTCTGGGCTCCCCAGTAGAAGACACAACTGTACATAAACGAATCCAGCAAAGAGCCAGTAAGACAATTAATGCTTTCACAGAATGGCTGAGGCTGGATGGGACCTCCAGAGATTGTCTAGTCTAAGCTCCCTTCTTAAGCCAGGGTCAAATGCTCAAGCAAGTTCTGAGTGTCTCCACAGATGGAAGATCCACAACCCCTTTGGGAAACGTGTTCTGATGTTTGACAGCTCCCACAGTAAAAAGCTTTTTCATTAAATAGAGTTTGCTATTTCAAATTGTGCTCACTGTGCCTCTGTCTTTTCTCTAGAGAGTACTGAAAAGAGCCTAGCTGTCTTCTTCATAAATACCTGATGGCAGGGACTACTTGTTGGTAAGATTCCCCGTTAAGATTGATACCCAACTCTCTTTCCTTGTATATAACGTCCTGCTCAATCCTCAATTAAGGGACTGGCTAGGGAGAGGTGGGATGAAGTTTGGACAAAATAAATTCCATAGGTCCCCTCTAACTTCAACTATCCTGTGATTCTTTAACAAGTGGTTATCTCCAGCCATAGCATCAAGAATAGCCATTAGGCTTTATTCTTCAAGCAAGACAAATAATTGTCTTGTTTGCACAAGCACCAAAAATAAATGAGGTTTGAACCTAATAACAACCAGTATCAACTCCAACAGTTCACCCATCCAAACAGGAATTCGGATGTTTCTGTACACAGCCACTGAAAGTCCAAGACAAAAGTCCATTTTTGTGACCACCAAGCCAAAAATATTAATTGCATTAATTACTATTACTTAATTGTCCAAAGATGGTACTATATATACCTGTACTACAGTAATACTGAGTCTGCCGACTGTACCCATTGCTCCTCCATACTGTAGCTGCTGAGCTGCCTGGGCATCCAGCTGGATTTGCTGTTGCTGCTGGGTTGGGGTAATGCGAAGAAAGTCTTGAGGAAGCTCACCAACATATACCTTAAGAAAGAAAAAACATTCTAAGTTAAGTTTCCCACTTTCATAATGAAAAAGAAGACTACAAACCAAAGAAAAGCTTAGCAAAAACATTCAGCAGAATTTAGTCCAGTTTTGACAGCATGAACAAAGAATTAATTAAAAGACAAAACTGCCAAAGCATGTAGAGAATGTTCTCATACTGACTTTCGAAAGCACTAATTTCCAACGTAAGTTTCTGGAAAAAGGTAGGACATACAGAGTCAGGGCTACTCTGCAACGAAACATTTAAGTAGTCCATATAAAAGTCAGAGCTACCAAGTTTTACACTCCATTCACATATGACATCTGATGGTACTCAGCTCTTTGTCTACTCATCACTCATGTTGCATCCAATCATTCCTGTGACAAGACACAGCACCATGCTCTCATTTGAAAGGGTGCCATGCACAGTCACCTTCAAGATGTATCATAAAGACAACATCTCCTATGAACCAAATCCTTCAACATAACTAAGAATCCTTCAACATAACAAAGACCATTGAATGGTTAGTTGGGAGGGACCCTAAAGACCATCTAGTTCCAAGCCCCCTGCCATGGGCAGGGACAACTCCCACTAGACCAGGTTCCTCAAAGCCCCATCCAAACTGGCCTTGAACACTTCCAAGGATGGGGCATCTACAACTTCTCTGGCCAACCTGCTCCAGTGTCTCACCACCTTCACAGTCAAGGATTTCTTCCTTTCTAATACCTAATCTAAATCTACTCTCTCACAGTTCAAAACTGTTACTCCTTGTCCTATCACTACACTGCCTGATAAAGATTCCCTCCCCATCTTTCATGTAAGCCCCCTTTAAGTATTGGAAGGCTGCCCTAAGTTTTCCCCAGACCCTTCTCCAGTCTGAACAAACTCATCTCTCTCAGCCTGTCTTTGCTAGAAAGGTGCTCCAGCCCTCTCATCATTTTCATGACCCTCTTCTGGACCTGCTCCAACATGTTCATGTCCTTCTTACATTGGAGGCTCCAGAGCTGGACGCAGTATTCCAGGTGAGGTCTCACAAGAGCAGAATACAGGGATAGAATCACCTCCCTCAACCTGCTGGCCACACTTCTTTTGATGCAGCCCAGGATGTGGTTAGTTTTCTGGGCTGCAAGTGCACATTCTTAGCCCATGTTGAGCTTCTCACCCACCAATATCCCAAGTCTTTCTCCTCAGGGTTGCTCTTAATCCATTCTCTGCCCAGGCTGTATTTGTGCTTGGGTTTGCCCCGACCCACATGCAGGACCTTGCACTTGGCCTGGTTGAACTTCACGAAGTCCACACGGGCCCACCTCTTCAAGGTCCCTCTGGATGGCATCCCTCCCTTTGAGCACATCAACTGCATCGCACACCTTAGTGTCATTGGAGAACTTGTTGAAGGTGCACTAAATTCCACCGTTCATGTTGCTAACAAAGATGTTAGCGGCACCAGTCCCAGTACCAACCCCTGAGGAATGCGAATTGGACACTGAGCCACCAACCACAACTCTTAATTTATAATTAAGCTGTACTCATTTGTGTTGACTATAGAGTTGCTTACATATTTAATACAGAACTGTTAACCAGATCAAGACAGAAGACAGTTTAATTTTCTTATGCTGCTATCCCAGACAAGATTACTCAACTGAGTATCTGGCAGACACATACCTACAGAACATACTTTGATAAGTTAACAGGCCTCTAGGACATAGCTTTTGAAGATTAGACAACACTCAAATGCCAAGATTGCATTTTGGAGACAGCAGTAGTCATACAAAGTGTGATTTGGCAAGAGCTCCAATTTCTAGCTGAGAGCCTCAGGATCCTGGCAACAGTAGGTGCTACATGCCAGAAAAAGTTTATCAAAAAAGCTAAGGAGGAAGTTCTGGATGCCTGCTGCTAGGTTATTGGGAGGGAGGGGAAAGAGGGAATCAGTTTTGCTTACAAGCATCGTAAAATTTTACAATTAAGATCTTAAGTAGCTTAAGTTTTAAAAAGGCTGGGACAGGGAGGGAGGTAATGGTGAAGACTAAGCTAAAAAAATAGTGGTAATATTAAAAGAAAACTTATTTAAGTTAGGTTGCAAATTAGATGGGGTCTTCTAACAGCCTTCTCATTGGAATACAAGTTATAAGAAAGGAGCTAGTTTTAAAATAAAACATAATTCATTTACATGACATAAGAATTAGCAATGCAACAGCTTTTACAACACAGCAGGTCCCTGCTAACTCTTGGCCACCAGGAAGTTTCAAATCTTGCATTATTAGCACCTCTAAGAATAGAAATCATAAGAACTTCTCATAGAAGTGGTGGCTGCAGCCCTGAAATTACATGGACATTGGAAAGCTTAATTCATTCACAACATGTGAGAAGTCTAAGAGTATCTTTCACTTTAATTTTGTTTTTTAAAGTTATCCAAATACTGCTCTAAAATAAAATACATAAACTAGTCTCTGGACTGAGGTCCAAAACAGACAAACAAAATCTGTAAGGGAGATTGAAGTATTCTTACAGCATCTAACCAGATTTTAAGTCATTCAGTTATCTCACACAAAGCTACACTCTTAACCTGGAATTGCAAAGCAAACATACACAGAAACCAAAAACAGCTAGTGTAACCAAATTCTCAAAAGATCTGAGTAGTAAACCCCTCCACAAAAGGAAGAGTGGGGAACAGGAGAGGCATACGCTCCCATCTTACATGTTCAGTTCTGACTGAGATCTGGTACACAAGTCCTGGTGATATAGTCAGTAAAATATCCAGGAGATGCTTATTGAGGTAAACACACTGCTCTGTAAGTTCTTATGCTAAATATCATTTGATTCCGTATCAACGGAGACAAATCAGTGGTGTGCAATCGTTTTACTTGTAAAGAAAACAGGTTAATTTATGTCTTCCTCAAAGCATCTAAAAGTAGGCCACCTCCAAACCTGAATCAAAAACACAGTTACATAATCAGAGTTCAACCACAGTTTTTGTTTTTTAAAAAAGGAGAACATAAGCAACAAGCTTATATCACTGATCTAAATCAACACCCACTTCACAACAAATGCACTTCCCTCTACTGTAATAACATTTAAGGAAGAATGTGAAAAACCCTGCTGTCATTAACTGTAGAACAAAAAACTAATTCCATTCAATATTTGAATTTTACTATAACTCAATTCTCAAGCAAGGCAGCAACATGACAGTGCTATGATAGAACTAGTTTGGAAGACAAATGTTCAGCAGGCATTCATAAAAATAAACCTGCCTTGTAATTACTTCCTAATAAGCTTTGACAGCATTGCTTATCAAAAATATGAATTATCTAGAAACAGCATAATAATGCCCTTCCTGTCTCCTAAAACCACTGCAGAGTTACTTTCGAGGATTTTCAAAGTGAAATGCTGCAGGTATAAAAACTGCACCTCAACTTCTTCAGATTGAAGGCTGTGCAATCATCATTTGTGTTAGCAGTCCTGGCCAAATAGGGAGGTCAGTAAATACGATGCCCATCTACAGGAAAGGCTGGAAGGAAGATCGGGGGAACTACAGGCACGTCAGTCTGACCTTGGTGCCAGGGAAGGTTATGGAGCAGATCATCTTGAGCACCATTACACAGCATATACAGGACAACCAGGCAATCAGGCCCAGTCAGCATGGGTTTAGGAAAGGGAGGACCTGCTTGACCTCCTTCTATGAAAAGGTGACCCACTTAGTGCACAAGGGAAAGGCTGTGGATGTTATTGGTGTCAAAAACTTTACTAAAGTCTAGGCCATTTCCTGCATACTCTTCACTGGGTAAAAAACTGCCTGGATGGCCAGGCCCAAAGAGTAGGGGTGAATGTAATTAAATTCAGTTGGTGGCCAGTCACAAGTGGTGTTTCCCAGGGCCCAGTACCGGGGCTGGATCTGTTTAATATCTTTATTAATGACCTGGACAAGGGGATCAAGTGCACCCTCAGTAAGTTTGCAGATTGTTGGGCAGCAGTGTTGCTCTGCTTGAAGGTAGGAAGGCTTTACAGAGTCATCTGGACAGGCTGGATCAATGGGCCAAGGACAGTGGTATGAGGCTCGAGACCAAGTGATAGGTCTTGCACTTGGGTCACAACAACCTCATGTAATGCTACAGGCTTGAGGAAGAGTGGCTAGAAAGCTGCCCTGCCTAAAAGGACCTGGGGGTGTTGGTCAACAGCCAGCTCAATGAGCCAGCAGTGCACCCAGGTGGCCAAGAAGGCCAGCAGCACCCTGGCTTGTGTCAGAAATAGCATGGCCAGCAGGACTAGGGAAGTCATTGTCCCACTGTACTTGGCACTGGTGAAGCCACACTTCAAATACTGTTTTCAGTTTTTGGCCACTCGCTGCAGAAGGAACATTGAGGTACTGGAGCATGTTCCGAGAAGGCAACAAAACTGGCAAGGGGTCTAGAGCACAAGTCTTAAGAGGAACAGATGAGGGAACTGGCGTTGTTAAGCCTGAACAAAAGGAGGTTCAAGGGAGACCCTATCGCTCTCTACAACTACCTGAAAGCAGGTTGTAGCAAGGTGAGTGTCAGTACCTTCTCCCAAGTAAGAAGTGATAGGACAAGAGGAAGTGGCCTCAAATTGTGCCAGGGGAAGTTTCCATTTGATATAAGAAAAACTTTTTTCACTGAAAGGATTATCAAGCATTAGAACAAGCTGTCCAGGGCAGTGGTTGAGTCGCCATCTCTGGAGGTATTTAAAAGATGGGTAGATGTATCACTGAGGGACATGGTTTAGTGATAACATGGCAATGCTAGGTTACCGGTTAGACTTGATGATCTTAAAGGTCTCTTCCGATCAAAACAATTCTGTGATTCTAATGTGATGTCCTACAGGTATTCAAGTGTAGGTATAGAGTGGTAGGTATCAGTGCTTGGTCATTACAATCCAAATGGGTGGACCACTGGATGGGTAAAAACTGGCTGGGTCATTGAGCTCAGTAGTTAATGACACTGGAGGCTGGTTAAAAGCAAAGTTTATCAGAGGTCTGTACTGAGACTAACTTACATGTCTAATATTTTTCCTTATCTGTGACCAGAGGTGAAGGCAGAATGCACCCTCATAAGTCCTGAGGATGACACAGAATTTGGGAAGGGAAGCACTAGTATACTTGAGGATAGGACCAAGAATCCAAGAGCCATAAAAATTCACTGACAGGAATCTCACGAAATTCAACAAGTGCAAAGTCCTGTACTTTGGACCAAAAAGTCCCTGGAAACAGCACAGACTAGAGAACAACTGGCAGGGCTGCAGCTCTACAGAGAAAAATGTGGGTCCTGGTGGAGAGCAAGCTAAACATGAATGAACAGAGCACTCTCGCAACAATGAAGCCTAACAGCATACTATACCAGAACAACAAAAGCCTAGCCTGTAGGCTGAGGAAAGCAATTGTTTCCCTTTACTCAGCACTCATTAGACCACATCTGGAATACTGCAACCCATTTAAGGCCCAGCAGTACATAAAAAATTATAAGCTTGAGTGAGCCCAGCAAAGATCCACCAAGATAGCCCATAAAACGGGTTGTAGCACAAGACTTGTGAGGACAGGCTAAGGATTTGTTTAGAATAGAAGAAACTTAAGATGCATCTTGTAGCAGCTTTCCAGTATCGCAGAGAAGGTCATTAAGAAAACAGATCCAGCCTCTCTTCTGAGATGCAAGGCAAGAAGAACGGAGACCTCAATTATCAAACTGAAACAGGAGAGGTTTACCATGAAATAAGGAGGGAGAAAAAAATAAATTCACTGCAGGGACAACCACAGGTTGCCCATGCAGACTGCAAAAAACTCTCACCTTAGAGGTTTGGAAGATCCTGTTGGACAAAGCCCTGAGCAACCTGGTCTGAATTAAAAATTGACTATGTTTTTAGCAAGAGGTTGGACTACATAGCCTCCTGACATCCTTTCTAAACTGAACAATTTATGATTCTATATAACTCATGTTACAGTATGACACATTCCCAGTTAAATTCCTGCAGAACTGTAGTCAAAGCCTCTATTGCACAACTTGAATTTAGAGAGGGACAAATGAAAGACTGTAACAGCAATTAAGTTTATTAAATTTACAGATTTTTGCTGCTTTGTTTTTGGGAAGTTTTTTTGGTGCATGTGTTTTTTAAATGTCACCAAAATAAAATAAAGTGTCATGGACTGCAAGGTTCCAGGCATTTCTTCTCTCATTCTTAATGTTTTTTTCCTATTGTCAGAAATTTCCCCATTTCCTTTGTCACTTCTATTGCTTCCATATGACTACAGAATAACGAAGTCTTTACAGGTAGACATCACCTTAATATTATTTTCCATTTCCCTCAAGTACAGCACCTATATTTAGCCTTGACTAAGTATTTTGCCACAAGCTGCTACCTCTGGATCTTCCCAGCAAATCTAAACTTGTCCAAGACAGTAACATTTAAATATTTGCAAAATATATTCCATAGTGCAAAAGCGTGTTAATAGCAAAAAACAATATTTAGTTTTACTGAAGAAATCAAGAGGAACTACTTATTACAATAAAAAGATTCCCTTCACTAAAACAATAATTTGGATCCATTCTAAGCATTTATAGCATATTTGTGCTATGTGGATTTCGTACATTCTTACTCAATGTAACAGAGGAATAACACTGGGAAACAGCTCAAAATAAGCAAATCCATTAATTCATATTACCTTAATGCTCATCATTAAGGAGAAGGATAATTGCCATAAATTCCAAGAACAGAATTCTGAAATTTTCTACACTACTACTAGACATGCCAATACAGAGCTTTCTTTCCTACAAGTCTTGGTTAAAAGAAAATGCCATTTGATGCAACAGAAAATAAGCACTTGGTGCCTTAAGGTACTTCTCTTCTCTGTTAGAAAGCAAGAATTTCAAAGCATTACCAATGCTGCTCTCAACATTTTCTGACAAAGGAACACACTCCAGAGATCAGAACATAGCACTTAAAAAATTAATTCACATTTTGCTTACAAAAACTCAATGATATCTTACTCCCTCAACTTTTTAAACCAATTAAAAAAAATGATTGCAACAATGTGTCATTATGAAATTTCCACCTTCATGGATCAGAATTTTAATACTACGTACATCTACATTCTAATAAGAAACAAAATATCTAATAAAATACTCAATTATACCCAGAATTATCAACACAATTATTTTGGTGACGGGATTTTGTATTAAAAATTGCTTATGTGACAGCATAACATACTGATACTGGACAATGCAAACACAAATTGCTTCTTTGTCACCTTTGTTCAGAAAAAGATACTGAAGTTTTGAAGAGTCTCAAAACTTCAAGTAAAATCAGAGACAGCAAGATTTAAGTAGTTAAATGGCAGTATTGGGACAAGAAAAGAGAAGTAATCATAAATATAAGGCTGCCCATTAGAAGATTTTCAATCATCGGAGTAGTGATTATAAGGGAAATTAAGAATAGAAATTTAAATAGTCCTAGATCTAACACTTGATCTAATTTTGGAGTACCTGACATATTTGCCAGCATAGTGAATAATCGTGGAGATTAATTTTGTGTGTGCTTGGCTAGCTAAGGAATCACAAATATGTGCTTTTGGTCTCTCAGACTTAACCTGAAGCCTGATTGAACTGTTCATCACTACCGCTCACCTGGAAAAGTTATCATTTAGCAGCCCTTGTATATTCAGCCATAATTTAAATTTCAAAAGCTGCCTTATTCTCAAAAGATCACAGAACATGAAGACACACAAATTCCATAATATCCTGAAAATATTCAGAGAAATATATATAGTCTAGCAGAATATTTACCAGTAACAGACAAGATGAATTCCAGTTTTGTTTCATCTAAAAAACTAAACAGTAACTGGAAGTTTTAACTACTCACCAAATAAGCATCATCACAAACTAGAAAGCACAAGTCTAAGAACAAGACTGGCTACAGTATAGCAGTATATTTTATTGTCTTACCTGCATGAAACAACCTTGAATATTTTTTTGCCTGCTCATAGAGAGACAGAACTGTTCTCTGCAGCACTAAAGAGAGAATGTTTCCCAATCCTCTAGCACCGTTAAGTGGCTATTCCTTTGTAATGCAGTTGTATATATAGAAATAAGTAGAATTCTATCTTCAACTCTAGTGAGAATTAAGAAAGGCTGGCATGTACCATATCAGCAACCTCACCTGTGAACGGCAGCTTAATATTGCTAAGTTTATTCATTCATTTGAAAACATTCAAATCTCTGAAGTGGTTAAGCCAAGGAAGAAAAGCACACACAATGTTAGGAACACATAAGGAAAAAAAACCCAAAAACAGAAAGCCAAAGTTGTACAAGATAAATCATCATACATCTTTCCATTTGTCAGGCTTAAATCAATTTTAAGCAACAAAATATTGCCAAAGGATTATACAGGAGTGCCTAGATAATTCTAAAATAAGACATGTGGAAGAATAACATTCTGAACATTGAGATATAGTTCCTTTAAAACATTTAAGAAAGACTAGGCAGTTACGATATTCAAACATCAGCAAGATTATAGCCATGTCCAGAAAAGTTCTCACTAAAATCTTATCTCAACCCAGGAAGGTAATTTCACCAAGCTAAAGCAAGCAGATATTGAAAGTACTCCACTCAATATCAACAAGATGTTTAGCATCACAGGCAATTAAATTTTCTCTCAAAAAGAAATGCTACTCCATTTCAGAGATTGAAATATCTGCATAATTTCATCTCTCCACAAATCAGGACCGCAATCAGGCCTACTATTCAGCTTTAGATAAACTAAGTAGTTTTTTATCAATTCCTTCTATCCCTACTCCCACATCAATTTCCTCAATCTCTTCAACCTTCTCCAAACATAAACCAAAGGGTGACTAGAACTGAACTTACTTTTAAACAAACTCTGAATATTTTTTCAAGTATTTATATTATTTTGAGCTGCTTTGATTAAAACCTGTTAGAATCCTGTCAGAATTCTATCTGTCAATCACAGCATCAACTCTCAAACACCAAGCCTTTGGGGATAGCAGCTACCTAACTCACCACAGATCCAACCAGAATAGCAGTCGTCATCTTTTCAGAATACCATAAATATAGAACAAAAAACTTAATTCACTCTTTTTACCTTAATTCTCCACTTAAAACTTTTATTCTAACAGAACCGTCATCACAATCCATTATAAAAGGAATTCATTCTGTAAGACTAGACGAATAAAGCATTTTAAGGAACTAAATTAATGACCATATAATATGACTGTCATGAGACAACAACAGCCAGTGATGTAGTTTTTCAAGATTAGCAGTTTAATAATTCATTCCTCTGGTCTTTGATCAAGGCTGCACAGACACACAAAAATGGAGCTGTTTCTAGGAAGCAAAATACAGCAGTTTAAAGTGATGGTTTATGAAAACCTTACTTCACTTGCAGAGCAACACCCTATTATCAATTGCTAGCAGATCCTTCCAGACAGGAGGAACTGACAGGAATAGCAGCACAGCAATCGAGAGCTGACGTTTCCCGTCACAGTTATACATCACACAGTACAACAGGCAAAACTAGGCAATAACACGTTCCCAATAAACCACCAACACTGACTCCCAGAAGGTCGTTAAATCGGTGTTAAGACCGCTCAGCCCTCTCCCCCCCGCCCCCGCCGCAACACACACGCCTACCTACTACCAGTAAATGCGTATTTCAGCACGTTTCACGTTCGAGCTTTCAGGTGGCAATTTCAGAGTCAGCTACCTGAACCCGTCCAGCCCAGCCACGAAAACGCAAAGGTCTACTCTGCTTTAAAAGAAAGAGGTTTAATCTCAGCCATTCACTCTTTTGGGAGGCCCTGCAACACAGAACGGGCAGAATTGCCTTTTCTAGTGCTACACACAGATAGGAGTGACTTTCCCCTCCTCTTTCCTCTCCGCAAGGCGGAGAAGCAGGAGAAGAGGCAGACTTTCCTTCCCCCGCTCCCTCCCCCCGTACCGCGGCAGCCCGGGGAAGAAGAGAGGTCTTTCCTCCCCCTTCTGCCACGGGCCGCGAGCGGGCGGAGGGAAGGGGACACGAAGGGCGAGTCACTCTCCCACCGAGGCCTACCGGCCGAGGGGAAGCGGGACACAAGCCGGAGTCCAGAAAGGTGCAAGCCGGGCCTCGCCGCCCCAACGCGGCGCAGCCGCAAGAATTAACACGAGAGACCCCTTCGGATGCCCCTGCGGCCGACCCCTACCCGGCAGCACTCACCGGGCCACGCTGAGTGGTGACGGTGGTCGCCATGGCGCCTCCCTCGGGCCCGAACCCTTCCTTCCGCCCCGCCAGGCCGCCGTCGCTACCGTTACCGCTCCCAACGGCCGCCGCTAACCGTCGCTCGGCCCAGTCAGCTGACCCCGGCCCCGCCCCAGCGCCCGGGCGTGCCTGCAGCAACGCATTCTTCCCCCGCCCCCTCTTGGCGGTTGCCAAAACGGCGCCCGGCGCTTGCGCAGAGGGAGGGGAACGCAGGCATCCCTTCTTGCGCATGCGCCCCTCGCCCCCACCGTCCGTCGCTGGGCGCATGCGCACTTCCGCTCTGCGGTGGCCGCCGTAGTCACTAGGGGGCGCCGCGGCGCTGAGGAGGAGCCGTGGCGGGTAGGAAGCTTGGGGGTCGCCATCTTGGTGCTGGAGGTGACCCGCCGGCCTGAGGGAAGCCGTCCACCCGACGCGGAGACGGGGGCAGAGGTGTTTGCGTGGGACCCCGTGGAGCGCTCCCTGCCGCCGGTGGGTGCGATGTGTGTAAGGAAGCAGCGTTTTGCCTCCTGCAGCCTGGCTGCTGGACGCCTTGCCCGGTGTCAGTGGTTTTCCAAAGCGGGCGCAGTGACCTCCTTCAGGTTGCTGAGCGATTGCCGCCCTTTCCAGAAGAACAAAAGCGGCTTTAATATCCATCCGACTGCTGCTTTTGGAGATAAAATCTGATCATTTTAAAGCCTATTTAAATAACATAACTGTTTCCTGTTGTTAGGATCTGCTGCACAAATTTAGCCCTTAATTAAAATTCTAGCGCAGATTTCGGCAGCTGGAAATAGAACAGTGCAATTAGGAATGCTCCAAATATAGCAGCAGCTTTTTTCTTCCACACTACCCTAACATCTACTTGGAGTGGGAACAGCCTCATCTTTTTACTTGTGTCTTAATACTGAGAAAAATGAGTACTACAGGATGTAATTGATTGGGAGCCATTGAACTTGTACAGTTGATGTCAGCTCTAAGTCAGCCAGCTGAAGAGAAGGGCTGTAATGCTCCCTCTTACTCCTATATACCGTTCCTCTGCTGGAAGCAGAATTCAGGTCAACCTACAAAACCATTAAAGAAGCAAATCGTCACTATAGATAGTGCGTTATAAGAACGGGCAATGCAATTTACAATTAAGCTAAGTGATTAAGAACATTCAGCATCATATAGCAGATATGTGCCCTGTCTGTGCAAAACTTGTGTACTAATACAGTTATGATAGTTTGTAACAAATGCTATGCAGGTGTAGCCTCTTCCAGGAACCACAATTTCTTTGTACTGCATACATGTAACCAAGTTCTGATTATTAAATGATAGAAGTTTCTTGAGCCAACATGGTTAGAACAGTAAGTAAACCCCAGAGAGGTAAGGGAAGATCAGTGCTTATCTCCATAATTACAGTCTTGACGTCATGAGGGCAGGTTGGAAGGAAAAGAGTGTTAACAAGCCTTACTGCTATTCTCATGTCTATAACCATACAAGCTAGGAAATTAGTTTTAGGTAAGTCGTGAGCAGTTACAGTTTTACTTACCTTAGATTTCATTCTAAGACCTGGTCTAGTCACAGCAATTTCAAGTACTTGAAAGACATGAATAGACATTATTGTCTCTATAAAATTTATACTAACAAAAACCCCAATAATATTAACTCAGAGATGGTTGATACTTTTTTTTGTCATACAGAGATATGCAATGACTAAACATTGTGCCTTCCTAAAAGCGCCGCCATTTTCTAACTGCATCTTTTATTGTCTTGTTTTATTATTATTCCCAGGAAATCCACATAAAAGCTAATCACTTATTTCTAACCACCATTTTTAATCTATGCAGTAAAGGGTCTGTTGTTCAACAAGCCCCTGCTCTGCCTAGGATAAATTATCCTAAGGTGGCCTGGAAATTCTACAACAATACTGGCTTTGCCATCTGGTGGACATCCACAAGAACAGCAAGTAGGCTTTGACCTGGAGAGGCAGGTGGTTTTGTTTCCCCAAGTGCAAGATCACCACAAATGGGGAGTACTGGTGCAAAAACATTAGGCGAGGTATTTGATGTGAATGTAGTCATTAAAGTGGGAATGTAAGCCATGGGAAAGGTGAGAGAAGGAAATTCATAAAAACCCTGTTACTTGCAACATATGGGCATCATTAAAAAAAGATTGAAAGGTAATTAAAAAAGCTATAATGACAATAAATTGCATTTATCTTGTAATAAAAATTTAGATGTCAGTTTCTCCTGTATCATTCTTTCATTCTGAGTCTCGGTCTCTTCTCTGTTCTTCCCAGTTCTTCATTTGTCCCTCCCAGAATCTTCCCTGCCCAAGCCTTTTTTCCATTGCCCCATCTGTTCTTTCCTTAATACTTCTACCCCTTTTGCTTCTCCTCTCCATTCTCTCTTTTGCTTTGACACTCTCCTACATTTTTCTATTTAACTTTGCTTCCTACAGATTTGTCATAAGCCCCATATTCCCTGAAATTTCACCTAGAGCTTTCTGTTCACACTTTTTATAACTGCATCTCCTTGTTCCCAGCTATTGGCTGGGTAGGAGGCAGTGCGTGTTTCTCAGCTCTCTGTGCTGCCTCAATACCAGGCCAAATGCCAAAGATGACTCTTGCTTTTGCTGGAATACTTGCTTGGTGGGTCACTAATACAGTTTATTTTCTGTATCCAGTTGCAAATTTTTATGAAATTTCTAAAAGCCTACCATCTCTGAAGACATTAAGTAAAAATTGATTGAAATTGGACAGCAGGTTGGAGATGTGTAGAGACAAACAAATACACGTCCACATCATGTGGTCGCTTGAAGACTATCAAATAGGCATTGCTCCCTAAGCTGGCTCCAGAATCTAAAATTGTAGATACCATGTATGCTTTTCTTCATAAAAGCAGAAACTAATGTCTCCTGGGGGAGGGGAGGAAGAGAGTAATGCACATAATGCTGTTCTCACTGAAGAACAGTTAGAGCAGAATTCCTACCAAATTAATTTTGGGCTTGTTCACAAAACTAGAAGGGAAACTTCAAAGGTTGAGGAGAGTCTGATGCTAGGGGGGAGGGAGGGAACATGAAGCTTACTGAGATAGCATCTTAGTTTTGGTAAGGATTTATTCAGCACTCAGCTTTGGGGTCTCACTCTAAAACTGAAACCTGTCAGATCTATAAAAATGTATACAGCAGTAATTAGTGTGGTGAGAGGACTACATTTGGACATCTTTAATATCGCCCTTTAGGAAATATATACAGCAGTAATTAGTGTGGTGAGAGGACTACATTTGTACATCTTTAATATCGCCCAGTTTATTTAGGTAAGATCCATAATAGGATCCTTCAGTTAGGAAGTGAACTTCAAACTGTTTGTTAGGTGATCTCATTCCCAGGGAAAGCTCACAAGTGAATTGGGTGGTTACTTTTTATGCCATTTTTTTCTGTCAATAATGAGTACCTGTCATGATACCGCGCAAGTTCCCACTTGTTTATGCTGGCTTACAACGACAGTGAAGTCACAGGAATATGTTTTAAAATGCATTCTTAGCTGAACTAAAGCTGGTACATGAAAGCAGAGTAGCAGTTGTGAAGTTCAGAGATACTGATCTGGCCCTGCGAAGACCGAGGAAGGATCTCGCAGCAAACAAGCAAAACAGATTTTGGGTTAAGTTTTGTAGGTATTACAAGCATACAAGAATATTGTGGGATGGCTATGATTCACCTATATCGCTGGCTTGGGTCTCAGGCAAGATCAGCCCTTTTCGCCACGTCCCTATAGGACTTGGGATGCCACACAAAGGTACAATTCTGTTGCATGGGAAGCTTTTGTAAAAGCATCTTTTACAAAACGCAGAGCCCAGTTCCACCATCGTTTCTTACACAGTCTCCCAAAGCTGGCTTGAAGTTAATAGCAGGCAAGGGTGACAGTGGAGAAGGCCAAAGGGATCCACTTCTCTGTGGATCCAGCCCACACCGGAGTAGAAAGGGGAAAAAGGAAAGGGATGTTGCAGGCTTCAAGGTACAGAAAAGCCCTTGGGGTCCTGGTGTGCTTAGCATAGCTTCTCAGGATGTACGTGGCCTTACACAGGCATTGGACACAGCACCAAACACACAACCGAGGGCAATGCTAATCTTTTGTTCATGGTACCCGCTCAAGCTTGGTGATGTACAACAGAGCTGAAACAATAACATGGAGATCCCAGATGGCATTCAGACTGGCTGTAACAAACAATAATTTCCACTTCAATAGCACGCAAGGTTCTCAGTGCACTGCAAACTTTAAATAATCCCCACAATCCAGTTGAGGTGCAGAAGGATTACATCCCTCATCATGAAGGAAAGATAGCTCCAGTGTAAAACATGGCAACTCTGTAACAGCACACAACAACATTACCCAGGAATTTCAGCCAGGATGCATACTGCACTGAAACTACAAGGGAATTCAATTGGATAGTCTGAAGAGAGAAAGAATTTAATACAAACGGAAGCTGAAAATCAGCATTGCATGCCTCCTGACACCAGGCCATGAAACAGAGATGTTAAACAGCAGGCAACTTACCACCATCGCAACCACGGCATAATTTCATACCCCAGCGTTAGAGCCACTGATTGAGCTAGATGAGTATTGGCAAAAGTGTTGTTCGAGCAATTGCAGGGAATTCTAGCAGAAAAGCCGAGAGCACTGCTGAGCAGCTAATAAGTGGCTGTTCTTCAGTCATGCTGCACTCAGAATAGCTTTCCAACAGAGGAAAAGCAAATTCTATTGGCTTCAACACCTGGTTGAGCAACTTAATAAGGACAAAATTGAAAGTTAGAGCTGAATCATTATTTATTTTATAACTACATCTTCATCACACAGTCCACTCCAAAATGAGAGTTATTTCATTTCAAATCAAGCTTTTGCCAGGTTTTTCTATAGGCTTATTCAGCACAGACGTGAGGAGAAGGTTCTTTGAAAACAATTTCAGACAGCAGCTGCTTCAGAGGAGGAGAGCAATCTACAATCATTCTACAAATCAAAGATTTTTTCCCTTTTTTTCCAGTTTCACCATGCATTTCCCAAATTGTATTTCTTAGGTGTATTTTTAATGCACCAGAAAAATTGTAGCGGTGCAAAGACTGTATTTGATGTTACTTGGGTAACATGTCAATTTCCAGAAGCACTTCTAAAGAGATGACCAACCAGTTCTGAGAGAAAAATGTCTCTGTCCTGCCCACAATAGGCACTGAAACCAGCTTGTTTCTCTCATTGAAATTACCTTTTCTGTATATGAAAACTGCTAATGTTTTACCTCTTAATTTTCTTTTCTCTGAAGTTCAGCTGTTCAGATGGATTCAGAATAAACTTAACCCAATTTCCTCAGGCTTTCCTTGTAACTATATGCCCTTCTATGAAGCCTGGTAATTTTTGTTGTCTTCTGCTGTTTTTTTCCCAATAGGACCGTACCTTCCTTGAAGTATCCAAAATTGGACACAGCATCCCAGCTGGGGCACAGACAGCTCCAAGGACAGCTGAAGAATTACTAAATGTTTTGCAGATGATAACACTGGCTATAAATTGCAGTAAGACTTTTCCTTTTTTGCAGCAGCATAACATTGTTTACTCCTGTGCAGCCTGTGATCTATGTTAACATCCAAATCTTTTTCTGCCATGCTGTTACTTAGCTCATCCTTCACTGCCTTATGTTTCTGCAGTTCATTATTCTCGCCTAAGTGTAGTGACGTGTTTGTTTTTATTGAGTTGCATCTTCTCATCTCCTCCTGAAGTTGTTCTACAAATGTATACCTGTTATGGTTGGTTGGCAAAAATACCTACCTACAGTAATTGTGAATAAATCAACATGTTTGTTTATTTAAAAAGAAGCTGCTCTCTAGGGAGAAGTCTAGCAAATGAAATCTCCACATCTTTTTTATTGAATCAGATTATCCTTTTTTATCTATATTATTTTTCAAATCGGAGAACTTCCTGCTGCCTCATTTTTAAAAAGACAGAATTCAGAAGTCATTGTTTGAAAATAAAGACTAAGGCAACTTAGATTTTGGCACTCCAGTCTCACAGAAGGAGGACATGCAGCATTCTCAGTTGTGATATCCATATTCGTACCTAGTACCATGCCAGTTTGTTAGTAGCTATTGTAGGGATCTTGTTCATGTGCTGTACAATTTTCCATGTCTCCTCTCCTCTCCTCTCCTCTCCTCTCCTCTCTTCTCCCTCTTTTGCTTTTTTTTCTTTCTTTATTCTTTGTTTTTTTCTCTTTTTTTCTCAGGAAATAAAACAAGTATGTATAAAGAGGAAGGAATTGGTTTTGTTTACTTACCAAACTTTCTCTCACCAAAATTAAGTATATAAGTGTCTATACAGGTGTAATAAATTAAGACACAGAAGGAGAGAAACGATGCAAAATAATGGTGAAATGACACAGGAAGAAGTGACAACTTCTTCAAGAAGTTAAGGATATTATTTTAGAGCGATGCTAACAAGCCCAAATTTTTTTTTCAGTTTTCTTCCAAATACTTCATACTCAATTTGTTCATACATTTCCCATTTGATCTAATATTTTGTGTAGGCACAAGTAGTTTAAATGTGATTTTCTGCTCAACATAACAAACATTTTCTGCTGGTTAGGGTAAGGTACAGTTCCCCACACTCATAGTAATGGTCAGAAATTCTTTCTCTCCCCTCAGGCAAGCAAACATTGTTCTTCTGCTTACTCAAGTTCATTTTAGAAATCTTTGTTTATATGCAGCAAAACAATTTTTCTCTTGTGTAATTTGTTGCTCCTCCTCAATAACAAGATACACATGGAAACATGACAAGAAGATATACATGCAAACCAATATGCTATCTCTCTCCTCTTCAACTGCTGTTTTTTACACAATAAGCATCAATTTTTTGTGCGTGTAAAAGGATGGAAGGGAGAAGGAATTCTGTGAGTTAAATCCTACTATCTCCAACTGGGTACTTCAGTTTTATAAATATTAGTTTTTATAATTAACAGTGAATATTATGAGGACTCTACTCTGCCTTTCAATAGTAATATTTAGCAGGTTCTTTCTCTGTCTGGCTCTCCCTCTGTGTCTTTATGTTTGGTGCCTAAGTGCCTGCAAGGAAATCATTATTTTCTGTTAGATGTTTAATCACAAACCTTGCAAGGAAATGTGCTGTTTTCGAAACAGTGCAGAACTAACTTTATTACCACATTGACACGCTAGATACACTTGTCACCTCTAAGGTCCCATCTTAAAAGTCCTAGCCTATATTACCTTTAGAAAAGATTATTTTCAAATAATGCTATAGCTTGTTTTTCTATTTCCATCTTTCCTCCAGAGCCTTTCTTGCTGAATGTGACAGGTTATGAGGAACAGGTTAAGTTGCACAGAAATACACTTGGTGCCTGCAGTGATAGGATTCTTATACCTACTGGCTCTGGTTTCTTTGTGGGCAGACCCTCAGCCTCCTTTGAAGTCAGCACTGATGTACAAAGAGGGTCTGGAGCTCTGTCCAAGGAGGGACATTGGTTTTGCTTCTCTGCAGAGCCGCTTTACCTCAGCTGCAGGGAAGTCAGTAAGAGCTGCAGGAGTGTAGTACTTCTGAAAACGCAGCACATTTGGCAAGTTTCTAGCAGGTTTCTTCCAACAACCTCAAACTTGTTAGGGTACCAGAGACAGTGCTGAGGAAAAGCAATTAGATGCTGAGTCAGCTGTAGCTTCAGAGTTCTCAAACATCTGGACTGGATGAGTTTGTATCTGTAGCTAAATATTTCGAGCATTTCCCAGCTCCTGCTTCTGTTCCCTGTCATTATTAGGTGTCACCATATGAGGTGTCACCTTAAGTGTTCAGTCACAAAAGTATCAGAGTAAAGATGAATATTCATTTTCTCCTTACAAGGGAGCCTTCTAATGAGGTATTGGTCTTGTGTTTAAAGCTAGTTGCTTTTAACACAAGAGCAATATTCATTTTGTTAGACTTGCTGAATATCTAAGTTCAGTTTCCATAGGCTCTATGATCTTGGTATCATGACCTCGCCACATTGCCTCTCCACTCCCAGACAAGGCAATATTAACACACCTGTTAGGTGTTACAGTTCTGCATGCTCAAGGGCAGGATTTCTGTGTCAATAAAAATGTATAGAGTGTTTAGCACAAAAAGTCATTTTGGTCAAGGTCTTCAGCACTTACTGCAATATGTAACAGATATACTGTAATTTACAGTAATTTACAGGAAGAACTTACAAACTTGATATTTAGAGAGTGTGCTTCATTCCTTTATATCTTCTGACAAACTGGAGAAAGACTTTGAAAAATGGAATTGTGTTTTAAGATACAGAACATGCGAGTGGTGGAGTCACTGGTGCCACACGGGAGCTGCCAACAGGTTCCTTCATTGCAATTAGCAGGCTCTGTTTCCCCTGTGGCCAAAGGATATGTGCAGCACACCACAAGGCTAAATACCAAGCTGAATATACAGCACAACACGTGCCTGCATCTTCTCAGGTTAACTGTTCTGTAGATCACTAAATTGTTAACATACAATGGTCTTCTAGTTGGGATAGCTGCAGAAGTATGTGTGTGTATGAACCCTCGTGAGACCTCACAGACACCTCAAGTTGTCTGCAAGAATGCAATTGGAAAGAATGAATGCCAGAAAAAGTAATGAATTGAATCAAAGAGTGAAGATGATATAAGGCAGGTAAGAAAAGCTAGTTTTCATCATCTTTGTATGTAAAGTCTTCAGATTAAGAACACTGCTGGTTAAAAGCAGTGAATTTCTGCTCTAAGTGTGGTTTTAACTGAAGTTACAATAAACTGTAAAGAAAGCAAAAGTTTGTATAACTCACAGATACAACATATCTGTGTAACACATATGCTCACATACCTGTTTCAGGTGACTTCTTGCTCAGCTTCCCTTCTGCTGCTTATAGCATTGTGTAGCCCTTTCTGGCGCATATGGTGTTTTCAACAGAAAGGTGTTGTCACCTGATTGTAATTGTACAGATTTCCCCTGCTAGAATTCAGCCCTAAAGCTATATTCAGAACATGACAAATGTGTGAATTAAAAATATGACTTTGGGTTTTTTTGTGATAACCAAGAACAAGAGAGAAACATTGTAGGATTATCTGAGCCTTCTATACATCATTCATAAAGACTACTGTAGAAAGGACAGTACTGCATATGTGATTTTTTGCCTCATTCTGGTTCTTTATCTGTGATTTGACAGAGGAACCTTATTTTTGTATAACCTGTAAATACTGCTATTGAAAGAGTTTATCAGAAACAGATGGTTTCTCTGCAGAATTCACATATTTATGTTACGTGTAGTAACAATTACGTGTAGTAACAATTTTATATTGTAAGCTGTAATGCTTCTGTTGGCTTCTACAGAAGCCTCTAAAATTTTGTGTAAGCCACCCTCAGCTTTCATGTGTGTTATGCGTACAGGACTATGCATCTGTTCAAGAGTGAGGGCAACAAAGCTCTCTACCTCATTGCAGAGTTATCTTCTGTGACTCTTCTCACGACGTATTTCTAGAACCCTTTCTTTGTGAACATGTTTCCTTTTTAACTTTGACCCCACTGAACATTTGTTTTTCTCATGGTTTTCCCCGTGGCACTGGCAATAAGAATTAGGTAACTTCCATCTGGCTTTGCACAGCTGCAATTGGCAAGGAATTGCCAGGTAGTAGAGTTCAGACTACCTCGGCACAAATACCCCCTTACAGGCAGTTCACCTCTCATTCCTAGTAGTATCTGGTAACGATAGTATGTAAAGGTCTCTGTTTAGGTTGGGTCCTAGTTGTACCAGGCGTTTTCTCTGATTGAACCATTTTATGTGTACTGTTCTAACTGATGTTGTTGATCCAGGATAAGAGATTCCTAACCTCAGACTTTGCCACAACTCTTCCTCTTTTTCCCCCTCCACTTTGCTCTTTCAATTATTTATCTTATCATTCCCTACTTCAGTTCTGCAAAATTATTCTATTTTAAAACAAACAAACGAATTCTATCAAGTATGAAAAGAAACATGCTATTTAATATTACTGCCTCATTATTCAGTTGGAGAACCAAGATACGGAGAGATTAAGTGACTTGCCAGAGGAAAAGGAGGAAGGATGCAGGAAGAAAATTTAGTTCCTCTGAGTCACAGCTCAGCATCTTAAATAGAAACCTTCTTTGTTCTGACTTCACCTTACCTCTGAGCATTGCCCGATCTCTTTATGCTCAAACTTTCCTCTTCTAGACTGTATCTGTTCTCATTTCAAAGGGTGACTTGTCACACAGGACAGGCACGAAGGAGATGAAGGAGTTGTTCTAGCCTTTTCATCTCTTGGAGTTTTTCTCCACTGCCACTGTTACAAGCTACAGTGAAAATGATGTCCTGGAATCACAGCTTTCCCTTCGCTGTCTAAGATTTTTTCCCCCATATCATATTTGTTCAGTGTACTGTTTATTTGTGAGCTCCTGCCCAGCAAGCTTCATCTACCTGCTTTGTGCATAAATGTCAGGGATAATTTTGAAGGCTCAGCGTAACTGCCAGTTGGCCAGCTGCCATGTTGGTCTTTAGGATTTAACTCTCCATCCACAAAATGGCATGTATTTATTTATTTGTATTTTAAAAGTTGCTGAGCCTATTGTCTCTGATGCACAAACAAAATGTTTTAGCCAAATGTAAATATGCATGTCTGAATTAATGTCCACTAATGAAAGCTCTTCTTAATCACATACTAAACCCTCCCACATTTTTAAATTACCCCATGCTCTTCTTCAAAGTCTGGAGAAAAGATACACTCTGCAATGTGACCCAAAGGTGAAAAAAACTTAGAAGATGGCAGTCTAGTAGGGAAGTGGATTGCAGGATCAAGTACTGCACGTTGCCCACTTTCAGTCAGATTAGCACAAACTGCAGGTTTTTTTGTCTCCTTTGCCTGAGGCAGTGAGTTCTCTGTTGAGTTTTTGCTACATACAGCTATCTACTATAAAATATATTCACAAGTAACAATCTGACTTAAAAAAAAGCTATGCTCAGAACCTAAAGTTTACTTGATTTCCATAAAAACACATGAATTCATGTATTAATGCACAGAAGGGGGGTCATTGCTCACTATTAACCGACCGATGCTCAGCCAGCCCCTGAGCCACAGCAGCTCCTGCCAACCTCGACCCCTCCAGTTTTATTGCTGAGCACAACATCATATGGTATGGGACATCCCTGTGGTCCGTTGGGGTCAGCTGTCCCAGCTGTGTCCCCTCCTGACTTCTTGTGCACCCTACTTCCTAGGGGGGCGGTGTAAGAAGCAGAAAAGGCCTTGATGGTGTGTAAGCACTGCTCAGCAATAATGAAAACATCTCTGTATTATCAACACTGTTTTAATTGCAAATCCAAAATGTAGCACCATACAAGCTACGGTGAAGAAATTTAACTCTATCATAACCAAAACCAGTACAAGAGGAGATTACTAAATTGATGTGGACAGCTCTGCAGAGCCTTTATAGCTATTCTTAAAATGGTAATAGTCCTTCATTTTCAAAAATGAAGTATTGGTACAAGGTTTGCATCAGTATACCAAATATTCTACCACTAATCAATAGTGGAATGTTGTTGCTGATAAAATAGTAACTGAGAAGTCCAAAGCAAACTGTTACTAACAGCAAGAGCTTTAAGGTATTCCAAATGTAACAGAAAAAATTTGGGGTTTTTAGCAAAGGGAGAGAGACCTCCAGACATTTGGCTTCAGCAGACTTACGCAGTAAGGAGGAGCACGCCCAGGATTTGTTCTCGTTCACTACTGCCAAAAGTGCAGCTTCCTTAGCTAATTCTTCTAGTTGTCTTTTCATCAGCACAGTGCAATTCCTCTGAACTTCCCTCAGCTTGTCAAGTTCTTCTAAGATCATAGAATCATAGAACGGTTAGAGTTGGAAGGGACATTAAAGATCATTGAGTTCCAACCCCCCTGGCATGGGCAGGGACACCTCCCACTAGGCCAGGTTCCTTACTTGGTGAGCTCGGAGCTTTTCTTGCTCAGTTTCTCTTTCAATTCCAGTCTGATTTGCAAGTGTTCCAAATGCCTCTGATTTTCAAACATATTCCTCACTTCTATCATAGGTACCTTTTGACACAATTTATTATCCCACTAAGCACAAATCTGGCAGGACGTTTCCGTGATCTCTGTCTTCAATTGTTCATTGATTTCATCCAGATTTTTATTCTGCAGTTCTAATTGTTTGATTTTGTTTTCTTTGTCTTTCCATGTGTCCCTGGCATCATCTAATTCTCTGTGTAGGTGTCCTGCTAAGGTCTTCAAACAGCTTGCCCTGGCCTGTATTCATCTGTGTCCATCCTTCAAATCTTCACTTTCTTCAATATCCAGCTCTGGTACTGTGTCTCTGAGATGCCATCGTTGATTTTACAAGTTTTCACTTGTCAAAGATAGTTCATTAACTAGAGAGGTTTTCATGTTGGAGAAAGAAAGCATGTAGAAGGTGGCAGGACACTGCTTGCTCTGAGAGCTTCCAGCCTGCCCAAGTGTGATGTAGTGCAGATGTCACAATCCCATGGTTCCCAGCTGTCTGCTCCCACTGGGCAGCTGTGGCTTGCAAGATGTTGTGATAAAAAATATCAAAAGGTGTTATCAAGAAAATTAAGAGCTTCAGGGTAAAGTGCCTTCATTGGAAATTAGTTAAGAGTTAAATAGGGAGCAGAAATAGATCCTTTTTCAAAACAGCTAAGTATTTACTGAGAGTGGTGAAAGGCACCATGCTAGGACTGATGCTTTTGATGTATTTAACTGAATTTCACTGAATTTACTATATTTACTGAATGAATGTTCAAAGAACTACTATGAGCAGGAAAGTGACCCCATTTTTAGATTACATATCATTCTGTAGTATCATGAAAAGTAAGAAATTTAAAAGGCACCTAGACAGATGATGTAATGATAGATAACAAATACTGCATGTTAGACCAATTTCAGCTGAATTGTACACCAGATTCTTAGATAACTGTAACCGTTTAGGAGCCAAACGTGGAAATCATGGTGGAAAGATCAATAAAACAAAAAGCCCGTATCATTAGCAGCAGCAGGAGGAATTCATACTGGATAAAAAAATGACAGGGTGAACGAAGATCTTGGGGGGCATTCTTGCAGCAAAGCTCCTCTTCCCCTGTGCACTTGGCTGTCCCACCCATCTCCTGCTCCTATCCATGGCAGTTCTGCTACTTGGTTTTTCTCCAGCCTGAGCCTGTACCCTTTTCTCCAGGTTGGCAGCATATTTTATCTGTGTCTCTACTGTGGCAATTTTAAAGTTAAGGAGCAGCCTAGAACAGCTGTATACAGCACTGAGTGTCATTGCTATTCTCACACTAGTCTCATCCTCACACACTCCAGTACCAGGACAAGCAAAGTGGGCTGTATAGGGTTGTCTACCCTATTCTCCAGCAGAGATCTGTGGCACCTTTAGAGCATCAATGTGTCGGAATAAGTAATGAGGTTTCCCAGTCCAGCTCATCAACCTTCAAATCTTCTTTAGTGTGTCTATCAGCAGTTCTTTTGCTTTGCTAATGAGTGTCCTTTCTAGGGCAGAGCCCACAGCTTCCTTTAACTGGGCACACTTTCATACCAAATCCTTAATACGGTGTGTTGTGTCTCCCCCAGCACTCAGCTGGGCTGCTCCTGTTTGACATGACTTGTAACAGGCTGTGCGCATCCCTACAACAAATGTCTCATTCTTCATTCTGAATGGCTCAAGTATACCAGTGACACCAAAGGTACTGTTTTTGTCACAGTTTGTAAGTACTATGGAAAAGAAAAGGAAAGGAGAAGGAAAAGCAGGCATTCATGAGACAGAGCCTGGGCAAAATAGAAGGATTTTATTCAGCTGCAATATACCTTTTTTGTCTGAGTGCATTTAGGTGAGCTATATTAATACCAAGCTTTTTTCCTCCCTCTCTTTTCTTCCGCTTGTTGGCAACGTATCTCCCTGTTCTTTGAAACCAATTAGCAGGTGTATGGCACTGCAGAACCAGCAACATGACTTTCCAAAGGATCTTCACTGTCTCTGCAGATTCTCCTTCACTACTGTTACATAATCCCCTGCTTCTGGATGAGTTATTCTTCCATTTTATGCTGTTCTAGCATGAAATTACAAAGCCCCATGCTGCAAATTAGATTTCTGTAGGGATATCAGGTGTATCAAGAAAGGCAATTCCAAGTGGCCTGAAAACCCTGCCCTTTTAAAATATTTCTTGAATGGGAGCATCCACTAATCTTGTAGGGAAAATGTGGAGAAAAGGCAAGAAAGATTTTGGTATGCTGTGCATTGTACAGTTTGAGCTTGTTGGCCTCATTTTCAGTGTGCAAAGTCTTTATTGTTTTTAATAAGTTTGGGACGTGCAGCGGGTCTGTATTTAGAGCAACTCCTATTTAAAAATCTTTTAACAATGTCCCTTTAAAACACGCTTCACTAACAAGCAAAAGGGGAAAAGAAGGAGATTCAGGAATGCGCAATGAATTTCTATGGAAGGAAAGCCTTGTTAGGAGGATATGAGGTTATGTCCCACCTTATTTTAACCCATGCAGGATTCGTTCATCACAGCTAATGTTCATGAAAGCAGCACTCCACCAGCTGCATAATACCCAAGGGAAACTAAGGAGAGTAATAATCACTGGAAAACCCTGCTGATGACTTCTGATGTGGCTTCAGGCTGCCTCTTGAAGACTATGTGACCATTTCAGAAGTGCAGCCTCCCTGCCTGCGTTCTATATAGATGCAGGAGAGAAAGACAAACTGTTTTAGACAACAGTGTGGGAATATTACAATTTGAGGAGGATAAAAAGGTTCAGCCTTCAAAACCCAGAGAAGGTACTCTTTGGACCACTGTGGCTTGTCATAAAACTGGAAAAGAAACATCTACATTCAACATCAATTCATCTATTGGTATTAGCAGAACGGGAGTCCAAAATTCTAATTTTCTATTTGAAAGGAAGTTGGAAAGCCAGAAAGTTACACGAGAGCCAAAGTTGTCCTACTGTATTTAAGGTTTTGGGTGATGGAGGAATAAAATGCACAGCAGAAAAATCCATGTTGAGTAACACAGAAATACTCCATAATAGGTGAAATCATAAAGTCCTCATATATTTTAAACTAAGTCCATATTCAACAAAATGACTGTTTATGTCAAAAGGAAGTTGGTGAAGGAAGGAAAAGAAGATTTGTCCCTAAGTTAATTTCATGCTCCCCTTGCTTTGGACTGATAAGCACCAAATTAACTTTGCAGTAATCAAGAGGTTAGAAAACATTATGGAGATGGACGATTTCTACTGATTATGGTAAAAAAAAAGTATTCATGACATTCATACCATACAGGAGCACATTTCTCCTAAAATAATTAGTTCTATGATACTTCAAACTTTTCATGCACAGAAGTAGAAAGTCGTGAGAAGCCTTTTCTTTCTCTCCTCTCTCCAGACCCCTGTCTCCCCTACTGCCCTCCTCAGTGCTTCACCACTTCCATTCAGGGAACAGCAGGAGGGAGAATCAAACAAAATCATGTTGTTCTACTTTCCCTTTTATCATATTCAACACTTGACCCAAGCAATCAGGAAGCAATTAAAAGCTTCTGTTTCAACTCCCCATCCTGTTCAAATTCTTGCTCTCATTTTGTTTGCCTGAAACTGCTCTTTTAAAAGCTTGCCAGTGAGTGTGAATGTGAGTGTGCGTGTGTACTTACAGACAAACGTATGCCCTTGTTCTTTCTGTCAAGTGATATTACAAAATGTATTTTCATTTCTAACAGGGTTCAGTCATCTTTGTAATAAACACGTCCTTTAAAAAAATTCTCAACCTTAATGCTTTTCAAAAATGTCTCTAATGATTTCTAATTTACTGACATTTTCCCTGAGCCCCTCATCAATTTAACTATTCAAATTGCTAACACTGTTAATAATTCCTCTGTCTCCAGCAGACCCACTGCAGACCTTGAAATCCCTCTGTTGCCGCTGCAGAAAAAAACACATCTGGTTTCGTATCCATACCATGCTGGATCAAAGTATTTATTAGCCTGGCAGCAGAGTCTCATCACCATGAAGTATGATGATTAACGGCTTCATTTTCACCATTGCTATCCAGAAGGGCCTCTCACGGGGCCATTTCCTCCCCTCACTTCTGTCTTACAGTGGTGTAATTCCACTTATTTCAGCATGGAGAACAGCATGAGCACAAGGGTCTGTATTTCTAAGGGTTTGTGGGGAAGATTTTGAGAAACATTTGGAGATGCATGCCAAATTGCCTTCCATGCCTTTGAAAAAGTCCAGATGTCTGTACTTTGGGGGAGATTTGAAGGGGAAGCAGATGTAGGCTGACCTGTCTCCAGACAAAAGCCCAAATTTTCAAAATGGCCCCATGCATGCTCTGCTGGGGCTTTAGGGCTGAAGATACTGAAACAAGCTAGGAATGACCTTGCCGCACATCAGCTGAACTGCGATAATTGCTCTTACCCTGTGGTACATAAAAAGCGCTTGGAAATGGCTCATCTGTCAGAGGCAGTTCAGACCTTGGAGTGTTTTGTATTCCTGCTTTCTAAACAAAGTTCCCATGCAGAAGCAGCTTGTTAAGTGGCTCACCTCAAAATTTCCTGAACAGAAGAGCTCATATCTGTGGTGGTACACATGCAGATAGCAAATGATATGTGATAGTTTCCAAAGAGACCCTCCTGCTTGTACATACAGAACAAAGGGATGAACTGTGTCTGCTGATGGTGCCACAGCCAATGAAAATAACCAAACAAGCTCAGACAAGGACCAGATGGCCTGCAGCAGATAGCCAGGAGAGCAGTTGGAAGGTAGTGTTTCAGGGGAGAATACCTTCAGAAGTGCAGCCTGGTAATTAGAGGATGAGGAACTTGGTAAGGATTTCTGGAGTCTATGTCTTAACCACAAACTTCCTGTTAACCAAGTTACTTAAACCTTCTGGGTCTTGGTTTCCTTGTTTGTGAATTTGCAGTCGAGATACCCATCCTGAGGTGATGTAATTCGTTTATGTTTACAAAATTATTTGAGATTCTGCAAGGGACGTTACTGGCTACATGCAAGGAATGTTTTTTGTATGGGACAGCATACGTGAGTTTTTCAGTCTGTCTTGAAAGCTGCATGTTCTGTAAAACTGGGGTAATAAAAATTACTGATCAGCTCGAATGAGCGGTCTCAATGCCTCTGGAATTATGGATAACTGTGAAAAGTTGTCCACAGAAAACAAAAGTCTGCCTGTGAATAGTGTTTGCTCCTTGAAGAACAATTTTGTTTCTGTAAGAAACAAGCTTAGAAACAAATCTAGGAAAATAATGGCAGAGTTAAGTTTCATGATTAAACTTAAAGCCCTAAACTAAAGCCCCTACATGGAATTAAATTAATCCCTTCCCATGTAACAGTTTTGAGTCATATTATATAGGAGTAGTTGGAACAGAATTTGGTCCTCAATCAGATCTTTTATGAATAAACAGACACAAATGATGAACTTCAGGCCTAGATCAAAATCTAATAATATCCCCAAGAAAAAAAAAAGTAAGTAAAAGTAGACACACCTTCAACATCCGATAAGCAGGGCTCTGAGCTGTGAAGAAACTGCAAGTTTTGTGATAAAGAGTTCCACTGAGCTATTCTGAGGTATTTAACTTCTTTGCAAGGCCAGCCCTATCAGTGGCATTTGCAAGTGCAGCAAAACATTAGGGACAGTTAATTGTCCAGTAAAGATGTGTGGGTGCTGCCACAGGGGAGATTTGCTGCTTTGCCTGGGGCAACAGAGCCCTTAGAGCAGCCAGCCCTGCTTCTCTGCATCTTTCAGTCTCAGGTGCTGCTGACACTCTGTTGCTGAGAGGATCTGTTTCTCCATATGTATTCATTTGTAATATTAAAAATAGTCCCTGCATGCATAAAGGCTGAGTGAAGAAGGAGGCAATCTTCTCTTTTGTACCATTGTCTCTGGAGATTCACCACTTGTGACTGGCCACTACCTGCATTTAACTCCATTCACCCCAACTCTTTGGGCCCAGCCATCCAGCCAGTTTTTCACCCAGTGAAGAGTATGCCCTGCCCAGGCATGCCACGAGCAGCCAATTTCTCCAGGAGAATGCTGTGGGAAACAGTGTCAAAGGCTTTACTAAAGTCTAGGCCAACAACATCCACAGCCTCTCCCTTGTCCACTAAGCAGGTCACCTTGTCATAGAAGGAGATCAGGTTTGTTAAGCAGGACCTGCCTTTCCTAAACCTGTGCTGACTGGGCCTGATGATGGCACTTGAGGTGATCTGCTCCATAACCTTCCCCAGCACCAAGGTCAGACTGACAAGCCTGTAGTTCCTGGGGTCTTCCTTCTGGCCCTTCTTACAGATGGATCACATTTGCTAATCTCCAGTCAACTGGGACCTCCCTATTTAGCCAGGACTGCTGCTAAATGATGGAAAGTGGCTTGGGGAGCACTTCTGCCAGCTCCCTCAGTACCCTTGGGTGGATCCCATCTGGCCCCATAGACTTGTGTGTGTCTAATAGGTGTAGCAGTTCTCTAAGCATTTCCCCTTGGATTATGGGGGCTTCATTGTACTCCCTGTCGTCCAGCTCAGGGGAAACTATAATAAGAACAATTGTTCTTACTATGAAAGACTGTGGCAAAGAAGGCATTAAGTACCTAAGCCTTCTTCTCAGCCTTTTTCACTATGTCTCCCTCCACATCCAATAAAGTATGGAGATTTTCCTTAGCCCTCCTTTTGTTGTTAAACTATTTATAGAAACTTTTTTATTGTCTTTTATAGTGGTAGCTAGATTAAGTTCTAGTTGGGCTTTGGCCCTTCTAGTTTTCTCCTTGCGTAGCCTCACAACATCCTTGTAGCCCTCTGGAGTTGCCTGCCTATTCTTCCAGAGGTCATTAACTCTCTTTTTTCCCAAGTTCCAGCCAAAGCTCTCTGTTCAGCCAGGCTTGCCTTCCTCTGCACCGGCTCTCCTTTTGGTACACAGGGATGGCCTGTTCCTGTGCCTTTAGGCTTTCCTTCTTGAAGAATGTCCAGTCTTCCTGGACTCTTTTGCTCTTCAGGACACTCACCCAAGAGACTCTGTCAACTGGTCTTTTAAACAGGACAAAGACTGTCCTCCAGAAGTTCAAGATGGCAGTTCTGCTAACCCCCCTCCTTACTTCTCTGAGAATTGAAAACTCTTACCGTTTCATGATCACTCCAATCATCACATCATCCATAGGTCCTTCTCTTTTTGCAACAACAGGTCTGGTGGGGCACCCTATCCCAAAAGTCACTGTGTGAATACATAGGGAGTATGTATTTCTCCCTATTAAGATCAAGAAGGCAAGGAATGGAAGGATCAGGCAAATAAGGTTTTGCCTCTAGTGGGTGTAAGCTACTCCACAAAAAGGGCAAAGTAGCTTAATTCTCCAGGAAACAGAGGGGTGATTTTCTGGTGTTCAGAAATCAGGCCATGATGCATAAAGGCATTTAGGTGATTGAGCTGAGCAGGTTGCCCAAATGCCCTTGTGGATCTTTGCATATATGTGCATTAGGAAGGGCTAAGGGAACTGGATTTTTTAGTCTTAAGAAGAGAAGGCAAAGAGGAGATCTTGTGGCTATCTGCAATAACCTAGTGGGAGGGTGTAAAAGAAGAAATGCCCCCTATTCTCAAACTGGGGAGCAACCACCCTGTCATGGGGTGGTAAAAGGAGATGGGAACATTAGGTTACTACCTCCCAGCCACTTGAGGTTTATCTGAAAGGTTGCACCTCTGTCTTCCTTTTTCTGACAGCCATCCCTTGCAGACGCAGGGAAAGCACTCATTGATCTTCCTCCATTTGATTTCTGTATTTCTGGAGAATTTTAAATTGACAAGTGGGGCCTTTTGAGCAGTTCACTTTCCCTTGCAGAGTATTTTCTAAATTCCCTTTTTCCTTAGAGACCTTATGCACTCAAGCTATTTGCAACATCTACTTTACACTACGTTCGGTTCAACCGATTCTGCACTTCAGGCTTCACAGCTCCTTGCCCTTATCCTGACTCAGGACCCCACACATATTCCTCCATACTATGACTGCAAGCAGGAATTACCTATGGCTTTTTTATTCTGTCTCTGGTCTATCCAGTAGACCAGCTTAGTTTCTTGTCCTCATTCTCTTCATACCCCTTAAAATAACCTTGCTTTTTTCTGTCTGTAAAATAGGACTAATTAGAATGACTTTAAAAAGTGGACTCTGCCTTGATATTAACAATCAGAAGGGTCCTTGTCATGATTAAGCAGCCTGAGCTATAAACATACTGCTACCTGTACATGCCAGATGTATAACTAATAAATACAGGATAAGATGCTGTAGGATCTATCTCCCTTAGAGACCACTTTGATGATGTGAAGCATCATTGTGTAAACTTCAATGGAAAGGGAAAGAGAGCACCAGTTCTCTTGCACATGACAGAAGTGACAATGGGACTTGCAGTTTAACAAGCCCAGTTTACACAGGAAACTAAAGTAATTCTAAATTAACATAACTAATTAGCAGCCTTAGATAACATAATTGCTATGCAGAACTTCCCAGTTTTAGTTAGCATTCTATATTAACTACTGTGTAATTATTAAGGCACCATACTCAGCACTAGCAACTTAATTATCTTTAGTATTGCTCCAGTCTCAAGCTTGAATGCTGATGATTAATAAACCAGAATTATTTACATTGTAATTGTGGCATTTTAATTAAACAGAAAATGCACTCGGTTTGCTTTTTTGCCACAGTGTTAATTTTTTAAATTAAGGTCAGATCTTTTGTCAAGCTTTTTTTTTTTTTTTTTAATCTCTAATTGTAAGTTAGATAGACTGATCTCTTGTCATCTTAATAAAGCATTGTGACTGTTGGTGACAAGCGGGTCTTGGGATAACAAAACAGCCTCAAGAGCCTTGCTCTGGAGTTATGTAATCCCAGTGCTAATAACAATACCTTGATATGTTATTTCCATGATTCTTGAGTAACTTCAGTGTATTTAAGTCCCATTTAATTTTCTTTTAGAATTAGTCTCTGTAAGGGTCAGTTTGTTATTACGTACATTATGAGAATACTTAGAAGGTCCTGTTGAGACCAAAGAATTTACAGACCAACAAGGCCAAAAGTGAAGGGGGAAGTGTTGGCTTACAAAAGTAAAATGATCTGCTCATTGTCACCTAATATGTTACTGTCAGAGCCAGGAATAGAGTCAAGGCCTCCCAGCTCTTCTTTCTGTGCTCTGCCTGCTAAATCATATTGCTCCTCATGTTAGCAAGTTTAGAAATGCCAAATGTGTGGAGGCAGAAGCTTAGTTCCCTATTTTCATAACAGGGTGCATGGCCTTAGGAATAATTAAAGATTTTTTTAATGCATTTTTGTAACTCCTCTGACTTCAGAGGATTTAATTCTGATTTACACTAGTGTAAGATGGATCAGGCCCAGGATTAATAGCTCTCCTCATAGTGCCTGAGCACTAAGATTTGCTTGTATAGAGGAAAAATGATTTCCCTGCCATTATCTGGAGAAATTTACTATGAATTTGCAGCAAGATCTGTCCCAGTTTTTCCCCTCTGAGATACTCTCAGTGCTAGCCATTAGAAACTTTATAGGTAAGATCAGTTTATTTTTATATAGCCAGAATATAACTTAAAATGTCAATGTGTTTGCCTTAGGGGAGAATAGGAAGGAGAATTACCTAGTCCATTTCAGGGATTAGTCTTACTTGTGCTTGCTTTATTGCTGTATCTTCCAAGTTACAGAACTGGAAGCCCAGAGGTGAAATGGTTGAACACTGGATCAAAAGCCAGGTTTTTGGGGGCACAGTCAGAGAGGATTTGTCAGGAGGTCTGACTGAAAGTCATGATAGACAGAAAATGAAGACTGGAAAAGAACCAGAGGGGAAAAAAATATCTGTCAGTTTAGGGAAGAAACAGGTTATGAAAAGGAGAGTGCTTTGGGCTGGGCTACTTAGAAGCAAGAAATTAGCAGATTTCAGAAGCTGAAGAAGGCAATGCAGGAAGCAAACCTGGAAGCTGAGAAGGGGGAAGAAAAGAAAATGTTATAATTGCAATTCCACTTAAACATGATCTAATCTCTGGCCTGGGCAAATCCAAGATATATGTGTCTGCTCAGCCCAGCACAACAGTGAAATGACTGACTGCCAGGAAAGGGGAAACCAATTGCCTCTCTATAGAGATAGTGCTGATATCTCTGGAGCTGTATGTTAAACACTTGAACAGGTGAATAAGATTTCAGTCTATAAGGAAGAAAAGTCTATGTCCACTATGCAGATTTATAAACGTGTCCATCATTTCTAGCTTTTACAGAGGTCTACTGAAAAGGTTAACTCCCAAATCTTTTACCCATGTGGGACGAAAGTAGGTCACTAAGGTAAAAAAACCCCCAAACCCACAAAAACTGATGCAAAAGCAGATCAACAGATAACAGGAAATGTAAGAGCCTTTTGTGAGAAAACTCATAGAAGCCTTTCCATCCACTCTCAAATTCCTCTTTGACATTGGAAAATCCTCATTTTTAAAGATGTAATTAGCACTAATTGTAGGGTTGGATGCTTTTGTCATTTCATTCTTCTTCTGCTGTAACTTCTGTAAAGCTGCTATGGACTTATATAAGCAAAAGAAGAGTCACAAAGCCCCCTACTCTAGGGATCACTTGCCTATTGTTTTTGTTGCAGATCTCTTAATCTCTGGAGATTATTCTTCAGTTACTTAAGCATTCTAGCTGAATTTCAAGTCATTGTAATAATGAGTGGAGTGAGGACAGGGGATTTCTAGGCATTAAGAGAAGCACTTTCATTTTGTCCTGAAGCAGACATATAAAGTTAGGGATGGCAGCTTGATTCCTGAAGCTATTGCAGGCTTTGGGAATGACAGTACTTGCCAAATTAGTGAGGCGATAACAGAGCTGATTTACACCAGCTAAAGACTGGGTTAGATTCTCTAGTGCTGCACAGCCATCACAAGTGTCCTATATGATGGCCTCATTAGCTTGGAAAGATGTCAGTTGAATTCTGCTGCTTAGAGAAAGCAGAAGGATGCTAAAGCATTTCTCAATCAGATTTATTATCAATATTCTAATCTGTATTTGGTAAGAAGAGTGTGACTGTCTCTTCCAGAGGTAGTCCCTGCCACAGTAATCCCTACTTCTATCACTTGAAGATTACTTAGCTGCATTACTTTACCTTAATGCCCCTGGGAAACTCAAGCCAAGGAACAATTCTATGACCAATTTTCAAAGCAGCATCATGACAAAATTATTATTACACCTATATTTCTTTGTCTGTAGCAGCTGCCACTAAGTTTCTAAATGGAATTTAAAATACTAGGATCAACCTGTAAATCCCTAAATTTATGGGATACGGTTACCAGAGGGAATGCCTCTTGATTCCTTCACAACTGTCCTCGCTGAGATTTCTAGGGGTGCTACAGTGGGAATTCTCTGACTATAAATCAGAGGTCACAGTCAGAATGCTTTTCACAGGTGTGGGGTAAGGGCTAGAGATACTTGGATGAAATCTGTATTTTGTAAAAGAGAAAGGAATTGGTTAGTGAATATTACTACAAATTACATATATTTGTAGTTCATAGGGTAGGAATGAATGTATCCTATGTCTCCTCTGCACAGGGGCTTTTATGAACTTACATCCATTCAGTTATTCCTATGTACTTTGGGGCAAGAGGCAGAGTAATGCTCTTCTCGTGAAAAGCATTGTCACCTGACAAATTCCCATTTAGTTTTAGTGGCTCTAGATCAGATCTATTACAAGGAATAGCCATAGCAAAAGCCCTTACAAGAAATCCAAGCTAATTAAACATTGACAACTGCTGTATAGAATAATAATATTTTCATAAAGCAGACAGAGTTACAGAAGTATGATCTCCACGCAATGAATTAGATAAACCTTGAATGCTTTGCATAATGGTTCAATATTTTTCTATTACTTTCATTTAAAGAGCTTTTTATTATGACTACTTGCACCTCCACATGTTATCTTTTACATAATATTTGGAACATGATATACTTCTGATTTTTAAAATCTGAAAAAATTAATTAAAAACAAAAGTAAATGAGTATGGTTGAGCGTATTCACCTTCCACTTCACTGAGTTTCTGCAGAAGCAGCAGCACTGTGAAGATCTCAAGATCCATATTTCATTAAACAAGTAAACACAAAGACAGTCATACTAAAAATGCATGGAATAGTAAGCCACATCTCACTTGAGTATAAACAATATTAGGTTTCGATGTAAACCATAATCAATCAGAGAAGTACACACAGTCTCATTTATTTCATGCCCAATTGTTTTTGCCACAGTTCCTTTCTTCATCAATATTTTTTTGGTGAATTCACAGGGAAAACAGAAAAGAAAACAAGCAGCTCCCCACCCCTCCACCGTTACAGTACTTCTGTTTCTTTTAGTTAGATCTTTCCCAGTTTTCACTGATTTACAGTTCCTATCATCTTGGCTACACAGCAACCCTGCTCCATCTTTCTTCTCCAGTTAGCCATCGGGAGCATTAATATCAGCCATTGTTTTCTTGTGTGTTCAGTAGTCATCAGAGGGTGTGATGAAAGTCAGGAGTTGAGTATTCCTGGGCCAGGTTCTCACTGTCAGCACAAACCTAAATAAAGCATAAATCAATGCATCTGTTTCAGAAGATATTGTGCACCAGTTCAACCAGAGATTTGGCCCCTATTTGGCAACGCATCTATTGGATGGCATATGAATTAACTGGGGAGTTAAGGAGTCTGTCTGGTTTTAGTAACTTTAGTAAGTGATTCCTCTGAGCTCTTTACAACTAAATACCATTGTTTCCATTTTATTTGTGTATGCCAGTTTGAATTTCATGGCTGTTTCTTGGTTCCACGTGATATTCCCCCATTTGTTGCCTAGGCTGGAAGATGAGTAGCAAATGGGGCTGGGAATGTTAGGAAGAGGACAGGATGGGCTCATGCTTAAAGCAATCATTGATACCCTGGGAAACTGTATTCTTTCCTTGCCTCTGTGATAGTTCTCAGATAACATGCTGCAAGATAAGCAGTCACATATTTGACACGGGCTCATTAATTGCTTCCTACTCCTTAAGTATCTGATCAGATGTGCTAAGAATTTGCAGCTAAAATTAGCATCAATGAGAACTGTTTAATTTATAATGTCAAACATAAAGTGAATAAACAATTTGCATCTAAATCACTCTGTCTTGATTTCCATCTGGAAAAAGTGAATAAAAACCAAACAAGAATGATGTGGGGAGAAAAGTGTGAAGTACTGGCATACTACAATGATGACTGCCATAGGAAAACCACAGGGAAATTAATAACTGTCTTTCTCAAGGATTTGATTAATATTCAGAAAATAAGTAACATCTGTTAACCAGCCAGCAATGATCATGAAAGTAATTTTTGCTACCTAAATTTAAACACTCTTGTACTAAGAGAGGTATGGTCACCTGAAAAAAAAATAAATCCTGACATGAGGTTGTGTTGCACAACAATCAGCTTAAACTTGGTAACTTCCCACTTTAAAGCTGTCTGGCTTTGTAACCTTAGTGATGAAGCTACTGTTACTCATATGAAAACCAGCAAACCCGCTGCTGAATACAATTAAAAATCATTGTTTAAAAAAAAAAAAGGAATCAGCTTGTATATAGTATGTAAAAAGACTCCATGTTTCATCCCTAAACTTGCAGTATATAAACTGAGTGAATTTTCTGATAACTTACAAGTAAATCCATTAAGTAGATTAAGTTAAATTAATTAAAAACAGCGTCCTACCAGAGATCTGTCATCTGTGACACTTTTGATTTGGACTTGAATGACCTTCCTGACAAGTAACACAGATATATCAAACTTTTCAGACAGCAAAACCCTACCAAAATCCCCTCTTTGAAGTCATTAAATGGAGGTTAGCAATTGTTATGATTATTTAGGTTAGCAACAAGCTTGAGTCCAGTTAGCATGTGTCAGCATTTGTGGAGATCAAGCAAAGGAAAATGAAGAACGGGTCTGAATGTCTTAGTCTGATCAGGGAAAAGCAACTCTAAAACTGTTAGCTGGCGTGAAGACTCATGAGAGTAATGAACTGGCAGTTTAAATGATGATTAAGCTGAATAGTGACTGCCAGGAGGACACAAAAAGCTCTATCACCAGGGAAGAAAAACGAAATTACAGCCTAAGAGACTGATGGCTCCTCATACCAATACCCTCATATTCTCTTTTCTACACCCCCAAAAGACTTGGGAGCAATGCAGGCTTCCTCAGAGCACACTGAAGGAGGCAAAACCTAGGTTAAGCACTAGGTTTGAAGTGAATGCCCCAAGAGTGGCGTCTAAGTAGCGTCCTTGTCTGAAAATTGCTCTAAGTAAGCACTCCAACTGCTTAATTCCCAAGTAACACTTTTCATTATTTGGGGTTTTGGAGGTTTCTTGCATAACGTGAACTCATATATGGTTTCGTATCGACAGCTGCAGGGGAGAAGTAGGGCTGTTCTTCCTGTTTATCACCGACTTGTTGGCCACAGGTCTGCCCACAAGTGATGGTGAGGTATGAGAGCTTTACTGACAGGTACCTGGCAGCAGCCACACTGAAGAGAATGGCAATATCCCTGTGTGTCCGTCAGTTTGACTCCCCACAAGGAAGCCACTTTTGTACCAGTTTATGGACTGGACCTGTAAGTATGATGATTTCATGCCGCAAAAACAGAGGCCTCAGTGCTCGTCTCCTTTCTGCCATCGGAAACCAGTGGGAATACAGTGCTGTAACTCAGAATAAACCAGTAATAAAGTGAGATGAATGTTTTTACAGACAAGTTCTAATCATCAAGGTAAGTCAAAATTCATGTAAATGGGAACAGCACAAGTTCATAGAGATGTAAGGTCTAATTCCTCAGTTTGTATACGAACTCTGAATCAATGGGATTCCTGTGTATGCAAAACTCACTCAAGTCAATTATCTCTACTGGGTATTAGATTAGACTCTGCCTGCAAGACAAATTGCATATCTGTTGACTGAAAACAAAACAAAGGCTACTGTGAAAGGTACTTTGAAATCTAAGACACCACAGAACTGAAGAATGAGTTTACATAACAAAGGCAAAATGAAGAAAAGAATTGTCATTAAGCAGTGTATTGGTAATGATAACCTCTCCCATTATTTGACTGGCACCTGCCTACTTGCATTGCTATTCTACCTCTGTTTCTAAATCATGTTGAAATGTAAGACTTCCATATTTATTCACATTTCTAAAAGATGTTGTGTGACCAACCAAAGATGAAGGGAAGGTGACTGTTGCCAAGCAATTGAAGGCAATTGGTACATTAGCTACCCCAATTTGCCTCTATGTGTGTCCATCCTCACTGAACTTAAACTCCCATAAAGCAACGCCACCACCTACAGCTCAAAAATCAGACTCTCCGCCATATGCTAATTGCACCTCTCTGTCCTGAGCTAAAAGCCATGTCAGACCTAAGAGAAACAGATTGCTTCTTTTGAAAATATACAGTACCACTTTAATTTTCATTACCCAAAATTAGAGGTTGGTTTCGGAAAAAAAGACACAAAAGAAATTAAACATTTTGGTACACCTTTTTTAAAAGAAAGATTCTTCTCCATGTTTTCAGCCCGTACTCTAACTTCTGTAGTCCAGGCCTTCCCATGAAATGCCTATATGCATTGTAAGCAGAATGTTTTAGTTCCAGAGTAATCCACGATCCTCAGAAATTGGTGTTTCTATATTTCTATGGAAAAAATTACTATTGTCAGCAATGGGAATTCATGAGGTGCATGTTGAGGAGAGAGACTTCTTTTTCTACTACTGGAAATAGATACCACAGCATAAAAGTTGGTTTACTGCAATCATTTTCCAGTGATTATTTCTTAGTCTGGTTCTTTGTCCCTTGTTGCCAGCCACACTGTGGCTTTGGCAGGCTGAAATGGGTACTTCCCTATCGGTTTCACAAAGATGGGTACCAGGCTGCGTCGCACAGCTGAGGGAACCACGGTCTCCACGGTGACAGTGGTAGAGAAAGCTAAAATCTTGTTACTTGCAGATAATAGGAGTTGAAGGCAAGTGAGAGAGCTCACTGACGCTATTCTGACCTATGACCTTTACCCATTCCTCCCCAAATTTGTAAAGCCAATTTGTTAGTGGCTTTTGACTCCTTGTCTGCTCTAGAAGGCCCTGTTACTGGTTTTTTTTTGGTACTAGTATATTCTAGCTGTTAGAGGGAACCACAAAAGGTTCAATGCAGAAAAGGCCAGTGATTACCAGAATTTATTGTCTGTAACCCTGGCTGTGCCTGTTTATGCACCATGTTTTCTATTGTCACCAGATGTACAGTTATGCAGAATAATGCATATAAATTGTTCTTAAGATGCAATCCTAAGTCACTCATGTAGCTGTTTATAGCTTTCAGCACCAAGATATTGGTTTATAGCTTTGGCATTAGTCCAGTCAAGAAAGCTCTGCTCAAGTCTTTTGTAGAGTGTTCTCACATGATTAACCAATTCATGATCAAAGGAGGCTTAAATGTGCTGTTTGTATTTCAAGGAACTGCCGGTAACAGCCATTAAAATTTTAAAAAACGAAGAAACCAAGTGTGTGTCAATTTACTGGTGGCATTGCTTAAATAGAAAGCTAAAATTTCGCTGGACAGGGGAGTTTCTTTTAGTGAAAAGGCACAGGAAACAATAAGATTTCACTTCAAAAAATACAGTCCATGAGGTCGGTGTGCTGATACTAATTTACAGTAGCTGAAGATCTTGTGTTTTTATACTTCCAGACCCCTGCAGTATTCATGCCATGCTATGTATTACATTAATACTTAAAGGAGCTAGAACTGATAACAGAAAATGACTGCTGCCAGTGCTGAAAAGTGATTGGCAGTGAGTTATGATTAGATGCAGACATAGGGATCTGTTGTGCAAACACCTAGGCAATCAACAGAGAAGACCCAAAAGAATTTTGAAGATGCCATTCACAGGGGCTCCATTCTCTGAAGAGCCACAGATGTAGGCAAAGAGAACTTTGTGGTCTGTTTTAACATTACCTGCAACTCCACCATACCCAACCCTGCAAGCTAGAAGAACCCATATGTTTGTAACGGATCTGTTCATATGCTTATAGGCTTCAGTTCTGTTAGACAAATGCATTTTGGGGGTGGATCCCAATAACATTACCTGTCTGCAATCTGAGATCAGGACCGACTACCCTAGCTGTGTTTGTAGGACTTTTAACTTTGCCACGTTGACCACTAGAGGGTAGTAACATACATTTGCACTAGGTGCCCTGTGAGTAGGAGAATGGAGTAAGGTGTGAAAGAAGATAAAAAGGAAATCTGGCCAGAGAGGAGGTGCCAGACCTCACCAATGTAAATGTGCCCTCCATACACGTCACTGTACAGACATTCATTCGCTACTGTGAATCAAGATCAAGAGTTCAAGAATTACTGGCCAGCTAGGAGAACCACCTATGAAATTCCATGTTTGAAGTTAGTCATGTGCATATTTGTTTTCAAGACCTTGCCTTAGACAATACAGAACACAAAGGTAACTTGCTACATTATTTTCCACAGTTGTATGGGTAGCTGGGAATAGCTTAAATGCATTGTACCATTACTAATACTGGCAGAGATACCAGCATGACTTCTGCATGTAAGGGCAAGAAGATTTGACTTGTAATTAAGTATACCTTTACAGAGGGGGCAGAATTTTTTTTAAGTTATCTTGGTACTCAAATATCTGACTTAGGTTCACACATAACCAAGCTGCTGTCAAAAAGCTAACCAAAATTCTGCCTTACATAAACAAGTCCATTTTGCAGAAGAATCTCTCCAACAGGATTCAGTATTGTATGTTCACAGACCTAAATCTTTTCCTGTCTTTATTTATCTTAGTCTCATATGTCTTGCTCTGTCTGTCCCTGTTCCTGTTTATGCGACCTAGAGCTCTATCCAGAGCACCTATGAATAATAACTATCTTCAACTGTTGTTACTGATAGCACAATTTTTGCTATAATTGGAACAAGAATGGTATCTTGACCCTTTTGGCTTTCAACTCTTCATGAGTCTCTCTGTTTTATAAGCAAAATTGTTTCTACTTGTCTCCTTTGAGATAGCCAGACTTCATATCATCAATAATTGGATGGACTTCACAACACATACTAAGTTGCTAAGCTTTAGCAGAAAGTATTTTGGTTTTTTTTTTGCTTTTGAGTGTCCCAAGATTCCATGGCTTTTGACAAGAAATAGAGAAAGCAAGCTGTGTTGTGGCTGCTGAATGGAACTCAAATTTTTTTTCAATCCTGTTTCAGTCATAGACATCTCAAATGATGCTGAGTAAATTATTTTATTTCTCTGTACCACATATCTGTCTTTGTGAACTGGGGACAGTCATCACTGGAAGAGGGATTGTCACATACTTATGTCTGACCCGTACTTCTTAAGGTACAGCTCCTAGTCAGGTTTGGACCTCTACATCAAGTTGTAATATAAAATCTAATTATCTGCAAATGCTGACATGAACAACATACACGCAGCATGAGTTCCCCTTTTTAAAAATATGTTCTTTTTTGTAAAAACATCCATCAGAATGGAAACAGTGTTAAAGCCAGGTTTTGACTTTACCACCACTGATGTTTGTTTACTTGGTACAGTTTTTAATAGTCTATTTATACTTGCTCAGGACCCAGTCTTACGACTTTCCATTAACCTCGTTACAGGTATTTTAGTTACTTCTACCATACCAGTTCAGGCCCGTTTCACTGGTATTTCTTTCCACATAAGTTGTGTTTTATTCATTTGAGGTATATTTTGTTTTTCTTAATAGAAGTGGAATAAATGGAAAACCCAATCAAATACTTCTTCTGTGGCCTATCTTGTTCTGTGCCTTGCAAGTTCTGGGACTTCTAACGTCAGTCTCTGTGATTTATCTGCTGGGGTGAAGTTGTTCTGACCTGCAATAACAAAGTACATCATTGTTGCTTGCATGTTATAAAAATGATGCACAATACTCACATCTAAAAGTCAGAATAAACCTTTTACGCAGCTCTTTGTCAGTTCTACAAATGGTTGCAGTTAATCGATGCTATAAAACTTTCCTTCGGGCACTGGTATTCAGCTTTCACACTGGGAAATGCAGTTTGAGTCTGACATTTTAAATACCGGTGGTATTATCTAATGAAATAACTCAGGGTTTGAAAATTCCCATCAGTAAAAAAACACAAAACTGCTGTTGAGTTAGGGTATTTAAAAACATCTTTTGGAGCATTGGGGAAAAAAAGATAAATTGTACAAACACTATTATTTTGCTACTCTTTTCCCACATACACTTCTAAGATGACCGGGGTCTACTGTCCCATTGGTGCATCCATGTAATTTTCATCAGCATTGATGGGAGCTATGTGTATGAGGTGATAAGGGCATACATTGAATTCAAAATTCTTTTTTTCTTTATTAAGAACTGGCATGCAAGTCTTGTCATGAGGGAAGTCCTTGAGATGTTTTTTCTACCTTTCCATAATGAACACTGTAGATTTAGCAAACATTTCAGGATTTCTCCAGGATACATTTTTTTCACTTTGTATTTTACAGATTTGCCATTCTGAAATGAACTAGCTCCATCTCAGGGGCTGTGCAAAGAAAAGAGGTGAAAGAAAGTAAAGTAAAGTCTCCCAGGTGATAACAAACTGTAGAAATTCCATAGGCTTTTATCTGACGTTTTAATAGTGAATCACTGGCTAGACATTTTCTTACTCACATTTAGGCGTATAAAGATGGCATTTGAAATTTTGCTGTTATGAAGCCCTCAAAAAGAACAGCATATCTTTCAAGGCCATTTTCTTAGCATTTCCTGAAATTCTGAACACTCAAAAAAGGATGGCATAGAGAAAAGATGTAAAAAGATCACGGTGGAAAAGGCAGAGGCAAATAAAAGCCTTCTGGGATTCTCCTCTTATAGTACACACTGTACTGTATCCGAGGCAAGCCCATGCCTAGAGGGCACAATCTATCCTTAAGTGTACGTGACCTACTAACCACAGTGAAAAAACAAGAGCAGGTGAACTGATTTACTGCTTTTCTGAGCGAATAACTTTTGCCTTGGCAGGAGAAATTTGAAGGAAGTACTTACAATAATGTGTGCGCTGCTACTCCCATGGGGTTCCCGGACCATTCTTCAAAGCAGTTGTGTCCCAGCTTTTCAGCAAAACTGTTAAAAAGGTCAGTGCAAACTGACCATATTCAAAAAAGACAATCCTTCAGTCCTGCTGTTGCAGTGTTTGTGGTTCTCATTTCTAGGTAGGAGAAAAAAACTAAATAATATGCAAAGAATGTATTTCTGATACAAGTTTTAAAGAATTTCAGGCTTTTCAAGGATCCTTTTCAAGTATGTCCAAGTACGTCACAAAGAGCAGGTCAGTCGGAAATATTCTCTGAAAAGGAATGAAACAAAGAAAAGGAAGCTAAGGGCAGTAATGGGATTTTAGACATCTCAACTTTGGGCTGCCTACTTTTCGCTAATTTAAATAGGACCAATGTTTAGGAGAACAGAGGCTCTGCACTTTTTGCCAGTGGCATGGCAAAATATCTATGACCCATAAACTCAGAGTTAGTTTGGCAAACCTTGGTCAGAGCGACTTGCCCAAGCTCATGCAGTAAATCAGAACCAAAACCTGCATAACAGGACAGATTCCGCTTTTCCAAAGTTTGTTTATTCAACCAGTTCGTAACACTTTCTTCCTGTTCCAGATGAATCACTTAATCACTACAATGCTATAGTTTGTTTCAGCTTCTTATATCGCCAGCAGGTGGGGATTTAAAAAGCACTTTGCTGTTCACCTTTCGGTCATCCTCATAACTTTCATCTGCGTATTGTTTTATTTTGCTAGAGGCTTTCCCAACAGGCTGGCATGTTCTCTGAAAAGCTGGATCACCTATGCAGCCAGGATCTGTGACCTTCTGGCTTTTGAATGGTTCTACAGAAACTTCAGAACTTCCTTTACTTTTTTTTTTTTTTTAAGAAAAGTCATTAAAACATAGGTTTTAGATAGTCTGAATTCCCCTCCTAAAATTCTTTCCTCTTTGGGGAGGCAGGGAAAGTACTTCAGCTTTCAGTATTCTGGACTGCCCTGTTCAACACCTCATGGATTTTGGAGCTGGATCTTTCAGTTTTTGATAAATACTAATTTTACGCTTATGTTAGCAGCATAAGCATAGCCCAATCGTCTAAAAATTGTTGTAGAATTTAGTAATATTGTTCTTGTATCTAATAAATACTGCATCTAGTATATGGTGCTCCCACTCTGAATGTGTTTGGGCCTCTGCTACTGAGTGGAAAGGCTCTGAAGAAAGTTCAGTTACTGAGGAAGGTGTTACGATTTCAGTGCCTGGTTTTTGTTAGTTTTGTTGGGCTTTTTTTTTGGACAGTAAATGATTGTAGTTAGGAAATATATTTTAGGGAAAATGATGGGTGTTTCTCCTTTATGATATAAACCCAGGATTTTGACCAGTATAAGAAACCACTTGCATCAATTAGTAGACGTCAGTATGCAAATCTTCTGAACAGCCTCTCCCTTCTTGGCTGCGCAAGTGGGGGTAGAAGAATCCTGTAGCTGCTTTCCTTTTGATGAGCAATATCCTGTTGACCCCTCAAATTGTTCTTCAGTTCTTTACTTTCATCAGATGAACCTCTTCCTATTGCTTTATGCTTGATTCTGCCATCAGGTGTGCTGGCTGTTGCTAACCTACACCTGCCTTGCAGTTTTTTATCCAAAACACTGTCCTAAGTCAGGAACTACCTCATGTGATCTGTCTTCCTTAAAAGCTTATCTTTTGCACTTGCCACTGCTGTATGTGGCGATTTGATGAATAGATATAGATCTGCTCACTGGTGCATAGTGGCCTCGGACTCTTGGCTCCTTTGTTCTATTTGCCTACTGCTTAGCTTGGCACTCATTTTTATTGTTTTTGAGTAGTGTCTTTTGTTTTCTGTGAGACTGTTGTGAATACAAAGAGCAAAGTCCCACTTTTTCGCCTCATCAAACTCTTTGCTCATCTTTGACCAAATACCTGGGATAGTGTATTTTTATGGAGCAGAGGACCCTTCATCATTTTGCCATCGCCATCAGTTGCTGGCCTGCCTTTACCCCTAACTCTTCCTTCCAACGTTCTGTGGATCATAGGGCTGGATGTTCTCCTCTCAAATTCCCAGGGCATGCTAAATCACTACACATCTGTGCACTTTGCTATTTCCCACTCTGCGTGAAATGCCAGGTATGCCTTATCTTCCAAGAGATATGGCACGCCTCCAGATCACAATTCCTGTCTGAGGGTCATTTCTATAATTCTCCCTGCAGTAGGAAAGGCAGGCTATTATAACCGAGAAATTAAATGCTTCTTGTAGCTAAAAGACAAATTATCCAACAGCATAACATATACAATGTTAAGCTGTGCAATGAAAGCCCACAAAGGAGCTCAGAGACAACAACAGGAGGGAGATGCCCAAATAATACCCTGCTGTCCTACTCCCAGGCCCATCACAGGGGCTACAAGCACAAGCTCAGATGAGCACAGGGGCACAAGAGCTGGCAGGAACCCAAATGAAGGACTCTCCAATTACCAAGGAACTCACCACTTAGGGGTGGGACACATTATGGGATGCAAAGGAAAAACAGTTACAGATCACACAGGACTAATTATGGGATATTTAGGGGAGGAACCAAAGGCGGAGAACAGGAGAGGTTTAGGTGATTTGTAGAGGGACAAGAGTGGGAAAACTGAGGGGTAAGCAAATAAAAAAGGGCCAGTTGTATACGTATAACTAGTCAGAATGGCTGTCTGGCTATGCCCTGTCCCTGACTGGGACACAGTCTGTCCTCTCGCCTAATTCTCTCCTGGGCGAGGGGTCTCTGTTCTGTATGGATGTGAGTATGGGGATGTGAGTCCAGACCCCTGGAGGCAGACCACAGGCTGCGGGCCTGTGTGTCTGTGGCACAGAGATTGAGTGTAAGTGTGCACGTGAGTGTGTGATCACTAGCAAAGATCAAAACAAACCAGCTGGTGAGTAAGTGAAGTGACCTGGGAACAAGGGGGTCTCCAAGGGCCAGCTCCAGGTGCGAGAGCAGCTGTGCATCTCTAGGGGTGACAGCACAGGGCAGTCTGTATGGGGGGAGTGGGGGTGTCAGCCTCACTGGCTTGTATCTCCAGGTGCCAGCAACTGAGCAGACTGGGATCCAGAGACCACCTACTGGGCAAACTGACTGTATGAGTCCAGTTGCTGGAGGCATCCACCTTGTGCATATATCTATATATAGTCTCACTAATGGATTCACATCCTGCTCAGCCAGAGAGGGGAGCAGGATAAGGCCATCAGTACAGCCTATGTTCACGAGCCCTCTGAGTGTCTGTCTAGGAATTGTGTGTCCAGCCACGCAGATATGTAGTATCTATGTGTACGTATGTAGTGTATATGTTTGCTTTGTTTGTGTACGTCTGCTGGTAATATATATTCAGCCTCGCTAAGGGTTGGACACAGGCATATGGAGCCTCACCTCTTTAAGGCTGTTGGATCGAGAATGATACATTTTCCTCCAACATACACACATTGCATTGCTCCAGCTCATTTGTGTGTTACTGTCAACCCAATAGACACATTCCCTAGCTATGTGCACACATGAAACATGTACCCATCCACACCCAATTGTACAGTGCCTCATGATCCCTTTTTCAACAACGCCTTATGTTGCACGTACAGCTAAAATCACTGCACAAGGTAAACTCAAGGCATACCTCTTACTTGCTCTGCTAAAAGTTCCCCTGTGGTCTAAAGAATTAGTATTTTTACTTGTTCACGCCAGTCAAAACTTTTTAGGCTACTTGAAATCACTGCAGGCAAACGCAGGGATATTCTAGGATGTTGACTGAATGTTCCACTGAATCATCTGTGATAAAATCTAGAAAATTTGCTTTACTCAGCATATCTGACATCATACAACTTCACTGTATATTGTTAGAATGCCAATAAAACATTCATGGTAGCTACTAATACATGCTTAACAGTCACTACGATACAGTCCATCAGCTTGTGATCAGGCTGCACATGCATTTTGTGGCCAAAGCTGAATAGGTGGAATTGCTTTACAACAGAAGAGCACAGCCAGAAACCATGTTTCTGTTTTCACGTACCCATTTTCTGTGTTTAACCACCAAATGTTCTGGTCTCTCAACTCTACCGTTCCCAGGCTTCCTGAGAAGACACCTTGCGGCTGGAACTGCTCCACACAGTGGAAGGATTTCAAGAATGGTGCCACACTCATAACTTTCTTCACTTTTGGGGGTTCTTGAGCATTGATCAATGGATGTTATTCGTCTCAAGGATTCACTGTCTTCTGAGAAGTATGCACATAATCTGAAGAGACAGCTGGCCATCTGTCATGGTGTCAAGTTTTTAAGGGAAGACAAAAACAAGCTCACGGAAAAAAAAGTCAGTTGAGGACTATGGCACACACAGAAACCAGATCTGGCTCAGAAAGTGCCTGAGCTGAAAACAATTGGATCCTGAGAGCACTGCGGGGAAGAATCATAAACACTTGCCCTGGACTTGTTCTTCCCTAAGTTTGTGTTTACAGGCACCATTGGAGACAAGGTATTAGGGTAGTTGGATACTTGATCTGACAACCCAAGAAAGACATCCTTTTGGTCTCGTGCACCTCAAAGACAGGTCAATTAGGAGAGATCCATACTCACCCTAAAGTATCTGATTGCTTTTTAGTTTGGCTTCCATTAAGACCCAGTCACACATTGAACCTATGAATGTGTCTGTACAAAGTAATATTTTTATGAAATACAAAACTCAGTGTATGAAAAAAACTTCACACAGAGGTTTTCACATTGTCTTGTTAAGCTGGAAAGAGTTTTTTGTTCCTTAGTAGTTTAACAGTTCTGTGAGGCACAGATAATGACAGCGGCAGACTTGAAAAAAGGACATTAATATTTCCAAAGGGATAAAGTAAGTCCACAGTCCACAGTCCACAGCAAGTAATACTGTGGAAGCAGTTACCTATTTTGTTATTAAACATTTTACAAGCTTTTACCTTAACCTGTCTTGAAACAAAGATATGATATGTAGATGATGAGCTAACAGTGCATTTTTCTGGGTGAACCTTAAAATGAGGCACTACAATACACAGAATGCCAAGAATCCTCATAATACTAGCTAAATACATAATAATAATTGAAAACAACAACAGAAAAATCTCCAGTGTTTATCTAAATACCATCATGGTATATCTCTGCTGAGTGCTGTGGACCCGTTTAGGAGCTGCTAATGTGGGAGCGTTCGTGGAAGCACCGTCTTCCAGTAACCAGTGTTAACTAGTTCCTTAGCACTTGCTGGCAAGCTGAGGGTCTTCTAAGAATTTGAAACACCATCCACCTACTTAAATCCCTTTTCTTTTCTTAGGGTCTACCTTGGCTTCTTAGGAAGATGACAGATATCTAACGCAAAAGAGACAAATTCTCAATTTTAGACTGTTAGCATCTCTTTGGAGATGTTGCAGACTAACATAATTTTTCTCGATATAGGTATTATCAGTTTGTCAACAGTACTGATGGCCAAATGTCCCTCAAATACCTGGCTCAGTTTATTAGGGAGTATCTATACAATGAGGTTAATTCCCAAAACATTTTGTTCCCAATACCACTCATTAAAGAGGTATCACGTGTCCACAGGTATGTACACAGAACATGTAATTCAGGATGTGATAACGTATCCTGACATTGCAAATGCTGAATATTTTTCCCCATTTATCTTTAATGTGTCCTTATCATTGGTATTAGCTATTAGGTTATTCTAATTGGAGACAAACTCCTAGTTTATATGAATCTCTTCTTACCATGAGAAGACTATTGATTCATTCTATGCTAAGTACACAAGCTTGTTGGTTATTCTTGCAAGCATAAAACTTCCTTTTATTTATGTTTTATTTTTATTATTAACTCCACAAATACATTCAACTGAACAAGTGAAAAATACTGAATAAAGTGTCCTCATGGACCTGTTTTTTGCTCTAGCCTTTTGCATCATTTCATGATTCATCCTGACCCTTAGGATTCCCATGGGAATAAGAAGACATTGGCAAGCACCTAAGGAAACAAATGAACACGGGTACTTCATTAGACACAAGCTAGTGTCAATGGCAGTGGGTGAAAAATGCCAAAAAATGCAAATATTTTTGCTCTGCTTTGTTTCAGAAGTATGACAAAACTGACCAAAAATTCTACATCACTACATTTTTCATTCACTCCTTACTCAAGAAAAGCTTTTCCTGGCATCTGCTTTGAGTCCTCCCTGAGCGAAATTTCTGGGATTTAGTCCTTTAATGAGAACAATGAAAGAAAAATAATTAATGGGGAAAAAAGTACAAGTACTGAAGATGGTACCAATACACTTACGTTTACACTACCTGTTCATTTAAGCACAAGATGATAATACAGAATAAGGTCAGGGAAATCATCCTGTATGCAACCCCAAAGATATCTCATATATCCAACGACAGCAGAGCCCTGTTTATTCAAAATACTTTTGGAACATCAAAACATTTGGATAAACAGGGCTTCAAATAATTGAGGGAGTTATTGTATAAGTAATTCACACCAGGGGGACATAACCTAGATTCAAAGGAGTGAGTTTCAGATCAAAGGGGTACAGATAAATGGGATTTTGCTCTATATGAACAAATAAAATAAACAGCATTTGATTATTCAGGAATCAAGAAGTGTCCAAATATTTTTTCAAAAAGAGTTTAGGATGAAAGGTCAAAATTGTTGCAATAGGCCATATACAAGAATATTCCTATGGAATAAAAACAACAAATAACTAAATGAGACCAAAAAGATGCGGGGTATTGTGTGTGCTTTTTGTTGTTTGTTTTTTTTTCTTGGTTTGGATTTTTTGGTGGGTTTTTTGTTTGTTTGCGTTGGTTTTGTTTTGGTTTGCTTGTTGTTTTTATTAAACTTACTGATCTTCCAGTCAGGATCATATGAACTTTAACAAGTTTTTTGATCTTATTCCAGCTGTGACACTGACACATATTTTGTGGTGGATGGTAGGGATTTATAACATCCGTGGCTCTGTCACTCATTTTCCCCAAGGCCCAACAGAAGCAAACTGTAGAATACACAAGTTGGGTCTTGGATGGACAATATAGTCTGATTGTTCATCTTTCTATTAATATAATGACCCACATACGGTTTATCTAAATACAAACATCATAAATTGCCCATTAAATGCCCCTTAAAATACAAATCTTGGCATTTAAAAAGATCTTCAGTGTAAAGTTCTATGCTGATATTCACCAGTTCAATGCTGATATGCATTGCTAATATGGTGGTGTGGATAATTTGCTAATTTAGAAATTTGCTAATTTAGAAAATTAAACAGTCTTTTGTATTCCTGTAATTCAGTTATTGCCCCTTATTGCCCGTGCAGGGACTTTTTAACAGTGGGGGTGGCAGAAGAGACAAGAGACTCAACACTTAAAGGGGAGTTAAAGGTCTGAAAACGCAACACATTCAGACTCCCCCATGGCTTGATTTCTGTGGCCAGGCGCCCAGCCGTGCGCGTGCTCCTCCCGCCACAGTGCCTCACCTCAGGCAGCCCCGTCCCGGCTCGTAAGCCATAGGGAACAGAGGGTCCCCGAGGGC
>JAHREE010000118.1:12408651-12528246 GCA_033628505.1 Tringa tobata
GTGGAGGGGTGGGGGGGGAGAAAAGAAGTGTATGTTTTGGTCTTAAAATAATATACACATTAAACTATATTTAATTGTGCCTTATCAATAGACTGATAAACTTAGGTGCTTGCTATTGCTCATGATGCTCTGTAGCAGGCTGAGGCAGTAACTGCTGCTGATGGAAAAGAAAAGGTAGTGGAAGGAGGAGGGGAGAAGGAGGTGGGAGACGAGGGGATTGGCTGCTTTTGATGTCAATCACAGCTGCGGCCCCCAGCTCTTCCGCTGCTCTGGCTCTGGCTCTCCCTTGAACAGCTCCTAGAGAGAACAAGGCGTGCAGAGCTCAGATCACCAGCATCATGCTCCTTGGGCTTGGATCGTAGATCCCCCTCTTTGAACATTAAAATAACTCCTTCGTCCATCAGCATCCCAGGCAGACCCAGCGAGAAAACACGCACGTGAGAGAGAGAGGAAAGAAAGAGGAGGAAGAGAAAAATCTGCAACCAAGTGGACTAAAGCAAAGAGAGAGTGCTTTGCTTGCACAGCTGCAAAGTGGGAATTTAAAGAACCTGCAGAGAGAGAAATTCCAGCTCATCAGCACATATACATTGCAGAATTACAGATCCAAGTAGAAATGACATCAACAGGGAAAGAAGGCAGCGGAGCTCAACATGCACAATATGTTGGACCCTATCGTTTGGAGAAAACCCTAGGAAAAGGACAGACAGGTTGGTTCTTTTGCAGCAGCACTGGCGCTAGGGGGAAGGTGCTGTAGCAGCCAGTGAGGTGCTGGGGATGGGATATTGAAGGATTCAGGTTTTCCCATTTGCTGTTTTAGTGAAGATAATATTCATAGGGGATTTTTGCCTTTATTTATTTTTAGTTTTCATTTTAATTCTTTCTTTTCTTCCTATTTTTTTTTCCTAACAACAACAACAACAAAAAAAAGCCCAGGATGCTTTATGTTCATTACTCCTGCTAATGGGTGTTGTTCTGATGACAGCCGGAGTGCATGCAGAGGAAAAAATAGATGGTGTGGTGGTGGTGAATTTTCACATCAATTTCTTCACTGCCCTACTTAGGAGCATTTTCTTTTTAATCAAATTATATTGAAATGAAAGGTTCACAGCCTGTAGTACCAAGGAGGTGGTGGTGGTAGTGGGGGAGTCACCAGCAGTATTTCATGACATCATGATTGAAAAGGGTGTAGTCCTTAAGGTGCAGTTGGGGGGGTGGAAATATGTACAGTATGTCTATGGCACTGACTGCTGTGGGTATTTAGCAAATATGGATGGATGGGCTGATGGCTTTTGTGGGTAGGGTCTGAAATAAAAGAAAAATAGAGGATCGGTAGCAGAATTCATTCTGGTTATGCTGTGTTTTTGTAGGAGGGATTGGGAGGGGGAGGGGATGTTATTTAATTATTTTTCTTAAAGCTTGTTTATGAAACTCGCCCCCAGCAGATTTTCCTGAATGGAACAATGGTAAGAAATATTAAAAAGAGGAAATCGAGTGGAGGGAATTAGAGAGCAGGTGCTTCTGCCCTACATGACATAATTAGATCCCCTAAATGCGTTCAAGATCTGGACTTACTGTTGCTTGCTTGGATAGCACATTCACTTCAAGGGCAGGGGAGCATTAATTGGAAGAAAAACCCTTAAAAAGAAGCCCAAATGTTTTCCTTATTTTTTTTTTTTTTTTAGTAACAGGTGCAATAAGCAATGGGATCTGGCAAATTCATTGGGTTGGGAGCCCCCCAAAAGTGGGTTGAAACTCGAGATTATAATTTAGGGAAAGGGGAAGATCAGCTATAGGGGGGCTTATTTGGGCATGTGGGTGTTAAGTGTTGTTCATTATGGTGGGACAATAAAACATGATGCATTGTGGTGTAATTTATTTATTTTTTTTTATAACCCAGCCGAGCTTTGCCCATCTGTTGTCTAAAGGATTTAATAGGCGTTTCCATCCCCAGCTGCTGCCTCTGCTCTGCCTGCTTCCTCGCTGCCCTGCGTGGCAGCAGCTCTGCAGTCCGCAATTTTCTTAGGGACACAGTCAAAATCCAGATCTTTCTCTGTAAGAAGCAATGCTCTTCTGAGATGATTGATTATAAAACCCCCCCCATCCTTCCCTTCCTCTTCACAACCCCATAGCAACCGTTCAGAGACATGGATGAAGATGACATTGCCTTCTAGTGAAAGTGACTTCTATTTATATTTCATTTTTTCCAAATCTCTTCAGTGTATCAGCTGCTAAAGGTAGCTCTCTGTCACTCTTTTGGTTACCACCTTTATTCTTTGCATAGCTCGATAAGCCCTTACTTCTGCAGCTGTATTCTTACTAAAATCTGTTCTGATTATAATACTGAAAATAGTCTACCAAAAAAATTGCACTGTATTGGTAATGAAACTGCCTTGTTTCTGCTTGTAGTCCTTTCCTGGATACTCCAGGTGATCAAAGAGCCAGCTGTAGATGACAAATTAATTTTTATCTTCATCACCATTTCATTCTTTTTCTCTCTCTTCTTCTCAGCACCCCTCCCTCCTTTTTAAATACAATTGTATCTCAGATTCCTGAATATACAGCTGCATTAACCTTTTGCTCCATGTCTCATAGCCTGACGTTGTGGTCCTAAAGGGTTATCTGCAGCTTTGGTTATTTTTTTCCTCTCTGCTAATCTTCCTATCTTCCTTCTAAGTGATTAGAGATGTGGGGGTGGAGGGAGAAGAAGAGGATGTATTTAGATGCTTGCTGCTCTTGGCCTCTGCAGTTATTCAACCAGCTGGACAAGGGTGAAAGTTTCCTTTTGCAGTTTTACCGTATCTGATCTTTATAGATAAGTCTGTACTGTTTGCACACATGAATGCACATAAAATGCACAATGCGTGGTGTCATAGAAACTGGAGATGGGGGGAAGAGGAAGAGAAATCTTGAAAGTAGCTGATGTCAGTATATGTCTTCCTTGCTATACCCGCCCTTGATTAACAGAATAATGCACGGAGGTGAAATCTAACTTGGTATTAAACGTACATGGCTAAATATGGAAAGATGCCTTCTGGTCTTCTCGCATTTTCTGTGCTAATCACATTTGGGAGCATGCAGAATGGCATGAACAGTGTGTGGTACGTAGCTAGTCCTCATTTGCTTGTTTTGGAGGGTAAGCAGGGGACCTGCAGCATTTTAGGGAGAGGACAGCAAGCGCAGCATTAGGGCCTGATTCACCATACTGTGTTGTCATTGTGTGTAACTTTGCATTTGGGTTGCAGTGGCGTAGAACTGAAGAAAATAGTGGTTGTAATCATTCCTTTAGCGCTTGACTTGAAAACATGGAAGATTAGGAGGTAATGGCATGTAATGTTGTTTGGATTTTTTTTCAAGGGGATGGCAAAGAGTGAGAAATACAATCTGGCGTAAGGTAATGATGAATGGAAAGAAAGCATAAGTTGTGCTGCGAAGTCCTATCCATTTTGCAGTGACTGTTATATCCATCATTTTTATTTTGAATAAAAAAATTCTTAACTCTATAAAGTTATTTCAGATAGGCAGGTCTAACTTTGCTCCCAGATACATTAATATTATCCAAATGTATTAATTTCTTTAACCTGCTTTTACTGAGATCAAAAGAAGGGGGATTTGGCAAGGAGCATGGGCTCATAGTTCACAGCAGGCTTAGAAAGGGTGCCGTGGAGGGAGAACTTAATGGTAAGTAGAACTCTTGGTGGCTTTCTCTCCATGAAGGTTCTCACTGATTGCTACCTTAATAGCTGAAAAAAAGTGTTTACCACCAGCAGTCTGCTGATCCCTGCAGAGGTCCAGTTGCTGCATCTGTGACATTAGTGGAACCTGATCGCACCTGGCTGTAGGTGGGCAAAACTGACAGGGAAAAGCCTTCAGTTCAAATTGGTGGGTAACAACTGTTGTTGAAAGGGTTTGATTAGAATTCAAAATGGGGTATGCAAAATTTGTCCTGAGCAGCCTTCTGTGCTGGTGCGTCAAGCTTGCTGAGGGTGACTGATGCCACAAAGAGAGGATTAGGGGCTCTTAGAGAAGTTGGAAAAGGGCTACGCAGGGCAGTGCTGAAAAATGTCTGCCTAAGTCTTTGCTGGTAGTGGGAATGATAGAGGAACTATGGAAAATTATTTTTAATAATGTAGCATATGAATTTATAGTATAATTTGATACTGTAGTAAGATGGTTTGCTTTTGTAATAGGTTGGATTCAGAGCATCTCTTGTTTACTGCAGCTGGAGGAATAGCTCATGGAATCTATTTGAATGATTTTGCAAGAATACAGGAAGCAGCATAATCTAAATTATTGTGCTGAAAAAAATTCTTACAGAACCGTCAGTGTAAAAGATCATAACTATATATATAGATGTATGGGGAAAGGTTGGTTTATGTAAGTTTCATTGATACATTCTCCTTCAGTTAATTATAGGAGATTTTCATTGAAATTGACAGTAATGAGCAAGGGGTGTGTGTTGTGTTACAATAAGACACGTGGAACCAGTGTGCCTTGAGGAACCCCAGTCATACCTGATCATGAAGCACTGTTTTAATTTTAGATTGAATAGAGGCTTTTCTCTATTTGCCACTAATTCTGTGTGAAATCAGCTTATTGCGTATTCCTTGCTTTTTTTTTTTTAATCCCACAAATATCTTTGTTCGTATGTTTCTTTTGGCCTCATTAACCCTTATTCCACCCTTAAAAGTAATTCAGATTGAATGCAGTGAATATTTACTAATGAGTGCCAAGATAAGGAAGTAAAGTATTTCTTGTAAGGGGCTTCAGAATTTCAGAGGGTTTTTTTGTGTTTTCATTTTTGGCAGTCACTGTATAGGCTTAAGCATCTTTGTTTGCTATGGCACCAATTCAATATCCAGTTGAAATTTCCAAAATACTGCCTTGTCTACAAGCAATAAGACATTGGCTCTAAGTGGGAGTTACCCTATTCACTTTGAGAGAAACTTGATGAAAAATTTAATGTTGGTGATCTATTTTGTCTTGTTCCTTTATTCTGGTTTAAGGCCAGTTCTGCAAATATTCAATATAAAGAATCCCATTTGAAACTCATGGCACTTGGACCTTCACAAGAAGTGTAGGGGGTCCCTTTTCTGCATTGTATACCATATAACTTACAGCTATTTTGGTATATAATATTTTAATTATATATGAGCAATCAGTGAGATTTTCAGCAGTATGCTATTGGGTTACGTAAGACCAGAAATCAGTAAATTTGTGTCTTAACAAATTTAGTAGCCTTTTATTCAGTGGAGGCTTAAACAGGATGTTTCTTTACAGCCTTAACCACCTGTTTCCATGACACCGTCAGAAACTGAAATGGTTTAATGTTTTTTTTATTTGTCTCTGTCGAATTTGATTGAAATTGAAAGCTTCAGATCTATTTGAGGAGTGTTTGGTAGACAATGTGATTTCAGAAGCCTGGTTTCCTTAGGTAAGTAGGCTAAAGAAAGTAGCTGCTTTCATTCATTCATGCTGCTGCATTTTTTTTCTGACCCAATGTGTTGAATCTAGGGAGAATTTAAAGAATACAGCTTTATCCTATTTAGCTGTCTAGATAAATTTATTGTTATAGAGGGGTAAATTGTAGTTGCAATTTACAACATTGTAGTTCCGCCCATGGCCTTTCGAAACAAACAAACAGACATCAAACCATTATATATTGTATTTATGTTTTCATATGTATATTTTACTTTCCTTAAAAAAGTTTCTTTCAAAATAGTGAATCACAGAATTGTAGTGGTTGGAAGGGACCTCAGAGATCATCAAGTCCATACAAGTAGAATCCATACCCTTTGTCATGATAGTCTGTGAAGACTTAAACAGTTAATTAGTAATCATAGAAATAAAATATTGGAAGCAATACTGTGGGCAGTAGAGGTATTAAGAATGAGATTTTGCTGAGAAAGGTTGTCGTAGTGACGTAGACTTAATGGATTTTCATGTAATGATTTGGTCTTTCTTAGCTTTATATGCCTTTGATCTGATTGTTCCAAAGTACCGTTTGCCTGCATTACTGACTGAAATAAACTAGTATTACCATGTCACATGTCTGAACTGCAAAGTTCAGGTACCCCTTTTACTACTTTCACTCTTTTTTTTTTTTTTCTTTTTAAAGCAAAATCCTGTTTGTTATCTCCAGTGAAAATGATTTTTAGCTTCCATCCTTCTGCAAATTTTGTGGAGGCACACCATTAGTCTTTTACCCCAATATCAGTAGCAAAATTATTACAAATTTGTTGCAACAGGAGCAGGATCTGAATGATTGTTTTTCTTTGTAAAGCACAGTAAACTTTCTCACCCAAGAGATATTAAAATTTGGATAGTGTCAAATGAGTAGGACTATATGACTATTTAGGTACCTACATTTCAGTCATCAACAGGAGCTATGCAAGCAGTGATTTCACGAATAGAGTTCTCGCACTGCTGAAGCACTTTTATACTTTCTGCCACAGCTCTAATGTCATTTTGTGCCACTGCAGGGGGAAGGACTTCATTAGAATCCTGAGAGAGGTTGGAGAAATAAAAAAGCTTCTTAATGGAATTTACCGCTTGAGAGGAATTCTTTCTGATCTCTAGAAAACCTGTGACTCCATGAGAAGAGCAAATGTAGCATTTTAAGTGGGTTCTTACAATTCCTTTTGTAAGTTGAGTGGAGCAGCCCATGTATGTTTTGAATTCACCAACACTGCCATATTTTTTAGTATATCATACATTTACTGCATACATTTTATTTTGGGAAGTCTTGTATACTTTAGAGAGTTAAATATTAATTGCAATAATGACAACAAATGTTGATCCACCTCAAAATTAGTAGGTAGATAATATAGAACAAATGTAGGTGGTGAAAGAATTCCAGCTTTCAGAAGAAATTTGAAAGGGAATGAGAGATCTGGAAGTAGTGCCCTCTGAAGTAAGAGACATTACATGAAGAATGTATTCTGTATATAGGAGAACAGTCAAAATAAGAAAGGGTGGAAGCCTGGATATAGATTTCCCTGAAGGCAGAGTAAAGGCAGGGACATAATGCTCAAGGCATGCTCCTCTTCAAATGTTGAGATACTGTAAATTACCTTGTGAAGTCAGTCAGTGTTTTAAGTTGAGCTGACTTCAGTAGGAAGATCATCAAGACCATGATAAATAGGTAAGGGTAGAATTTTTTTGTTTGTTGTGGATTGTTCTATAAAGAAACATCCCAAAGAAATTTTCTGGTTTTGTTTTAAACAAACCCAAGATGTTTAGCAATCTTAGTCAATAATGCTGTTTGTTCTGCTTATGGAATACAAGAAGATTGTTTCATCTTCAGTTCATGCATAAACTGCTGTTTTTCTACAAAACATCCATACTGATCTGTAGAATTAAATGAAGAATTTGTTGTAAATAGTCTTCTTAATGAACTTGGAACTGTCTTCATCTACAGTCTCTGTGAGTGCAGAGTGACTTCCTTTAAGTCCTTATTTGTTTCAGATTTTCTGGCAAACAACTTTTTATCTCCTTTCCCCGACTGTCTTTCTTTACCTCACTTATGAATTGGTTGCACTTAATCAATATTCAAAGATTTGAATTGTACTCTTGAATGTAGTCTGTTGGATATGTTACATGAGAGTGTTACCTTCTACTTGGATACTTGTGCGAGCACTTGCAAAGTGAAAATTTAGTTTTCCTGGACAGTTTGGACATGATTCCCATGAGTACCCTTGCCTGAAAGATGTGAAGTTTTCCAGAAAAGCTTTTCAAAAGGCGCACAAATGTGACCAAATTAAACTTAGTTTGAAATGTCTACTTTTAGAGCATATTAATAATAGTATTCATCGAGTTCCATTTGACTTGTTCTATCCCTATTCAAAATTAAATGTAGGATATTTTTATTAATTCCTTTAGTTCTGTTTACAGACTAGAAACAGTACTGAAAATATTCTGGTAAAAACTATGCGAAGTCCACCCAGACGATTTTTTTATTTGCTTTGTAGCTTTTGAAAATTGAGTTTAAATGCAATTTGGGTGGAACAGAGGAAATGGTATTGGTTCCTTTCATAAAAGTGTATTATTAGCTATTGATGTAGCTGCAAGCATTTTTGTCTTGAATGCATCATTTGTGCCAGAGATACCTATGATCATCATTGTCCTGTGGACTGTATAAACAGGAATATACTGGGTTTTTTGCAATGACTGTGGGGATACAGTTTTTAAAGGATAATAAATGGAAGCGTGTGGTGAGACTAAGTATGAAGAGCAATATGGACAAAGAAGGCAAAGGATGGCGTTTATATTTAAACAAATCCAGGTACATTCTCTTGCAAATGGTACTGTTGCCTTTGTAGTTGCGCAGAGTAACCTTACGGCTGGTGCAGGTAGCTGATGGATAATTACTCAGTGCTGGAGTGGGTAGAATAGAATACTTATCTTGAGTTGTCAGCTCTCAGTTTGATTTTGAGAAAATTATTTTATTATTTCCTGAAGGCCACAGAGGTCATTGTCAAGTGACATAAATTAAAGTAGCCCTAAAGCTGCTCTGGATAACTCTTTCAAGAAGTTGTGATGGCTGAGTTTACTGTTTTGCACTCCATGGCTGTGCCAGCCATTTTCTGCCTTTTAGACTTTTGCTGTTCCTACTCTACCTTCCTTGCATAAAGATTATTGCATGCTTAAAAGGAAAATAAATATTTTTTAAATGTCTTGTTCAAACAAAAGTTTTTAATTATGGGTGGTGAAAGGGGTGAGATTAGACTGGAAGGGACCATTCCTTGTGTAGCTTACTCCACTGATAACAGGCTGCTCTTCAGTTTCTTATCTAACACCCACCCATTGATAATCAGTGATTTAATAATTAAGGAGTTTGGAAAAAGTAGATAACTTGCCAGTTACTGACGAAAGGAGATTATTGCTGGTAAAAGCTTTACACCAAGATTTGCAACATCAACTGATAGTAAATGGAATAATGCAAGGTGCAATTGAGGAGAGAAACCAGCATTAAGTGGCATAGGGGGTGCAAGTACTCTCTTTTTTTTGTGTGTTTGTTTTAGTGTTCCAACACTATATGCGAATTACATGCATGATAATATTTCCAGTGAAGTGCTTAACTAAATAAAAAAAAATAAAGGAAAACTGTTTTCAGGCATTCATTTACTAAATACTCTTCTGGCTGCCTGCTTCTACTTACAAAACAACATACTCTCCTTGTATCCTGAAGCTCTTGCAATTTTGATTTGCTATCTTTTACAGTATATGCTTATTGTGGGAGAAAAACAATCAGTGTGATAATGTATATATATTTTTTTAATAATGTCTGCATCACATATGTATTAACAAGCTTTGCTTTTGCAGTGTCATTCCTCTGTGTGTTCAGCTTTACATGCCATAAGCTGACTGCCCTTGTCATTTACTTATTTAAAGCACTATTGACGGGAACAAAAATGATGGAGGAGCTGGTTTCTGGGAGAAACAAACTGATCTGTACCAAAAATGTGTTAATTTTCTACTGGCTCTCTAAAGCCTACTCTTAACAACTGTAAGTTTTGGTCTGCCAAAGGTTGAACAGTAGTCCTTCGGCTGCAGATGAGAATATAGCAGGTCTTCATAGTGACCCAGCAGGGAATGTTGATGGAATTGCTTCGTTCTTTCTTTTTTCACTCTTCTTCTTAATTATTTTATGTGTGGGTAGCAGTGTAGACACTAGACTTCTACACAGATGCTCTTCTTGGAAAAGTGATTGTGTTGTTGCTTTCATCCAGGATGAGGTACATCATAGCACAGGTTCATAATGTTGGCTCGTCTGCCCTATGGTAATATAATTTATGAGGAAGAGGGACCAGCAATAACATTTGCAGCTAAACATGAGCTGGTGATCACAGAATCACAGAATCGCCTAGGTTGGAAGGGACCTTTAAGATCATCTAGTCCAACCATAAAAACAAACAAACAAAAATACCTACCAACACTAAACCATATTCCCGAGCACCATGTCTACTTGTCTTTTGAATATCTCCAGGGATGGTGCCTCAGCCATTTCCCTGGGCAGCCCATTTCAATGCTTGATAACCCTTTCAGTGAAGACATTTTTCCTAATATCCAATCTGAACCTCCCCTTGTGCAACTTGAGGCCATTTCCTTTTGTCCTATCGCCTGTGACTTGGGAGAAGAGACCTTACCCCCACCTCTCTACAACCTCCTTTCCTTTTTTAAAATTATATTTTTAAAATAAAGAATAACACTCTGATAATGTTTGAGCTAAGCTAGCACAAAGCTTTGCTAAGATTACTGTGTTAATTAAATTACTGTGTTATTGAATTAAAACACAAGTTTAAGTAGGAAAAGAAGACTTCACATTCCAAATTCTTGTGGTATGAAATGCACTGTGTGGGATGTTTAAAAATTTCTCATGTCTTTTGCTGACTGTTTGCCAGCAGAGGGTTAGGTTACTCATCATGCCAGCCCATTCACCTGGGTAAGTTTCATTCAGTGAGTGTGTGAATTCCTTTTAATAACTGTGACCTCTCCCTAAGATTAAGGAATGGATTTGACTCTTAGATTTTTACCTTACTCAAATCTCTTAATCTCTCCCAGTATTCTGTTCCAAAGTTTTCATTTTCAGATTGTAAATGATGGGTAGCTTGATTGTTGCGTTTGAGATGACCTGGTGTCAGCGGGTACAGTTTTTCTATTAGGTTCTGGCCATCTGTTTTTTTGTTTGGTGGTTTGTTTTGGGTTTTCGAGTTTTTGTTTTGTTTTTAAAATTTGAACTTGGCTTGCCTCTTCAAACTGTAAACTGGTTCAAGGATTGCTATCCAAATCGAGAGGGTACTAGACGGGTATTTGGTTCTTTCTACAGCTACAATCTCCTACAGCAAATTACTGAAGACTTTAGGAGGATATTCTCAGAAAACTTGTGGGGATGTTACAGTTTCAAGACTGAGCACTTTAATCATTTCAGCCCAATTTAAATAGGTTGATGATTACTGCTAGAAGAGCTGGTAGAAATAGACTAAACAAGAAAATGTATCTCTAAAGACGCATATATTATTGTTAGATATAAATATATATATTTTAAAACTGTATAATCATGGTAGACTGAAAAATGAGATACTTGCAGGGTTTTCTTCCACTTCTTATACAGATGCATTGGCTTTGGGAAATTAACGCTGATGCTGTCTGTATCCTTGGAGAATTATTTTCTCTTACATACGTTTTGTCTTCCACACTTCATGTGTCTTGCCTAGGTTGTGAACTGAAAGATAATTTGTGTTATGTTATCTGCATATAATCCCTTTCATGCTAAGGTTCTGATCTTAGTTGGGCGTTAGTGTGTGTATAGAAGCTTCTCCACTGGGAGAGGTTCCCTTGAGATGTTGGGAAGTCTCCATCCTAGCATATATTCAAAAACAGACAAGACAAAAACAGCCTTGAGCAGCCTGCTCAAGTTGACTCTGCTTTGACCAAGGGTGTTGAACTACGTGATCTCAAGATATCACTTCCAGCCTCTGCTATTCTGTGTTATCCTGTGCAACTGAACCATAACTTGTTCAGTGAACTGTGAAACTAAGGAACTCCATTTCCTCCAGCTTTGTATCCTATATTCACCTCCTGCTCTCACTATATGTCCCTTGTCTCTTGGGCTAGGTGAAGATAGTATTTGTGGCTCATTTGGAGCCGTCTCTGCTGCCTGTCCATATTTTTTCTTTCTCTGGGAATACACTAAGGATTAAATCACAATTACTCTTTCCATTGTGGGAGCAAGAGTTTGAATTTCTTTTTTCCCCAGACATTCAGCACTTCCCATGAAATTTGTAGAACCTTAGAGACTTCCCTTGCTCTTTCAAACATGGTTGAACCTTGCTAATCTGTTCGGTTGTTATGGGGGAATACACACAGACAGTGTGCTAAACCACATTGTGATTCCCTAATGGTGAGGGGAACCCCAGCCAGCTTGATAGGCTGGATTCTTGCCTACTTTCTGCTGCTGGAGCAGTGTAAAGCAGGGAGGGTGGAGGCTAGAGCTTGGCCCTCTCTGTCTGCAAGCTGAGCTTAGTGATTGGGAGTGTGGGAAGCAGGGAGCCCTCTCTGTATTTCCTCCATGTATCCATTTTGGTACAGTGGCAGTATTTGAAGTAGTCCTTTCCTGCACAAAGCTGAGAGGAAGACTGAGAGCTGTTTGTGTGTTTGCAATGCCTGTCTCTACAAAAATCGTCACCAAAAACAAAGCCAAGTATTATATTAGAACTTGGCAATGACACAAGTGCTATAGCCCTATTAAATGCAGGCACTTGTTTTGTTGAAAAGACATGGCTATGAGTGGCACAGCTTTTAAGATTCTTTATACTTTGCAAGCACTAGCCTTGAACAGTTTTTCACTAGCTTTTGAAACTAGTTAAATCTACTCTTTTTTTCCCAAACTTCCCTCTCCTAGAAATCAGTAAGCCTTCCTTAAAATCAGTAATCATTGACAACAAAGATCTATCCTGGTGTTTCTGGGTTTTATCCCGTGCTACTTTGGGATCTGTGGTTTGTGTTATTGCTCATATTTGTGGAATCACATCTCTTTTGCTTCTGGTTGTTTCCTGATTGTTCTGAAGATGTTACTTAGTCAAATTCATCACTCAGTTACAACTGTGCAGCCCCAGTGACTTCAAGGCCTTGCTCGAGTTCATCAGAGAGGGGAGTTTGACCTGTGAGCAAGCTTCTCATTGATGGCAGCAGAAGCAGACCTCTGGCAGTGTTCTAGTTAAGAGCAGCCTAGGAATACATCTCCTCTGCAGTGAATATTCAAGCAAATTAGAGCACAAAGTGGAATGATACTGTAAGCAAATTCAATTCAAACTGAAAATACAGGCCCAGCATTTTACAAATTATTGTAAATATCCTTAAAGCAGAAGTCTCTCTGATCAGCCAACAGACAAATGAAGGCAAGCAAATGTTTTAATACTTTTAGCAGTAATGCTTCTCTAGTATTCCATGCATACATATACTGAAATCACCCAACCAGTTTGCCTTAAGCTTCAGGATGTAGAAAACATCCTTACCTTTATCATTACTGCGTCTTTACTAGGGAAAGCAACAGCCAGGCTATTAGCATGACTGGGACAGTTGCCATTGTGTTTCCAGGTGGCTCTTCCTGCTTAGATGAAATGCTGCAAAAATAGGCATGGTTTCTGGATCCGTGTCGTAATGCTGTCATCACCACTACTCTGATCACCATCGAATCAGATGAGGTACAGCCGAGAGCCTCTTTAGCTCCCCCAGTACTTTTTTTTTTTTCCTCAGTATTATAGTGCCTGTGGCTCTGCAGAACCAGGTGGTCTGTGGACTGTTTCTCAAGAATTCATTAAAAGATTGATTAGAATAGCAATTGTATCACATTTACTGTTCAAGAGTCTCCTTCTCTACTGCAAATTTCTGAAGAATCCACCAGAGGGGAGGTGGCTGTGTCCTAGCCTTTTTTTTCCTCACTAAAATGGTGGAAAGTGAAAACATGGCAAGGCAAAGGATCTTAATCAAAGGGTGTGTCTACCTTGCCATCAGAGGTGGAACTCCAGCACTGGCGGATAACACTATAAATATATATATATTATATACTGGCACAAGCACCAGTGAAAATAGGGCAATGCAGGCTGGATGAGATTTGGAGAAGTGTACCAGAGCATAAGAACCTTGCCCCATGTAGAAGTCCAGTCTTCCCCATCTTTACCTGATTATTTACTTGTACCATTTGTGCCTTTGTTTTGCTCTCTTGATAAACCCTGCATCAAATCAATATGGTATGTCAGGTGGGGATAAGCTGAGTAGTTGTATACATAATGCAGTGTACGCTTTGTGGATGTATGACTATGTATGTATTTTAAGGTTGGGTTTTTTTGTGTATGCAAAATACCAACCTTGTGCTTGATCCTGTAGAGTTCTAATTCTGGTGTGAAAGATTATTCCTTACTCCTAAGGCCCATTGGATTAAAGGTGCTCAACTTCTCAAAGGATTGGATCCCTGGTTGTACTCTTATGCTCTCTAAAATGCTACAGAGCCCTAGCTGAGTCATTTCTTGGGGAAGAGTAGTAGAGACGTGTACGAAACAGGCTTTGTTCACTTCATTGTGCAGTTATAAGGCAGGTTATTCAGATACAATAACTATGTAGTCTTCACTTGCTCTAACAGACTTAGCCATTGACTTGGGGTGGAGACTTGGACAATTTAAATTCTTTTTTTTAATGATGCCCTGCTGTAAAACTAAAAGAATGCTTGACTTCCCTTTTGGGACTGACGCGATTAGCCAGCTAGTATTGATAACTTTTTCAGAAATAAAAAGCAGTGTGTAAACGCCTGGGATAATTCTACTATATAGGCCTAGTGATTTTTTTTGTTTGTTTGTTTATTTGCTACTGTTCACTTTTGCTAGCTTCATTTTTTTAAATGTACCTCTGTGGATTTTTGTCATCTGAGGAGAGATCAGTCCATACAGCATTACCTGTCCTGGTGATGATAACTTTTCATGCTGTACTTGTCTTCCATAGCTTCTCCTTTTGATTATTGTAATATTGATACCTAAATGCTGAAATCTCTGTGGCTGCAATTTAAGACTGAAGTTGTTTTAACTATCTATTAATATAGAAAAATGGCTTTGATGTTCCCATTTTGACAATTTGTGCCCATGCTGACTTTTGTTGTTTCTTTCCTTAGGGGTATTTATCCCTGATCTCTCAAACAAAATGTCACTGAGTAGAACTATGTTTGTATGATGCTGTGTGTTCTACTTACAAAAGATTTATAACTTGGTCACTTTTATTTATGCTCCCATGGAGCTGGTAGAATTATACTGCAGTGTTAAAATGCAGCAGTTTCATTTTCCTGCAGGCAGCAGCCCTCTGGTGGTGTGGGGATTTTTTTCTTCCCTTTTTTTTTTTTTTTAAGTCATCTTTGGATATTCTGACAGACTGCTAGAGAAGCCTTTAAAAATGCCTCAAATTAAGCTGCCACATAGTCCCAAATCTCTCTTTTCCTTCCCAACCCTCACCTCATCACCACCCACACCTAAATTTGGAAGTGGTAATGTAAATGGCAAAGCAAGGTTAATGAATGCAGCCAATTGATAATACCAGCAGTCTTACTTGGCAAAATGATATTTACCAAATGCTACTTCAGTAAGTTTCAGCTTCCAGAACTATTGCCTGGAAAGGGTATAGGTCAGTGTGAAGTGGGTGGTGAGGCTAATGGGTTATTCTGAAGACTGACTGAATTGTTAGGAATGCAGGCATTTCTGAGGAGGCTGCTGATAAACTTGAAAATTGAAATATCAAAAGAATTTTTTAAAGGGGTGACCTTACCAGGCTGTTATATGGGCATCAGTGAGAGTTATATTGCAAGTTACTGCCTGGAAAAAATATTTTGTCTAATGGGGAAGGAGAATCTTCTCATCAGTGCCCGAGGAGTGAAATTTACCCTTTCGCTGCTATGACATTTAGCTATCTCTTGAGTCCCACTTAAGACCTATTATGAAGTATTAAGTTATGTCCTGAGAGGTAAAAATGGGAGTTCAGAAGGTAGATGGTATGAAATATTACTCCTTACTGTTTTTGGGGTGGTAAGCCAGAGTTACATGCAAATATTTTTTTTAACTATTAAAGCTATCCTAGTGATGCATTTGGCTGTTCCTGTTCCAGGACTACAGGAAAAGTCAAAATCATGCTGTATCTACAACTATGTTACTGCATAAGTATTCTGTCTTTGTAGAACGACATACAATTTCATTATGATTGAAGCCTGAAGTTGTATGTAAATAAAAAATTAAAAAAAAGGTCGGGGAGGGACCAGGCTTTTACATAGCTGAAGCTGCACCAAAGTAATAATTTCTGCAGTTTCAGTTTTAGGGCAAACAATTCCAGTTAAAATTAGTTGTTTTAAAAAGCACTGATTTTTGACTGTGATGCTGTGGTGTTTGAAACCCACTGTGTGTCTGTAAAGTGAAACAAACATTACTGACTAGGTTTGTGATTGGTTGGGTTTTTTGGTGGGCTTTTAGTTGTTGTTTGTTTGTTTTTTAGATAATGATAATGGGTTTGGTAAATAGAATTTATTCTGTATCTTAATTCTTTCTATTACTTCAAATGATAGAAAGGGATTGCAGCATATGAGCCCCTCTCAGTATTTGGGTGATCTTCATACTGTGGGCAGCACATAATGCAGATTTGTGGCCTTGCTGGTTAATGCCTTAGGATACTTGTGGTAGAATTGCTAACAATTATCAAGAGACATTTATGCTCGCTAAGACGTGATGTAGAAGTATTGTTTCATCCATGATACTTTTGGGGGTGTAAGTCTTGACTCTCTTTGTCAGGTTTGCCTCAATTAGGAAGGCTGTCCAGCCTAGTGCATGTATCACTTGCACAGTTTGGGGTCAGAGTCTGGTCCATGCAAAGAACTCTCCGAGCCTGTGGCTTAGATATTAAAGGGATAATGTCAACTTCTGACTTGTAATGCTTGCAGTTAACATAGGGTGAAAAGGAGGTAAAATGAAAGGGGAAAGCTAGAAGGAAGATAATTCCCTACCCCCTGCCTGGTTACCCTGTCACTGCTCTTGAAAGTGAAAGCTTGCTTGAGATTTTCCTGCTCTTAATTGTAAAGGAATAAATTTGGGACTAAATCCACTGAACTGAGTGGAGATATGTTGGCATAAAAATAATATGAACAAAGCAGGAATTTGGCATCTTTAAATGTTAACAGTTCAGAGCTTTTTTCACCTTGGAGCTATTTTATTTTATTTTTTTAAACAGAAAAAAATAGAGAATTGTAGTACAGATCAAGGCATCACTAGTTCTTGAGTAATCAACAGTCTCCAAAACATGATTTTATTTTTGCTTATTCAGATGCTTGTTTGTGATTTAAAACACATGCAACATTGTAACACGTGCTGCAGTAGGTTGCTGGTCACTTTTTTTTTTTGAGGCAGAATAAAATTGGATTGTTGCCTTCTCAGGCATGGCTTAAAAAAAGGAAAAAAGAGAGACTTTAGGTCCTTCATATGCTTTTTCTTAAAGATGCTTGTCAAATTTGCGCTGAGATGCCTAAGCAAAACAGCTTTCTGCCATTCAGTGAAAAGAGTTACAAACTTTTAAACTAAATCTATAAAAATGATAACAATGTAAAAGCCAGGATAAGGGAATTCACTTTTAAAAAAAAAAACAACCTGAATTTGCCCTTTCTCTATGTAGAAACAGTGGTGAGTCACTGTGTATTGGCTTTGCATGGCCATGTTTTGGTACTGAGGGAACTAGAGTGTGGCTTCTTTGAGAAGCTGCTAGAAACTTCCTCTGTGTCCAATAGAGGCAATGCCATCCAGGTCCAAGATGGACCCACTGCTGGCCAAGGCAGAGCTCATCAGCAATGTTGGTAACACCTCTGGGATAACATATTTAAGAAGAGGGGGAGAAAAAATGGACAACTGTAGCCAGAAAGAGAGGAGTGAGAATATGCGAGAGAAAACAACTCTGCAGGCACCAAGGTCAGTGAAGGAGGAGGAGGAGCTGCTCTAGGGGCCAGAGCAGAGATTCCCCTGCAGACCATGGCGAAGACTGTGGTGAGGCAGGCTGTGCCCCTGCAAACCATGGAGGTTAATGGTGGAGCAGATACCTACCTGCAGCCTGTGGAGGACGCCATGCTGGAGCAGGTGGACGCACCTGAAGGAGGTTATGACCCTGTGGGAAGCCTGTGCTGGAGCAGGCTCCTGGCAGGACCTGTGGATCCATGGAGAGAGAAGCCCACACTGGAGCAGGTTTGCTGGCAGGACTTGTGACCCATAGGGTACCCGGGCTGGAGTGGTCCACTCCTGAAGGATTGCACTCCACAGAAGGGGTGCACGGTGGAGCAGTTCCTGAAAAACGGAAGCCCTTAGGAAAGGCTCAGGTTGGAAAAGTTTGTGGAGAACTGTCGCCCATGGGAGGAACCTCATGCTGAAGCAGGGAAAGAGTGTGAGGAGTCCTCCCCCTGAGGAGGAAGGAACAGCAGAGACAACGTGTGATGAACTCACCACAACTCCCATTCACCATTCCCTGTGTTGCTTGGGGGAAGGAGGTAGAGAATTTGGAAGTAAAGTTAAGCTGAGGAAGAAGGGAGGGATGTGGGGAAGGTGTTTTTAAAATTTCATTTTAGTTCTCATTATCCCACTTTGATTTGATTGGTAATAAGTTAAACTAATTTCCCCAGATTGAGTCTGTTTTGCCTGTGATGGTAACTGGTGAGTTATCATGGGGAATGATCTCCCTGTCCTTATCTCCACCCATGAGTCTTTCATGGTATTTTCTCTCCCCTGTCCAGCTGCGGAGGGGAGTGATAGAGCCTTGGTGGGCACCTGGCATCTAGCTGGGGCGAAACACATCTTGATGTGGAAGGCCAAAGCTAGACCACTTCAGACCAATTTCAACTCCCTGCATTTCTTTTGAAGAACTAAGTTTTGCTGCAAGTCTGTGAAAGTTCAAAGCTTTTATTCTTTAAAAAAAAAAATTAAATATATATATATAATAAATTGAGTTACTAAACTGGGGATGAGGTGAAAGTGAGTCATATTCCAGTCAGAAAAGCAAAGTGCCTACATCGTGTCTTGATTATTCTAAATACTTCTTTTCATGAAAATCTCAAATTATGTTTATTTCCAGCCTAAAAATGAGTTCAGGTGGTTTATGGCCACTGCTGGACGTAGGCTGTTGAACTTGATGAGACTTCTGATTTGATCTCTGTGTAGCTGTACATGTATCCTAGTAGGAGTTAAATCTTCAAGACTTTATTCCCTAACCTTAACAGTGAAGCACCTATGATTATAGCCTGTCTCAAATGCACATTTTCTTCTATTTCCCATTACTTGTAACCTACATAGTGTTGAGATTTGAAAGGAAAGTTACTGGCTCTGTTTTTGTTCCTGGATGTGCTTGGTTATGTGACCTTTGCAATTTTTGCCATCCTAGCGTTTGTCCTGCTGTGAAGTTGCACAGAAGTGCTGTTTCACCACATTTTGGAAGTTGTGTAATGCGAGCCAGTTCATACACACAACAGTATTTAAATAAATCAATTTGAAACTGACACATTGCTGTCCTGGAATTTTGGGTTTCTCCTGGTTATATCAGGCTGTTTTACATAGAAGTCTAAACTTCTCTATGGTCATTAGATTTTTACCATTTGTCTTTTGTTCAGGGATTGTGTTTTACATGAAAATTCTCCTATAATGATGGGTCAGATTTTTGGTTTTGCTACATTTGTTGGTTTTTGGGTTTGTTATTGTTTTTTCTTTTCGTGTTGCAACTCCAGTGCTTCATTGACAGTTCTTTGTATTTACAGCAGTTTGACACAGCAGAGCAGTATGATGTTCTACTGTGGACCTTACTGTCTTCCATACGTCTGTATAAGAGTCACCATACAGAAGTCAGCAAATGTGTCCAGCCAAAAAGCTGTTGTAGTTGCTGCTCCTGAATTACATGTAGACTAAACAACTTCAGGGAAGACTAGACCATCAGCATTAAAGGATATAGATAAAAATATTACTCAAATAAGATTTGATTATAAGCTGTACCAAAAAAACCCTCTGATCCATTCTTTTACTGTCAACTGTGATGTTTATTTGAAATGATATATACTGCTAAAGAAGCATTTAGTAAGTGGGTGTCTAAGAAGTAATACATATGCAGCAGCATTTATTTCTTTCAGTTTGGTGTTTCCAAAAAACCCCATCTCTGACTTTCATAGTAACAACTATTGACAGTACTGGAAGTGACTTTTTTTTTTTTTTTGTTTTCTTATTCCTCTGATGCTATATCAAACCTTTATTCTTTGGTATTCAGCAAGTCAGTGGTGTGGGATCATCTTACTTCTCACCCTTTGATTTTTCACTCTTTCCCTGTGGCAACTTTCCCTGCTGGATGCATCTGGGTTTAGCTTGATTCCCAGCCTCGCCAGCAGCATTGTAAGATCGAACTGTACCATTTGAAAAAAACCTGCTCTATTGAAAAACAAGCTGGAGCAATCCAGACTTGGATTTCAAAGGGAATGGAACGATCTTGATCCGTGCTGCTTTGCAAGCTCAGCACCATGGAGTATGACTGACTGTAAGCTCACTCACCATTATGAAAAACTGAAGAGTATTTAGTGTAATGACAGGCTGAGAAAGTGGGATATGTGAGATCATGAAGAAGCCAGAGTCTGCCTCTCCACAGGCAAACGGGTGCTTTGCTTATGCTATTGTAAAGATGGCATGACGGTTCTGAGGTCTCATTTTAGATTTATGCTGCTGCACAGAAAACACGATTTGACCATGCATTTACTCCTGAAACAATCGGAGTTTGTGTCCCATCACCTTAATTGGAGTTGGTTTATTTTATCCAGTGTAACTGAAAGAAAGGTCAGGTCTGTGACTATGGGCTGGAGTCTCAACTGGTGCTGTTTGGTTAAGAGCCTTGGACTCCATGCTGCTGGACTGACTTACCCTGGTTACGGATTTGTCCTTCTATATAAAGGCAGGGACTATAAATTTTACATTTGGGAAAAAATCTAGGTGTTGGATTCTCTCCTTTCAAACATTGCTGCTTGAGAGAAATACAAAACCACACGTATTATGATTGGTTTTGGTGTCTAAAGTTTTAGATATCACACTCTTTCTGCAAAGAGGTATCCATTTGTTTCTGTCTTTGAAAAAGCCTTTATGTAATCTTTACCTTTTTCTTTACTTTCTTTTTGTAAGTAAATGATCTCTGAATGTATAGCAACTGTATTTCTATGTTGATATAATAGACACAGCTTGGATATTGTCTCTATTCTAAGTTATCCCCAAGTACTTACAATTCTCTTAGAAAATTGACCTTTGGGCTTAAAATTGTTATGCTTGACCTCTAGTCCAGAAATGACTTCTTTCTCTCTTGAGATCTTGATAAAATAAACTTAGTCATACAGATTTTTATCTGACTGTTGGCAGCAGGAGGTGGTAAGGAGGGGGAGGTCGCTAGTTCAATTCCTTGCTGGAATTAAATCCTTGAGAAAATAAGGATAATCCTTCATTTGATGTTTACTCAGTTGGGTGCTTCCCAGTACTTAGCTTGCTCCACATCAGACTTCATAATTTTTGTACTTCCTTTCCTTTTCATTAGAAGGCCTAGAAGTTGTTAATTTTACATTAATACCTATTGATAAATAGTCACGTAGGTGAAACATGCACAGAGATGCCATCAGTTACAGGTAAAGTTTTAAATTTGAGGTCTAAACATCTTTGAATTTCAGGAGAACACTTATAGGAAAAGTGGGGTTTCTGTTCCAGAACAGAACACAACCACATGCTTATTTTTCATCTGAGTAGATGAAAAAGGTACTTCACTGTAAAAGGGCCTGTCATTTAGATCAATTTTGGATGTTGTCCAGAATCTCATGCCATTTGGCACTTTCAAGCCCAGACATCAGCCTAGTTCAACTTTGTGTATGTCTACGCTGCAGTTACTAGCCAGGCAAGAAGGAGGGCTCCAGACTGCTGTGGTGAGTCAGGCTGATACCTGAATTTGCCAATTCAAAAGTGTCTTGGTTATCTCTACACTGCTCTCAATTGTAGACAGTTTGGTTCCTGATGGGCACAACAGGTATGTTATGACAAAATACCTTTTTTTTGGGTATCAGACCAGTGTTCTCTCTTGTTACAGTATGGTGTAGTAGATGTGGTTGAGTTTTGGAAATGTTGCAGTCGGAGACTTCAGAATCACCAATAGTAGGAATATTTTTTTTGCCCCCAGTATCTGTTACTTCTTAATTGCCTTCTATCTGAACGTGTCAAAGCTCATCTATTGGTTGCTTTTTATTCTAATATAGTGATATGAATCTATTCCAAATATCCACGTATTTTTGATATATGTGATTGTATATTGTACAAGCCCCCAGATGAATGAAAGGGAGCGTCAAAATCCCTTTCTCCTTTTACTTCCTTCTCCATTTAAAACTTTGTTCCCTTTTACTTCATCGAGATAGCACACAACCTGGTATTAAAAAAAGGGGCATTTGTGATATATCATCTTTATACCTCTCATCATCCCACGTTTGTTTAATGTTATTTAGTATGTCTCTCTTTACTCAGGTCTTCAAAACTGACAATCTGTGTATTTTCATTCTACCCTGATATGATCCTCATGCATTCATCGTTCTTGCTGCTTGTCTCTTAATGTTACCTATTTCTGCTATGCATTTTTGAGGTTAGTATTTCAACTGAGGATGTATCATGTATTTATACATTGGTATTGTTTCATTTTAAAGTATAACTTTCAATTTCATTGTTCAATGATTCGCTGTTGCTTTTGATTACCCCTGCACGTGGAGTTGATATTTTTATTATGCTGTCCGAAGTAATAGTAAGTATTTTCTTGAATGACTCCAGTTGACTTGGGGGTCAAAAATGTATATATTGCTAGTTCGTGTTATTCTTTCTATTATGCAATTGTCGACACTGGATTTCATCTACAGTCATGCTGTCTATCCACCAGGCTTTGATATTTTGTTGGTTTAAGTATTTAAGAGGGACTTAAGTAATACATTAGTCTTGTGCTAGCCAACTGTGCAAGGGTAAATTTCACCCTTTATGAACTGATGCATGCTGTCACATTAATCATGGATGTATTGTGTATTTCCTAGGGCAATATAAAGGATCAACTTTTCCTATTAACCCCTTCAGACCCGCATGACATATCCACAATGTGCACCACAAACTTGATGTATCATGGTCTGTAGTTCTGGTGATCCATCTTAGTACGACCATAGGGGAAATACAGAAGTAGCAATCTGCTGGATACTTGTGACCTTTTCATTCTCAGGATATCTCAACTACTGTATCCAGGTGTTGAGAGATTTCTGTGGGTTGGTTTTTCCTGTCACTCCTTCTATTTGTAACATAGGTGTGTTTGGTTTTTTTTGGTTTGGTTTTTTTTCTTTTTTCCTCAAAGCAAGTCCATAAAGGTTCCCCCAAAGCCTAAAACATTAAGTAGAATTATGAAGAAGTGACTGATTTATGCCAATCTACCCTTTTGCTTTTATTAAAAGGAAAATCTATTTCTTCTTTGCTGCTTCATGAAAGATTTTCTAGGTGGGTAAGCAAATGGCTGGACTCAAGCTTAGGAGGTTTGATTTTTTTTAGTTATCTCTTATGTTGTGACTTATTTATTGACACTTCTGTTTTGCTGCCTATAACTTTGACAATGTTCCCTATTCAAATTACTTTGAGAGTTGCAGACTCAGTGTTCTATAAAAGCTAGAGAATTTTTTGAGGTATAATGTATCATAATATATAACAGGATTTGCTGATGTTGTTTGTCTTTCTGTTGTCACCAAAAATACCATCAAATTGACAAACCAAATAAAATGCCTCTTCTCCATATTCCCCAAATGAGGGGGGAAATGTAAAGATATGAAGATGATTTTTCTTCTTACTTTCCAAAAATACCCAAAAGAAGTAAAACTGCAATATAAGGGGTGTAAAAATGTGAACAGATGGAAGAATTTTTTTCATCCCTGCAAGCTTATTATTATTTTGGTGCTTCTGGTTTGGGAAGAGAACTAGATGGGTACAGTGATCACTGATCGCTGCAAAATTGGCAAACTGTGCCCAGCTGTTCAGTGGATGCTTGTCTGATCATGGAAATCCTGCTTTATGAAGTAGAGCAGGGAGCAAAAAGAGAGGAACATGCTGGTATCTTAGTGAATTTAGATTTACGCAGTAGCATCTGCTAAACAAGCAGTGACTCTTTTACTTAGCAATTTAGACTAAAACCCATAATTATTTAATGAGCAACCTCCCTCTTCCATTTGTTTTGCTTCCCACCCCCACTAAAAGTGCTGGCTTCAGGATCTGTGTAAGGCATGGTTTAGTCTGTTTACCCACTGCCCACCCTGAGTATTGTGTGCATTGTTTTGATTTTTTTATTAGTCTTTATTTTTAAATCTTTGTGAAATTGCAGGGAAGGAGGAAAGAGAACAGGACCTTCCAATGACAATCCACAGCTCCTATTAACTAGTGACAGATGCCTTTTGACATGACATTTTTAGGGACTTCAAGGCTCTTGATAATAATATTTGTGGTTCAGGAATGACCTTGTGTATCGGGAGGTCTTTGCCTATCCTGCATGTCACCACGAGTTAAACATTCTGGTGAAACAGCACAAAACCAGTAAGTGCTGTGTCTGAGCCTCCTGCAGCCTCTTTATCCCCTTGTCACGTTAGGAAGAAAATAAAAAATGAATGTATCTTTCTAAGAAATAAGAAAAATAGCTGTTGAAAGGAAGTAGCTGTTTGAATATACTGCTTAAAACAGTCTACAGGCTATGCTGGTAGTTGACTCAGTCATGGGTAGTATATGGAAAAAGAACTGCAGGAAGGCTGGTATGAAGCCAGTCCAGAACCTTGCAAGCAAATTTCTGTACTTGGCAAATGATTTATGTCTTAAGCTATTCTAGCTAAACTCAAACTTAGTTTACTAGAACAGTAGTAACTATTAAGTTACTTTTTTATATTAACTTTTATTTATGGTGCTAGATGGTGAGCCAAGTGAAAATTGCATTTCAGTTTCCAAAATGAACTTCTTCTCCAGCTTACTAAAACAGGTCACGGTCATTTGTACTGATGTCACAAATGGTTACTGAGGGGAGTGATTGTGTCATCAGAACTGAGGTTTATGGCTTGGATTCGGCAGTGGAGAACAGCAACAACTGGATTACATGCAAATGCTCAGGAATACGATTTTATATCTAGAGATTTAAAGTTGGAAAAATCTAAAAGGCTTGGTATTTCAAATGATGCATTCACTTACAACGAGATTGTGGTATAACTTAGTATAGTTATTTTCCAGTGTTGCATTGTGAAGCTTTGTCCTGATCGTGCTTCAATTTCGGAATGAGTTCCCACCAATGTGAACTCCATATCAGAAGCTTGAAGCCAATCTCTTGTAGTCACCACATTGATTGAAGTGCAGCTCTTTCTTGTGTGTCAGATTTAGGCTTCCAGACTTTGCACGGGCTGAAAAGGCTGTTGCTTCTAGAGAATGGAACCTGAGAGGTGAAGTGGTAGTGGTGAAGTGGAAACAGGAGAGCATTGTAAGGGCTATATACAGCAAATGAGCTCAGGAGAAGTAGTATTAAAGGAGCATCCAAAACTGATTTTTTATTTTTCTGCAAGGGTTGCATCCATGTGTAGCCATTATTAATGAAACCTTTCCTGAGTGTCATTTCAACCAATTGGTTCTGCCCCTAAGACTTGCTGAAGCCATGAATTGGGAAGACCTTTGGAGTTTCATGACTCCTTTTTCCTTCTTAGTGAAGGTAAGGGGAGGGTCTAAACCATGGTCACTTCATTTGCTGCTGAGTTTGATGTGACGTAGTCTGATTTCAATTCTTTTTGGTCAACAGGAAATTCTCTGTGGCACAGAGAAATCTCTGCTTCCAGCAGTGGTGTCCGACTGCTGGAGGTGGCTCCTGTGCAAACATTGCTATTTGCATTGGCCCAGTATTATATGTTGTAGAATGAAAAAATGCTGAAGCAGAGCTCTGCCATGTCTGTTGTTCACTAATACAAGGTTCCCCAGAGATTTAGTGACATATGTGAGAACAATTCCTGCCTACGTTATCCCAGACTGATTATCAAGGGAAAGGAGCTGTAGTTGACTTCTGTGTGGCTTATTTTTTTTCTCTAAGTAGAGGTAAGCAACAACAGAGAAGATGGCCTTCAAGACATATACTTTGTAGTTTCAATGATAATATCTGGTTTTCCAAGCAAAGCTGGCCTGTCTCCTTGTGTGGTAGAGAAGGTTGGCTGAATCAGTGATTTAGTTCAAGAATAACCCTCCCATTTAAAAAAAAAATTGTTTGTAATGATACAAAATAGGACTTTTTTATTGTTTTCTAGAAGTTTCTCTTCTGTACTCAGTCATGTGTTGGGAAATTATTCCTTCCCACCCTGTCTCAGTGAAGTCAGAAGGTGAGTAAGGATTTAGTCACACAATAAAGTCTGACTAGTAGGGAAGCCATAAGCCATATATTTATCTGGTGTAAATTTAGTGCAGCTCTGAAGTCAGTGTTGATTTAAACTGGCTGGTCACCTGATCAGCTGTAGCACATGTTCTTACTTATCATTCTGCTGTGCACATTTCTATTATTTAGTGTTTTGATCGGAAGAGGGAAGTGGCTATGACAACTAATACGTTACAATGGTGACAAATACATGGAGTCAAGTTAAAAATACTAGGTAGTCCCATTTAAATATCTAACTCTTGGATGAGAAATTCTGTCAGATAGAGAGGCCCAAACCACAATTTCTCAGTCTTTGTAGATCTTATCTATGAGCATATAGTCCTAAGATAACTATAACAGAAGCCATACTGACAGAGTAGAATATGTCCTGTTGCTTGGCTTCTTTGGGTTTGGGATCTGATGACAACACGAGAATTAAATTTTAAAATAACCAGTTGCCATTTATGAATGCTGATAGGTGAGAATCTCCTGACCAGTTTACTGTTTTAAACTAATATGATTAGGCTTCTGTCAGTACAGTATGCACTTTCAGTGCTGCAGTGGATGCTTCTTTCACAGAGGAGAGTTGATACAGAAAGGACTTTCTGGGAAGGATAGTTCTGCTCTTTGGTTTCCTTACACTGGTCTTTAAAGTCTTATAGCTGCTAGATTAACTTTGTTGGAGTCTTCAGTTACATCTAAATATTTTTTTCTTTATGTTTTATGATACTACAGAAACTTCATTTGCTCTTTGTTTTTCTACTTAATACTCTTTCTGTTGTATAAATACTACTCAGGTTCCTGTAAAGTCTTCCTTCTCACTTCATGGCATTGTGAGTCTGATGGAGCTATCAGAATGCCCTTTCCAATCTGACACTTCAATCTCTACGAGGGATCATTGACGTGCTTTCTTTCTTTAGAAATACTGTAGGACAAAATGCAGGCTTGCTGCTTGTGTTGGCTGTGTTGTCTGAAGTCCATGGGAACAACTGTGAAACTTGTAATTACGTCTAATTCTTGAATTGATATGAGGATCAGGAGCAATAGCTGTCTTGAAAACAAAGCAAATACATGGAGAAAAATTATGTGAGGCTCAGAAGTCATGCTCCCTGTGGTAGATGTGGACTTGCCTATATTTTTGTCATTCTGGTCAACTTTATTTTTGCACCTCTTTAGATGGAAGCAAGCCATGTCTTAATGATAATACTGACATTTATTACGGTTCTCTCCTTCACTGGATGTATGTAACCCTTTCTGAAGTAGGGAGTTATTTGGTATTCTGGGAATATCAGAAACTGAACAACTGGACACCTGTTTCCAACAGGACTAGAGCACAGCTCTGTAATGTGATTATAATAATTTCCTATCAACTTTATGCAATGTATGGAAAGGTCATAGCAAATCATATTGTAACATGGATACATGATTATCATTGTAAAGGATGATCTCTGGCACAGGCTGATAGTGCAAGTCATTACTTCTTATTTCTCATATCATTCTTGAACACTTCCCGTTTTCTCAACTGTTCAAGCAACAGAAACCTAGAATCAATTCATTAAGCTGAGATAAACATCCAATAGTTATTGTTACTGTTTTCATAAATATCTTTGGAGCCACCCTCTTAAGGAGCTTCATCCTGGCTGAGCAGTTACTACCCTGAGAAACCCGTATTCTGAATATTAAACTTCATGGATGTTAAGTAGTGCCAGAGGCCAAAAAAAGTAAGTAATTTAAAAGGAAATGTATTTTTTATTCTTACAAAACATATATATATTGAAACCCCAACATCTTTACATATTGTGCCCTCCTTTACTAAATATTTCCATAATACAAATAACCGTAAATTTTAAACTAGGTTTCTTCACTGACACTCTCACATATTTTGAAACAGGAGTGTCATTACTCTGAAAAATGCATCCGAAAATTGCATGTGTATGCTAAATCCTTCTTTGTGTCTTTATATATATTTATATATATAAAGCACCTATGACAGTATTGATAAATATTCTTTGGAACAACTCTGACGGCAGAGGTAAGAACAGGAGTTGGCCTGTTGGGCCCTCAGCACTTCTGTTTCCAACCAATTTAAAAAAAAAAAAAAAAGCCACAAGACTTTGCTGCCAGCCTGCCTGGCTGGTGTTAATCTACAGATATTATAGTAGAACTTTTAGTGCAAGACATTATTCAGTAATAATCATTTCTGAATTGCAGCAGCTATTCTGAGTGCCCAGCAGAACACAAGTTTTTCACAGGTGATGTATCTTTTAGTCAGACTTGTGTTTCTGTTTGTCGGTCCGTGTTGAATACAGACAGAGCATTAATACCAATTGTGTACTCCTATTTATTTAAAACTGAACTAAAAATGTACAGCTGACACCATATATACAATTTATGAGTTCCTAGCACAGTGATAGGTTACACTGCATTTGTCCAACTCCCAGTTCTCCAGTGATGTTCTTGAACCTGAGGAATGAACCCATCTGTGTAAATTTTTTGCTGCAGGAAATGCTTGTGAGAGTGGTAAATCATTGTTTCTAGCAAACAGAAGGAACTGTCCAGCGTTTTCCAAGCTGAACATATTAAAACACTGGTAAAGTTGAAGTGGCTTTTAATGTTGTCTTTCAATGTTTTAAAAGCCTCTCATCTAAGAAATATTTTTGTATACGTAGGGTATGTGTGTTTGTATGTGTGTATATCTCTATATGTTGAGAAAGTATTTGTCTTTGAGAATATCCAGAGTCTATTTGTAGCCTAATTCTAGCAGTTGCATTGCAAATGGATTGCAAGCTTTAACTTTTGAATTTCCTCATGAAGCCTCCAAAACCTGAGTTTGTGAAAGGATACAAAATGAAGAAAATTGTTTTTAGCAGCGATGATAAACTATGATGCATGTAAGTATTCAGATCAAATAATAAAGAATCGTGTCTAAATTGTGTTATAGCTGAGAATATCGGTAAGGATGAAACGAAAGGAGAAGAGGGGCGTAATACTGAGGTTATTGATTTGCTTGGTATTAAAAAACATCTTAAAAATTTCAAAATTAATGAGACATATAATCGTCTCCCTCCTTTGCAGCTGATTTTCATCAGCCACTTACAAAAGAGCTATCATAGGAGAAGAGAGCATACCATTAGCTGTTAGTTCGGAATGACTCTGCAAAATAGTCCTTAAAGGTCTACTGCCATCTTTCTGATAATCTCCTAAAGTTCTCAAAGTTGCTAGTTGCTGCAGTGTATCAGGCTGTCATCAAACCTGGATCTGAGTTTTATAGCAGAGAAGTCCTCACTCTGCAATTTGGTTTAAAGCAATAGACTCTGAATAATGTAACTTGGGAACATAGGCTTCCACAGGAGTCATCTGAGCTCTGTGTTGACCTGCGCAGTGGGATGACCCCCAGTGGGGGTGATAAGTTTATCGCTAACGCAGTCATATTTTCTGCCAACAGGCTTTACGATTGCATCTCTATACTTCAAATAATTTTGTTTGTAAAAAAAGGATACAGACATCCCCACTGCAAAATAGTACTTGCTGGCAAATCTACTTTGTGACTTTTGGTATGCAGGCTGTATATGTAGTATATTATATTGTATATTGCTCCTGGAACACTTGTTTTACTTGAAAATATCTTTCAACCTTGAGTCTCCCAAACTACCCAACCAACAGTCTTCCATTATGCAGATATTAATCATTGTGATATCAACATTTTCATTACTGTCATTTTTCAATGACTGCTGTAGAGGCTAAGGGGTGGAGAAAAAAGGGACTAAAAAGAGTGGGAGCTGGATTGCAGTGAAGTTGGGTATTATAGAGCTATTGCGTGTTACATGCAAATTATGTTCACTTGCATTAAGTTACAGCTGGGTGAGAAAAAGTCTTCTGAGTGCTCAAAAACATGTGATGAGTTGTTATCCTGAATGGTTAAAGGCAGTTTTGGAAACTGGGATCCTTTCCCCCTTCCCACTTACCTCATCTGAGCCAGGTGTCATGCAGCCAGCTGGAAAAGCTAAATTTCCATTAGTGCTCTGCCAAATGCACCACATTCTCTGAAGTGGGATGAGCCCATTTCTGCTTTTCTTATTTTTAGGACTGACATGGAGCTTGGTTTACACATTTGGATCCTTGGTGTATTTTGAGAATAGCCTTCCAGTCATTCTGAATTGCATGCGTTGCTTTGATATTAAATTTTCATGTTATGAGTTCCATTGGAAATAAATGTTTTTTCTACCCCCTGCAGTAAAATGTTGGTTTATACCAAAGCAGTCTGAGAGGCAAATTGGCTGCTTATTTAAGGATGTCTTAATGAAGAGTTGGAAACCTAAATATCTTGATTAGAATGACTAGGTTACGTGAAGATAGCAAGCTATACTGTGTTACTGTTGCCATCCACAAATTAGTCCAGTAGCCAGAATGACTTAGGGTTCCTTATTGTCCATTGTTATTTGATGCAGGTGAGAAAGTGGGGAACCACTAAAAGCAAAGGACAGTGCTACCCATGTATATAATTTTGGGTAGCAACAGTTTTTAATAGTTCTCAGAGAATGTTTCCCTAGTAAATGACAAGGGGCAGAGAGAGGAAGAAAGGTGACTGGAACGATGGTGACATTTGAAAGGGGAAGAGCCTTGTCAGAGGCTTGACTTTGTACAGATAAGAAATATATTTTCTGATTGTACAGAAGGTTGGTAGAGGCTGCTGCACTGGGCAGATAAGAAGTGGGGTTACATGCTGGTTTATCTGTAAGGAGACGGAGTGTTCCTCTCAGACTTGTGGTGTATTTAATTTAGATCAAAAAATCCTAGGGGATTTACAGCTAATCATAAACCAGCATAGATTAAGAAAAACCCTCTAAAAGTATTATGGTGAGATATAATATGTTGTATATAAATGGATGTAAGTAAGTATACATAAATATATTTTTTTATGTGAATTGAAGGTCATTCTGCTGCACTAGTGAAGGACATTGTAAATGCTTGTGGGAAATTAAATGTAGGTGTGTTAGGAAATCTTACTGAATATAGAGCAGGGCATGCCCTTTGGCTGAAGAACTGGCCCCTTCATGGACAGCATGCTTGGTGGCATGATTTCTTTTAGTGTCAGGCTGACCTGTGGCAAGAGTTTGCCAGAACTCTGGGCTGCTGTAAATTACACCAGACCTCAGGCAGCCCTGGGCAGTATTTGGAGTTCAGAATATAAGTATTTTTGCTCTACGTGTTGTTTGTTGCACTTAGTGAAGGAGATGATAATACTTGATATGGTTTTTAGGTTTTCATGTTTTAACTGGTAGTGGTTGTGACAGTTGTTCAGTGAATTCATCCAAGTTCTAAAACAGGTACCATATGGGCAGTGCTAGTATAAATTGTTGTCTGCTGTCCTAATATATTGGCACAATCTGAAAAAAAACCACCAAAACCCCAAAAAAAACCCCAAACCAAGCAAAAAAACAAAAGCAAACAAACAAAAAGCCCTCAACCCCAAAAAACACTAACCAAAGAAAAAACCCAGACCATTTTTAAGCTTGTTTCCCTACCTGTAGTCTCCATGGCCTTTTCACTGCTGTAAATGATAGTGCTGCTTCTTCAATGTACAGTACAGATACCATGCCGTAAGAGCTATGACTGCAATCTATAGGCATCCTTAAACGGCTGTTCAGCTTACCAGGGTAACACCCTATAGAGTGAAGCAACGGCACCACAGACCTGGGCTGGGTAAACTTCCCCAGAACCGTAAGTACTTGAGTCAAAAAACACCCCAGCAATGCTGAGGCCTGTGCTGCTCTTGACTTGCTGTTGTGGTTGTTTCGGGTGGGCAGATGCCTGCCACAATACAGACGCAACATGTGAGTCTTACGATGTTACTTGTTAAAGGTTGAACTCTGACCACATTTTTAATCCTGAAAGCTGACAAAGAGCTATTTGTGATGATACTTTTGGTTGTGTGAGAGACAAAGGGCTCCAATGGTACCACGTCTTTGGAGGGAGACCTGTTGGGCCATCCAGCTGCTACCCTGGCAATACTTCAAGATGGTTTTTCATTCTGTATGCTACATGAGAGAAAATGGAGTGTTTTATATGAACATAACTTATAATTGTCTTTTTGCTTTATTTCTCTATTTACACATGGTTTTGATACAATAACTTTTAACATATTCACAGAAAGAGGTTTAACTATGTAGCGATTGCTTGACTAATGAACCTGCAGGTGTTATCATAGAATGATAGAATGGTTAGAGTTGAACTGTTGGAGCACAAGACACTCCTGCTTGAATAAAATAATGACAAGGTGAATAATTTTAGTGATACAGTGGGAGAGCAGCAACTTTGTTTACATAAAACCTGAATTTTGAATAGTATATGATTCAGAAACACATCTTAGGAAGCTTTTGCAGAGCTATCCCAAATAAATAATAGAAAAACAAAACAGTCTGAATTTTAAACTTACTACTAAGACACTGATGTGAGTTTTTAGATGCATTTTTCTAAGTTATGCCTTCTTCCTATTTCAAGCATAAAGATTCATTTTGTGCTTCCTTGTTGTAGTCCTCAGATGCTGGGGTCCGAACCCACTGAAGAATTGTCATGGAAGGATTCAAATGCCTGTTGGGAGTTTCACTGACTCCATTTTGGCAAGAGACGGTGTGTGAGCTTGTCATGTGAGCTTGTCATGTGAGCTGAGACCCTGATGTGGTCCTGTCCCTTCATGCTCCTGAATGGTTAAGAGCCAGCTGCTTCTACCTTCTACTATCTTTCAAGCACACAGGATGATGAACAAACCAACTTTTGGTTCTTGGTACTTAAAAAATAATTGCATTTTAATTTGTCATCAACATACATCATGAACTTCTAGGGCTGTTCTAGCCTAGAAATATTATTAACCACTTCCCTTTTGCGCAAATTTCTGTATTTCATGAGCTAAGTTGCCACACTTCTTTTCTTTGTTTGTTTTTGTTTGTTTGTTTTTAATTTTTATTTGTTTTTGGGTTTTTTTTAATCATCTCCCCACCTGTTCTCCCAATCAGTATAAACTTTAAATTATCTTTGTCTTGGAAGATAAATTCTTATGGATCATGGGTTTATATATTTTCCTTTGCTTTTTGTGGGAGCTCGATTTTTATTTTTGTGTTTTAAAGATGTAAAAGGTTGAGGAGTAAGCAGGATTGGATGGTCGTGTGCTGATGATGAAGGCAGTAAAACGTGTCCTATAGTTATGTCAAGATGTAAATTTATTTATTTGAGTTACAGAGTAGCCTGGCATGGCTGGCAGGATCCCCATCACATGAGCAAAGGTAGAAGGATTGTGCCTTCTACTGCATTTCACTAACACTCTTCACTTTCTAATTATGTGGGTTGCTTTTTGGTTTAAGGAAGAGAGAAAAGGGCATCCTGATTCCCTGCAATCTGCACTGTTGCTTGTTCCTTGGGACCCCACTAGTCAAAACAACGGGATTCATATGTTGACGACAGCTGAGAGACCAAAGTATGACCAGATGGCAAGGGGGAGCTGAGCTGTCTGTTTCTGCAAGCGATAGGCACATTATGGTTATTCTCTTCTGGGGACGAGGGGGTGGAAAGGAGAGGGGGAGGGGAAGAGAGAAAGAGAAAGGGAGATATTAGATAAACAGACTGTAGCCTGAATACATATGACATGTGGGAGGAAAGCTTTGTTAAGCAAGAACTGAAAGCCTCTTGCAGAGCATTAGGCAGCACCGCCTGTGCATTGGACTGAGCCAAACCAGAGGAAACACAAGCATAAACCTGTAAAACTGCTGTAAGGCCAGTGAGGCTCACCAGGCTTCTGCAGAGGTGCTTGAAACAGTGAAGTACTGGAAGGCTTTACTGTTTCCTTAGATCAGCTTACTTTTTTTAGGAGGAAGGAAGGGTCATTTAGTAGCAGATGTACCAAAGGTGCATTTGCCTTATTTTTATGATGTGTAAGCTGTGTTTTATGAGACAAAGTTGGTTCATAGCTTCATTCTGCTGGACTTTTTCATTAGCTTCGTGTATAGGAGATGGCTTTATGGGGTTCTGGGTATTTGCTGTTTGCACTGATGTCACTGGAAGTTTGGTTTAGCAAGTGATTTTCAGGTGGTGCTCAGCATGCTCTGTAATTAGGAAATGCATCCTTGATCTACATCACCCTGAGCCTGATCTGGATTCAACTGCAATCTGTAAAAAAATTTTCCAGTTGACTGTTAGGGTCTGGATTATGTTTTATGAATGAAACCAAAGTATACTTTTATCAAAGTATACTTTATTTATAGTAGAGCTACCAAATCTTTTCTTACTGCTCTCTCTGGCTCAGGAGCATAAGTTGCAATGTTTTCTTCTCATATTTTTCTGATTCTTCTTGTGGGATTTGAGCAAATGAGTAACTAGAGCAATTGATACTCGCGTTATACAAAAAAATGTTTTGCTTATGTGAGGGCAGTGTCTAACTGTAAAAACTGATAAGACACTGTAGAGCATTTATTTTAGAAGGGTTTGATATTCTTTCCCATCTATGCATCATATGCTGGTAACTTTACTTCCATTTTTTCCCTCTTTTTTTTTTTTTTTTTTTGGCTTTTGCTTGTTTAGTTTGGTGACTTTGGGTAGTTCTTTCTGAAGTAAGGTGGTATGAAATCAGCTTCATACTGTTGTTTTCCTGATGAACCACTCTGAAGCACTCTGCTTTACATAGGGAGAAATGTAACAGATTTGTTGGACTGTGGCACCTACCACCACTGCTCAGTAACCTATTGGAGTGTTTGAACATGGTCACCAGCTTGGCTTTCCTGCTGCTCCCTAGATGCTTGCGACATTGATCTGTGGGGGATGGGGGCAGAAAGCTGGTTTATAGATGTAGTCTATTGCCTGGAGGAGTGGGTTAGCTAAGATTGCATTGTGCCTGGTTTTGGTCACAATAATAGAAAGACTTTAGGGGGTCTTTGCTACGTAAAAAGTGCAGCTAGAAAATTGAAAATTTTGATATTCATACATACATAATGAAAGCCTTAAATAATAAAAAAACCAAACCCAACCACAACACGAAAACCCCCCACAAAAACAAACAACAAAACACCCCCCAAAACAAACCAAACAAACCAAAAAACCCCCAAACCAACCAAAACCAGAAAAATACCAAAAACATTTCAACTCTTTTTGGAAAGATGCTGAGTGTTATATGCCAGTTTTTTATTCACTTCTTGGTAAACCTTTTGCAGTTCCATATGGGACACCATCTTTTAGAACACTGTTATTTTAATTAGTGAACCAAAAAAAGCATTCTGCTAATTACCGTTGCTTCTGTAGTTGTGCAGAAACCCCCTTCACTGTTTGATAGTAGTACAACACGTATAACTGCAATGTATTGGAGATTAACCTTTTTTATTTTTATACAAATTATAATGGTTGAACCAGAGAAGCCAGTAAGTTTTTGATGTCAGCCTCATTGATCAGATAAATTATGACATTGTCTTTCTACAAAACTTCTAGCCCATTGTCAAGAATCATAAAAAGTTAGGCAAAACTTAATTTTGATTAGGTGCAGCTTTTCAATACATGACCTTATAAGTTACTTCCAAGTATAAGGGAAAGAGGAAAATATTAAATTGTTCTAAATTTACTTTACTTTTAAAATATCTGCAATTGGATTGGGAAAAGTTTCTCTTTATTGTAAATATGAAAACCTGTTAAAAACTACTATTTCATTTCTAGTTTAAATCATATAGGAAGCATCAGTTATAACAGACACAAGTAGGGCGTGCGGTTCAGCAATAGCTATGTGATTAATGGCATTACTATTGAGATGTACAATGTTTACATAATATGAAGGAACACAGCAGGGAGAAGGCAGGAGGTTTCTTCATATATGTAATAATAGTAGCTAGCTCTTCCACTATGTAGAATCTTAAATCCGTATTTAGCCATGAAAACGCACCTATTTTTCAAAAAAATCTTTCTGCTAACATGGAATGTAGGATCTGGCATTGCCAGGTCATTTTGCAAGTTTGATTAGTTAGTTTTTTTTAAAGTGTCTATGGGATATTGTGGTAAACGGTTTTGGACTTGGGGAGAAAAAAACATTATTTGGTTTTAAGCCAGAAAAGGTTAGCCAAAAATATCTAAACCAATATGGTGAACATAAATTGTGTAATTATTTGGTCATTTGCTGTTCTTCAGCGTTTTTTGGCGTTTTTTGTCATTGGCTTTGTTAGGAGCAGGACTGTGTCCATTCTAACCCTTCTGTTTTGCATGATCTGTTACTGGTTTGGTGTTGATAGTTTTTCATTGTGATCTGCTAGTGCCTGAACTGGTAGGGAGGAATCTTAATACAAAGCTGTATGTAACCATTTAAATTTGCTGTCTGTTTAGCCATTCCGGTGTTCACAGTCTCGTTGGGACCTCTACCTCCAAGCCAAGGATGCAAGGAAGATAACAGGAATAAGGATCGAGAAAGTTAGATTCAGAGTTTTATTCTTTTCTCTGCTGTTAACTTACTTTGACTTTTTAAAAACCTTCAGACACGGGAGTTCATATCATATCCCCTTACTGTTCAGTTTGATTGTTTTTCGAGCACTTGTATCTAGAATTAAAGAAACAAAAATAATAAACCTTGAAAATTGTGCCTGATGTGTCTCAGCATCAGTTTTCCATATGTGTAAGAAAGTTGTACTCTTCTATCTCGCCCATATGTTGGATTGCTAATGTTAAAATTGAAAAAGCTCTGCAATTACCAGAACAGAGGTGCCTGGTACTTATCTTATAAAAATGACAGCATACACTTTGAATCTCGTCTCTGTGTTTTTCCTCTTTGCTTCTCTTGCTCTTCAAGTTTACTGCCAAATACACTTGAATGTCACCATATCCATGCTGTTATAATCTGAGACTTTTCATCCTGTGAATAAACTGGCAGCTATTAGTGGCAATAGAGATGTTTTTAATTTCAGCTCTTCAGTACAGCACTAGGAGTTCTGAGCATTAATGACCATGTTCTTATGTCCATCTATGTACTGAAATAAGAGAGTAACTGTATTTTACAGCGATTAATTTTGTGTATAGAAATGTCAGCCATAACTGAGACTTAAAACAGTTCTTATTGATGGCTACTATGATAAAAAGTGATAGGCAAGTGATAGAATGAGATCAGTAGTATGTAGCTGTTAGGGTTTTTTTGAGCAAAACACAGATTACTAGTGTTTTAATGTTCTGAATATAACCTGAGTGCAGTAGTTTATAGTATTTGGTTTACTGCTACAGACTCACACTTTAATGGTTCACCACTGGATCACGTATATCTTACATGAATACAAGTGTATATGAGATTAATTTATTTCTATACTGTTACTGAGTTCAGATAAGGATTTCCTGCTCTTTGCATGAATGCTCATTACATTTTCAGTTTCTAAATCACAATTAATAATACACTAGGTGTGTTTCTATAGCAACTTCTACTCAGGGATCTCAAAGCGCTTTAGAAATCCTAGTATTAGTTTCATAATAGCACTCAGATAAAGTGCATGTAATTATTCATATTTTGGAAGTGGGGAAACTGAATTGGAAAGATTGAGTTGCTGAAAGACATACAGAAACTGGTGACGGAATCAGGAGTATTATCTGGATATTTGATCTAAAGCCTATTGAAAGCGTTTGGATTGTGTGATAGATTTCTAGCTCCTTCGCAGCGTTGTACTGAGCATCTTTCCATGATGAGGCAGCCTTGAATAAATATCTTTTTCCCATAAGGTTTCTGTTTTCCTCTACCTTTAGACTACCTTACAAGTTTTCTGAAGCAATCACTTTTCGTGGTTGCAGATTTTTATATTTCAAAAACTACCTGTTGCTGGAGAATACCCACATGGGAAGGGAAAGACGACAGGTAATCATCTGAACGTTTTGAGCATTTGTTCCAGCTGTGCAGACAAAACCAATACCACTCTCAGACAGCTTCTCAAAAAGCAGATATATTGCTTAAAGCTGGTGTCCTTTGTGCAATGTCATCGATTTGATATCTTGGTAACAGTTGTACAGGAAGTGGTAAGAAATGGAGGCATCTTGTTGCTTTTTTTCTTCCCCTAATGCACTTATCTCTATCATTTTTTGAACTCCATTTGCTATTAAAGCTATCTTGAATGTGGTACTAAAGAAAAGTATAGTTCTGTCTGAACTGCAGTTGCTCGGCTTTGCATTAGCAGAGGTAGATTGGGACAGGACGAAAAAAGTTTTCATTTTCAGTCCCCATTCAAGAACTGAATTCTCCATTTTATGAACTGAAATGGATTTAATTTTGTTCTCCTTACTTGTTTCCCCCACCTCCCAGTAGCTGCCCAACAAACTGAAACCAAAAAAAACAAACCAAAAAACTGTTCTGTTTTTTTTTTTTTTTTTTACTTGAGGGTAATATCTATGGCGACCAAAGAGATAATTTCTTTCTAGTGCACACATGGTATCTGTGGACTAACCGACAAAAGTGTTTCTTGTGTTTTCAAAATTCTACTTCCTGCAGCAAAATGAGGTAGGAAATGCAGCCTTTCTTCTGATTCTACATTCAGGTTTCTGTCTCTTCTATAAGCTGTATTTGCTTGGACTTATCCATCATTCTGTGTGCTTTACCAACCAGTCTGTAAAATGAAAGTAAATGGAATTCTTTCTCTTACTTGTCTGTTTTCTCAGTGACTAGAGGAAAGAAAACTTGATCTTGACTGAAGCTTTTGTGTCATAACACAAATTATAACAAAATCACTGGAGAAAAATGAATTTAAAAAAGAAGGTAATGAATCCACTTCTTGTTTTGCACCTTTCAGTAGCCGGAGACTTACAAATCACACCTCTGAGCAGTGTGCTACTGTAGGAAGAAGGTAGATTTTCTTCAATTTTGGACCCTTCAGAAACCTTCTCTATCTGTAAAAAGTTTTTCCTCTCTGTTCCCTTTCCCTGCTTCTTTTGTCCAGTTTACTTGTTATTGAAGATGAAAGATTACTGACAGTCAGAGAAATGGAGGGCAGAATTGTGTGATTCATCTTTCTTTTTTGGCAGTTACTGTAGATGTTTGTCCAAAGTTCCCAAGACAACTTTGAGATGCAGAGCACAATGATAAGAATTTGTATTTTAACTCTTGGCAGAGTGTAAGGAGATCCAGTAAAAAAACCAACCAAACAACAACAACAAAAAACCCCCCAAAAAACCAAAACCAACCAAAACCCCAAACTTAACCCCCCTCTGTTTTGCAGTCTGTAGGCATCTAGAGAAACAAGAGGAGTCAATAGGATGGAACTTGAATATTTGGCAGGGTGTACGGAAGCTGAGTTGGCTATTAGTTGCTGATAGCCAATGAGTGTCCTATCTTTTAAAAGCCACTGCTTTCCTAGATATTTAAAAAATCAGGACTGTTAGCCATTTTCATATTTTTATACAGGGCTTGTTTTGTGTTGTCATTAACAAATGGAATAAACCAGTGTTGGAAAAGAACTGTTCAGGCATACCTTTAGTGTTAATGCACTTGTGCACTGCTTAATTACACACCCTATTTAGTACCACTCTGTTGACAGCACAGCATTCAATTTATGTTGTTTACTCTGTGTGCTGGTATTTGAGAGGCTCTATCAGTCAATGTAACATTTTGGGATGTCAGTGCTGAGGGTTTGCATCTTAATGTGAGGGTATGGATGATACTTGCCATTGACCAGAATGGCTGCATATTATTGCTGTCACCTTAGCATGAGCTGTGTTACAGTGTTGGATGAAATTAATCTCTTGTGCTGCTGAAACAAGGTAATTGTGCCTGTGATAAAAATTTGTTTTCTCCTAGTGGTGTATAAGCAAAAACTTGTAATGATAGCGACGTCTAGGGAATGCCTATTGCTACCCTAGTTATAACTACCACTTCAGCTGCTTTTTCCCCAGTTAAATTTGTTGGGTTTCAAAATTTCCCTTTCTGTCATTTGCCACCTATTTTTTAGTTAGTGTAGTTGCAGTACTTATCCAGGATCAATACTCGGTTCAGGATTTCTGTGACATCTCTGAAATACTTTCCTGTAATTCAGTCTAATACAGCTTTCTGTCTGCTTCTAAGTTGTAAACGTGTTGGCTAGTTGCACAGAGGGGACAGAGAGGTAGTGGTGTCACAAATACTGAATTACTAAAAGTTTGTTGAAAACAGACTCTTGGTTAGAGGAAAGAAGCTGAGTTAGTGCTCTGTTTAAGGGAAATACTGTAGTGGAAGCCCAGCCTTTTCTAGGTACCAGAGAATCTGTATAAAAAAAGAGATGCTTTGCATAGATTAACTACAGAAAAGTCTGATGTGAGCTTGCCCCAAAGAATCTGGTATGAACTGAATACCTGCAGGAGAACAGGCTTCTTTAGTTGTGCTGCTCACATGACTACTTTTTACCCAATAGCAGGTAGGTGCTGGCAATTTGATGTGATCCAGTATAGCACCTGTTCCATCTCTGCAAATATTCAGGCAGTTTCCCAAAGTACTAACTACTTAGTTTATCTGGTTGTGTCTTGTTAGATCTAAGAAAAATGAAGTCCTTAAGAAAGATACTTGGGTTGGTTCGGAATGCCCACTGTCTGTAACACAGTAAGAAATGCTGTATACAAGATTCAGTCTACTTACTGAAATTTGGGAGTTGTGCCTGTTGGATAGCATCCAAATGGAATTCATGTTTTTTGATGAAGGAAGATCAGCAGTTCCTCTTGGCTGTGACACCTTATTGTATTGAAACATGTAGTTACCAACTGGAGACCCTCGAGGAACAATAGGGATAGCTTGCATATTTGGAGATGAGCAGGGAGTTTGCAAAAATCATCTCTTCCCGCTTACATATTTCTAACTTATCCTTTGAGGCTTGGTGGTTGTGGTTTCTGTTCTGCTGTCTACAGAAAAAAATGATTTAAAAACGCACAATGCTACAGTTCCCTACAATAATTAGGAAAATCAAATTCTCCATGATGATTTTCCAAATGTCAATGTTGCTATTCTAACTGTGGGCCTATTAGTTTTCCCTCTAATGCAGGCTTTCAGTGTGCAGATTTGCCAGTGTGTTCAAGAACTGCCACAAGGAGCCTGGCTTCCTGTTGAGCTTTCGTATGGGAAGTAGCTATCAAACTTTGAAGGGACAAAGAAAAAAAGATCTTTGCAGTTCCAAGTCAGTTGTACAGGGCTTAGTGTGCAAATATACCTCGGCAGGAAACATATGAAATCTATTTCTTGGTATCTTCCCTGCCAATGTTCCCTGTGGTGGTTGGGCTTGTTCATCTTAAAAAAACCAACCAAAACCAAAAACAAACAACCCAAACAACCTTGAACAAAACAAAAAAGATAAACAATATGAAAAAAGCCCTACCAAAACAGTTGCCTTTAAATCATTACCAATTCCAATAGTACAGAATACTGACACCTTATTCGCAAATGGGATCAGTTGACTTCTGTGACATTTGGGATGGGGTGGTGGGGAATTGCCTTCAAGCTTTTGGCCCAAGAAACTCCATCACTTATTAGGGCCTTCTTGTCTTTCAGTCTCAGAAATTTGTGCTGTGTTTGAGGAAAGTGTTGCAAAACCTTTCTCTTTAGCTAAAGCTTTTCTACCACCATAGTGTTCACGGTATCAATTAATTCCCTGTCCTTTTATTAAAAAACACATATACCACTTATATCTGTTGCACACTTGAAGTCTTCATGAGATTTATGTTGCTAACATATACAGAAGAGATGGAGTGTGTTCAGATGCTGAAATAATGGTTGACAGGACAAAGCCAAGTACAGGGGGATAGAGAAGAGTACAGTCAATACAAGTTTCTAGCTCCTTGTTCTGATCAGTAGACTGGCTGTTGTCAGACTGGACCACTGGCCTAATTCAGTATGGCAATTCTTATTTCTCCAAAGTAGTCACTTAGTTGTTATGTGCTTTCTGCATCCACAAGGTTATTTTACTCTATACTCCCTTCAGCTGCACCTTAAAACTACAGAAAATATCAGCGCTGTGTATATGAGTAGATTTAAAAAATAAAAAAGCCCACCATACCTCTCTCCCTTTGCTCCTCGTTTTCAGAATAAAACTGTGAAATTTCTCTTATTTCACCATGACTGGTCTGTGAAATTGGGCATCGCTCTTTTTAGTTTACTGAAGGCCCCAATTATAAGATCAGGCTCTGGAACCATAAGCTTTGCCTGGCATGGAAATTTTGTTTGGGAGTGATTTGTTTGGGTCTATGTGTATGCACAGCATGCGAAAGTGGTTTTTATACTGAAGGTTTTCTCTCAAGTAGAAAGCCAACCGACCTTTGGATGTAATTCATATACATAAATGATCTGAGCACATAGATGATAATTTTTCTTGAGGGTGTGCATATTTAAGAAGTCATGATCTTACTACAGACATTTACATTTGTTCCTACCCATCATTTTACTATTATTAGAAGATAAAATCATATTGAATGTAACCATACATATGTGACGACTGGACTGATTAGCACTTGTCCTTCAGTAAGCTTAAAATATTTAGGCATAAAAGAGGTATTACTTAAGACCATTTTGCAACTGTTGATGAGTCCTTAGAGGGTCTGAACCGATGGCTGATCCTGCAGTGAGCTGCAAACCATTCGTGTTGGTGACAGTTGTTTCACAGTACTGATTAATCTATAGTGAAGCAAAATGCCTGAATTGTATGTGTAGTGTAGATGTCAGGAACTTGGCAGTAACTACTTCAATCTAATGATCTGTTCCCGTAGCACCAGTTTACTTGCAAACTCTTACTTACATCTAGCTGAACCTGACCCACAGCACACAGAGTAACTGTAGGAGGCGGGGGGGCTACAGCCTCCGCTGCCTGAATCTCTCTCCTGTTCTGATCTCTGCATTTCTTTCAGTGAAATGTGAATACTGGAGCCCTGGCTATGCCTTCCTATTCATATGCTAAGTAAGATTTCTATGTCAGTCACACATTCAGACTTCAGCGACTAAATTGAAAACTGATGCATTTATCCAGTACAACTGGTTTCATGTGAGTTTCTGGTAATTGCATTTCACACAAATAAAGCTAACTTTTCTGTGACCGAGTACTGCTCTGAAGGATTTGGCTGTGTGTTGCTACTTTGTCTGGGTTTTTATTTTTCTTTGGTCAAGCTTTGCCATCAAGACTAAATCTGCTGGAGTTAGATACTCTCTGTAGCATGTCTTTATTACTAAAATAATTCCCTGGGGAGCGGGGTTGGGAAGCGTAATATAATCTGCACTATCATATTTAGGAGATTGCAGGGGGATTATTTTGATTCTCTATTTATATATATATATATATTTAATGAAAATGGAGAAAGAACTTTGATTTATTGTAGAGAAGGATTCAGGAGTTGCAGCCCTACGTGTAAAAGCTTGCTTCCAGCAGTTATAGGTCACTGGGGAAAGCCATTGAGACCCTGAGGTCTGTAATGTATGCCTTAGAGATGGTGCTTTTTGATTTCTTACCAGTAGAAAGGAGACTTACTGGTATTTTTTAAATGAATCTTAGTCAGTACTGAATTCTCTAAAAACAATCCTTGAAACAATGCTTGTAAATCCCCACAAAAGTTGTATTTTACTATCTTTAAAATATCCCTGTTTTTTTTTTAATTCTGATTACTGAAAACAAATGCAGATTATTAAAAAGTGTTGTTTTGAAAAGTGTCCCTAGAGCTGTTTATCCAAATAGCAGGGAGGCATTTATGGTATTTAGGCAAGAATAATCTGCTGTATTATTTCAGATAACCCTTGCTGTATGTAATTTTGGGGATATTTTAATCCTCCTAAAATTCTTTATCCCTTTGTGGTGTATGTTACCACTGTAACTGTAGTTTATTAAAGATACATTAAGTTAGATACTAATAGGTATCTAATAGACAGATTAGCTAGTGAGTATATTAAGTATCTAATTATTTTCCTTTCTCCTTGAAGAAGGAATAATACTGCATTGATACTGGCGAGCAGGTCATTTGTTGTAACATGCTGCTTTTCTTTAAAATGAGTTAAGATACCATATCAGATTCGAGTATTTTCAAATAATCAAAGGTGTTGAGTGAGAACATAACAGCCCTTTCAGAAGGAGAGAGGGCTACAGATATGTGTGAACTACAGAAATAAACCATAAAGGGTAACTACAAATTATTCAGGAAATGCTACAAAGATGAGAAGGCTGTCTCAATCCAAAATGGTTTTGAACTGGATTTGTGTGTTTATGGTGCTGACGTGGAAGTTGTAGGAAGTAAATCTCAAATAATGAAGAACTACATGGGGTTCTGTCCCTCACTTGGCTGAAGGTATTTTGAATTGAGGATAGTAGAGGGTGGTGTGAGGCGGCATACACTGAAACTGCTGCAGCTTGTGCGGATTGTTCTAAATTTTTTTGCTGCATTTCTGGTTTTTGTAAGTAACATCCTGGAGTAGTTGGATTTTTCTTGTGTTTCTACCACCTGTCCCTCAGCAAACACAGACAACTTCTGTTTTTATTTCAGCCCTGTTTAGTATCAGTGTGTTTCTCTCTCTTTTTTTTTTCTTTTTTCCAGTAAGTAAGGTAGCAAGTAATAAGTAAGGTGAGATGCCTTGAACAAAACATGCCGTATCCATATCTAATGATGGGAAAACAAAGAAATTATATGTGTCAGAAATATCAGAGTATGTACAGACAAAGGCTTGGCAATCTCATGTTGTCTTGTTTTCTTGCTATGCTAGTGAATAAATTTGAAATTGTCACACCTTTCACAGATGGCTTAACACCCTGCATTATTCAGTCTTTGAATGGCCTAGTAAGTAGTTTATTTTATAAAGAATGGAGGAGTTTTAACAAGATCTTTGGAATTATTAATGCTGCATTGATAGGGTGTTTTGGTATGCCTTTTACTGTATCCAAGAGAGAACCAAAATAGAGAGAGAAAATATTTGAGAAAAGGCAGCATTAAAGTGAACAGAACATAATCCGAGAAATTGGTACAGGCATTGGAATGTAAGTGATTGGTTATGGGCCAGCCGCTGCAGAAGCAGAAATTTTGGTCCTGGATTTGCTCTTTTTGAGAGCCTGTGAGGCCATGTCAGATAAGAGAGATCTTTCTTCAGAAATGAGATCACTCTTGCTAGTCCTGTGCTGCAGTGCTGCATGAAGGCTGTTTTGCATCTCTCAGGAAACTGCTTCCTTGTCAATCTGTAGGACGCGCTTTGCTTTTGTTGTGACACAAGTTGGCCTGTTCACAGTTCTGGCGTAGCATCAGAAATACTCAGCCACCGTTTGTAGTAATTTTTTCCCCTGTATCACTGATCAGGTTTTTTTTCTCTTTGCTTACCTATTAGAGTAGTACCATGAATGGTGTGATTTCACACGCCAAACTCGGTGTGGTTCCCCTTTACCTTGTAGTGGAGTGAAAAGGTAGAGTGGAGGGGTAAGTCTTTGTGTGCAGGTAATCTCCACTCTGTTCCTATAGACCCAGTCCATGCTATGGATGATTGTATGGGTGCTGAATTTGCAGATTATTTCTGAGGAGCCAAACACGGTAATTTATGCTGGAGCTATTGCAAAAAATAGGAGATCTTGTGATAGTCATCTTCATGCTGAATGACATTCCACTTAGCTCTTTTGGAAAGCCTGTTTTTTTTGTAAGTTTACGTATTAACAGGACATTCAGATTGATTCAGTCTCAGGGTTTACAAATTGTGCAGACTTGTTGAGTAAATTTCAGTAAACTGCATTCAAGTCAGAATGAATAAACAATCAATTTTTCCCCAAATCTGTCATCCTTAGATAAGCAATAAAAGGATTCACGTGTCCATGTGGTTACTTGATGCAGTCTGTTTTATGCAGTCCTGCTGGCTTCTGAAATGGTGGAGTAATGGTGTGATTAAAACAATACTTGCTGGTGTTTTGTTTTTAAGTGGTGGCAGGGGAGACGCACAAACTGAATCTTTTCGCTTGTGATGTTTTTGTTTGTTTCCTTTTATGTTGCAACAGAAAAGTCTACGGCTGTTTATGCCGTTCTTCTGACACACGGTGAGCTGTGGTTTGGCTTTCAGGTTCTGCTCTTGGCTTGCCTGCTCCATGTTGTAACTGTTGCTTCACCTCCAACTCAGTCTGCAGGTCAGAATGACGTTACCTCTCAGCTTGGAAATGCGGAGTCACATAGGAAAACCTAAAAGGCATCTGGTCATGCTAACTGATCTTCCTTGTTTTCACCAGACCCGTATTTTCATCACTTTGCTCTGAGAGGAAATGCAAGTAGCTTTGGACCGTGTTGGGGGGGGGGAAGCAGAGTTGTCTTAATTTTGTAAATTGATAAAACATGTATATGCAAGACTGTGACTTTCCTCTAGACTTAATATTTACAGGCTATTATGTCCAAGTACAGCAACTGTTTAAAATAAAGCTCTAGTGCTGCTTTTGGGTATACACAAGTGTTGGGGGTTTGCACCTATGTGGATCGGTGACAAAACCATTTTAAAACCAGAATCTTCTGATAGACGGCACTGTGTAAGGGGCTGGAATGCTTTTGAAGACTGTAAATTGGGACCTAAATTAGATTACCGTTTAGGAAAGTAAGTATTTGCACCTATTTTTTTTTTTTTAAAGTTTTGGTTACCATTGCTTGTAATTGTTATTGCACCTGCATTTTAAATTTAACTAAAAAAAAAAAAGACATATTAGATTGAAAGCAAAAAAAAAAAAATTCTTTGGGGTTTAGTTAACCTACTTCTAATTGTTGGTTTGTTGCCACCACAAGAGATGTGGCTTTCCAAGAAGGGAAGTCGTGCATGGATGCTAGAAAATAAGAAAGGTCTTACAGTCTGTCTGTACCTCTTTAACTACCTCTTTTAACTACAGTCTTTAACTACCTCTTTTTAGGATTTCTCACCCTGATACTAAGAGACTATGGTATAGGGACATTTAGAATCATGAAGCATGCAATTTTAAGGCAATTTCTTTGCTTTTAAAAGACTTCTTTTCATGAAATACAGGATCTCTTTAGTCCAAAAGGGACATGTACCAGTGTATGCTATTGTCACTGTATTTCCCAAGGTTTTTAACGTGTTCTGTGTATCTCATCTTAACTTTTGCTTGTATATGTATCTGTGTTTTGCATCTATGCATCCTTCTTTCCCTGTGTTTCTGCTGGTCTTTATAAAGGGAGATATACCTAATTTGAAGCTTGAATAATCTTTTTAGAGTTTTTGTTGTTTCTGAGTGTTACTCATGGTTGTTACTATGTAGGGGACCTGAGGGCCTCAATGCCATGACCATCCACACCAGCAATCAAGAAACCAATGAAAGGGTTTTTTGGTTTAGCTTTGGTTTTTTGTTTGGCGTTGGGTTTTTTGGGGGTTTTATGTTTGTTTTTTATTTTATTGTTTAGCTTTTTATTCTGGAGATCATTTCTTCCACTACATGCTGTAACCTTTGTTATCCTTTTGAATTCTTCACAGAAGAATTTAAAGTGGGAAGGGGTTTGGATGTTCAGTAGTTAATAATAGGTGTGTGTTCTATTGTTGGCAATGTCTACCTTTTTAATTAATTATATTTTTTATTATTGGGGTGTACTGTGTTAATGTGTTGCAATTGAAAACCTGAGCATGGAGAAGGTGGGAGGCACTGTTGACATAAGTAATTTTCTTAAACTCATCTTTACTTGACAACATCTATAAAAAGAACTGTGGAAGGCACCTACTGATTAAAGAGGCTTGTAAGCTAGTGCTGTTGATATCAGTAGCAAAGCTTCTCAGTGAACGCAAGAACAAGTTCTACATAGAAGATATGCCTATGGTTTAGACACTGGATGATGTCATAAGGTAACGTGCTGTTTGGCATGTGTGTCAGAGTGTCTGTGAAGATCATAAATAGGGTATTAAAAACAGAGATGCCAGTGGTCAGTGTTAAAGAAATGTTCTTTTCTCTAAGTTATGAAGCCCTGTTGAGAGCAATATGCTAAATCTGGTTGCCAAGCAATCTGCCACATTTTGCCATTGCTTTGGAAGTTTCCTTATGGAGTTCTGTGACCAGGACATTACCAAGAAAAGTATAGTGAAAAGAGGGAACATCTGTGTGTCATACTGTCTGCTTGCGTCTGCTGTTCTTCTGGTCAGGTAAAAAGGGTAAGAGCTTCATGGTTCTTCACTTGTGGATTCCCTTTATCCCCACAAATTGTTTCAATACTGAAGACCTCTTTGAAATTTACAGACTGAAGGCTTGGGAATTATAGTTGAAATTAGTAACTGATGGAAGAGAGGCCCAGTCCAAAATCCTCATTTGCCAGGAAAATAATAACTGAGTAATCCCCTGATTACGCCCACAGGCTGGTTCAGTCTTCAAATTTTAGTGATTTTTGTCTTAGCTAAGCATTTGAGATTAGATTAAATTCCAGAAGCCTGATCCAGATCCTACTAAATTCAGTGGAGGGACTGGAGATCCAAAATGGTTTGTTTTGAATTAAACCTCTCCCATGATGAGAAAAGCTGAATAGTATGTATTGTTCTGGAGAGGAGGTTTCCTTATTTATTACTCAGCAGGAGAGCTTAGATTTGGAATTGTGGACAGCTAACAGTAAAGAGAACTCTAACAAGATTGTGGATTTTGTAATGGTAAAGTGTCTTTGCTTCCATGTGCATTTATCCTTTAAAAATTTCATACTGCTGCTCCCAGTTCTGTCCTGCACCTTTACAATATTATGTAGTCACATCATTCTCACTGTTCATAAAACTTCAAAAGAGAGCCCTCTCAGTGAAGGTAAAACTTTGAAAGTTATGGGTGTGGGCAATGTGAGTAGTGGTTCACGGCACTTGCGTATTAAAGGAAATGAGTAACTTTATTCCTCTGTGAATCCTCCCTTCTTCCCCCCTTCTCCAGATAACAATGCTTAAACTTTACATAAATAGCTGGAATACTGTGGGGGGCCTGATAAGTGGATTTCTTCATCCATACTGAGTCTTCCTTATATCATGTATCTGTTCCATTATCTTGTGTGAAATGCTTATTGCAATTTCTGCCATTTAGTCTCCTATATACATTATCTATAATGCATAAGTGAGTGTGTGTATGAATGAAGGACCAATATCCCGTAAAGCAAGAAAATGACTTGTAAGTTGCAAGCAGCAGAGCCTTAATGGTATGATCTCTCATTACGTTAGGAAAAAAAATCCTTAGTATCACCCTTTATACTATAGAGCTTGATTTAATTTTCTCTTTCTTTTTTAGTTTTCCACGTATTTAATCAAGCTATGCTATAAAAGAAATAGATAATGATGTTGAAGTACGTTATAGGGCCTATGTCACAAATTCTTTTTGTAAATCTGTCATTTTAAAGAAACATTATAAACTTCCAGTGTGTTTGTTATGTGGGAAGCATCAAATTAGGAATATAATAGTAGTAATAGTACCATCTTTCCTTTTGGAGTGGTGTTCAGCTGCATTTGTGTAGTCTGCAATGCTCTTATTTTCAATCAAATTACAATCAGCAAATAGGTGTTAAAAAAGGTGCCCAAGGTTATTGGGGCAACACTCTGTCATTGGGGGTTTGTTATGTATTGTACACTGAGACATTTCTTTTGGTTATTTAAACATTTTTTTTGGCCTACACTTGTTTATAAGAATTTTGTATATTGGAACTTTGTTCTTTTCCTCTGGAGACTGTTCTGCAGCTCCTGTTTCTTTCCTAGATGTTATAGTTGTCTGCATTGCCACATTCTTTTTTTTTTTTCCTTGACATTCAACATTCCTTAACATACTTATTTACTACAGTAAATAATTCCTTCCCATCATTGATGCATATCTTTACCTATTTCTAATATTTAATCATTTCTTTCTTTCTTTGCTATTAGACAAGCTCTGGTTATCCAGAGCTTACCTAATAGTGAACAAAGAAAGAAATGAGGGTTTGTTTAATTTTAAATATCTGCAGAATAGTCCTTTCCAGCAGTTATTATTTTCCATAATCTATATCCTTCAAGTTGGGCCAATATCTCTGTAGGGAATGCTGTGACTAGACCCGGATGAAAGACTCCAGGTGGAGTCAAACACAACTGGACTGTGTTGCCAGTCTCTTTGTGGGACTCGCAGCCCCAGGACATGGCTATGTAGGTAGCACTAGGACCACGGTTGTGCCTCCTCCCCTCACAGCCTGGCTCTGGCTGGAGGAAACTTCAGGGAGCATCCAGACAGAGACACCAGCTGGTCCTAACAGCTGCAGAAGCGGCCCAGCAAAGGCCAGAGGCCATGCAGAGAGCAGCTTGCCATTCCGGCCAAGGTGTTTGCTGCCCTGTGCTCAATGGTGATGCTCTCAAAACTTATCTCGATGTTTCTTCCTCAATCCTGTCTGGTTTTACCCTCCTTACCTTATTCTAGACTCCTCCCTTCCCTTAGCTTTGTGGTTATGTGTTGTCTTAGAAGGAAATACCAGCACACACGTGGCGTTCCTCAAACTGTGTAGATGGTTACAGCCCTTGCCGTGCTCATTGTGCCTTTCCTCATTCAGCCTCTCCTCTGTCGTGCTTACTGTCTTCTCCTGTTAGACTTTGGGACAGATCCTAGCTATGTTTCTTTTGCAGAGCTGCTGGCACTTCAAGCAGAATGTTTTATTTAACCTGCAGAAACTGCAGTTGTTACTACTGCTGGTAGTAACATTGGAGACCTCTGGCTGATTTGTGGTTGGCTGTGTCCTGTAGATTTAGGGACGTAGCACATGAATGTCTCCTTTAGCTTGAGTATCTGAGTTTCAGATTACGTCCTCAATGCCTATCTGCTTTTCCTTCTTCTAAATTATTTTTTATTTGACAGTTTTTGGTGCATTGTTTCACCTTGAAGCCCACTGTTCACGCGTGTCAGTGGACAAAAGCCTTCAGTGGATTTTTGCACAAAGCCCTCAGTTTTGGTTTCATAATTGTTACCAAATTTCTGTCAAATCTGTCCTTAAAAATAAGCAAACAAACCAAAACAAATTGTGGTATAATGTCTTATGTTATTAAATAGCTGTCAGGTACTGCTTCATATACTGTAACATTTCTGTTGTGGGTGACAATCAAAATGCTTATTGCATTGTGCAGCATTGAATTTTTAAAGAGCTTGTAGACACTTGGTGAAGTGCTAACTATTTTGTTTTTTACTGGTATATAAATACCTTCAGGTATGCCAAGAAGCATTGAGGTGGTATTATATTTTGATTCATTTCAAGGTTCTGTTCTGTAGTCTTGCTTTCTAAGGCTTCTTAAAATAGCTACAGTAAATTTAACATTTCTAAGAAGTATTATCACCTTATTGAACCTGGACCATAAGCTCCTAGAGACAGGGGAATTATAAAATTTTTTGTAAAACGCGAAGGGCATTTCTTGCACTGTAGGTATAATGTGCTTGTGGAAACAAAAGTTAAGTTTTGTGGTGTGTATTTTCAGTTGTTTCCCCCAGACCCTCTGTTTTGAGAAGTATGCAACTTCTCCTAAAATTAGTCCTGAATTACGTGGTCCCCTTTGATTGTGGGAGGACCCTGTTATGTCCAGAGCCCCATTCAGGTTACTGGACTTCTGTGTGCTTACAAGTCCATGGCAAGGCATGCATCTTGGGGCTGCCCTTCAGTGAAATTTTGTTATGCCTGCATTCCTTTGAATGATATATTTGCTCACTGAAATGTTCAGAAATAATTCTGTAGATGTGCAGTAACCGTTGATTGGGATTGCATATTTTTATCTCTCTGTATACTTTTTTTTTGCATACAGACAGATCTCTGTCCATGCTGTGTTTGCTTCTTTTAAACCTCCTGAGACTGTAGTTGGTTGTGAAAAAAGGAAGCTGCTACCTTTGAATACCCTCCTGGGCCTGATTCCAGGATCCTTGGTGTGTGATGCTTAAGCATGAATTCTTCAGGATTTTGTGCATAATGTATATTGAACATGGAAGAAAGTTGCAGGACTTCATTCTAGGAGGTGTGTTGGGAACTCTCCAATTATGTTGTTTTTAGAGTACTATAATATTCTCCAGCCGAGACTCTCCTGTTTTTCTATATTAATAGAACTGCAATACTGTGTACGTTGACACTGCCTGACATCTTAGTGCCTGCAGAAATGTCTGTGTGGCTGCATGAGTTAAAATCTTAGTGTAAGTATTGAAACAGAGAGATTCAGGGAAGTGGGTGGGTGTTGTAGTTTAGGCTGGGCTTGCCAATAGATGAACCAGGGATGCGTAGTTTGGAAGGGGGTTAGGAGTTTTGAGGTTAAGCCAGCCAGCATCTATGAAATGGAATTAGTGCTGCGTGCCTGGAGCGAGAAACAGGACTCTCCTTCCTCAAGTCACCTTCTTAGCCATTATTTTTCCTTCTGTTTGTGTCCCTTTGCATTTGTGATATCGTGATACAGACCATTGGAAGGACAATCCATGTACTTTTCTGGACATATGCTTTTATGCATCCCTTCTTAGTGCAAAAATAGAAGGAGCACGGCAGCAGCAGGGCAGCTAACACTGTTCATGGAAGTAAAATACTTGATGATAACTGGAGTTTACCTTAAGATTTGTTCAAAGACTTATGTTGCTAACGGTAATAAAAAGACTGTAATGCGGCTGCGTGCTTTGCTGAATAGTTGCTTGGTAAATGAAAGGGAGAAGAAATGGGTGGTTTTGTTCTTCACCGTATCTGTGTCACTTCTGGCCAGGAGCATTCTCTTAATTTCTTTTCCTGCCTGCACGGGCTGTCAGACTCTCTCAGCTCCAGTATATTACCCTCCATTGTGTGCACTTTCAGTGCAGTTATCTATCCTCTCACCGTGTTTCGGTTTGGAATTTAACAAAACAGAGAAAGGAGAAAGCTGTAGCCAATGACTGGTGTCAGTAAGCCCCCTTAAGAGGAAGAAGGTATCCTTTTACTCTGCAGTGATTGATTACCTCCCTACTGTAACTTAGAAAACAACCCTAGGGCGTTAGGGAGGCATTTGACAAACCGGTGTAACTACTCTCCTTCATGGAGAGAAATGACAAGTTCTCCTGTGTGTACAAGCACAGAAGAGTCCCTACTTAGAGGGACTCAATCAAATGAGACCCCAGCCAGGTTCGAAGCTTAGTAGGAGGTAACAATGTTACTTTTGTGTAAAAAGAATCATGAAAATAAACATAATTACAAAAACTGAGGACAGATAAAATATAAAACATAGCCTCTCTGGCTGCTTTCAAACTGTGAGAATTTTTTGAAGTGGGAAGTAGAGACATGGAAACAGGAAGGTTAGGAAGTGTGATCATGCTCGATGGCAGAGATGCAATGATGTACCTTTCCAATTACCTTTGTATGTAACTAGAAGCAAGCTTTTATGCTTTGCTGTGTTTGAGAGAGAGAAATACAGTCTCTCCTACCATTAAAATGGGTCCTTAGTTGAAAATAGATGCAAAGATGCGTTTTAAGACACATTTTACGCATTTCATAAAGCACCAGAGTTTTATCTGCAAAACTTGTCCAAAGTCTCTGGGTTCTCTCTCTCTGTTTTGGTATTGTTCTGTGATGGGATTACAGATCACTATGATGTGACTCCAGCTGAGCTATTGAACGAGAAGAACTAGAAGAGGCTCCTCTTGTTTGGTCAGAGTGGCCTGCCATTAACAGCACCTTTCTTAAAAGAAGGGGAAAATTTCCCCAAAAGGTAACTGGGGATTTCAGTCTCGCCTTCAACAAGAAGAAAAAGATTTTTGGGTTGGGGAGTGGGGAGAAAATGGCCTACTTCTCGTCACAGTTGTTTCTGGGTCTGCTCTGTTATGCAGGCATCAACTTTCTTTGGAGTACCTTTTCTTTCTACAGGAATGATGTTTCTGTGGTGTTACTAAGTGGGGAAGGACTGCTGGGTCGTACAGTGAAGTGCTCTAGGAAAGACACAAATGATAAATTTTCTAATCTGTTGAGAGTGTTATTGTAAATATGGCAAAAATATGACTTCTGTTGAGAAAAGTAGAGAATAAATAATAGCATATTCAGGAGCAAGCATCCACAGATTATATACTCAGAAAGTAGTGTTTTTCAAGAGGAAACCAAATAATCATCATTTGTTCTTCTTACTGGGAAGATGGGAATTGTGAGAGTGGGTCTAATGCAGCCTCTGGTAGCTTCCTCCTTGGAGAACAGGTTTTCTGAACGAGGTATGAATATGCCCAGTACAGATCGTAGGAGATCATCACAGACATGCAGCCCTCTGTGAGGTTCTCTAAACTTATTTTGTTAATAAACTGTATTTCATTCCCTCTTTTTAACAACAGAATCAAGGTTGTCTTCCTGGATACACTAGTTAATCCTCTGGACTTTGAAATCTAGCAATGAATCCAAGAAACTGGTTGGTTTTGTTCTTTATCTTGAAATACCATTTTTGAAAGTTCAAGTCCTATTTCTGTGATGTAAAAGTAATTCATAGGCTTGTGCTTTGTGAAGAGTTGTGCCTAAATGTCAGGATCTTGCTGAGAAATTGGGACTATCCTATTGTTGTTTTCACAATAGAAGGGAACTCTTGTGTCAAATGTGCACTATTATACCTTAATGCAAGTTTATAGCCTACTCTCTGTTTTTACAAGTGTATGTTATATCTACTGTCTGCACTAGGTTTAAAGCCTGACACTGAATTGCAGAAGAAATTTAATGCAACGTATTAGACACTCATATGACTGGCTCTAGTCTCAAAAAGGGAGAGAGCTCTAGCTCCCTTGACATGGTGAGCTTCAGAAATTGATTCACGTGCACTGATAATTGATTTGAGAAGTCTCTCTGGTCTTATGGGACAGCAGTGAAAAGAAGGCTCAATAAAAGGATGTTGTAAAAGCCATCTGGAGTAATAGGCAGTAGCCAAGATCAAGGAAATTGGAATAGGTGAACATTCAAGGGGTGCTCTCACTTTGAATTTGCGTTTTAACTGATTAGGAAAACAATACAATAGTAAAGCGCCATTTAACTGTAGAACTTCATTTATTTTTTTACTATTAGCATTTTTTTCACTTTTATGGTAGGTCTTTTAGAAAGGTACATAAGCCACAATACCAAGAGGCGTATTCTTTCTTGTTTTTCTTCATTATGTCTCTCTTGCTGAAATGTTTTCTGTCTCAGTTATGCTGGTAGTATTTTTTTCGCCAAATTATTTTCTGATGCCTAGGAAAGGATACACACTAGCAAAGAAAATGGTGTAGTTGGCTACACAGAAAAAGTTGCTAAATGTGCCAGGCAGAAGAACTGAAGAACAATAGAGAAAACAACACAAGAAATTTTAAAATCACAAACAGAATGTATCTTATTTACTCTCTCCTGGTCAGTAAGCTTAGAAATTATAGAAATATATTTTTAACTTTGCTGGGGTAATGTGTTTTTCAAATGGATGCCATTCTTTTTTAGGATTTTGACTTGCTTACTGGAGGTCAGTAGAAGCTAAATCTGGAGGAGATTATAGATAACCACTTGAGACAGATCCTGGGCTAGAATATCAGACTTTAACATGGAAAAACACTGTCAAAAATCTGTCTTCAAGTAACAGAGAAATCCCTTCTTCAGGTGAACTGAAATTTGTGTTGTAGAGAGCAATGAGCAAATCATTGCTAGTGTGGCAAATCAGAATAACTGACAACCATTGTGGCAAACTCTCAGCTTAAGGAAATACATGGAATAAACCCTAATTTTTAAGACGACCTGAGTTGTTTGCATGTCGACAATAAAGGATTGGAGACTAGAAGGACTTTAAAATAAGATGGAGGTTTTGAAAGATTTCCAACTCCAGGGAGATGCGCTTCCCAAGACAATTCTTGAAGCAGGAACTATGATGCAGTATGCTCCCTTTCCTCACAGAGGAGACAATAGAGACCCAAATAGGCAGTTATTTCTGTTTAATGTGGGTTGTTTCTCTAAGGGATCAAAGGGACTAGAGGGACATAAGTAGGCACTAGTTACTTCAGTCCACTGATTCCAGCATAGACAAAAATGCATGTGGCTCTTTGAAGGTGTGAAGTTAACTAAGACTTAGAATAATGGGTAAAAACATTGGCTTGTCAAGTCCACTGTATTGATGAAGAGTTCTTATTATCTCTTTATCCTGTGGATACATCATTTGGTTTTGTCCCTTCCTTAGGCATTTTTTTTTTTTGTTTTTAGTACTCTCATGGGATTGTTTTATGAAGTGATTTTCTCCACTGAGCATGCAGGCCCACTTTTTAGCATTTGATATATGTAAGCTACATATTTTATTATGGTGGATGTGTTCGTATAGGATTCTTATTGATTTTCTTGTGTTCTAGTCAATGATGAAATGAAGCGATAATAAAGCATGTATGTGCTGGGTTTGTTTTCTTTACCGCTGCTGTGACTTGGGCACAGCATTGTCATTTTTTTTAGATATGCCAAGTGCAGTGGAGAAGTAATCTTTCTCTCAGGTAAAAGAATGCAGGATTACAGCAATAACTGCTGTTAGCTGCTGCATTTGTCCTTTGTAGCTAACTCTTGTGTGCTGAGAATCCTCCTCACTTCAGTTTTTCCTTTTACATCATACAAAGGTCATTTTGAATCTTTGTTCATAGATGGCTTATTCCTGTTTCTAGTGAAGCCAGTGCTAGAATTCATATTGGTTGAAGAGAAGGTTAGAGACTACCATCTAAAATGCATGCTGTATGAGTATGAAACAATATCAAAATGCCTTAGTTTTTACACGTGACAAAATATTGCTTGTCCTCTCACTGGTATTTTTGAAGGAGTCTTGTGGTTATGGTGTTGAGATGATTGCAGCTTGAGAATACTTTGCTTGGTGTTGGAAACTTGTATGATCCAACCTGCTGATGAAAAGTGTGTTTTATCCATGCTGCAAAAACTGGAATACCTGCAACGTAATTGTACAGATGTACTGTCCTGTAGCATTTTGTGCAGGTACATTGTGTATGCCCAGTAAGGCAGAATTGCCTGTAGAAGGCAATTGCTAGCTGCTGCTTGTCAAATAATGCTGTCATGAAAGGTGCTGAGAGTTTTCAGTCTTGTGATTACTTGGTTTTGCCTGAAGACCATTAACTTCAGATTTGTGTAGCATGTGTGGATGAAACAATTGCTCATATTGTGATGTTCTTTTTCAGCCTCCTGAGTGCAAAAAAGGGAAAGTGGAACAAATGTAGAAAGGACAGGGTTCAATTCTCTTCAGCGTTTTCTTAAAAACTGTGTGGTCATTAATCCTTCATTTCCTGCTTTTCTCACATCTTAGGGATTCCAAACAAATTCCCTGTTTTGATGGAAACCATCACTTTGAAACCTCATTACAAAATGGAAAATTATGTTGGAAACTTACACGTTTCATCAGTTACAGGTACAGTCTCACAGAGGATGAAGTTACATGTTGTAAATGTGGATATAAAGCAGACTGGAGGTGTAACAGCCAATATCACCAAAGACCACTAAGAGAACTGGGGGGAGAGAATCTTGTGATGAAATAGTGTTTATTTGCACTCTGCAAGAGGATGCTTTGCCTACTATTAATTAGCACATTTCCACTAAAATAACAATGACATACCTAATTACCTAAAAATACTTTCAGACCCTCTAAAGAAAAAAAATTGTCTAAATCTGGAAAAAGAAGAATATAATTTGAGCAATGGAAACTTGTCGAGAAAAAACAAAACCCACGAGGACTATGCAAGAAGATGGGTTGTATGTTACTGCCTTATTGAGGTTTGGGTCAGTATCCTGACATACTGGCAATGCAGCTCTGTTCCAGGTGAGTCAAGCAACAGAACTTGAATGTTCTCCTCCACTTGGTCATTGAAGACCGAGCTTTGCACTTCCTGCACTTTCTTGAACTTATCTTGTTTGTTGTTTTTTTCTTTTTTTTTTTCCCCTTTATTTCCTTGTTCTGTATCTGAAACTTAAAAAAGAAAAGATAAAAATAAAAATTAGCAAATCTTTATTTCCTAGTGAATAGAGATTGCATCTCTCCTCCCAGGGCTTGCTCAGGGTCAGTAACAACTTCTGCAAGAATGATTTATTGACTTCTCTACTCTGACCAGAATTAAAACTGTCACCAAAGGGCCTGTAGTCCCTAGACACTGGCTTGGCCTTCTCAGTCAATCTGCCAGAAAGATGGCTTTAGTTACATAGCAATTAAAAGACTTATTTCATGGTGAGTAACTGAAGGGAAGTGGAGGGCAGAGAGAGAAAGGTTCACACACTGAGGCAGAAACAGTACAGAGTACTAATTCTCTGCTTATATAGAAGTTTCTCCTTTCCCATCATCTCTCCCTGTTGTTCATTTTCCACTTTTACTTTGTATATGTCTCTTGATTTATTGAACCATCTTTGGGAACCTTGGAGGCTTTATGAAAAGGGTTAAGATTACTGTGCTAAAAATTCTACAAGTTTACTTCATGGCATCTTAAACCTAGCTTCATGAGAGATCAAGGCCTATGTGATTGTGAACAGTTTTATCATCCTTAGCATCTTCCAACTTTTTCCCCTTCCAGCTGCGGTCCTGTTGGACGGTTTAATTCAAATTTGACAAGAAAGGTAACAGCCTCCACAGTTACAGGAGAAGGGTTGCCCCTTAGTGCTCTGCTGAGAAAACACCTCCACAGGTATAACCTGTACTAGGCATGAGAGACTACAAGTGAAAAAGATCAGTTTTGAAAATTGTAACTAAAAGGAAATTTTACAGGTTGGCACCTTGTTGGAAACCAACTGGTACACAAACCTGTAGGAAACTTGACTTCTTCATTTCTCTTTCTTATAGTCCTACTTGTTTTGTGGTCAGCCAGCTGCTTAACATCTCTGGAAAAGAGCTGTCCCTGTGGAAATGAGTGTAATGTCTATGTGAATATCAAAGGCATTTCATTAATACAGGTCTTGTCATTGGAACCAAGCTTCTGCAGAATCAAAGCATTAGGATTCTCTTTGCTTTGCCTTTACAGTGGTTTTGGAGCATTAGTGTCTTCTCATGCTGTAATGTTCTGCACTGTGGTGTGCCAGGGAGGAAACAGTGCTTTTTGGATGGCTGGTTGAATTTTGTGTATTTCTTACTGCTTATTGGTTTGTTGTCTTCTGGCTTGATGACTGGTGTATCGCCTGAGGGACTCCAGGCCTTACAGAACTGCCATTCTAGCAGCACTTAGTGAATCGCACTAAGTACTTGGTGCTGGCATTGTGGATTTTACCTTTTTGGCTGCAGGGATGTATTCAGGGAATTGTTCAGCAGAACTGAAAGATCCCCCTCTTATTGATATGGCAGCCAGTTTTTTAACAGGTTTTTTAGAAGGACACTTTCAGACATACTTTTTAGCCGCAGCTTCCTTTCCCAGCTGACTTTCCATGGTGAAGAATTGTTGTCAGGACTCAGTACCACAGTGGCACTGTGGGGATTGAAATGTGTTTCAAGCCCTATTTTGCTATATTAAATAAGTGCGTAAATGTTTTTATTCCAAACAGATATTATAAAGAAAATAAAAATAAACTTAATTGAATATGTTTATCACAAAGGGATTAAATGACATCTCAGACTTGCTGAGGAAGTCTGTGACACAGCTGTGAGTTGAACTCCAGATTTCTGCATATCAGCATAGTGTTTTAATGGCCAGGTCCTACAATTATTTTACCAGGGAGTTGTTCATCACTGAAGTGTCTGCATGCCAGACTGGCTTTAGTATCACACGTGGACTAGAAAGTAGATCTTTTTCTTACTGAATCCTCTCTGTCAAATAAAATATTGGTGGAACTTAATCCCCAAGTATATTTGAGATTTATAGCAAACAAGCAAGTCACTATGACTTTCTCCTACCTGAGTTGGCCAGCACATCTTAGTTTGCTTATTGTTGGAGCAAATGGGTCCCCTTGTCAGAGTTGAAGGCTGTTCTTTCTGTCAGAGAGAATTTCATGTGAGGTGGGTAAAGATCCCTAGGACCAGTTTAAGAGAACCAATTTAATTTAATGTGCATACTAATCTGAATTTGAAATAATTCTTATAAGCCCTTTTTTTTTTTTGGTTTCGCACTTTTTTTTTTGATTCATGACTTCCAGAACATCCAGAGAGTTCTTAGTTGAATGTCCATTTATTTCCCATTGATCGCAGTAAGCAAAGCATAAAAGAAGTTCATGGTGAAGAGGAGAATTAGTGGCATTGTAAATTAGAAGCCTCGGATAAAAATGTTAAGAATTTTGACTTAAAGTATTGTCATTGAACCCAGTTTGAATTTTTAGTCACAACAAATAGTAAAAAAATGCCTTTGCTGAAGAGGCTGTCAGTCTTGCAGATTTTGGGACTCCTTACTGGTAAGAGATGAAGGCTTCATCCTGTCCTGAGAATATCACTGTAATTTACAAAGTCTGTATAGCAAAGGGACTATGTTGTCAGACCTGAAATAACATCTGGTGTTACATTGTATCCAGGCTGTTTCCTATTTTATTGAATGTTTAATATACATTAAAGTCCTTTGGGAACTGAGAGTCTCCAAAGCTTTTTTTTTTTTTTTTGGCTTCAGTATAGAGTAGAAATGCACCTCCCTGCTCTGATTGCATTCGTTGCTCCAAAGCCTCCCTCCCACCCCATACTTGTATGATGCAGAAGAGGAGTTCTAGAGATGGCAGGATGTTGAGTCTTGGGAATCCTGATGCAGTGACCCCATCGAATGCTGTTCATTTGTATACATGAAAGTTCACGTTAGCTTTACTATATCTTTCTATGCCACACAGAGTCTATCAATGTAGATTTAACTCTGCATGTAACTATAAAGAAAGCATCAAGATCCTGGTCTCCGCTTGTATTCTGGTCCTTTCAAAGACTATTCACGTGCTAAAAGGCTGCCACCACCCAAATTGGCACCAAGTTCAGTTAAATTATTTGGTTTTCATTTGAGGAGACAAAGCTCTGACAGAGTTGTATGTTGGAACAGCTCTGTAAAGTGAGGTTTTTGGAAGGGAAATGAAGAACAAGCAGCAATTTGGGGGCATGATTTGGCCCCCAATGAAAAACAAGTTGTGTAAAAAAAACACAGAAAACCCTAAACCAATCCCCAACCAAACAAATTGTTTTGGGAGAATAGAATAAACCAGAACATTCTTCAGAATTTTTTGTTAAAACATCTTCTAGTGGAGAGGACCAGTAATTTATCAAAATAGGTTTTAAAATTCCTAAAGTAACACATAAACTAAGAGTCAAACTTTCAGGATAATTTATTAGTGCTGTCTTGTAATCAGTTCATGGATCAGTGTGCAGTTGAGATGTGTGATGTAGATGATGCCGCCAGAGATGCTCTCAACTCTCCCAGCTACTCCTTGTCAACATCTGAGTGCTGCTTTCTTTTCTGGGATAACAGTTTGGTATCTGTATCTACATTTCAGGTATGTTAATGTGCGTTATGTGTGTCCCTAAAAAGTCAGAAATTCTTCATTTTCAGGCTTGGACTCAAAAGTTGGTAGCTAACCCTGCTGGAAATGAGGTAGAACTGCTGTCATCAAAACAACCTCTGGGGTGATGCAGACAGTGGTTCTTATTCCAACTCAGATATGACTTGATTTGCTGTGGACATAAAGAAGATAGTAACTGGCCCAAAATCAGTTAGGCTTGGTGGCTTGATTATTTGTTTTCACAAAAGGTATGCATGGGCCCTCAAATATGGATCTTCTGTAGATCTTCATTTACATTCAGCCAAAAAAAGACAGGACTAGGGGTAGAATTAAGGGGGAATTAAAAGACAAATTCTGATCAAACAAGACTTAAAAGCCAGAAAAGCTCTGCTTTGAACCTGTGAAAAGTACTGTTTCCCTTGTTAGTACTTTTCTAACTTCTATAAACACAAATCTACCCAGCTTGTTGTTTCTCGGTAGCTTCTGTCATTGCAGCTTCACCCTTGAGTAAGATTCAAGGCTAAATCTCTCAAAGGGACCATCCGACTTCCTAGCAAAACTAGTGGTACCATAAAGTTTCTTTTAAAATAAAGAACTTTCAAATTAATCCTGGAAGTGGGTGATGTTCTTCTTAAGTGGTCTCTTAATGAAATAGGCTTCTTATTATAATTTTAGGGTTTCATCCAGACTCATCAGATTTTAATTCACTAGAAATATAGTTTTGACTTCTTTGGACAATGGATGTGACCTTTAGTTGATTTTGTTCTTTTATGAGACTCAGGCGTCTCTGAATTAATAGATGACAGAAGAGAGCAAGGTCTTTAATTTGTTATAAGTTTTACTTGGAAATGATGTGTGTCAATGATAATCTTCCAATGTAAAGGAGTGTTGGAAGCAAATGATAAGAAATGTCAAGGAAAGGGCAGAAGTGGGGAAGGGATTTTAACATACTGGTATCATGCTATGTCCTCTTTTTGATAAGCTGTAATGACAGCGGCTGTCAAAGCTGTCAGGGTACTGAGGGGCCCTTCTTGAGACATACCTCTCTATTATCGACAGGCAAGGCAAAGTGTCTGCATGCACCTATACACGCCTATGTGGAGGGATATGGTTTGATCCCTTTTATTCTGGATCATAAGAAAAGATTAAATGTTAAGTGATACTCTGATTCTCATTTGTAATTATTGTATTTCCATAGTCTTTGGTGCTGTGTGCATGGTCATTTCTTCTGTACCTGTGGTGTAATGTCAGGGAGTTAATGTAATTATAGATAAGTTAATGGTTATCTTTTTAACATATATTATGTAAATATATGTCCATTACAGTCTATACCTATGATACAGCTATTAGTCCAGAGGGATTTTAGTTAACTGTAAGGCTTTCTGAGAAAGGGATGAAAAGAACTTTTCCTTTCATGTCTTTCTAGAACTGCTGCAGTAGACTGTTCCAAATTCAGGTTCCTGACGTTATCTAAGAGTGGGCGAGTTTTAGCATGGAAGCAGACTTAATACACTGTCTTTACATTATGTCCCAACTCCGTGAGAAACTTGTTAATTACTTGAGATACTGAAATATAAGCAAATGCTCATAGTGTAACTGTATTTTGGATGAGGCCTTTGTGCAGATTGGGTAAGGGATAGAATTGTGAAAATCTTGAATTTTTGATTGGGTGGATTTGTCAGTTCCCTGCCTTTTAGTGGGTCAGTGTCCTTTGCACTCTTGTTTTGAGTTTTGCCAGAGTGAATCTGAGAAGCACATAAGCAGCATATAAGCAGAGATTTGCGGAACATGAGATGAAAGTTCCTAGCCTGTGGGGAAAAATATTACTTTAATTTTAAAAATAACTATAGGGAAAGAAGCAAGTAGAACACAGAGCTATTTTATTTCCCCATTCTTGTGACTCCAGTGGTGTACAATTGTGGGGTTTTTTTAAGTGTTTCATCAGAAATATATCTGATATGATAGGTTATCTGCTCTTCTTACCCGGTTGAGCACTGTATACAGATATAAAATAACAGTATACATGCAGATTGGCAGCATCACTATTCAGGTTCGCTGGTACAAACCCCTCTGAAGCATTCTGCTTGATGACTGATTAGTCATTTAATTTCCAGCACTTTGTATGATTGCATTCAGTTTTTTTTCAGTGACTTCTGTGGCCTTTCCATTATATCCTGGAGCCCTAGTAATAAAACTGCTGTGAAGGAAACATAGAAGCTGAAGTGTAACAGTGATACTGCTGGTCTGGGATGCAAAAGTAGCACCTTTAGTTCTCAAACTACCAAATACTTCTTAGGAAAGATGGAAATTTTGACTCTAATCCTTTGGAAATATCTCCCCTAAATCAAGACTCTATTAATTCTGCTGTTTGATAGCTCCTGAAATGGCATTCCAGAGTATATTTTTAACAGGATTTTTTCTGTTCCCCCCCCCCTCTATTTTTCCTGATGCTCTAATAGAACAGTTTTGAGGAAGAACCTGTGGGACTGGATGGCAACATTTGTAGACAATGCATGCAGGATTATGATGTAGCTAAAGCTTGTGTGATCAAAGATACTTGTTGTCTTTATGATGGTGGTTTGCCAGGTCCTTTGGGTAGTACAGTTCCTGGTTTTGCACCAAGGAATGACCTCAACCCCTGCAAGCCAGAGGAAATACAAATGCAGGGAATCACAGTGACACAGTGTTTGTGCAGGAGAGTGACTTAACAGTTGTTTAATATACCATTATTAATTGTTTTTTTTTTTTTAATTAGAAACAGGATTTCATTCTGGGATGATTTCTCTGAACATTTCTTTAACTTTCTGGACTGTCATTTGGCCAGCTGCCCCCAAGTGTAGAATCACTCAGGCTGTGAAGTGCTGAGTGAGTCTACGTTGCAGTAACCTGGAGAGAGTTCCTCCTCATCTCCTTTTATGTGAGGTAAGACTGGACTGGCAAAGCAAGGATCCCTGCTGCTTATTCTGTAGCCTAGCCAGCCATCTTCTGCCTGCTGAAACACAAACAGCTGCTGTACATCCAGGGTATTCATACTCCTGCTGCTGCTTAACAATTATCAATACATTAACTTTAACAATACAGCATGCTATGCAAAAGCTTGAAGAAGTGTTTAGGGCCCCTTCACTTAGTCCTCCTTCCTGCGTTTACACGACCTGCATATTTAGAGATGATGATCCCTACATTAAGCATGCAAAGGGTTTGGGGCCTTACTAAGCATTAGGAGTGGGAGAATTGGCTAAGTATATGGTTGGTGCTTTACTTCCTAGTTCAGAATGATGTTACATCCTAAATCTGCAGTCCAAAGGCTTGACTGGAGTGATTTTACTTTTCATTGTATGCAGCTGCACATACCTGATGAAACCAAATAGTACAAATGTCTCTTGGCAGTGCAGGCACTGGTGAAGCAGAAGGCTTTTATCCGTGGATTCCGGCCTTGCTGTAAAAAAGGAATAGGTGCCTCTAGTCCTGCAAGCACAGTGGTCTAGAAAGAGTTTTTACAAACAAAGCTCTAAAACAATGCTGACAGAAGCAGATCATTTACGAGGGGGTAACTAAAGTAGGTTTAGCAAGAAACAGCTGTTAGAGCTGAAAGTATCAGACTAAAAAGGTGTTTGATGAACTAAGGAACAGGTACTGGAGATGATGAGTCAAAAAGCATCACATCATTTGGAGTACAGCTTGTGAATCTTGGAGATGACATGATTTTTATTTACATGCAACTTAACATTGAATTCTTTGTCTTTCAAGAGTCCATTCAAAGATCCTCAGTTTGGTTGTAAAATTTTAGTTTATGTTTGAGGGGACAGTGGATACCTTGTTGATCACAAATTTATTTGCAAGCACTAACACACGAGAGAGCTCAAGAGATGATATCAAAAGTGGAAGCTTTATAAGGCTAAGCGAGCAGCTTTTAACCCTGAACCTCAGTGTCCCTTACTGCCAGAAACCTTCGGTTGGTGTTTCTTCTGTGCTATACAGCAACTGTGCCTGCACTAAAGGCTTGATCCTTAGACCTGTGAAGTCAGTGGCCCAGCTTTCGGCGGCCTCAGTGATGCAGGATCAGAACCTGAAATGGCAATTCCCTGACTTACTGGAGGTGTCATCATGCCAGCATCTGCTACAGGGCAAAAGATGGACATCCTCAACCTAGTTCTTAGTTGCTGAGTAAAAGAAGAAGGGTTGTCTTTTGTTCCATTTGGTTTGTGTTTATTGAAATCAGTATTATAAGCTTGTAGTTTGGAACAGTAACACGTCAGTTCCTTTCAATAATGGAAAACATCTATCTGATTCCATCATTTATTTTATTTAACAAACATTTCCTTCTCCCTCCACCCTTTTCCTTGTTTTGTTGTCACAGATGGTACCAAGCTAAGGATGAAGAAGAAATGGTAAGTTATTGAGTAGTCAGCCTGGGGCAGGTTAGTGAATTAAAATGCATATAGAAAAAAAAATTACACCAACACTTTCTATATTAATAAAATAACAGGTTTTATTGGGCTGAATAAGTCTACACTGGTGTTTGTATAAATAGCTGTGCTGGAGAGAGATGAGTGGCTGCCTCTGTTCCCATATTCTATTCATTAACTCATTACAGCTTAACATGGCTTTTGTTACAGTCTTGGTTGCTGTATTTTGATATGGCATATGGGGGAAAGCGAGCAAGTGCAAATGCTCAGAGAAAGTGTCCTTAACATTCAGCAGCCATAGTAGGGTGAGAAGGGAGAGTGTTTGCAGCCTCTTTTGCAGTTTATGACATAATTTGTTAAAGAAACAAGATTTTCTTGCTCTCTGTCTAATAGATGGGCTAGATAAATGAGAGAGATAATAGCTCATTGTTTCCTGCTCTTTGAATGACATTTCTCTATTGTCTTAAAGCCTCACTGGAGTGAACTTAACACAGTGGGCTTTGTTGAAACAAAAGCACTTGTGCCCCATGTCACCAGAGAGCTACAGTGGAAATGCTAATTTGATAGCACTGAAAGTGTTTGAGGTGGAGCCAATGGGCTAAATACGAGATCCTAAGCATCAGCTATTTACAACCTTTGGTTTTCTGTCCTGGGTGAACAGCCTGTGTCACAGGAATATCAATTTTTGTGCCTTGTCATTTCACCAATTGCATCATGCAGGCAGATTTCAAATGCCTTAAGAGTAACCATAGTAACTACAGGTCATTTAAATAAGCTGAAAGAAAAGGAATTCCCTCCCTCGTAAAACCTTTCAGTCAGACAAGCTCCAAAGGTACAGCAAGATTCAGATTCTCCTCTGCTGCAAGCTGGCACTGGGTTTTAGGAGGGTTCTCTGTATTTGCACGGGTTGATCTGGTTCTAAAAGTATCTGTAGAGCAAATCAGCATATGTGGGTGTAGCTTCCCCAGGAAGCCAGAGCGGTGGCTGCTGGCACAAGGGTAGATTTGCGTCTTTGTAGCTGTGCCTGCCTGTCTGCTCAGGCAAGCACGGATGTGCCTGCTCATTCTGTTCTCTGCTCCTGAAAAATTTCATGTTTATCTGACGCAGAACTACTAGTGCTCTTGTGCTCTTATTAGTGGAGCTGTATCAAAGCCTCTGGTTTTACTTTAACAGGGTTTCTGTAGTCGGTTTAGGATGGGTTATAAATGTAATCTTAACTGTTCTGAATCAGAATTTTAATGCGATCGGGTAGGGCAAATTCCAAGTGCAATGTGATACACTTGGCTATTGTTTAATATCACAATGACATCCATGCAAGAACACAAGGAGTAAGTCCGGTTTGAGCTGTCTTTTTGTTGTGACAATGAGAAAAATCTAAATTTCCCTCTCCTAATCTAAACTTACCCTTATCCTTACCTACAGCTCTACATTTTGCCTGCTCCCTTTGTTTACTAAGCAGAAAATCAGGGTGCTCTATTGTTATGGAGGCCCAGGATGTTTTATTAGGAAGATTATCCATCTGTTTACTTATTGATTCATTGAATAATTTCCCCAGATTCATGCTTACAATAATTTCAGTGAAACATGCTGCTTGTGATTCCAGATGTCAGTGATTCTTACATTTTTTTTCTGTAGGGATTTGTTCATTTTTACTCTGAGTTTATAATACAATAGTATAAATTCATTTAATTTTGATTAATTATTTAATTGTTACATTTTCTGAAAAAGTCAAGGACTAAGCTAGGTAAAATTCAAGTGAACAATTGTTCCTAACTCCGAAGCTGGATGTGCTAATGGAGTAGCTATGTACTGACTGGAGGTTTTGGTGTCTGTGTCGGTCGTTAATAAAACTGTTTTATCTGAGAGAATACTTTGTCCTGTTGGGTATATCAGTGAGAATTAAAAACTAGGCTAAATTTTGAGTCCGCTTATAGATTTAATAGCAAAGAATATCTTTCATTCAAGGCTACTATTTTATATCTTGGTGATTTTAAGTTTAGACTTCTGAAAACCAATTTGCTAATAAGGAGTGCTTGAGAAACAGATTTACGTACTGGCTATTAGAAGCTTATTGTTTCACTTTATAGCATTCACATTTGCTGTTCTTTGGAGACATTCAGGCACTTTTTGAGATGCTCATGCTTGAAACTTGTTAAAATACCCATGCTGAAATAAAGACATTCTCATCCTTTGTTGAGATAACCTGGAGACAAGTTGGATATTGACAGTGTTGCTTATTAGCCACTTTCCTTTGAATTTGGTCACCACTAAAACAGTATGCTTTTTTGTTTTGCATCATTCTTTCCCAAAATTCTTCTAATGAATGATTCTCTAAACCCCTTCCATAGTCACACTTTCAGATATTTTTCCTGCTTATGTTCCTCTCCTCTTCACTACCTAACTCTTTTCTAGAGGGCTATCATCAGCCCAGAGTTCCTTCTTGCAACAATGGGATTTCTGCTGGCTCTTTGACTTTAGTACAACTGCAGAGATCGATAGCTTCTGTGTGGCAGTGTGCTGAACAGGCATATTTTGGAGCCATCCCAGGAAGAAGGGTGTAAAGCTCCCTGACCTTATGTAGACAGAGAAGGAAGTAAAGGTGACATTTATACCTCTTAGCAAGGAAGCGGGAATAAAGAGGAAAGGTAATATATCTTTGGGACATCTTTATCAACAGTTACAGGAACTCTGAATTAGTCTCATTTTCCCTGTGTTAAATAATATTGTCATCTTTCTAGCTGTGTAGAGGTTGCATTTTATCTCCCCTTGCCACTTCAACAGTTTGCTTAGTTTGTGATTAAGTTCTTTTTTTAGATGCTTCGGTGTTCCGTGTGTTAGAATATTTCATCATCATATTAACTTTTATTCCATAACCTACTCAGGAAAAAAATTATTTCTGTAGTTTCAAATTTCCAATTGTGAAATATTACCAGCAGCACCTACTGAAATCAGTCCTTTTGCATTCTATCCTCTTTATAACAAGATAGAGATGGAATAATTCATCTTTTAGTAGGGTACTTAAGCATAATTATTCAGTACTGGGCCACCCCTTTCTCCCACCCCTCTTCCCCCCACCTCAGATTAACATCAATATTATGTAAAGCCTCTTGCATTCAGTGGTCTGAATTAATCTAGGGAAAAACTGAAGTAAAATACCAGATCTGAGTTTGGGTACAGCTTCTCTGGAATGTACAAATCCTCATCCACAGCTGTTGGTCTCAACACACAGTGTTTTACTGGCTTCAGTGGCCTTTGGAGTGGGCAAAGACAAGCTTGCAGAGTGCTGTTTGGCAGTGGTGGGAGTCTGGAGTTAGTTATAGCCTGGACTGTTGTATAAACAATGAGTATTTTAGGGGTTAGGAAGGGATTTCATTGTTCTGAGAAGCAGAGAGTAACATTTCCTCTACTATATTTCATAGGAGGGTATTTCAAAGGATTGTGATAGCTTGAGAGTTGAGGTGATCTTGAACAAATTCATTCAACATTTACAGAATTTGAATTCGTCTCTAGTTTCTTCCTTCTGAAGTGTGGTTTATATTTCTAACTACTCGGGACTGCTGGATGCTGGCCAGTTGTGGAGCCAAAATGTTAGACGAAGAACTTCTTGAAAAAGAAAATATTTATACAATGGGTAGCAATATAGATATACCATGCACATTTTGATAGAGAAATAAAACTACACACGCTTCCAGTCTCTTGGTTGTTGGTTTTTTTTTTTACAGCAGTGATTTACAACCCTATTAACACTTGGCAATCCAAGGTCTGGAGAATAATATCAAGCCATCTGCTTGTGCCCCTGTAGGGCTGCTTATAGCCGTGATGCTGTCTTGCAAATACATCACTGCAACTCGCATGCTGGAAATCTTGTTGCATATCTTGGATCCTTTTTTTTTTTTTTCCTCTCTCTCGCCTGCAGGATGGTGGCAGATGTGCAGGATACCCATGTATTTTTCATGCAATTGGTTATGCTGTAAATAGTTGAAATTACAATCTGTGATATCTTTGGCTTTTCTTGGTATATAGCCTGAGAAAATGGGGAAGGGGCTTTCAAGGAAAGACTGTCAAGCGCTAGAAACAAGATAAAATCTTTTTCAGAGAAGAGAAATGCTATTTCCTGTAAATAGTTTTTGAGCAAATAGTCTTTTTAATTCTTTTCTCAAGAACATATTCCTCTCATGAGTATCATACTTGGATACTACACAAACTAATTGGGGGCTTAATTGACTTTGGGCTGAATTCTTTACTATGGATACTATGCATACAACTCCACAGCAAATTAAGTTCAGATATACCCTACCGCTGAACCTCTCTCCACTCTTACTTTTTGTCCTCTCTTGGCTGGCAACTCTGTGAGGACTGATGCTGTTCTCTGGTGGGTATCTTCAGAAAAGAAGATAGATTGCATTGAATGTTGGTGACATGCACGGTTGCAAATCAAGTTTTTGTGTTTACCACACTTCCACAAATTAGTGAGATGTGTTATCTTTGGGATTAAGTTTCCCCATGTCTGTGCCAAGGAGCACGCTGTTGTGAAAAACCTGAGAAATACCCTTTTCAGCCCCTGTGCAGCTATTGGGGAAGGTGCAGTTACAAAGTGATATTGCTGCAGTCCCTAACTGGAGAACACTGCTGGCATTGCTGATGACCTCTGTTTTAAGCTACGTGTCGTTACTCCTTTTGGCTCCAAGCTGTAGAGAGTAGGTTAAATGGGAGTAACACTCAGGAGGCGACTGGGGTCAGCAATGCTATAGGTAATAAAAAGAGAGAAGTGGGCAGATGATATAAACCCCCGTTTTCTGGTCATTAATGTGATATACCACGTAATCTAGCTGCTTTTAATTATTCATTACGTTGGAAAGGTTTACAGTAACAGACAAAAAGACAGCATCTCGGAGCATAGATTGTGAAGCCATTCTGAACTGCAGAGTGTGCAGGAATTTGCTCTTCATTGTGCCTACTTCTGTTTCTCCCCTTAATGAAGATTTGGTTCATAGTGTCCCAAATGTATCTTGTGTTACTATCATTACTCATTCATAACCAACTGTATAAATGAATACCTGGCAAGGAGAATATTCCTTGAAGGACTGCAGACAAGAGCAGGAAATTTCTTTTTGGGATGATTCTTGTTATGCCTAAAATTACTTTAAAAAAAATAAAAACTATTAGAGAGGGAATTGCAATGGCAATAACAGGGTCTATTCAGTGTTGAACAGTGTATGATTTTTGAAAGTGCACTTTAGTTTTAGGACATTGATACACTATTTATACTTCTAAAACGGGAATGTGCTTTTTCTATTTGTCTGAGATTCCATAGTGAAACTTGTCACATTTTTATGGGTTTTTTTGTGGCAGGGTGGTTTCAATTCAAACAGCTTCTGGTTCAGGTGTAGGTGCTGTGTTCGCATCAGAGATGCAATGCATTTGGAAGGTTTATGCTGCAGAGTTTCCCTTAGCATTTGTGTGATGAAGAAACTCTGGATGTTGCTCAGGTTTACAGGACAATCGGTCTTGTTCTCTATCAGAAAACTTCTCTGTTCTGTTCCCTTTCAATGTCTTGTTCTATAAATGTGTCAGTAAAGCTATGGACATAGTCTGTTAAATACATAAGGAAGGAGTGGCTTTCACAGAATCCATCTGTTTTCAGGTATGCAGATATTGGATAGAAAAATCAGAATAATGCTGAAGAGAGGTCAGGCAGAGACTCGGAACAGACCCTTAGGAGGCCTTGCAACAAGGACAGCCAGCGCAGCTTCCCAAACTTGCTTCTGAAAATAGGTTGGATGGATAAACCATGCAGGATTTTAGCTGCCTGTGTGGAATTGGTGCTGGTGGGATGGCTAGTCCTGGGGGGGAGCATCGTCTCCCTGCAGAGCTGCTCCACAGCTATGTGTGGTCTGATATTCCCGTGGGGAGCTTGAATAGAAGTAAGCGTTTAGATGCAGCTCAGAATCATTCCCCACATCTGTGTGCTTGCATTGGCACATGCACAACATGCTGACCATAATCCTGTATTAGTGATATTGCCAGCCATTCCCCACAGCAACAGACACTGATGTCACAACTAGAAGATTATGACCTCTTAGGAGATCTGGCAGGAGAGGAAAGGCTAGATTAACGGTGCAGATAGATGAGGAGAGAGAAAATTCTTTATTAAAGCCTAAGCTTTAATAAATTATCAAAATTTTATTGGCTCTTCCACAGAAGAGTTGACAGCAAACTCAGACTCAGACAAGAATCTCATATAAAGTTATTTTTTATTTATTTTTGCAAGTCTGGTTATGGGATCTATATATGTATCTATTGATCTTACTCTCCCCGCCTCCCCAAACAGGTTCATCCTTCCGGGCTTTCTTCTGTACTAGAACAAGTTTTCTTCCATCGACTCAAGGGGCACCTTGCTTTGTTTATTTGGTGTATAAACAGATGCTCCATTTGCAGGCCAGGTGGTGAGGAATATGTAGGAATCACAGCAGTCCACATTTGGGTGGGGTGAAGGAGCGATCCACAAGATTTCTTTCATATAAACTGTATGTTCCAAGTTAACTAAACGTCAGAACAGTTACATTGAGGTATGTTGCTGGTTGCTGAGGAAATGCTGTCCATTTATAGAATACAATATTTTAACTGTAAAGATTATATATTTATATATAGCTTCATATTTATATGTGTGTGAACGCATGTATCTACCTTCAAAATCCTCTCTTATTTCCAGTCCAGTAGTTTAATCTGATCAATGCTTCCACAAATGTTGCAGGTCAGGAAAGGTATATTGTACATGTCACTCTCCGGAAATTAAATCTGAACTCGCTCCATCTGTGACTTATCTGCAGAACCTGACTGAATAACTCTGCTTCTTTGCCAGTGTAATTGAGAGAAGGTTTTGACTACCTATGGGATCTTTTAAGCTCCTGAGGGAGTAAGGTATCAGTTCTTATTGAAGGGCAATTGACCATAGGGTTCTTAATTTTTTTAAACTGATTTAACCCAGTGTGAACATTAACGTTTGCATAGGAAATATGAGTGAATTTGTAATCCTCAGTAAAAGAGATTTGATTCAAAAGTTACCGAAAGGAGAAAAAAAAAAAGGAATAACATACTTCAATACAAACTGGTAAAGTTTTGTGAACTTTAGCAGAGCTGCAGTGGTTTGTACCCTCAGTCATTTGGCTTAGTAAGTTTAGTTTTAAAATTAAAGTATGTTGCCCACTGAGGCTCTTCAGAAATTTAGAGGAGATGAAGGAGAGGGGAAGTAAAAAGGGAGAAGAAGGAAAAGAATATATTGGTATTTTTCACACATTAGAATTGCCACCCATGCTCTTGACTGGGGGGAAAAAAAAGAAAGGAAAACACAAAAAATCTTGAATTTTTTTTCAGTATAGGACAGGAGGTCCCAAAGACTGATCTCCAGGGTGGGTTTTTTTGGATTTTAGAAAAGCAATGGTCTGGACTTGTAGCTGAAATGCAGAAGAACAACTGATTTATTGCACACCTGTTTCCTACCACTGCTCTTTTGTCTTTCTGCATGTCACTCACTTTGATATTGTGCTGCTGGTCTTCTGCTAAAAGGATTTGTGCTGCCTGGCGTTGCCTTATGATTTGGTTTCTGCTACTGACTTATTTTTCCTTTTTTCTTTTTTTCCTATGCATTACTACAGTGTTAGTTTGGGGTTTCCATCCACTACATAAATAGTTCAGCTAGACCATTTGAATGTCATTGTGCTTTCAGACATGCCAAAGCCTGCTCCTTAAACTCAGACAGTTATCGGTCATTCCTGTGCTAACTCTGTTTCCTCATCAATTGCTCAACTTAGACAGCTAAATCAACAATATGTTAATCAGTTTAACCATGTGATTGTATTACTTACATTTCCTCATTCTTTTGTTTTCTCCCTGGTGTTTGTTTTAGTTTCTTGCTGACTGGTTTCAAATTATTGAAGTTTTCATGAATGCTTATTAGAATTTGTTCTTGCCTTTTAATGTTTTGGGTTTTTTTTTTTTTTTGCATATGCTTTACAAACGCACATTAGGCTACTGAGTTGTGCTGGAATGGGTGCTTGTAGATAAGCATGAGACAAAATCACGTTCAGCAACAGTTTTTAGCAGAAATACATTCACAAAATTTATTCTCCTGCACACAGGAAGAAAAAAAGATGATTCCTTGTCTCTGATTCAGTCATGCCTAACAAAGCAAAACAGATCACATCCTAGATTTAGAATGTCAAATTACAGGAAGGAAAAATAATGAGGAAACCGACTGAATAGGTAACAAGCTTGTAAAAATTACAGGATGCAGACAAGAAGTGTGAACTTCGTGAAATGTCTTAGGTGTTACGAGTTGTTCACTCAGGTCTGTTTGCAAGAGGCTGGTGTCGCGTGCCTTGTGGATTAGGGGGCTTAACAATCTCCAGCCTCTCTGGAGGTCTGTTATCTCACGCAGGCAGCTCTCTGCTTTGTGTACCTGCATGAAACTCATCTCCTGTAATGGTACAACCACATTAAAGAGGGTGCCAGTGGAGCAGGAGGGAAAGCTGCGAGGAGCAAAATGGGAAGCAACCCCTCAATGGGAATTGAGGACCAAGCAGGGCAGAGGGGATAGGTACACCCTTCAGTTTGCAGTTTGCCTGCATAGCCCTTGAAACCGGGATGATCTACCTTGCTTTGCGTATTCCCTTGTTACACTACATCTGCAGAACTGTAGGGGCAGCAGTGGGAAACCCTGCATTGCTCCTGCCCTGTGAGTAAATACTGGATTCAAATCATTAGCATTTTTGACCTATTTTTGGATATTTATTTCCTTGAAACCGCTAAATGACACTGAAATAAAACTATTTTGACTTCCCCAAGCTGTGAGCACTGAACAGGTTAAAACGGGAAACAAGCTAAAAGCCCTGTTTCCTTTGCCTGAAAATCCACTGATGCAGGATGAAATTAAAGGCTATAAATAGTTCCTGTCCCTTCAGCTTCATCATGCAGGCTTTGGCTGCGCGCAAGGATTAGAAGAAGACAGAATGGATTTCTGTGTGGCGTCAACAAGAGTCAAGGATTATGCCCACTGTGCACATTGCATTGTTCATTTCTCATGGGCCCTTGCAGGGAAATTAAATCCCTTCTGATGCTCAAGGTGCAGGGAGCAGAGTGGGCTTTGAGCAGGACACGTGCATTGCACAGCAATTTTACACAGTAGCACTTAGCTTCCCGTGGGTCTGCAGCAGCAAGCCCTGGCTTCGTTTTCATACAGGCAGAGAACCCAGCGCAGATCCTAGCAGCAGGGGCTGGGGCTTTCCAGACTTTGAGCTGGAGCTGGTATCAGTGAAGTTCATTGTCACTGAACGCATTTTGAAGAGGAATTGTATGTTTGTTCCTCATGTCGTTACCCCTTCACTCTCTTCCTTTCTCTTGTGCAAATCCTGTGTTCCCTGAGTACTGCACTGTAGTGACTAGTGCCGGGTGACAGAAGGCTTTCACAGAGTTAACTGCAAATAGACCCTTGTGATATGCGTAAGACTCTTGAAGAAAGTATGCCATTTCTTTCCGTAGAGGAGCATTCAAGGTTGTCATGACCTTAGCAGTGTGAAAAGTTACTGCATGTTTTCTCTCTTCTCCACTTGCCTTTTTTCTGCATGGTTTGTGTGACATTTGTTTCAAGGAGGAGGGTTATAGTAAATTTCTCTTTATTATTTACAAAATAAATGAAAGTATTGAGCAACAGTTTTTGTCCAAAAGGCGGACAGATAAATAAGCAAACAAATGGCTCCTTTTTGGAGCAGTTTACAAAGCTTTTGCTTTTTCAGATTCCTGTCCTGTGAGAGGCAGAAGCCCACTTGCTTGCAGCTCTTTTGGGTTTAAATGAGGTTTGATAGTGCAAAGCATCATTCAGAATTGAATCCGCAGCTGCATATGTATTTAGAGCTGTATAATTAAAAGCACTATTAATATCTCTGCTTTATGTATGGTAATTTCAGTGGAGAGAAGGGCAAGAGAGGAGTATCTTTGGATTGCTACCTTATTACTTTATGAATAATAGTTGATGTCTCTGCTCTCAACATTTAAAACAGAAAATAGTGGAAGTAATTTTTACTAGCTGATAAGATTTTATCTACATGTTATTTTTTCCAAATCATAAAAATACTTTGAGTCTGCTAGGATTACAACTTTGTTGTGGCAACGCTGTAAGCCTTCTACTGAAATGTCTGCAAGTCAGCATTATGGCTGCATGAGAATTTGTCCCAATACTCAAACCTCCCCTAACAATCTTCCTACGAAGAAAAATGTTTGAGGATATAGAACTTACAGTAGTCATAGAAAGTAGGTAAAAACTTGTTTTAGATTGAATAAAGCAATTTTTTTGTTAAGTGCGGTGCATACATACAGTGTTTCAGTGTGCATGTTTAAATTGCTGCTTCTATCAGCTAAGAGCAGGAGAGATTGGTCCTTTGTTCTGACTTTGTAGTCCTTTTGACCCCATCTGCTGATCTGATGGAAACCATATTTCCATCTTCTACTGTAGCACTGAGAACAGCATCAATCCTTTGGGAATTCAGCAGGTAGAAGGAAAAATACTATCCTTTCTATACTTTGAAGGCTAAACAGATGTGTGCTAACTTTTGGACTGTGAACGTGCCCCTTTTGCAGAAGTATGATTTTTATTATTACTTTTTTTCCTGTTGAAGACATTAGCACACTGTGGTGTTGGGACTTCCTTCAGTGGGACCAGTGGATGTGAGTCTGATTATTAGAGGACTCACTGACTGGTAGATCTCAAAGACATTCAGTCAATTCCCTGATGCTTTTTTTTTTTTTATGGTACATCCATTGTAGCTGTCTAGTTATAAGTGTGTATCGGTAATTGCTTTTAAAACATTAAAATAAAGAACAAATAGGAAAACAAGGAATGCAGAATTAAGGTTGTATGTCTTAGAAGAGCTGAAAAAGATACTTTTCTCTGCCTCGAATAAGCAATGAGAAAAGTTAGAGGTAACTTTTGTTACTTTGTTTGTTTGTTCACGGTTAATGTCATCAAAGACCACTAAAACAAAAAGCCTTGATTTGGACTCTGTATTTACTATGAAGAGGTTGGAAAGGCTGCTGGATGCAGCTATTCCTTGCAGTCGGGCTGTGTTGCCTCTCTCGTTGCTCTTGAAAATGGAAGCTTAATAGGGTCCTGCTGATACAGCTTCTCATTGCAATGCAGAGTAATCAAAATAGTAATCTGGCTAACAGCTCCAGCGCTTTGAGCAACCATCCACTTGCCTCTTTGAGGCGCTGCTCAGAGAGACTCCAGTGATGCAGATTCAACTCTCATTTGGTTCTGTCAAGGATGGCTGCTATCGAACAGCTCTTTTTCCAGCTATGTAGAAAGCCTTTACTGGTCCAAACTTGCCTGCAGTTTGTACTTTGGAAGTTCTAGTCATTAAACCTTTGTGAATATTTTTGTTGTTATATATTTATTGATTACTTTTTTCCCCATGGGTGAGCTAAACAACATTTTATCTCTGTGCTCTGTGGCGAATGAAAGTTTATTTCTCTTCTCCAAAAGTTACTGCAAGTGTCGTAAGGGTGACATGCCATGTACTGACTGCAGCTGAAAATCAAGAACTATATTGTCGTGTGCAGACAGGAGGAAAGGTAGGAGAGCAGGAATGATTTATTCTGTTAGTTCTGAATTCTACCTTTTCCATCTTTCCATATAATGTAATGCTGTAAGCCAGGAGTCCTAATGGAGTAAAGTAGTCAGTGCTTTAGCCGGAGGCATGTAAGAATGTCAATTAAACATACACTTGAAAAACATCCATTGGGAAAGTAAGATTTAGTAGCTGCCATTGCAGAATGTTAACCTCCCTTCTCCTTCCTTGCTGTCACCTCTTTTCTGGGCTTCTCTTCCAAGCTCCAGCTCCTTACTCCATGAACTATATTAGAATGGCAGTTCTCCAAAAAGACCCCTCAAGGACTTGCTGTTTGGGGCTCAATTCTGTATCAGTCTAGAAATAAGCCAGCCTATACTTTAATTGGTGTAGATCACTACCACCCCATTGACTTCAGTGAGCGGGAGCTCAAATCCTTTAAATTGTTTTACTTCAGAAGGTAAGCGTGACCACTCCCCATGGGGTGGATGCTCAGTGGTGAGGGCTCTGTGGAGCCCAGAACTCACTGTGTATCATACCATTCTGCATATCTCTGATGTAAGGATGTGTTCCTGATCAGACAGATGGTATCACCCACCAGGGGATTATCAGGTCCTCCCCTGTGGAAGTAAAAATCTACATTCAGCACTTTCTGAGAAGAGGGAGGAAATCATACAGCCAAACTCCTAAAGAGACTAGCCAGCTGCTGCCTTGCCATTTTTGACCCTATCCTTGACGTAGTACTTTGTAAAACAAGTGCAAAATGGCATCATTTCTCCCCAGTGAAACCTTAAAATCTGTAGGATGTGGGCAAAGGAGTCAGAACCATGACTATTCCTAGACATCCATCCAGTCAGACGAGCAGATGGAAAAGCACAAACCGTTCTCGGAGAGAGCAGGAAATATGGACCAGTGCCTATAGCTCCATTTCCATGCCAAAAAACCAGTGTGAAATCAGCAAGAGTAGGGATCCCAGTAGAAAAAGCCACCAAGTAATGCTCAGTATAGTATCTAGTAGAAGAAATTAACTAAAATACCTTGACTTAAAATATAATTATATAAAGTTTGTCACCTGAAAAATAGTCTTTACGTTTTGAAAAGCAAGAGAGTCTTAATCTGATGGCTGTAGAAATTTGACAGGTGCCCAGTTTGTAGAATCCATAATCAGGACACTCTCGTGACCAGGAAGACTTGACTAATCCTGCAGTGCACCAGACTGTACATCGTGCATATTTGTGAATTGAAAATGAGAACAGAGAGAGCAGTGCTGTTGCTTGTGTGTAATATTATTAGCTGTGAAAGAGATGGTAGGTTGAATGTAATGGACAAAGGCTGTGAAGAGATGACAGACTAAAGATACGAGTTGAGGCAACATATGTAAGCAACCTCAGTGTTTGCAGTTGCTGAAGTTAGAAGTCTTGGCCGGGCTGGTTACACTTTGAGATGCTTATTAAGAGAACAGAGGGAAGAAGCCAGTGAGTGGTAACTAGCTGTAGATGGAATGGAAGAAAGGAAGAGTGAGGAAAGGAGGTGAAATATGCAGAATAGTGGAGGCTTGACAAGAAGGCATGAATTAACTATTGCCAGACGTCAGGTATTTGTGGAACTGTAGTTACTGCATGGTTTGAAGAAGATAGCATTGAGGAAGAATATGTCAGTCTAGATGATGACTGAAGATACAGCTTGAGAGGGGGGTGGGAAGGAAAGTGCACTGAGGAGGTTTGAAGTTCTCATTCCAGATGGATCATGCAGATACTAAAAGTTATAATCAAGAGCTTCAGTGTGTCAGCCATATAATACTGCATGAGCATTGTCTGAGTGCAGTCAATTAACAGGGCAAGGAGAACACACAGTGTGAAAAGCAAATCGAAAGAGCTCACTGAAGGTGTGAAATAGCTTTCGCCACAGAATGATTTTCTAGACATGGTGTAATCCAAACACTGTCCGTTCGTTCATACCAGATTGGAGCATCTGAATCTGTAGCTGTCAGGCCTTTCCACATGAAGGAAGCAAGAAGGCAAGGTAATGTTAGAAAGGGACTGTGTTAGATCATGTAATGTGACTCTTACTGAGACCACTGACAGGACCATGGAACTATTTCCAGTAAAGCAGGCTAAAAAAATCCATCAACCATGTTTCTGAAAATTTCAAACTAACTAAATTAAAAAAAAATAAAACAACCTGGGTAGCCGATGATTTCAAGGGCAACAAGAAAAGCTTCTACATGTACGTCAGTAGTAGAAGGAAGACTAGGGAAAATGTGGGCCCTTTCCAGAAGGAAATGGGAGACCTGGTTACTTGGATATGGAGAAGGCAGAGGTACTCAATGACTTTTTTGCCTCAGTCTTTACCAGCAAGGGTTCTAGCCACACTGTTCAAGTCACAGAATGCAAAGGCAGGAAGCGGGAGAATGCCACTGTAGGGAGGATCGGGTTTGAGACCATCTAAGGAACCTGAAGGTGCACAAGTCCACGGGACCCGATAAGATATATGCACCGGTCCTGAGGGACCTGGCGGATGAAGTTGCTAAGCCACTATCCACTATATTTGAGAAGTAATGGCGGTCTGGTGAAGTTTCCGCTGACTGGAAAGGGGAAACATAACCCCCGTTTTTAAGAAGGGAAAAGGAAGATCCATGAAACTACAGGTCAGTTGGTCTCACCTCTGCGCCTGTCAAGATCATGGAGGAGATCCTCCTGGGGGCTATGCTAAGGCACATGGAAAATAAGGAAGTGATTGGTGACAGCCAACATGGCTACACTAAAGGCAAATCATGTATGACAAATACAGTGGCCTTCTGTGATGGGGCTACAGTGTTGTTGAATGAGAGAAAAGCAACTGACATCATCTACCTGGACTTGTGCAAAGCATTTGACACTGTCCCACACAATGTCCATGTCTCTAAATTGGAGAGATGTGGAATTCATGGATTGACCACTCAGTGGATAAGGAATTGGCTGGATGGTTGCACTCCAGTGGAGATCAGTGATGGCTGATGTTCCTCAGGGGTTAATATTGGGACCAGTGCTGTTTAACGTCTTTGTTGGCAACGTGGACCATGGGACTGAGTGCACCCTCAGCAGGTTTGCCAACGACACCAAGCTGTGTGGTGCGGTCAACATGCTGGAGGGAAGGGCTGCCATCCAGAGGGACCTTCACAGGCTGAAGAGGTAGGCCTATACCAACCTCATGATGTTCAACAAGGCCAAGTGCAAGGTCCTGCATGTGGGTCAGTGCAGTCCCAAGAACAAATACAGGCTGGGTGGAGAATGGATTGAGAACAGCGCTGAGGAGAAGGACTTGGGGTTGGATGAGAAGCTCAACATGAATCGGCAATGTGCACTCACAGCCCAGAAAGCCAACCGTATCCTGGGCTGCATTAAAAGAAATGTGGCCAGCAGGTCAAGGGAAGTGATTCTGCCCCTCTACCCTTTTCTGGTGAGACCCCACCTGGAGTACTGTGTGCAGCTTTGGAGTCCTCAGCACAGGAAGCACTTGAACCTGTTAGAACAGGTCCAGAGGAGGGCCACAAAGATGATGAGAGGGCTGGAGAACCATTCTTGCAAGGACAGGCTGAGAGAGTTGGGGTTGTTCAGCCTGGAGAAGAGAAGGCCCTGGGGAAACCTTATAGCAGCCTTCCAATACCTAAAGGGGGCTATAGGAGAGATGGGGAGGGACTCTTTATCAGGGAGTGGAGTGATGGGATGAGGAGTAACAGTCTTAAGATGAAAGAGGGGAGATTTAGATTAGATATTAGGAAGAAGTTCTTTCCTGCGAGGGTGGTGAGACACTGGAACAGGTTGCCCAGAGAAGTTGTGGATGCCCCTTCCCTGGATATGTTCAAGGCCAGGTTGACTGGGGCTTTGAATTAACCTGGTCTAGTGGGAAGCGTCCCTGCCCATGGCAAGGGGGTTGGAATTAGATAATCTTCAAGGTCCCTTTCAACCCACACCATTCTATGATTCTGTGATGTTAAAGGTGTTCCACTTTGCCGATACAGAGCTGACATGCTGATAATTCTCCGTAACTAAAGCTTGACTGTAGGATGGAAAAAAAGTCAGTAAATACGTTTACTACCGAGCTAGTAAGCAAAGGTGTTTGGGATATTTATATGTCAACCTGATATAAACTGATCATAACATGACATAACTTGATTATAACCTGAAGGTGCCTGAAATGAGCAGTGCCAAAGCTACATCAGAAACTAAGTTTTAGAGTAGGGAAAGGCTGGGATGTTTCTTTAAAGCAATGAGATGTGTGGCCAGCACCAAGTATTGTAGCCTGGAAAGCTGACCTCTAGATGAGTAGTTTTCATCTTTGAACTCAATCTTTTTTTTAAACATAATTTTAAAATAGTTTTCAAGAGTTAAAGTTTAATGATTCCTATTGGATTTTACGATATCAAAGCCTTTTCCAGGCTGTTTTAAAAAGGTATTAATATGTTTACACAGTATTTATGGATGTTTTACAAGCTTTGAAGTGGGGAACAGTGGGAACGTTAATAGATAGTGAGAAAGGTTACCTGGTGATTTTGTTGTAGAGGATGTCCTCTGCTGAGACTCCTTAAATCAGTCATTCATAATGTATGCTTGTGCTTCTGAGAGCAGCAGTGCCTCACCTTGAGACTGTGTTTTCCTTCTCTGTGATAGAGGGAAGATTTTAAGCAGGAATTGTCTTGTAGCTCCCATTAGAGCCATACTTCATTGTTTAGGCTGATGTTGTGAGGAGCTGCACCCTTTCATCTCAGAACAGAAGCTGGTCAGCACTCACAAAGACAGCAGGAACAAAGTGTTTTTTCTAAATCAAGACAAGCTGCCTGCACAGCTTATGTATTTGTGCAGGGGATCTAGATTCTTTCACAGAATTGACATTAGGGGTAAGTTCTTCCTAGACACATAGACAATGTCTAGCTTGGTTCTCTTCCACGCTGAATAATTTAAACCTCCCTTCTCTGTCTCCCTTTGTACAGCATGTCGTGTGAGGTAAAGCCACCTTGAGACTAGATTTCATGGGCTTCCTTCCTTCACAGCTTGTGCTTCTGAAAAAGATTACCCACAATGTGGGATTCCAGAGAGATCTTTGAAATTACTTCTAATTTCCTTAGTGGTCATCCTTTTGCTCCTTGAATCTATGGTTGTGGAGAAGGAGGTAGTGTGCATACTTCATTCTCACGCTGCCCTGGCTGATAGGAAGCAAGTGAGAGCCACGCCAGCGGATGGGATGTGTGCTTCCTGATCTCCAGCAGATCCATTTTGTGATATTTTATTTTTTTTCCCCTCTTATTCACAAAAATCTCAGACCTTGAAAGACATTTAAGTATCTGCCACCTGTGGAAAACAGTGAGTTTCAGCTTCCTTATCTGTGAAAGAGTGAGTAAATATTATTTTGTGTTTGTTATGAGCATAATTGTACTAAAGATTGTAAGGCACTCCATTACCCTAGCAATGCCAGGCAGGAGTCGGTATTAGAAGAGCAGTATAAGATCAATATCATACCCTATTACACTGTTTCAGCCAACTACTACTGCAGTTCATAAGGTATTGGAGCAATAGACTGTCACAAGAGAGTTAATGGATTGTTGACCTCTTATATGGTGACCTTCTACATTATTAAAAACATAATGTTTCCCATATTTTGTGGGCTTTGCTGTTTGGGTGCAGAATGCAGGTGACCTTTTGGGAAAAAGAGCTTTTCTGTATGTGTCCAGAAGACATTTTTAGAAACTATGTAATATATATTCTTATGCTGTTTTTTCTTTCTTCAGGCAGTGCATGTCTGCTTTATGTAGTGTCTGTTGTGTTCTTTTTATTTGATTTTGTTGGGTTTTTTTCAAATACCACTGAGTTTACCACTGAGTTTTTGTGTACCTAGAGAGGAGGTCTCACCCATGTGGAGCTACTAAAGAGACCATCAACTCATTTAATGTAAGAAGATATTTTAGACCCAGTTTTCTGTGCAGAATTCCAGCTTGGGAAATCACGGTTTTTCCTCTGTTAATTTCTTCTCCCCATCTACTTAAATCCCATGCCTTTCACTCTGTGTCTTAAGCAGTTTTGTACTATTACCTCATTTTAGTAAATAGCTATCACATTTCACCATGAAAGACATTGCATTTCAATGATAGAAAGAATAGTCTAATATTCACCTTTTGAGAAGTGCTTTGGGATTTGCTCAGATAGATCCCATATAAGTATATGTTTTGTTTCTGTAGTGGTTTGTTTTACCACTTCTCCTTCAAATTAGAAAACTTGTCCTGCTTCCAAGAAGAGGTGCCAGGTATGACTTCAGGCTTACACATCCTACTGGATTTGAGATCTTTGTTCATTGACTAAGAATATATTTATGTAGGTTTTGAGTATTGCCATGTCTGTGCTCTGGGATTATAGATATTTCTGTTAATTAGTTGCCAGTGGGCAGCCAAACAATATTCAGTATGAATTTGCTTGTTGTGTTTGCATGTTAAGAATCATTGCTTTGCCTGTGGATTGCGAGCAATTGGATGCGAGTATTCAGTGTTCAAAATCTGATCAGGTTGCATAATTTTACTTGGATACTTAAATCACTTTATTCATTCTAGGGTGGGATACATCTTGCCTAACTAAACATTTTAATGGAAGTCTAGTTTAAGGTACTTCTGTAGGCTCCCATGAGTAAAGAAAAACATGGGAAGAATAAACAATACCAGGAGAATTTATAGGACCTTCTAGCAGTGATGGGAAAATGAGTCAGGGAAAAATGAGGGTACTTTCTTTCACTCTCGCATTTGTCATGTATCTTTTGGTTATTGGAGGCTGGGTTATTACTTCAAGCAGTGCTCTGTAAGAAATTATTAAACAGCAGTGAGATTTTTAATGTGATTGTGTTCCTTTAAAAATGTTTATGTCCTTTAACTTCCCTGCCGTGATTGAGAGACACACTTCCCTCCTTTAGATTTCTGCAAATAAAATAATTAGTATACTCTTTCTAGAGACCGAACACAAAAGGGTGAGGAACACGGAAGGGCAGAAATCAATTCCTTCCATTCATATGAATGTAAAGGCCATAGCTCTGTTTGGGTGTACAGCTGAAGACGTTTTGTTTGCAAATACACTGTGCAACTCCATGTATTGTTTTCCCATTTTGCCTGTAATTGTTTTGAATTAAAGGGTGGCTGCAGTCCTGAAGAGCTAGAGGAAGAAACCTGCAGGTGGGGATGTCCAGAGGATGGGTCTGTGTTGTTTCACCAGCAAGAGTGGATGATCAGAGAAGAGCATTTTGCTGTAGCTGTTCTGTTTACCGGTTTCTGTGCCGTACAACCCGCAGATGTCTGAAATGCCTAAATCTTAATAGTTCAAGGCTTTCCTCTCTGCTTCCTGTCTCCATAATCCATTCTGATCTTTTAGCTGGGGCAGAGGCAGCAACGCTCCTGTATTAAACCTGTTTTGAAAGCAGCGTTTAGCAGTTGCTGTCCTCTCTAAACTCATTAATTCAGGTGAATTGCAAGCGGAGGGTGAAGGTGGCTTTGCCCGTTTTGCCATCCTGCAATCTTTCTGTGCTGCCGAGCCTGAATGAGGGAACAAGGGAAAGAGGCAGCTGTGTTAGCCTGTTGTCACTGCCATCGCTAATAGAACACGATGATTTCCATCTTTTCCCATCTGCCTATGGGGGGAGAGGCGCTGATAAGGCCTTGGGATTGGTTACAATCTACTGAAATCACAAAGCAGATGGATATTGAGCAGATAAGCGTTAATCTGTCCTGGGAGAGGATTAATCGGGTGAAAGATGGCAATCTATGTGTGCGTGCGGGTGTGTATGGAAGGGGGCGGGGGTGGGAATGGTGGGCAGCTGGTGCTGCTGTCATCTCTTTTGGTCCTGCTTTTGTCTTGCTTGTGTGCCATGATGGCAAATAAGGTCTGTTTCCTACAGGAGTCTTATTCCACTAATTTTTGCTGAACTTTGACTTCAAAAGCTGGGGAAAATGTCTTACGTTTTTTAAACAAGCTAAGTCTTCTTTTTCAGCTGTTTAGCTTAATAGCTCAGCTTTTCTTTCTTCTCACTGCTGAAACAAATTCTGTAGCAATCAATTGTCTAGTTTTCCTTTTTACTTTTAGCCAACATACTGTTTCTTCGTAGCTTGCAGGGTCTTTTCCTCAAAACACATTCAGGGATTACGGGATACTTGATTTAAATTACTGTTCTGACATCTATGCCATTTTATCTGAAATCTTTGAACATTTTACAGGCTTTAGTGAATTAAACCTCACACCCTCCCAGAGAAGTTAGGTAAGCATTAGAGACCTGGTCTCTTCCCCCACCTCCCCATAGCATTTGAATACCTGTAGCACCTGTTGCCTGAATTAGGAGTTACGGTGCTGGGCAATTCTGAAATTCAGACCTTATATCCCCAGTTGGTGGGTATGCTGTGACACAGGGCAGTGGGATCAAAACTGGAGATAAAAGTGTATCAGTGATAAAGATGGGAATAAACCAATGAATCCAGCCTTTTCCTCCTTAATCTCCTTTTTTTTCACTTAGAAATACAGTGTTTTTCTGATCCTGCACATTAAATGCTCATCTCTTGTTTGTCTCTGAAATACAGCTATGACTTTTTCTGCCTCCTAGTTGTGGTTCAAATGCTTCCTTTTTCCTCATCTCCCTCTCTATCTCTATCCTAATTTGCTTTTTGCTGTAGAAGAGCATGCAGTGATGCCAGTGTCTTCTCACAGCCATCTTCTGACATGACTGTTCTTTTCACTGTCTTGATTGCCAGCATCTATGAAAGGTCTGGCAGCCTTGTATAAAGTTAGAATATTCTAAAACTACTGGGATTACGTGGATTGCATAAAGGCAAATTCTGTCCTGCTATTCTGCCTTGGGGTTAGCTCTTAGTGTCCACGCTGACTTTACCAGTGAGTGGTTGAACAGCATGACGTAGTTTATGTATGAGAGGTATAATTGCATGCCACAGCCAGATCTTCAGAGGGACCTTAACTCAGTGTCTTATTTTTATGCGCTCTGAACATTTATTTCCATATGTAAATTAGTTCAATCACAAAGGCATATAGAACCTTTTGTAGATTTAAAACTCAACCAATCTCTCTATTTCCATAGCAGTAGTATGATAAGTGAACGCTACCTTTGGTAAACTGTGTAGGCATTTAGGGACTTAGTTAATTCATATAATTATGAATTACCTGGTTGCAGTTGCTCAGGGATCTTTACTGTGTGGACCTGATCATAGAATCACAGAATGGTTTGGGTTGGAAGGGACCTCAAGGATCATCGAGTTCCAACCCCCCTGCCATGGGCAAGGACACCTCCCACTAGAGCAGGTTGCTCAAGGAACCTGCCAAGGAACCAAGGTAGCTTTATAAACAATTTGCTCTGGGTGGACTGGAGCAGACAAAGCAGTGTGTACAGTGTCTTTGATCAGTCTTGGGTTTTCCCCTTTCCTCCCTGGAAGATGAATATTCAAAATGTTTTTTAAAAAGCAAAGTACAGAGGTTTTACTGATGCAAGCCTGGGATGGGTGGCAGCTGTTACTGGCTCTGTGGCTGGGTGAGTCCTGAAGCGTACTTTGCCATGTGCCCTGGAAACGTCGGTGACACCCCTGGAGCGTGGGCAACAGCAGCAAAGTTTCTTCACGCTGTAAACCGAGCAAGAGTTTTCTTGTCGTTATGTCAGCTGTCTCAAGCCTTCTTTTCCTTCTAGAATCTAGCCCAAAGAGTAGGATGTTTAAGTATGAATTCAGGTCTCATTTAGTATTAATCGTCAATATTTAGAGGAATTTGTGTGAAAGTTTTCATTTTGTTACATTTTTATAATAAACCAGTTGCTGCGGCTGGGCCAGGCGTGCTGGTTATCTTTGTTGCGTCTTACTGGGGAACTTGGCAAAGGCATGAGAAAATAGTCTGTCAGACAATTGTGAACTAGGAATAAGATGCAGTTTTTATTTTTATTTCTTTTTATGGCTATGATATTTTATCAATGGTACAAATTGTTAAGGAGGAGTTTCCCCTCTCATAAATGAAGACTGGATATATTTTAAATTACGTAGCCTGTAGTTTTGACCGCAGTTTTCAGGCTTGTTATGCAGGAGATTGGACGAGGTAATTAGAATGGTTCTTTCTGGCCTCAAATCCCTTTTCTTTCCTTGATTTGGAGTGCTTAAATAGTTATTTTGTAAAAGCCAACATTTCTGACAGGTAAGAGGACAGAGTAAGATTATATTTTAGCAACAAAGATTGAATATATAATGTTCATCAAAGATCCATCTCATAAAGGTATGGATCCACAGCTGCATTGGTCAAACAAAGAAGAGAATTCTATTGATTCCTGTGGCTTAGGATGAAATGCAAAATGGTGTTCTGCTAATTTTTCTTTTAAATAATTCTCTACATTCTTTTTCAGGCCCAAAGTGAGGGCTCTGTTCTCTGATCAAGACAAGGCTTGGCAGAGCCTGTTTCACATAATAGAGTAAAATAAAAAAATAAAGCCGGAGTGGATTTTCCCTTTGTAATTTGTTCAACAAGTTTGACAGAAACAAAATTTCTGTTATAGGTGAGAATGCATGAGTATATCGAGTGCTTAAGAGATGGTCTTAAAACTAAAACTTTCTTCATATAGCTTCAATGACACTCATGACAAAGCAAGCAAAAATAGAATGAAGATTAGAAATGTGCATTTGCTTCCCCCACTGTCTTTCTTTTTCCAGTGAAATTCTATTCTGTATGCTTCAGTTAATCATTTCAGTCCACTGAAGTGCAGCTGAGGCTGATAATCAAGATACCAGCCATTTCACCTTTTGCTCTGTTGTAATTCCCTTCCCACAACAGAATTTGCTCTTAAATATCATGCAGGTAAAATGAAACCTATGGAAGAAAGTGTTATATTTGATTATACTGTACAGATTTACTCTGAAATCTTGGATTCTATAGTTTACAGTGTCTTAGACAAGAGGAAGAGGACTGCTTAATTAGATGTTTACGCGACTTTATAAAAGTAGACACAGTTAGGAATTGTTAGTGCTTCCCATTGTCTTTTGAAGGGATATATATAGTGTACAGAAGTATCTAGGCACCATGGGTATGGCACTAGGACTCTCGGTGTACAAATAAATGTTCCAATTTATCTCAATTGAGAAATTTGGAGCCCTTTTGGCTGTTCTGGGATCAGTCAAGAAACTGAAATATAGATTCCGTCCCTGTTTGCGTGAAATGTTTTAATTACTTAACTTAGAGAGATGATCACACTGGGAAATACTTAATATGATGTGCCAAATCCTTAGCAAATATAAATTAACATAGCTCCATTGAATTCTCCAGCCAAGGATTAGAGCTGATTGAAAAACAGGAAATGGCAATGAAAAACTCAATCAGCTGAAAATACCTACTTTGATTTAATTTCATTTGTTCCCAAAGTTTTTATTTTGTTTTTGCTTTTAATATTTTCTTTTCTGCTTTGTGGCAGACTTGTCATTCACTGTTTTTTACTCCTTTAGGCTTGCTTTTCTGATTTTGCTCAGAAATAGGAAGAAACAGAGAATATCTGTAACCAAAAAGATGAGAACAACTCAACTTAAAATTTTTCATTCCATGAAAGTGGCAGATTCCTATTGTTAGGTTTTTTTTTTTTTCAGTATGAATGCATTTTTTCCTGTAAACTTGCAGGCAAATCTGTTGAGTGAGAATGTTCCCAAAGTATCTTAAAAAATTACCTTTATCATTTTCACTTCTTTATGCTAATTTTTCTGGCCCTTGAGGTAGTGATATATTGCTTGGTTCACACTTCAGTTCTGTACTCATTAAAAGTGGAACAGGAAACTTGACATATGGCCCCTCTTAGGCCTAGGAGTCTTCTTTTTTTTTCCCAAGAAGAGTGCAAAATCCTAACTTAAGGAGATTATACTTGAAGCAAGATATTTCCAGCCTGCTTTTCCCCTTCCCCCTTCACTTCTTAATGTAATTGTTTCTGGTTTTCTGCCTTCTCACTGTTAGAAATGTCATGTTTTTCAGTTATCAGCATGCTCATTTGGAGAAGTTTATTAAAAGCGACATAGAGTTTCTGACATACTAGTGTCAGAAGAGTAAAATGAATTTCATGGCTCGTTTGGTAAAATGCTCCTTTTTGAACTGGTGGATTTAATGTGAGACTATTATCTGCTTAAGAAAATTTTTACCAAAAAGAGACAGTGTTTTGTGTGAAAATAGTAATTAATGAATATGGAGTGGGAAAAAGGGTTCACATGAATAACATTGTGTGACATAAAGCAATGGTAGTTTTCTTGTTACTGGAACCACATCACACTTTGGTTCATATTTTGTGTAGCTGAACAGCATTCAGGTGCGTGGTCCATCTTTAGTTTCACTGTCATACCTTAAATAGTTGGAAATGACAGTCCTTTCCTGCTGATGTGACGTCTGCTTTGTCTGTTGACTGCGTTTCACACGTGCAGCTGCAGTGAGAGGTCCGGGTACATACTGAAATGCATTATTTGAGGGTGCTCGTTGTCAGTGCTTTCTGGGACATTCATCTCAGTCAAGCAGGAAATCTAGTTGACTGTAGGCAGCTTTTCTTTCAAACCAGAAATTCTCAATTCAGAAGTTGGTCCAAACTTTTTATTGCTTTACGCAAGTGAAAATTGAGACTAAGAGCTTGAATTTATTTGCCTGAGAGCATCTACTCAAAAATGTTGTTGCGAGGGGGATGGGGAAGACCTAAATGCATAATGGATAAAAAAAAATTGGAAGAAGTGGAGGAATCTTTTTCAAAATATGCATTCTTATTTGAGGCCAGCCTGTTTTCCAGTATTTTGCCATAGATCTTGTAGTGAATGAAATTTACACCTGTAGGTGCAAGAAACAGTTTCATGGTGCTTGGTACAATTTCACAGAATGCTTCCATGGTGTTTCTCAAGCAGAAGTTTCTAATCTCTATCAGAAACCACTTTACCAAGTAGTTCATAGCTTATTAAATTCCTATTAACCCTACCCAGGATTTTAGGAGAAAAGAGGAGCCAGGGTAAATAATAAGAGAGACATTATAAAGATAGCTTGAATTTCCCATGCTAAGGTTAGGCCCTGATGCTTGAGAAACACAAATTAACAAAGTCTGGATCACAGCTTTCATTAAAATACAGATCTGTAACCTGAATAGTGATGTCTGTCATGCAGAATGCCTCTACCTTATGGAAGCTTTCCATTTCAGGTCCCCTGCTGAAGTATTATCTGGGTATTTATTGTTTGCTCTTAAGAGGGGGGTCAGTTTTGGTGGAGATGCAGAAAAAATGCCATTCTTTAATGCAGAAGCTGCCTTAGGGAAGCAATTCAGGGGGGTGGCAAGGAGGTAGAGGAGAATTCTGCTGCTGTTGAGCTGGAGAGGGCAGCCCTGTGAAGATTTCACCCGAGTGCAAAGAAGCATGGCTTTTGATGAGTGGTTTGTGAGGCCTGCACACGCTTGCGTGCACATCTGAGCTCTTCAGCCAGGACTCGTTCCTCTCAAGGTGCAGCACAGTGAACTGTGGGGAGCAGAACTTCGGAGCTGCAAAGTTGTCTGTAGCTGCTGTGGCTGACTCAGTAGCCACTGTTGTGGCCCCGTTCCCAGCTGCCCCATAAGCAGAGGGGTCATACTTAGATCAACAATTTGGAATGTGTTTGTGTGTTTTGGGGAATAAATGGCGACAAAATAATAAAACACTCCGATGTTTTTCTGACACTATTTTATAGTTCAGTTTGAATTTTTCTTTTCACATTTTGGTCTTAGAATCGATGCAGTCTTGAATGTATTGAATCAGGGGCCTCTGTTGTCAGGATTGGGAAAATGGTCCATGAGATGACAGTTGGAAGCTTTGGATTCTTGCACTGGCAGATGTTCAGGGTTTGTAAAAGTAAAAATAATAATGGGAGAGGGAAAGAACAGGTTACAAAAAATGACTATGAATATTTTAGAAATGCATTTCTTTTAAAGAAATACTAGAAGATAAATTAAAGCAAATACTTTTGCTTCAGTATTTCGTGTTTTGAAGATGGTTGCTATTTTTGGTATCCAGACTTGGAAAGTGATAAATAATCATGTTTTTCTGTAGCTAATGGCCACTCTTTTAGAGTTTTCTTTTAGGTTGAGATGAAGGGAGAAATACTGATAGAACAGAGAAGTACAGATTAAAACAATCCCCAAAAAATTGTGAATTTCTGATCTCCATTGGTTTGGATGAGGAATGGTGAGAGCATTACGTTTTATGTACGTATTGTGAATCAGACCTTAACACCCATTCTGCTGTACCAAAAAGGAGATTAAAAATGTAAAAGCTGTCATAAGGAAAGTGCTTGCAGCCCTAGAATTGCCAGTATGTGTTCTGGCAAAAGAAGCAGGCTATGCAGCTATGCACTGCACTGCAGAAGCTGTAAAATCAAATAAATAAATCTGTTTTATGTACACCCGTGCACACACACACACGTGTGTTTGTGTGCAAGAGAGCTGGGCAGAATAGCAGTGCAGGATGGTTCCTAGCTGAGCTGCTTTTTCACAGTTGTTAAATGTGTAGTCCCAGCCTGCCTATTGCTGGTTTTGATCTTTGTGTTGTGTGCTGGCAGTTGAAAGACTGAAGAAGAGCAAAAGAAAATGTATTAAGATATGGTGAGCTGCAGTAACAGCAGTAGCGATGCTCCCCGGACCTTCTCCATCTTGGGATACTGTAGATGTTTTCAGGAAGAATTGTGGGGCCTCATCTAAGGCATATCTAATTACATATTTCTAAGACACGGCGGAGGCTTTGTGTATAAGATCTGTCATTGCTCTGCTCAAGCAGTGGTGCATGAATGCAGGCATTTGCATGGGCTGTCTTCGGCTTTCATAATTGACTGTTTTGGTTGAAAAGTTACTATTTCTTTTAGAAATTAGTATTTCTAGAGTGCATAGTTCCAAGGGAATATATGCTGCACATATATACTGCTTTATCAGCTCCCTCTTGCCTCGGATCATATAACTTGTTCTTTTACTCCAACTGTTTACTGTTTTTTTGAAGAGGGCCAGCAAAGCTAATTTCTTAGGAAGTGGAGTCAGCTCAAGTAGAACCAAGCTGAAGGGGAGTGCTCGTTTGCATTACAGTCAGGTTGTAGGATAGATGTAGAAAAAGCTGAATGTCAGGGTTTGTTTTGGGGTTCAAAAAGTTGTGCTTTGTGTATTCCTGTCTGCAAGACAAAGTTTAAATAACGTTATGCTTTTTGGGTAGTGAAGGTGGGAGATGATCTGAGGAGAGTGCAGGTGTGAAAGACTGGTGACTTGCCTAAAAAAACCTAAAAATCTAATGGCAGAATCACAAGAGGAATGTGGATCCAATGAAACTCTGTCTGTGCTTAATATAATCTATTTTCATTGCTCAGAGTATACTTTAACTTAAATAGCAACTGGAGGAGGAAATACACTCTCATTCAGTCTCAGTTTGTAGCCTGACACATAGTGTACCACATCTAGTAGTGGCTGTCATTATTTAGTGTTTTATTCTTTTTTTGGTATATATGTGCCCTTTCAAATTATTTCAAGATGGAGATAGACTTGGACTTGATCCTCATTTCACCTGCATCAAAACAAATCTGAAGAATTTCAGCCTGCATCCCGTCCTTCCCAGAAGACTTTTTCTGGGGTTTGGAGAGATGTTTACAGAAGAAGAAATAGCAAGGAATGTAAAGCATGTTGGTAAAAGTTATGACAGACATTGCATACCCAGGGCAGTGTTTCTGGAAGAGTCATTCAGCATTTCCGAGCCTCTTTAACATAACAAAATTGACAATAATTAGTAGTGTGCATGGCATCTGATTGCCTTGGAATCATTGAATCATTAGATTTTACACTCACCGCTCTGTGAGATGGGAAGCCATTATCTTCATTACACAAAGAAGAAACTAAAAGATGTAATAAATTAAGCAACTTATTCAAAGTCACACAGAGAATCATTAACTGAAGAGGGCTTGAACCCAGGTGTCCTGAATCCTAACCCCATGTCTCATTCACTGAGCCATCCTTCATAGCAGTTCATTGTCTTCTGTCATACAGGGCTTTGCCTTGAGGGCTTATGAGCTCTAGCCTTTTCATAACAAAGCTATTCCAGTAAAAAGGCTATTTTTCTTGGGTGAATCTGCTCTTTCAGTAATTAACTTTTTCTTTTGAACATGTGAAAATTTTTTTAGTTAAATTGGTACATATATGCAGGAGGAGTATGAAAGGAATACATGAACACATGTAAACATCAACCCATGGGAAATGAGTAAGCGCTCCGCACCTTGCTGAGAGTAATTTAAAATAACATTGCCCTCACTATAATTCATCTTGTTGTTCCAATGAAGCAGACTAGCATGGGGTCATATTAATAATTTAAACAGTTTTACCCCTCAGTCTTCTTCCTCTTCAGTAGGAGGATTAACACTTAGCAGAACATCGTTGTTTTAGCTTTTGAAGACTTTAATTGGTGTTTCAAAGAATGTGACCTCATTCACTCACACAGCATTTTTCATTCATTTTCTGTTCTCTTCATAAGTTGCCTAGAGTTCAGGTTTGCTTATTTTTCAGGGTTCTCCCCTACTCCCCCACTCCCTCACCCCCAATATTTGTAAGTAGTTTGCTATATAAAGGAACTAGAAAATCTGTATGCTGTCATCTTCCCTGTTATCCATTCAGATTGAAAGCCAGACAAAATAGCTTAGAACCCTCCTGTAGTTTTTGTGCAGATCTGAATTTCTTGGCATCCACAGAAGCAGTGGTTACAGTCCCATAATCTTTACTTTGCTTCAGTCCTTTCTGGCACCTGTTTTGCACCTGCTTCTCACCTTTCTGTAGCTTGACTGCAATATCTGAAAGGGACCTTTGTTGTTACCCTATTCCAGGCATCTCTTGAGCAGGAAAAAAAAAAAGTAAAGATCATTCTGTACAATATTATGATAGGAATAAAGTATTTGAAAATTCGTCCCTGTAATAGACAGAATAAAGCTTGAATGAAAATCCACAGGTCTGAAAGCACAGAACAAATTCAGTTATGTGAACTAATATCTTTTCATTGATTTCAGGCATGCCATCAGTGGACCTATATCAATTTTAACTATCTAGCACTTTAATGTTGAATTAATTTTATAGAGTAGAACATCCTTATTGCATCCTGGAATCGAGTACCGTATGAAAATTTGGTGATGCTAGTGGATGTTTTTTTTTTTCTGATGTTTGCAAAGTAAAGCAACAGTTTAGACACTCTGACCACTACTGTCCTGCTCCCCAACTCTAATCCTGGTCTTGAATTTATAGAAAAAATATTGTGATGCCTAAAAGCTAGGGTAAAATATGTAAATGATTTTACATTAATCCTCGGCTTACTGTTAACAACAACAACAGTATATATGGGTCTTAGGGAAATTTTCAGACCTTTCCATCCAGATATCCCATCCTGATATTATAAGCTATTCCTAGCTTTACCTGTCAGTGTAAAGTAGGTACCAAGTAGTGCTCCAACATTCAAACTACGATAAACAAATTACATCTTGGTACCTTCCAAAATGAAACTAACTCCAGTTTTTGTACCCTGCCATACTGAACCTTAGTAGTAGGTGAGAGTATAAGCTAGATAACAGCCTGATTATCCAAAATTATTACTTACGCAAGTTACTGGATCAGTAAGCAGAGGTCACTGTAACCCAATAAGTACTATTTGTGATTTGACCAAAAGAAATAATTTAAACCGTAACCTCATTAGTGCATGTACCCTGCTTACACAGGTGGGGAACCCCTGGGAAGCAGCCTTGGATTCCTTTCCAATAGTAGTGTATTAAATGTGAGGAAGGCTGGAGGAATAACGTTAGCTCTCTTCTTCCTCTGCTTACCAGCTCAGCTCTTGCATGTTCTCTCTTTTTCTTTGAAATCTGATTGGCTCAGGATTTCTTTCTCTCCCCTCCCCAGTTTACCATTTTTTGCGTTGGCTTTCATCAGATCCCACTGTCATCTCTGCTTCACTCACTTCTTTCTGTTCTTGCTTGACTCCTCTTACCTTTTCTTTGCTTAACCCACCCCACCAACTCCATCCCTGCCCCTCCAGAGCGCTGGATCCAGGAAAGCAGGAAGGAAGCGACTCTGTGAGCTGTTCTAATAGATACTGCTGCTGGCAGGGATTTGAACGTATAGAGAAGGGAATGTCATTTCTTGGGGCTTAGGGAGCGAGCTACTAGGTGCAAAGACACAGGAGGGGAAGAGAGCTTTCTGCCTGGTGTGGAGAGGCTGGAGAGGCCTGTGTTTAGGACAAAGGTGAGGTGAGATCAAGCTAACCGTCGCTCCTGTGCATCAGGCTGCCTTGTGGCAGTGCTGGTTATAGATAGGAAATGGGATCTTACTTTCACTATCAGCCATGCTTTGCTTGCGTGGAGCTGAACCAAAATTCTTTTCAACAGTAGTACAGGAGTCCTCCCTTTGTTAGCAGTAGTCCTTGGATGAGATCTGTGGCAGGATGGCTTTAGATTCTGGTGGCATTTTAATGTTTAAAGTATTGGAGTCCTCCTTGAGAGGACAGGCAGTGTCAGATTTTAGAATTTGTATATTAAGTGAGGTTGGTTGAGGTCAGCAATGGCTTTGGGAGTGAGGTCACTGAATCAGAAGGCAGCACTTTTTACACAGATTCAGTGTGACAATCTGATACAGGATACAAAGTACTTCAATGACAGGTTGAGCTGAGGTACTGTCCATTCCTAGTAGTGTAACTTTGCTGGTGACTTACTAATTTCAGTGTCCAAAGGGAATCTGTTCTGCCTGGTCAGACTTCCCCCCTCAGTTTCCTGCATGTAGTAGCCTTTGATCCCTGGTTTTAAATGACCATGTTGTATTGAGGCACAGTCAAATAATTGCCATGCTTCATCCCAGAGATGGGAATGCTTTATTGTCTAGGGAATTGTGTGCGTAGTGGCTGATAAACCAGTGTGTTAATCCTGTTAATGCTTGTGTGAATCCCCTAATTTAAACAGTGTTGCATTGTCAGACAGTAACAGGATTGTATGGGTGACTCAAGTCCGTACCTTGGAATGAACTTTGTCATATTTTTAAATAGTAGTTGCTATGATTAGTTAAGGATCTGTTTATCCTTTCAAGAAGGTTCTCTTTAGGTTGCAGCTATTGCAAATATAGCAAAAATAGGTAGAGACAAAAGCCCAGGCACAAAGTCTTAAGTGGGGTCAAGAACAGGATGAGTTTTGCTAGCAAATAAGCAGGGGAGCTTACAGCATCCTCAATATAATAGCAAAAATAATAATTCTTCACATTTGCATTAGCATTTTATCTGTAGTCTTTGAAGACTTTTATAAAGATACTGCATTCTCCAAATCACAAATGGAAGAAGAGAAAATTTAAATCCTGCAGGTAAGAGTGACTGAACTAGAGAGACCATGGGGGGGAAAGGTATTATCAAAAATATTCCCTTCTGTCACTTTGTGTGTTCCCCTACCCTGTAAAACATGCTATTGGGCTACTCCAGTCTATGCTTTCTTTCCAGAAAAGACTTAGGTCTGTGTCACAGCTTGTCTAAAATGGTGTAATTTCTCTGAAGTTGGTGGGTTTGCCTATGCCGCTTATCTCTTGCCTATGTTTTTCAGTTAACTGTCCTCAAGGTACTTTCCATCTCATTTGTGTGTTTATTTTGGCACCATTTTTGTGCTTCCCCTCTACTAGTGATGTTTGAACAGCTTGGAAGGATGGATTTTGCTTAGAATCAAAAATTCCCCAAAGGTCTGTTTTAGAGGGAGGGAGCCCGTAGGCACGTGCCTTTGAATGGGGCTTTGCAGCCATCTCACAGGGGAGACATGCCGCTGTCTCCCTGTCCTTCCCTCTGCAGGCTCCAGCAGAAAGGATCATGTTTCTGTTTCCCCCTCTCGTGTCTGTGTGTTTTTGTTCCTGATGCAGGTGGTTGGTTAGTACTGACAGGTTTTGCAAAGACATCTTTGGATTTCACATGGCTTTGAATGCTAATGAAAGGTTTGTTGTTTCATTTCCGAGTCTTGTAAGTAAACAGTTCCACCGTAGATGTGTTCAGAGGAGGAAGTTACTAATTAAGTCTTCTGCCTTCCCTCTCTCCTTTGGTACCTATTTCTCCCTCCTGGTTAGGTGCTGTTGACATAGCAACCAACCGTTTATCTTGCTTGAGGGTGTATTCATACACGTGTGTGTTTAGGTGGTGGAGCTGTATAAATAGAAACTGTGAGACGTCAGGAGCTGGAAGTCTATCCGAAAGCACCGTCAGTAAGGTGTTTGGATGAAAATACTTCAGAGGCCTATTGTAGGTGAAAACTTTCTTCATGTATGTGGTAACACAGCAGGAAGTCTCTTGGATTGTTTTTATCTGGGATTTCTTAGAATGAACTGAGAACTTCCCGTAGCCTTTCACAGATTCTCTAAGTGCCTGCTTTACCCTAGACATTCCTGCAGTGTTGAATCATTGTAGGGGCATAGGAACAGGAGAGAGTATTTTCTCTCTCTAATGGAAATGCACATTGTCACTCAAGTGGCCTCTTTTTGTACCAGGCCGCACTAGTTGTTGCATTTTTAAATAATTGCTTTAGTGTAATCCAAACTACAATATTATAGTAACAGTCTTGGCTATTCTCACTGCTTAATCTTTTCATCAGGCTATGATAACCGGTGTTGAAGAATGGAATAGGAACCTGTCCCCTCTGTGTCTCCATGTAATCTTTGATCTGGAAAGAGGTCACACAACAAAACCTTAATTCTTTAATTTCCAGTTCCCACAAAGATGGAGTTTGGGGAATTTAATTTGCCTCCTATTGTCTCTCTGCCACCTTATCTTCACATGTCTTGTAGGAAGTTGTTAGGCTGCCCAGATTTTCATACTGGCACATTGCCAGTCATATGAATGGCCTTTGTATCTTTGCAACCAAGAGGGTTCAGAGAAAAGGAGGTAAATATCCCAAGACTGTTTGATGTATGGACAAGTTATGCAGCACTGTGGCAGTAGAAACATGTACTGAGCTACTTCCAGTAGCTCATTAAAGCTGTTCCAGTGAGACAAGGGGTCTTCTAATATCCCGCTGACATTAGAAATGTGCTTCAGCACTTCACACAGAGAGTTCCTAAATATACTCAGAACAATGCCTTTAATAGTATAGCTTTTATGTAGCAGCTGTAAAAGGTAGTTCTCAAAGCATTCAATATGGAAAGCAAATACTGTTAATTCCATTCTGCAGACAGGGGAACTGAATTATGGAGGGGAAGTAAATTACAAAGATGATGCAGCAGGCCACTGACACAAGCATGAACAAAGCTTAGGTCTCAAGTCTAGCATCGTGTGCCTACTGACAGTGCCACATTGTTGCATGAAACCAGAAGGTTATAAGGTGTATTTTGTTGTAGCTTGGATACGTATGTTCTTAACCACTGTCACAAACAGCTCAGCCAATTGTATAGCACTTCCTGATATATTGAGTTTGGTATTGGCATCAGTAAGTATCTCTTAGCATCGCTCCTGAAGCTGTTGTGTACCCAGACTCTGTCCCTGATTCCAGAATGCAGGCATATGACTCCACAGAGATCAACAGGCTGTGTACCTCAGCCTAAAAAAGCACTGAATTTGGCCCATCCTCTTGAGTAGCAGAGCAGCACAGCTGCTTGCTCTGTCAGCCAAAAGTGTCTGTGCGGCATGTGAAGAATGGCAGACTTCCAGTTCTTCAGCAAGTTGGGACAATGTGCTATTAAACTGAGTGTATCAAATAGTAGGAAGAACATAGCCCTTCAACGGCAGAGTGCAGACATGTTATAAAGTGATCTGTTCGTATCGGAGCTACACCTGTAACAATACAGTGCTTCTGGAAGCTGCCAGTCATGGTTTTTTTCCTATTAAAAACATGTGACAGAGATGGATTCTGCAGTAATAATTTCCTCTAATCACTTAATAAAAATTCTGTCCCATATGTCTTTCCTTTTGTACTTTTTAAAGCCTTTTGATTGAATTTTGTTGTCTGAGGGATAATTCCAAGTGAAAAATGTTTACTGTAGGTCTTTGCAAGGTCAGGCATACAGTACTGCAGGCCGCTACTGTGCAAGTTTCTCTGCATGCTGTTCTGTCAAGTGTGTACTGCCCCCTGGACCTGCAGAATCCCTCCTGGTTATCTGGTCTGCGCCTCTCTGCTCTGGAGTGCTAACGAGTACTCACAATGAAGTATATAATGCTTCTATGGGAAAGATACACATACATCTATCTCTGTCTTTGAGGGGGAGATCGAACTCGATGACCTTTAAAGGTCCCTTCCAACCAAAACCATTCTATGATATGTACGCACCTTCCAGGCTTCAGATCAGTGCCTTCCAGTTGCATATGAATTGTTTCCTATGGCAGATTTGAATTCAAGGTTTCTATATAAAAGATGGCACAGAAAACATTTTGTTTTCAGATATTTCAGGGTCTCTGCTTTTGTCACCAAGTTGTATTGATGTAGACAGTAAATAGTATGTTAGCAGTGCTAGTATGTCCATGCCAACCTCAACATACCTGCTGGGGCTAGCCGGGTAATGAGCGTCTGGTTGCAGAGACTGTGCTACAGTCATGCTTTCATTAGTGTACGTAAATGTAGCAACACTAGATCTAGGCAGAACAATGAGATATTGCAGCCCACAGGATCCCTAAGTTGTGGCTTGAATCCATTTGCTTATTCATTGTCATTTTTTTCTGTATTTCTGTGAAGTCTAGCTTGGTATGTGATGACATGTTCTGTTTTCTCCTTTAAGCAGTTATAGCCTTATACAAATGTGCATGTTATAACGGAATAGATGTTGATATCTTTATAGAAGAGAATCAGGTGAAATATATTGTTCATGGCAAAGGAGTAGAGATTAGTTCTTTCAGAAGTTTACATGAGACTTTAATCAAGGACAGCAGAACAGAGTTAGCCTGTACAGCTTTTGTCACTGGTGGATCCTTTCATGCAGTGATATTTTTATAATGATGTTGCTTGCAATAAAAGAAGCCTGATAGTGTTGGAATAAATCTCTCTGCTTGACCGTTCCTCAAAGAATATTTCTTGATTCTTATAGGAAGGACAAAAGTAAGTGATCATCGAACTACAAGCTCGGTCTGATGCCAACGTTTTAAATTAAATACCCACAGTTTAGTTGGCATCATTGGGCCTCTCTCCATCCATTTGTACATAAGATGCTGCCTCCTCAGCAAAAGGTGGCAGTTGCAGAAAAAGAAAACAGGTAGGTTGCTGGTGCTCTGCTGCTTACCCAGGGAGAAGTATGGAGCCTTGGAAGAGCCACAGCAAGAAACTTCGCTTAGAATATTTCGGTCGTTGTCATGATGTGTGCTGGCTGTGGAGATACCTAGTGGTGATGTGGAGTGTATCCAAGCTATAAGATTTTTCTGCAGTAGGTCTGTTTAGTCCTGAGGAGTCTCGTAGGGAAGTTTATGTGCTGAAAGTCCCTTGTGTTGTACATGGACAGTGAAATAACCACACAATCTCTGGGAAAAAGTGCAGTCAGGTGTCACGAGCACTCCCTAGATTTTGTAACAACAGCAACAGTCTTTGTAAGTGCATGTCTGGTTTAAGCAGATGAGGGCTTGATCTATGGATGGTGCATTTCACATCAAAGAAACACCCGTGGAGTGAGCTCAGTGTATTCTGTTTGTGTATTAACTTTCTATTTGGTCTAAATTAGTGTTTGTCATTAAAACGTGGTTTGGAAGCAGATTTCCTAAAATTAAGAGATGAAGCACCAAAGATTTGCTGCTTCTTCCTCTGGAGGATTTCAAGTTCTGCTTTTTTTTTTCCTCATTTCCCCTTTAAATCGTTCCTGAAAGTTATGCCTTTACTAAAAAAAAGAACAACAAAGACTTGAAACAAATCAAAACTTTATTTCAGAAAAATAACTGGAGAGACATGCCCTGTTTCTGTATCTGCCAATGAGCACTTGGAGGAGAACTCCTGTGTGTTATGTCATGGTAGGGGAGAAAGGAGTTTATAAAATTCCCTTCAGAGAGGAGGAATAGGTCGCCACCAGAAAGCTCTTCTGGTGAATTAATGAGAGGATGGGGCAGGGTGGGAGAGAGGCAAGTGGCTCAGAATGAGAAATGCAAAACAGAATTAAAAACAAAATTAAAAAAGAAGGAATGAAAACAAGGCACTGTCCATTGGGGGATTCTGTGCTGCATTTTTCGTATGTGCTGCAGTATTAAACATCTTCAGGCTGCGCTAATGATGTTGATAACAAGCCTGATCTTTTGATGTTTCTGAGAACATCAAAGTGAAGGTCCTGGAAGGCCCCAGTTCATCAAAATCCAAATCCCAGACAAAAAGAACTTTTTTTCGGTTTGGTTTAATAGGTATGGATATTTTATTACACTTAATTTTGTGTTTCGAGGGGCTGTGGGAAAAGGAAGGAGGAGATGGAAGAAAAATAAGCAAGAGTTTTGAAATAGGCATGAATGGAGCCGAAATGTAATTCAGAATAACACTTCAGAGAATGGTTAAAATCCTTTAAACTACTTTTTGCCTGTTCTGATTTGTGTGAGGAGAGGGCAAAAACTGTCTTCTGTGGCTTTTTGTTTTAGTAAGGAGGGCTTTGTCAATTAGGAACATCAATAGATCCATGCGACCTATAAGAAAGGAATGATTTTTGCAGTTGCTTCCTGACATCTGCCACCCTTTTCCATTACTGAGACCAAGGAGGACCCTTTCACTTAAGTGTTCAAGCTGTTTTAAGCTCTGGCTCCTATCGTTCTTCTGAAGCACTACTTCTAAAGCAGACTCAGGTGTCCAGCACTGATACTGTAGCCTGCTCCTGTGTCAGGGCTGTGAAGAAGTTATGTAGGTTACCAAAAATGTATAAAGATACTGGAATGACGTAGAATGGATCTTTCTGTTGGGATATCCCTTAAGATGTCACTTAGTTTTGGTAGCTAGTACTTCTAGTGATATGAAACACAGGCAAGATACCACCTGTACTTGTATTACACACACCTTTAGAATGCCAGGAAATGATATTAAACTCAAAATTGGAAGGGCTTTGCTTGAAATGAAAGTGCTGGCATGTATAACCCAAACACAAGGAAGAGCTTTTCAGAGAACTTAAAGTAGAATGGACTCACTCTTGGGTGCATGAGGGACAGAAGCAGAGAAATGATTTTGACTCATCAGAACATCAAGCTCAGGTCTTGTCCCTTTTGAAATTGAGTCAGCTTTGAGTCAGATGCATGTCTGTCTGATCACAAGTACTAACCAGGCTGTGGTTTGCCGTCAGTAGGCATGAGACAAGAATGAAAATCTTGATGTAACTAGAGTTTGCTGTGTAGCAAGAAGCTACTGAATAACCTCTTGAGATGTCATTGCTGCTATGCTCGCTACAAATGGCTTCTGGCTTCTTGAGTTTGGGAGTTCTAGTGCAAATCAGGCGTTGATTCAGGGAAACTAGAGATGAAATAAGTTTAGATGAATTCATCTAGTCGGAGTCCTGTTCATGGAATGCTATTTGCTGCAGTATATTTTTGGGGCTGCTAAAGTGACTCAGGGTGAAATGCTAACACTCTGTCCAATGCTGTGCTGGTTTAGAGCACTTCCTTTCAGGTTCAGTCTTTTCATGATGGCCTGCATTGCCATGAGAACCCACGAGCTCTTGTTAAGGGTAATATGGTGGAGGAACAAATTATAATCCCTGTTTGCACTACAGCGGGACTGGCAGTTCAGTCAAATGCTTCTAGGTGATCATATGCTTGTATTTTGAAGCTGAGGGGCCCTTTTTACTTTTAGTGGTATAATATGTAGTATTTTATTTCATTGTTTAATTGCACAGATTTAGATGTACTTGTGATGGACTGTCCTGCTTTAACAGCCCTTTCTGAAAAGTGATTTCTTCTAGTTCTTTGGAATCCTTACATAGTAGAGTGGACATACAGGGTATAAGTCACAGACAGGAGATCAAGGGCATTGTCTATTGCGCTTTTCTATGAATCATGAGGACAATGGGTTCAGGGGCACACTCTTGAACAGCACAGTATACATCTATATCACCCCTGCGTGGAGAGGATGAGACGCAGTTTTGTCTTACTTTTTGACCGGCATAGGAGGTTCAGTGATAGTCTGTGTCTGTGAAGGTCACAGCATTACAAACCCCTGGAATCTACTTGTTAATCTTTGGGGTAGGTACTGTCACCAGATGGAAGCCTAGGGATACAAGACAGGAAGCTGTACAAGACAGGAAGCTATATACTAGAAATTTTTCATTCACTAAAATTTTACTGTTGACTCTTCTTTCTGTCCTTTTTCTTGTAAACTTTCTACCCTTTTATATTTATGGTTGGCGGCAGTAAGCACTAGTATATGGAGATGTAAATAATCACATTACAAAACTCTCACTCTTTTTTTTTCTTTTAAAGTGTGGAAAACAGAGGCTAGTCTTCTCTATCACAAAGAATAACTTTCTTTTTTTCACCACACTAAAAGCTGCTGCATTGTTTCAGGTTTCCTCTTGACTTTGCTATGTTGCCCCAGCTTTTTCTGATGCTGTTAGACTATAATGTATATTACAAACAAGTATTTTCAGTCTTGTCCTCTAACCTCTTTCCTTCTCCATCTGCCCAGCTGTTCTAAAATGCATCAATTCACTTAATTTTTTCATACACCTCTCTGACTTTGTTTTATTCAAATCAGCCTCAGACCTCTAACATTCTTTCTTCTTCTACAAGTATACATTTAATTCTAAAGCTGTATGCAGCTGCACTGTGATTCCAGCTCTTCTGAGTTCTTTTGTTCTGCTAGTCCTCAGTCCTCACATTTCTTCTTCCTGCTTTTGAGTCTTGCACACACTGAAATCTGCAGTAAGGCTGTAATGCAGGCAGGCTTCACCAAGCTGGCTTTATACTGTCTAGTTCAACTATTGGAAGCAGTGAAGTCACACTAAGCACAACATTTCTGCTGTAGTTGCATTCTCCCATCTGATAGCAGTGTGATCTGGGCTGAGTCCAGTCATCATCCCCGGAGTGCTTTGAGCAGCCTGATGCTTCCCAGGGAACAAGGAACTTCACTTCTTTTCTCCATCAGGTACTGCCTAAAACTCCAGACTGTACAAAACCTCCTGTTGTGGCTTTCCAGCTGAGGCTGATAATTTCATGTTGGGTCCTTAATTTTCTTTACTGTAAAAGAGATTACAGAGTCCTTTCCTTTGAATGTGTTTTCAGGTACCTAGGTGAGAACAATGACAATAAAAAGTTCCCGTGATGGAACTAGAATAATTGTTGGCTGATGACTGTCCAGTATCCCATGCAGAAATACAGGCTGGGCAGAGAATGGCTTGAGAGCAGACCTGAGGAGAAGAACTCAGTGGTGTTGGTGGATGAGAAGTTAAACGTGACCCAGAAATGTGTTCTCAGAGCCCAGAAAGCCAACCGCATTCTGGGATGCATCAAACTTATGTTCCAACTTGAACATAAGAAGTTCCATCTAAACATGAGGAGGAACTTCTTTACTTTGAGGGTGGCAGAACACTGGAATAGAGAGGTGGTGGAATCTCCGTCTCTGGAGACATTCAAAACCTGCCTGGACATGCTCCTATGCAACCTGCTCTGGGTGGATCTGCTCTGGCCAGGGGGTTGGACTAGATGATCTCCAGAGGTCCCTTCTGACCCCGTATCATTCTGTGATTCTGTGAAAAGAAGCGTGGCCAGCAGGTCGAGTGAGGCGATTCTGCCCCTCTGATCTGGTGAGACCCCACCTGGAGTACTGCTTCCAGCTCTGGAGTCCTTAGCACAGGAAGGACATGGACCTGTTGGAGTGAGCCCAGAGGAGGGCCACAAAGATAATCAGAGAGCTGGAGCATCTCTCCTATGAAGACAAGCTGAGAGAGTTGGGGTTGTTCAGCCTGGAGAAGAGAAGGCTCTGGGGACAACTTATTACAGCCTTCCAGTACCTAAAGGGGGCTACAGGAGAGATGGGGAGGGACTCTTTATCAGGGAGTGGAGTGATGGGATGAGGGGTAACAGCTTTAATCTGAAAGAGGGGAGATTTAGATTAGATATTAGGAAGAAATTCTTCACTGTGAGGGTGGTGAGACACTGGAGCAGGTTGCCCGCAGAAGTTGTGGATGCCCCTTCCCTGGAAGTGTTCAAGGCCAGGTTGGTCAAGACCAAGTTGGTCAAGTGTTCAAGACCACCATCTAATAGAAGGTGTCCCTGCCCATAGCAGGGGTGTTGGAACTTGATGATTTTTAAGGTCCCTTCCAACCCAAACCATTCTATGATTCTATGATCTTGCATTTGCTTTCTTTCTAAAGAAAAGCCAGAGGAATATGTTCCCTGGCTCATTGCCTGGGGTTGTACAGGTGAGCTGGATGCTTCATTGTTGAAATCTCTCTCTGCTCATGTGCACTGATATTTTTTTGGTATTTTGTTTAAATGCCATCCCATCAGCAGTGTTAAAGAAGGCTGAACAACCACTCAGTGCAGAAGAACCATGGTCATGGTTGGATACATAGATGATTGTGAGCATGACATTCAGAGATGAGTTTCAGAAAGATGAAAAAGAGGGTTTTAAAAACAAATAAATAAGAGATGCTATCCAGCAGTCCCAGACACATACCTAGACAAGACACTTAAAATCACTGAGCTGTTAACGGCAAGTTTGCCTCACTTCATCAAATGCATCAAACACAGTGCTTCTGAGAGATAAAAGATGAAAACTCACATTGGTCACCCTCTCTTGGATTTCGTTTGCCTTTCTGGGTGTTTTATTGCTTTGCTTTCTTGGGTTTGGGGGAGGGCTGGGAGAAAGAGTGGTGTGTCTGTTGAAGAAAGTTTTAATTTGTTGATTGATAAACTCTCCCAAGTGAGAGTAGTTTAGCTGAGTTAACAGTTCAGATGTCATTCCAGAAACCTTAGCCCAATGGAAGTTATTCTAGTGGGCATAACCAGTGACTCAAACAGCTATTCTGTACCTGTACAAATAGTGTTATTTTTTCCAAAGGAATTTTACGGCATCTGATAAGGGATTGCAGTTTGTTTTAACGCGCCAAGTCCAAAACTCAAGATTCTACTGTACCCACTGTGAATAGTATATAGTACAGTAAATAGTTTTAAAATGAAGAAGCAATACAGGAGAGGCGATCAAAAGCAAACAGACCTCACTGGACTCCCTCCTGTAATAATTTCTCTTGAGAGATTATTCCAGGTAACTTTTCTCTCCTATGTCTGTCTTAAGTGTCCATGGCACCTGCCTATTTTTGTAAAATTCAGCATTACAGTTCTTGCGGTATCTGTGCACTTACTGGGTTGGGTATGATGGAACTGTTTTCTTGGCATGTTTATATTATGGGAGAGAAACCAATGTTTGCCTGCTGCTTCTAGCTCTTACATTCCATCATTTAAAAGCAAGGAGTCATTTAATGTAGCTGAAGGATTGCAGGCTTGAGTAAGAGGCATTTTGTTTCCTGTATCATCTTGATATACAACTTTTTGAAACAGGTCTTCTCATGCAAGATGGTTGATCGAGTTTTTCAGATTTTTGAATGAAGAAAGTACCCAAAGATAATGTCCTGAAGTGGGTGACTCTCTAGTAGCTCTTGTAATCTGCCTACCACCAATTTCAGATTGAAAGTTTTGCCTTTCTTAAGGCTTCTTAAGGCAGTGAGGAGACCCTGGCATAGGGAACTTCTTTAAAATGCCCAGTGTTTCTCATTGGAGAACGTAGGCAAATCCAGTATCTGCCTGCATTGTTAAAATCATAGCTCAGTTTTCTCCCCTGCCCCAACCCAAACCTTTTTTTTCGCTGGTCTCTCTGGACATCTCTGTCATCCCCACTTTGGTCCACATGTGCTAAAATACTGTTCTTTGCTTGTGACTCTAATCATGTCACAGTCTTTTGATTCTTCCAGTTACTCTGCTTTTTTATCATATTGGATTCGAGGTTCTCGAATGGTCCCTTCAGAGACCATTAGCTTTCGTCTTTCTATCTCTTCTCTCTCCACTCTCTCCCCCCTGCCCTCCATCTTGTGTTTATCTGTGCCTTCACTGCCTGTGGCACGGTGTCCTTCATGCACAGTTTCCCACCTGACATCATCTCCTCTCCTTTAAGACATCCTTAAGACTGACTCTTTTTTAGTGTCTGGAAGCAATCAGCTTGTTAATGATGGCTAGGTTTAGCAGCAGACTAGGGATTGCTAATGGTATTTATTTATTCATGCTCCTTGTGGAAGATAAAACATCCAGTTGATTGTGATTAGCTGATCTAGATAGCCTTATCCTTATTTTCATCTTCCCTCGCAGTCTCCATCCAAGTCTTTTATTTTAATTTGTTTTGTGATTCAGTTCTAAACTTTTAAAGTCATCGGCTTGTGCTTTTTATTCCATGTACTGCAGCTTGCATAGTAAGGTCCTCGTCCCAACTAGGAAGCTTGAACTTAATGACAGGAACGATAGCTATTGCTACTGCTGTACCGTTTTAGCCTGGGATTTTCAAGAATGCTCAGGAATGTAGGTATGCACATGATCTTCTGGAATCCTGAATAAACTGCAAACGTAGTTGTTATATATAATGGGATTTTTCTTTGGAATTTTTCCAGTTTGTCAAGCGAATACTTGGGGGGTGTGAAAACAGTGTCATTTAGGGTGCTTGCTGGAGAACAAAGTCAGTCCTTGCAGTGGAGGTGAGGCTGTAGGACAGCACTAGCAGTGCATGTTGTGCTCCAAGAAATTACATGGCTCAGCACTTCCAGTGGATAACAGAAAATGAAGGCTTGATTCCCTTGTATGTGTATGCCATGGTCATTCAACAGCTACTTTGAATTTGGTTGGTTACAATTTTTCTATTTCATTTCAATCAGAATGAAAGCAGTGCAATTCTAAATGTCTTAAACTTTGGTGCTTGTGAAAGACAGCCTGAAAGTGCAAATTAAGGTCAAGGATATTGTATTTGGTCACCACTCAGAACTTCCAACCCATACCATTTTAATGCTTTCCATCATAGACTTTCCAGATGTCAGCTGTTAGAGGTTGTGTAAGAAGTCTGGGAGGGACCTCAAGAGATACCTGTTGCATCCTTTATCCACACCATCTCTGGCAGATTTTCCCTAGCTTTTTCTGAAAGACCTCCCAGTCTCCTTGTGGAGGTTCTGTGATATTTCCAGTATTTAACTGATCTCACCATTAGGAAAGTTTTCCTGGACTGAAACTTTCCTGCTGCAATTTAAAAATTTTTAAACGTCTTTTATCATTCTTTTATACTCCTTTGAATTCGCTCGTTTTATTCTCCCCTCTGTGTCTGTCTCTGTGTCTGTTTTAAACTTACTCCACTGGTAATCAGACTTGGGTTGCTCGGTAGTCTCATTTGGAAAAATGCTTTGAATTACTCACCTGCTGATGTATCATTTCATTTACAGATACGTACACGTGAGCTATAGGTAGCTGGCAGAAGCAAAAAACCTTTCTCCCAGTATGCATTTGATTATGAACTCTCATTTTATCCTTTAGTTGCCTGTAGTGTTAGGGGTAGCACCAAGTGGCAGAGCAGAACAGGTTGCCAGAGACCCACAGCTACTGAGTTTAGCAGCTCAAGCCAGGGAAGAAAATACAGGGACAGCCAGTTAAAGATGTAGCCTTAAGGCATGAAAAACAACTTATTGAAACATTTATTTATTTATTTTTAAATTTAAAAGCACTAAATGAGACTGCATTTTATCTTTGTCAAGACATCAAAAAATGCCTTATGCTGAATTTTTCTGCGGGAGGCTAATGGACTAGTTCTTAAGGGTGTAGCTTCTTGAGTGAAACAGAACAAGCTCTTCATTTTTCATGAATGCTGGAAATTCTAAACTGTAGGTACAGAAATTTCTTGAGCACATCTTTTAACACTTTGATTTGTTTAAAAAGCCTTGCGTGTCCTGGGTAGGACAGAAAGGAAAAAAAATGTTTTAAGACTTGCACACTTACTGCTTTTCAGTCTTTGAATATTAACAATATTTAATTTTGCACTTTTCACGTGACCCTGTCTGGTTTTGCAGTGCTTGAATTATATATTCAAAATGAAAATATCCCTCTTAGTTTCTGAAGACTTTCAAGAAATTTGCTGCTTTTCTAGGTACCAGAAATTGAAATATCTAAATGCTTGTGCTTTGTTATCAAAGTCCTTCTGTGGTTTACTCTGTCATTTATGAAATAAAGGTGTTTAATTTTGTGTAATTTATTTTATTAAAGAAAGGTGACCTGTGCTATGTATCAAATGAATCTTTGCGATGGTAGAGCTTAAGACATGGCATCTTCTCAGAAAACTTAGATGTTGCCTTTATTCTTTCTTTAGCCTGGTGTCATTTCTGCATTTATGGCACAATGACCATGGGCCACTGACATGTCACAGAAATACCTCAAAAGCTGAATTCTCAAGAGAAAATCCTGAGGTTAGGTCACTACATTCCCAAAGACCCTGTCACAGGCAAGCTGTTACTTACTGTACATGAGTGCAAATATCCATGAACACGTGCAGTAGAGAAGATAGGCATCCTCTCCTGAGGGTCTCACAGTTGAACTCTAGCAAATAATGCAACAAAGAGAAGATCTGCTTAGAAAATTTTCTGTATGAAAGACTAGGCGCTCAGATTGACAAGAATCAACAAAACGTTTCAACAAAAGTAAAAATAATGAGAAAATACATTTATCTCCAAGGAAAGCCAAATAAGAGAGATGAACATTGCCCAGTTTAAATATGGTCGGTTGTATTTGGCTGGGGCATCTCATTCTGCAGTACTGCCCTTTCTGCAATGTCATTTGCACTCGTGCCCAGGAGGGCATCGAGTTTACATACTGGAGTTAGTATTGCAGGATCAGGCCCTTTGTACTGGGAGAAAGATGGAGTGTAGGGAGGGGAGCTGGTAGAGGGCAGGTGTTGACAATTAATTCACGAATTGGAAGGAAGGAAACTCATAAGGTCATCATGTCCCCCACTGTGTTGTTCATATGCTTATAGAAAATCTTCCCCATTCCCCCTGCTGATGCAAGGCAAAGGGAGGTGTGAGCTGACAGGATGAATGATGAAGGCTTCCCCCAACCCGTTGCCTCACTGTGATGGAGTGACATATTTAACCTCCCCTGATGCTACTGCTGCAGGTGAAATGAATTATGCGACCCTCTGAATCCCTTATCGGCGCTAGGCTGTCTCAGGGGCTGGATGCAGCTGCTATAATTTTGGAGTTCTTTCCCTGCTTTAATGCCAAGTACAAATCATGCACATTTCTCTGCTTGAAGACCCCAGGCTGCTTTGAATATGGAACCGGTCTCCCTAGGGGATGCGAAGGGGGAGGGGAGAACGGTGATAGAAGATAGGAGACCTGCACAGAATTGCTAATCAGGCTCTGCCCTGTGTCTTCCCAGGCTGCAAATGGCTTCTTGCTGCGTTGCGAGTCTCGCAAAGCCAAGCACCTTCATTGTCAGACTCGCAGAAAGTACTTTCAAGTGTCTGCTGCAAAGGGTGGGTGGAGAATGGGTAGCCCCATTTTTAAGATTGCTGGAGGAGCCTAATTAAGATGCTGTTTTTCTTGTTTGGGAAGTGGTCACTGATAGCCTCGAAGGTAATGAAATACATCAGTCTGAACCGCTTTTCATCTCTCTGGAGCAATGAATTTTGCTTGTCAAATGGCCATTGCCTGTTTTACTCTGGAGGGTCAGAACTGTAAGTCTCTCTTGGCTTGATTCCTCTTTCTGCATTGGCATTGTTTGCTCATGTTCCTTATTTCCTGTGAGCTCTCATCTTTCCTGTGTATATGGCCAGATAGAAAGATTCTTCTTTAAAACAAAACAAAACAAAGCAAAACCCCAACAGCAACACAAAAAGAACTTCACCACGCTGAAGAAACAAGCACTGTAGCACTGTAGGACAGGGTAACACTTTATGCCCCGAAGCATTTGACAACAAATACCTCAAAATACAAGTCCCCTGATGTTGGATGATTAAAGAACCCATGGGTGGGGATGTAGAGAAAGTGCTAATAGCACACCCGGCATTTAATTATTAATACAGCCTATAAATTGCAATGGTCCGTTTATACTCATTATACTCCTCCTTTGGCTTTTCTTCCTGTTGAGATCAAGCACTTGAGATGCTACGGAGCTTTCCTGTACAGTGCCATGGGATGTGGGCTTGATTTCCTCTGCTACAGCTACTCTGTGGGCTGGAACTTAGTGGAAATTCCAGAATAAAACAAAGCAAAAATAGGGGTGGGAGGGAGAGCAGGGAAGTGCTCACAAATACTCCTGTGCACAAGCAACAATTCGTGTGTGTAGGATCTTCTGTCAGTATTTTCTGTTACTGCTTAGGAGCTTGAGATTTGCTAGCTGTGGACTACTGCTAAAAGTGAATTGGTTGCTAGGCTGTCATTTCAGTTTGGTTTGTGAGCTGTCTGTATGTTGCATGTGTGGGGGTTTGGTGGTTTTGTTCTTGGTTAGTTATGAGAATTACATGAGATACGGTACTGATTGCTAGATCGTTTTCACTGTCTTCTGTTCTGATGATATGCAGTGCAAAATCCGTACTCTGAATAGGAAAAGTATTCACTATTTTATTACTAAAGACAGTTAAGCAAGGGAGAAAAATTTAAATACCTTAGTTGATTTATTTTATAGAATCTGTTTAGACCTAGAGCTTTATTAATTTTTTTCAGGCTACTTGTACACATTTTAATTAGGTTGCCAATAGCCACACTGCCTGAACACTTCTGCAAGCCCTGACATAGGCTGGTTTTTACTGGTTTCAATATTGGAAATTGGCTTCATTGGAGAAACAGTCAGCAATAAATAATAACGTAGAAACCTTAACAAAAGGAAGTGATGTAGGAATTTGTTTCCTTAAGTGTTGTTAATGAGCCCAACTTCTTTTCTCTGAAATACAGAATTGCTTTTTGTTCAACATATCAGAAAATGCCATCAGAGATCATACAACACTTCTGCAGTGTTACCTTGTTTATTTTCATTATTCAGAAGGTTTTTTTGTTCTTGTTAGTCATTCTGCAAACTATTGCATCCAATTTTGTGTTCACTGGATTTCTACTAAATACGTTTTTTAAATTGTTTTAGCATATTTCAGTTTTCTGATTACAGTTGTTGATGGAATTTAATTTTAGCATCGTATTTTGGTTGTATGTATACTCTTATCACTGTTAGTTCCTTCAGCTGCTTGGCATAGATGAAGAGTTGTAAGTGTCGTGAAATGTTTACTTGCTTTCATGGAAAATAGAAGAGGGGAAATACTATGTCCTCTTGCAAGGAGAACTCTAGGTTGTCTTCCCTTACTTTTCCGGTGTTTCATCTTTTTTCATAACATTCTTCATGGGCTGCATGTTCCATCTTGCTGTTCATAGTAAAGGATAGTCAGGGAGAAGACACAAAAGTGTCAGTTCTGGTTTCTCTTCCTATAGAAACCAGGGCCTCATTCCTGTGTTAAATGGGAATAAAGTACTTCATGGGATTGCTGCTAAACATGTTTTCTGTGTTACAGTTTTCGTGCCTTTCATCACAAGAGGCACTGTGCAAGTGCAGAGAATTCAATGGTTAAGAAAAAATAGGTGCCAGTTTCAGTTTTGCGAGTCGGTATCTCTTTCCTATGAATTGTATAGGGAGGGCATTTTTCTCCTGTCAGGTTTAGGGAATTTGCTAGATTAGACTAGTCAGCATTTTCTTATCTTTCTAAATGTCTCTTGAAATTATATGAAGACTTTAAGACATATTTACTCATATAGTCTAGCTCCTTTGTGTTGGCTGAGTGAAACAAGTGGATCTGAATATATCACCTCTGCTTCTCCTTCATGTTTGCTCCTAGCTTTCATTAATCTTAGGGTTTTGAAACTAATGTTAAGGGCACCCCTTATTCCAAGGCTGACTAGAGCCTGAGCAAGCAAAAATGAGAGGGACAGCAGCAATTTTGAAAACATCGATACACAAACTTCTCAAGGAGGTGCTGTCAGTGTCAAGCACTGGACCCTGAATTTTAGTTTCCACTTATATCAGCACTTGCAAACTGCTGGTCTGTCCCTGAAGTGCTACATACGTTGCCTTGGGTGCAAAGCAGACTGGCAAACCTGGGCTAAGGCTTTGTTTAGAAGCTGGTGCTGTTCAGCAGAAGAGAGTAAAATCATAGAATTTGGAAGGGACCTTAAAGGTCATCAGCTTCCAGCCCCCTGCCATAGGCAGGGACACCTCCCACTAGACCAGGTTGCTCAAAGCCCCATCCAATCTGGGGAACACCTCCAGGGACAGGGCATCCACAACTTCTCTGGGCAACCTGTTCCAGTGTCTCACCACCTTCAGAGTAAAGAAGATGAATGATTTAACACAGAATGTTTAGGATCAGTGGCTCCTTGTCAGTCACCAGATGTCTATCTCTGTACTAGTAACGGCAGAGCAGGTACCTGGCAGGCAGCCTTGCTGAGCTCTGGCTCCCCACACTGTGTGCTGGCAGCCGGTGGGCTGGGTGAAGGTGTGCAGTGTCAGTGTCAGAGCTGGACAGCAGTTACCTTCTCCCTGGCGCTGAAGCTTTCTTGCACTGTGCTGTGGTCTAGTATGTTTTGTGATGCCAGTGCTGCGTAGTTGGAACACTCTTAACTGCTGGAGGCACCAGCAGTAGGGTTTAGAGATTTCAGGGCTGAGTCTGTAGTGAACACATTCATATGTCTTGCTTTGGCCTTCCTCCAGGACTTTTCTAAAGCCTCATCACACATCAGTAACTCTTCCTTCACTCTATCTCCTAACGTGTTGCATGTCTTGAACAGTATGTGTTGGAAGACCACAGCAAAGGTTCAATTCCCAAGTAATTACACAAACAGTAGTGAATCAGGATGTAGTATAGCAGCATCCTTTCCCCACCTACAAGTAGCAAGTGGGGCAAGTGCTTGGTTTTATTTATTCATAATTATATTTCCTTTTGATCTCTTTTCTCCTCACTTTTAATGCAACATTTGAAGTTGCACTGTGATCCAGGCTCTATACAGCTTTATATATTATTTTCATTACCACTTTTTGATTGTCTTCCTGTTTTTTCTTCTCTCACACTGTGAGAGTGTTTGAGTGTAGTGTATTGCACTTTCATTTCACTGTGCAGAGTGGAGGAGATGTTTTGGCATTATGTATCATAAATGATGGACCAGAAGCAACTTTCAGCATTCTGGGGCACAGGTCAAATAATATCCAAATCCTTTTGAATATGCATGGATGGCCTCTAGCTTCCCATGAAAACTCCTCTTGTGTCATGTTTTTAGGTTTCGTTAAGTGTTGATGCCATGTATGTGCTCCTGCACTGAAGCGTTGCGGCTTTTTCTGGCAACCAGATAGATTTGTCACTTTTTAATAGACACCAGTGTGTTTCAGGTTTCATCCTTGTACTAAGTTTGTGGAAACTCTCCTATTGGTGTCTCTGGACACTGTAGGGTCAGTCCCTTACTGACACATACTTCATGTAACTTCCTTGACATATGTGGTTTTGAACAGACTATAAATCAAAGGAACTTTGTGCATATTCAGTAAAGTTTTAAAGTTTTAAGCTGTGCAAAAACAGATACACACTTCTGAGATATTAACACTGCATTCCTAGGATTGCGGGCTGGGGTTGAAGAACTGCTAAATCATTGTGACTTTCATTCTATTCTAGCACTTCTTCCTGTGTGAGGTTTGATTCAAGTCAAACAACAACTGTGGGGTGTCTTAGCATCTCATTAATTTATATTGTTAAAGAACAAGGTAATAGGATATACCAGTCAGAGAGAGAAACTTCTGTTTAAGTGTAGCTAATGTTATTGTTTCCCCTAGAATTGGTTTCTGTGCAAGAACGGCACAGCAGGATTTCATGATATATTAAAACCCACTACTGGGGTCAAGAAAGAGTTGTGATCATCTGTATCAGCTGGTCATAGCCAAACTGATGGAATGAACTATGGCCACAGCTACTTTTATTCACGCCTCTGTTGCCCCTTGAGTCTAGTATCATAATTAAATCTGCCAAACACTGCCTTTACAATATTAGTCAAGATGTCAACTACTGCAGCCACTACCAGGCAATGCGTCTAGATTTTGTGCCTATTCCTCTATCTTAACAAGTTTATTTTGATTAAACTATAAGGGAAACAAGGTGACTTTCTGTCCATGTGGTGTTGAGGTTGGAGACAGGAGTTGTGTTGCACTGGTGTTTAGGAGCCTCAGAGCTTTTTACAAAAAAAAAAAAAGCTAACTTTACAACAAGAGTTCATTTGAAAGATAATAAGTATAAAAGAGCTACATCAGGAATCCCACCAACTATAAAGAGCAGGATGTGTTGTGTTTTCTGCCTTAATTTTATACTCTCCCATTCCACACACTTGAATGAGCACAGTTTGGTTTCATTTCCTTTTAAATGGAAAACAAAGAAGTAATAGTCTGTACCTTTCCAGGAAGAGACTTCCTTGGGTTTAATGCAATAGAGAATTACAGGTTTATAAAGCAATGCTGGTAAGTCTGGAAAAAGAAAAGAAAGCCTTTGGAAGAAGAAATAATTTCTGTGACTATGAAAACAACTTGCTGATAGCGGACAACAATTATTTTTACTTCGTAAGTTTGGCTTGGTCATCGCTGCAGTAAAGGTCCCTTAATACCAATACATCTTGTAGTGGGCTGTAAAGGTAGGAGTTTGCAATGTTCACTCCCAAGTTCTTTGTGATACCTTTTTACCTTCATTTAAGATGGCAAGTTCACTTATATTAGCGATTGACATGTGGTTAATTACATTCCTTAAGATTTGGCAAGCAGCAGGATAAATATTTGTTTCCACCGTTAATTTTCTGTTTGAGTTTTTCCTCTGTTTGAAGGATATAAAATTCACTGCATGAAGTGGATGTGGATATTCCAAGCAGGTTTTTTGGATGCCTATTCAAGGATCAGCTGTTGATAGTAGCATTTAGTATCATTCCATGCTCTATTTCTCCACATACTAGGTTTAATTCTTCTGTGGAGTAAATGCACTGAAGTAGTAGGATAACAGCAACATTCAGTTTGCCTCAGATGGTCTAGTTCATTACAACCAAGAGATGAGTCCTGTCCTTCTCATTCTTTTACAAATACTTGTGATTTCAGCAGAGCATCTTACAGAGTAATGTGTTTTTTCAGGTTGCCTGAATGGAAAAATTAGGGATGGAATGAAGTTGCACAGGACCTGTGCTAATGTATCCTGCTTCTTGATGTCCCATGTTGCTTAAAACATTCCAGTTTTTAATTTTATTTTTTCCACCACCTCCTTTCCTATTACTTCCTATTTGTGTGCAGAAGAATGATTAGCAATAGTTTTAATAGTCCTTAAAACATTGTATCTTAAAACAAGCTCAGCTGGATTTTTCACACTCTCTCTTGCTTGCATGTTCGGGAAGATGTTAATGGTGACTTGAGTTTGAATCTTTTATCTCAGTCAATTATTGTGAATTTATGACGTTCAAAAATAAGCTTCCAGTTTTGACCTTTCACTCCCTAATTTTGGAAGCTGGATTTTACAATAACTAGCCAAGAGGAATGATGGAACAAGAATTTTCTTTCTTTGTAGCTTTCGGTTCCTTTTCTTTTCCAGAGAAAAACACAAGAAAAATTCTGTGTACTATAATCAAGTAAATACATCTAAAAATAACAGCCCTTCCTGTCTTAGCTCTTGCTGCCTATGGAAAAGAGATTTGCGTGTCAAGCAAGTTAAACAAAATGGTCATAAAGTGGTAGTGAATCCCAGCTCCTATGTGTTTCCTAAGGGTCAGGTGACTTGGATTTTAGGACGTTAGTGTTTTTTGGCATCAAACTGTTGCATTTGCAAATTAATTTATAACCAGCACCTTCATATGTGGGCTTCTCTTCATACTGGTTAGACACGTGGGAGTAGCTGTCAATTCATCCCTGAGCCAGCACTGTGTCCTCACCTGGTGCTGACCACTGTCTTATTTCTATGCTGATAGGATCAGAAATTCTTTTACCCTTTTTGGTTGGGTTTTTTGTGTGTCTGTCTCTCTTCAAATCTTTATGCTGATATTAATTATGGATGCTCTAGAATTTTCCTGACAAAAACATGTTTTTCTGCCCAGTGCATTTAATGTATGCCTTGTCCTTCACCTTAAGGAATGCAGACCCAACGTCATTTAAGCTCAAGGTAGCTGAACAGGTAGGTGGATAATATAAAAAGATGTCTCTATTGATGACTTTCAGCAGAAATCCAGAAAATGCCTGTCTTGGGAGAATGCCAACATCTGGAGAGAATTAAACCTGAGTTCTGGTTATCACAGAAACTCCTCTGGAAATTTTGCAGTATAGCCTTTTGTCCTGGTTTCAGTTGGGATAGAGTTAATTTTCTTTGTAGTAGCTGTTGTGTTTTGGATTTAGTATGAGAATAATGTTGATAAAACATACTGGTTTAGTTGTTGCAAAATTTTTATAGTAAGTCAAGGACTTTTTCAGCTTCCCATAAAAGCTGAGAGAGCACATGGACAGGAGAAGCTGGCCAAAGGAATATTCCGTATCATAGACATCATGTTCAGTATATAAATGGAGGTTGGCCAGGGGCAGGGATCTGCGATTGCTGCTCAGGACAAGCTGGGCAATGGATCATCAGGTGGTGAGAGCAATTTGTGTTGCATCACTTTATTTTGTATATTCTTTTACCAATTTTATTATTATCATTATTTTTCTCTTCCATTACTCTACTATTAAATTGTCTTTACCTCAGCCCATGAGTTTTGATTATTCTTTTTTCCTCCCTCTTTTTTTCTCCCTCTTTTCCCTACTCTACTGGGAATCAGTGAGCAGAGTGAGGGAACGGCTTAATGGTCCTAGTTGTTGGCTGGGGTTAAACCATGACACCCTCACAGAGCAAGGAGATAATTATGTTTTTAATTTTACTGTTATTATAGGACCCCATAGTCATTACAGTATCGTAGCTTAAAACAAGACATTGGAAGGAATCTTCTAGCAACTGAAGTTTTTCCTCTTCTTTTTCAGACAGCAATGCCAGCTAATCTTCTTCCAAAAAAAATTATCAAGCTTGAGTTCGACAGTCATTTGCTTACTTAGTTGTTTGTCCACACCAGTGCTGTTGGAACTATTTACCAACTTTCCTGACATGATTTTGAACGTTATGTGATACTCACTCTTATTTCTTTACTGTTCCTTGTTAATTTATAATACTAACCTTATTAAATTTATTAAAATTTGAAGATATGCTAAATCAGTTGGAGGGAAACTTGTGTCTTGAGTATTCTAAAAATAGAGAGATCAAGATGTCCTTAGTAAAATATTTTAAAGTATCTTCTCTGGCAGTTTTTTTCTGTTGTTTTGCTTGAACAAAAATGTCTTTGTTGCTTGTTTTCATTACTGATGCAATCTAAAAGCTCTACTTTTGTTTCAGATCCTTTTCCCCTGATGTGGCAGCTAGGGCGGTATGGAAATGTTACCTGTAGTGAAGGGACTCTTTATCCAAATTTTTAAAGCATCCTGGTTTTGTCATGGAAACTCACAGGCAAAACCTTTGAAAAAATTAGTAGAGGAATACAGAAAAGACAAACATGTTTTTCAGCTCCAGACAAAAGCAGGAAAGACACCATGAGTTTTCTTATCAAGAGCTGAAAACTAGGATTGAGATAAAACAGTTATGCATCTTTGCAGGGCCACAGAGCCCAGCTTGTGCCACTGAACGCCCTTATGAAAAGAGCAGCAAGTATATACCATTGGTAATCTTCCTTTACCTATGCCCTCCAAGTCTTCTGGACTGGTAGCAGAAAAGCAAACATTCTTGAAATACTCATGTGACTATGAAATAATTCAAAACTTTTTGTTAAGCTCTTGTGCAGTTTAGTATGAGGCAGTTTTAAGTTCCTTGGAGTGAAGAGAGAAAAACGTTTGCGAGTTAAATAGGGCTGTGCTGGTGACTGCTACTGCGAATGTGAGCCCTTGCTCTGCCTAAGTGGCATAGTCCCTTGGCTCTTGTGCGATTATCTGCTCTTCTCCTCCCATCATCTAAGAGCAGGTTGACCCACCATAGCCCATTTGACTTGTCTGTGCTCCCCACGGTGTGCAAGCACAGAAGCGTTTCAATTGGAATTTTTTGTAAATAATCAGGAGCATTTATACAGGAGAAGGCCTGCAGCGATGGGAATTCCTGCGGGTTCCATTGCAATGCAAGTCAGGATTCATGGCTTCAGGAGGGCAGATCAGAGGGGTGTGTTTGCTAATATTAAATTGCAGAAGGGTTCTGACACTGCATGCTCTCTTCTTTCACTTACAAAACTGCACAGATGTTGTCAAGAAGTATATTTTGAGTCCTTTTTCAAGTGAGGTAAGTCTTTCT